>OX465528.1:1900000-2525000 GCA_950022985.1 Udea ferrugalis | reverse complement strand
AACTACTTAATAATACATATTCATATACTTAAATATACAACACATAATATACCTATTGACATATATGGATCAAATGCAGTCTTTAAAAGGTATTCTTTTAGTTTTACACTTTATTTCTCATTAACAACTACCCAGTCATTGACCTGTAGGAAAATGCAGAGGTGCTACGAATTCAATGCTGGAACTCCTGTGATATAATCAAGATAAAATTAAATCAGAATATCCAAAATTCTGCATTTTACCATTGTAAATTATTCAGCTTCAATTTATTTTGCATAAAATGAGTTTCCCGAGTTCCGACGAGGCGCGAAATGTTTGAGAAGCAATTTGGCGACGAAAAGAATAAAATATGAACTGCCTTAGCCACATTACTCGCTTTACCTAGCACTGGAGGGTTTCATTTAACTAGAGAATAAGAGAGAATATCATTAATATTAACCTTTATATTGGGGCTTACTTTTTGATAAATTGCTGGCTTCCCTTTAACGTGGTTGTAAAGATTATTATGCTGCGTTATGGACATATTTGGCAATCACAACCACGGCCGATTTTCTTCCTTTAAAAAATAATAGCATTAAGGTTAGCTTGTCTATGGATGCTTTTATAGGAAATGGTAGCTTCCCCTCCTCCCGCGGATGATGAGGTTTCTAGTCTAAGGATTGTCTTTGGTTTGTAACCTAGGTTACGCTTTTGTTGATTGTCATTTGTGTCAAGTATTGTCAGGTTGGTTTTTATTTCATTGTGTCAACAATTATATTTTTTTCAGAAAATATAAATGCTTAAAAGAAAATAAACTTACCTACCCATCAGAAAATGCGGTAAGATTGTTTGGAAACATAATTGTAGAAGACAATCAAGTTTTAGAAAATAGCCCACATCAACAGGGTTTAATAAAAGAGTTGAAACATCAAATTCAGTCAAAGCATTCATCAGCATTCATATGATTCTTTGGGTTGTAAGCAACACAAAAGTGTAGTTGCGAAAAGCTGTTTTGATTTAACTCTGCGATTAATTGTGTTCAATTGGTGCAACATTATAAACAAAAATCTCAAGGTACGGATGTTCGTAGATTGGAAAAGACGATTTTGCCCTGTATGCAGCGTAAAGCTTTTACTAAATATTAAACAAAATTAAGAAATAAAAGGCATACTAAGTGAAAATTGTTTAATTTATACCCAATTTATATTTCCAAAGAAAACAAGCAGAATTTAGGTAGGTACCTATAATATACGTGGATTTATAACGGTAAGCGTTATAAATCCACAAATAAATAACAAAGGTTTAACATAAAACCTTTTTGTATTTATTTGTGGATTTATAACGTTAAACATCGTTGCCGCATTATGAAAAAACAATTAAAAAAAAAAAGCTATCAAAATCTATATATGCGGAAATCTCTATGGATCTTAAGGCGAGTTTTTTGCTACGGAAGTTACCCGTCTGAACCTGTTCCCTATCTAGTTTGTGATCACAACTCACAACGGGTGTGCCTATCTGACATAAGCATTTCTTTTTCTTTTTGCGCGCGCTTTAGATTTTATAAGTGGCCAGCCAGGCGCACACAAGGAGTTTGTATGCGCATAGTCGCCACACTCTATTCAATTTGAACTTAATCTCTTCTCCTGTGTAACAGGCTAGAGTACCTATGTCGAAAAGTATGCTTCATTGTTTGACACTAAAATTAAAATTCGATTAGGCGTTTGTTCCCTCACGATTGACAGTTGAACCAATACTTTTCATTGGTTTGATTTTGACAACGTCATCATTGAGGAAGCAAAAACAGATCTTAGGGTGGTCAACCCTTTCACTCCGCGACTGTACAACTTAAACAACTAAACTTGAACAAATAAACTCAACTTTGATTGAAGGCTCTTGTCGGTAACACTTACAATAATTGAACTTTACAGTACGTTTATGAAGACTGTGAAAGTTTAGTTTTGAACAAGAACTGGAACTTAAACTTTGAACTGAAGATTGCAACGCAAACTTGAACCAGCAAAGAGACTTCGTAGAAAGTCGCCTCCCGAGGGCATCGCCTACACAGACAGTTTTAAATACAATATTATATTTCGAAAGTATGAGCTTAGGTAGCCAGTTCAATAAAATATTGCAAAAATATTTTAATTTCATATTTAACCCCCGAATTCACAAACGCAAATCAACGTTGATCATCCCTTAAAATTATAGCTGTCCCTTCCAGTTCTATTGAAATTTTGAGGGACAGCATGAGCGTGAGCGCGTGCTCAGCGTTGATTGACGTTTGTAAATTCGGGGGTCAGTATACTGACCAAAACCAATTATACCAAAATGTAAGTGGAGTCAACCGCGAGGTTAAACAATCAGTTTAATTAGTTAAAAAAGAAATTGCGATCGTATGAAGCTTTTCATGGATTAAAATCGTTCAAATCAGTATTTTTAACTTTTTTTATCTTTATTATAACGAGTTGCGATATTTCGGCACTGTTGCAAGCGCCATAATAACGAAACAACTCGTTTGAAATATGGTAATAAACCAATTATGCCAAACCTCAAAAATTACATATAGTGCGGTCCGTTTTGACGCTCACGCTCACGCTCCTACAATTTATCAATTCGGGACGCGTGTGAGCGCGCTATAATCACTTTCGACTCAAAACTGACCGCGCCCTTAGTAATTCCAAATCATGATTATTTTTAAGTGAGTTTAAGCAGCTTCTCAAGATGCGGCACAATGATGGCCAATTCAAATTAGCGGACTAGCAGATGCTCCCTAAGGTTTACAACTCTTGACGTAATTTAAGTTGAGACATTAAGCTTATTGAAGGGGTTTTTCTCAAGGAGTCCTCCACTCAGCCCTTGTAATAATTAGAACACTGTAAACCCTTTTAGGGGCTCGCTTTTGTTAACTTACTTGTACAAGTAACTGCGCTACTGCCGTATTTTGTTATGATATTTGAATGTGATTTGAATTTATATTAGTGAGGAGACTGGATACATTTAGTTGGCTAGTTATCATACACGGTTAAAGGTATTGACGACGACCGATTTGGTGCAATTGTTGAGACGTCGGCTACTAAACTAAAGGTCGTGGGTTCGTTTCCCTCACAGTACAATCATTTGTGTGCATGAACATGTCTGTTTGTATTAGTCTGGGTGTTTCCCATGTATATTATGCATGTATTTACAAAAGAAAAAGTATCTCATAGAAACGGGCTATAATTAGCTCATCTTGGGGCTAAATGGCGCCAGTGTGGAATAATGTCCAGGGATATTTATTTATTGTGATCTTTACGCTAAGTGCATATGCGCAAGTAACTGCTCAAATGTTTTGGTATGTTAAACAGGCTCTAGCACGCCTGGCGTACGTACCTATGATCTGACCGAGTGTACTAGATAGCATGATTATTCACTAGAGCATAAACGAGACAGATAGGTACATTACAGTATTGTCTCAAACTGTCAATGCTTTGCTCAGGTGGTCGAAAGTCCTGATTTCGGGTGACACTTTTTTGGCACAAGTGACCTATTCAGGCGCGGATCCACCGTTGTGGGCACTGTGGGCATGCCCACAACCTTAATTTGCTTGTTGTATTATAATAAGTCCATGATTGTTCATGAGTAAGTTCGTAGTCTAATCCAACTTTCACTTTGCCAAATTTTGGTGGCTGTGCCCACAACCATCGGCGGATCCAGGGGGAGCTGGTGCCAGCTCTCCTTAGCGGCCCCTAGCTATACAGAAACTAAATTAACTACTAATTACTAACGCTATTTTTTGGAAAAACCGCGCTCGCTCCGCTCGCGCTATACTACTAATGTTCCCAGTGTTCTGAAAGTAGTCTGTATGCGCATTTTCTTCTCTAACTGAAAATCATTCAGAGACAGACACACGTGGATAGCCATTACGGCCTTGTCCACCTTCCAGAAAGGCAATCTGTTATTTAGAATTGATTTTAGACTAAATAAGCAAAACATAAGAAATGCAAAAAAAAATTGCGAATCTCCTAGATTGTATTGCTCTTTCTTTCAAGTCTCTTACGCCACTTAATAATCTAGTCGTTATACAATCGCAAAAAAAACGCGGTCGTTCCACTCGCGTCCTCCTGGCTCACCTAATTTAATTTAAGGCACGGTAAAGTTACTATTACCGGGCCCAGGGGGACTCGCAATAAAGTTTAACAATTTGCCTACCTATTTTTGCTTCGCCAAACAACCTGACTCAGTTAGAAGACTCCTAACTATTAAGGTAAAAAGCTAAGCACTTGATATGATAGTGACTCTTATTTATCACGAGGACCTTTCTCTACTTTGGAAAAAAAATGCGCTCGCTTCGCTCGCGCTTGTCTAGTACACTGTGTTCATTTTCATTAACGGAGACGTTCGCGCAATTTCTTGTCCAACATTGGATCATTAAGACAGACAAATGTGAATAGCCCTAATAACAATGACTCAAAAACTATTAAAACAGCTTAAAGCAGTTTAGTATAATTCAAGCTAGTACGAGTAGTAGGCAAAGTGAAAAAAACAAAAATATGCTTGTTTTCTAGGTTACCTGTATTAATCTAGTTCATTATGACTTAAAAAAAAAACGCGCTCGCTTCGCTCGCGCTTTACTACCTAAATCACAATCCTTGAAAGCTTCAATAGCCGAGATATTCGCCTATTTTCATTTCTGTTTGTAATATTTTTTTGCCATTATTTAATTTTGAACAATAAAACTCGTTCACTCGTACCAAAGATTATAATTTGACTCACGTTATTATTTTTCTGCGAAGTACAAGGCCTCGCGAACATGATGTCGCCGAAGCTCACATAAGTGGTCTAGCGCCACCACTGTCTTTAATTATCAAAATTAAATTATAAGTTCGTGACTTGACCACGACTATGTGACCCCCTCCTGGCGCCAAAGCTGGATCCGCTCTTGCCCACAACCTTTTTTGAGGGCTGGATCCGCGCCTGGACCTATTTACGTCTTTTTACTATAATATCATTGAAATGAGGTGGTAGTCACTACAGCAACAGACCAGTAATAAGATAATTAAATCCTCCGCTCAGGTGTTTCATGTTTCTAAAGAAACTCCAAAATCAGATATTGTGATCCGAATAATTTAAAACAGCAAACTTTTATTACTTTCACCGGATTCGTCCGCATTGCGGCTGCCTCGAGTCTTGTTTAAGCTGACTCTGCGAATTGCTTATTAGTAATAACTTTCCGCGACAAACGAATAAATTTTGATATTGTTCTTGGCTGTGCCGACTGTAAAATGCAATAACAGGAAGAAGAAAGATACTTGTTAATCAAGACATTTATTTATTTATTCGTTACTGCACAAAAGTACAAATGGCGGACTTAATGGCTAGAGGCATTCTCTACCAGTCAACCACACAGTCAGGCAGAGAAATTAAGGCGGTGCACTGAACCAAAAGTAAAACTAAGTCTATAAACTAAATACATACATAATAAAGTAACTGTACATACGATACAAAATACAAATAGGTAATATATATAGATATTTATATATGTTTATGAATAAATATATAAATCATATAGCACGAAGAAAATAAACAGACAATAAATAGAAAGAACAAACTTAACCCTTTTTTTTATTTTGTTGATCAAACTTACAACCGTATACCATCAAATACCATTTAAGTGAGAGAAAAATAAATAAATTTAATTATTTATAATTATTATAATAAAAAATTAGAAAACAAATTATTATTAGATCAATTAGGAACTGGGTTAAAAAAAAAACTCCAGGCAGCAGCTTAAGCATGAAACTGATCGTTTCAGAACTTCGGACACTGGTTTTCAGTGGGCCTAGCTGGAAAAGTTAGATTAACATTATGTATAGCTAACCAGGACCGAGAGACGGAGAGGAGAAACCGGTGAAAATCAAGGTTTAGTACTCTAAAAATGATTTCTCGCTGTAACACACTTTTTTTTATGGTGGTCTTCAAGATGACATCACTCCACCTGATGGGAAGCAGCCGTGAGGTCCAGATATGGGGTTGACAAGCACAGTAACTGAGAACTACTTTGCTGGTCAATCTCATTTTGAAGGCCGGCATAAATCCCTATTCAACACCGCTTAAAAAACCCGGGATTGTATTGTATCCCCCACTTCACACATAGATAGAAATGTTAGTTGTACCTACTTATCTTATCATACTTCTTAATTTTTAAACTGTAACTAAAGAGGAATGTCGCGGAAAAGTAGAGAATTTATTCAAATTAACCATCCAGGTGCGGTACATGTTTTTTAGTCTGAGCAAGTGCACTATTTCCTGGTATGTTTATTATCAAACGTGAATGAGTTTTCTTGAACCGCGGTACCAGATCCGCTGAGCTGTAGATTATTACAGCTATTAAGAAAACTTATTTACACTATACTAGCACCGCCCGCGACTTCGTCCCCGTGGACAGTTAGCTGTATGTGAAAAAAGATTTTCCTGTTTTTCTGTTGAAATTTTCCTGAATTTTCTTTGCTATAAACCTCACGGAGCCAGAGACCTTTCCAACGAATGAAAACCGTGGAAATCGGTTCGTGCGTTCTGGAGTTATAGCGTCAGGAAGGAAAACCCGAATATTTTTATATAGTAGAATATAAAAAGTCGATGAAATATCACATTTCATTTTAAAAAAAACTTGACTTATTCTCTGAATTATACTAACGTTATTAGTCTGTGCAAAATAAAGAGCAGGCAGGACGCAACATTAAAAAAAACCAGCAAAAAAAAACGGAAAAAAGGTTGATTGCGACGTTGTTTACATCCAATATTGTTGAACCCTTGGTTGACAATATCTAAATTTCCAAATATTTTTCATAAAACCAAATTTGTCACTGAGTAATATGAAACAATGCGAGGCCTTTGTGTCGGGAATAATTTAATAAACCCACTGTCCGCACCCCTGCTAGCGGGTAATGTGCTTAACATTTAGCGAACCGGCTTCACACATGAGTGCAGATTTCATTTCAAAAGCAAACGCATTATGCAGAGTGGCTCACAGGCACTGCTAGGGATTGCGATACAGGAAAACGGGATTTCGCTCTGCATAGGCATATAGAATCAAAGCTAGCTAAGTGCATTTAAGTCACATTGTCGCTTAGCTGCCTTTGATTCTCTAACCAGCTCGTAGGATCCCCTCCAAAACCAAAGCATAATCAAAATAAGCATTTTGAGCTTTTTATGCTTTTGATTATTTATTTTAACAATTTGTCGTATCTTTCAGATTGACAGGTAATCAATCTTGCCTTATCCTCTGAATTACAGACAAACGTTATAATTCAGTCTGTGCTAAATAAATAATAATATAAAGCACAGGCAGGATCAATATGAAAAACAAACCAGCAAAAAAAACGGAAAAAGGGTGATTGCGACGTTGTTAACGTCCAATATTGTTGAACCTCTTTCTGTTGATAATATCTAAATTTCCAAATATTTTTCTCAAAATCAAATTTGTCACTGAGCAATATGAAACAATGCGAGCCTTTGTGTCGGGAATAATTTAATAAACCCACTGTCCGCACCCCTGCTAGCGGGTAATGTGTTTAACATTTAGCGAACCGGCTTCACACATGAGTGCAGATTTCATTTCAAAAGCAAACGCATTATGCAGAGTGGCTCACAGGCACTGCTAGGGATTGCGATACAGGAAAACGGGATTCCGCTCTACATATCAGCTTGCAGAATCCCCTCCAAAAGCAAAGCATGATCAAAATAAGTAGGTATATTGAGCTTTTTATGCTTTTGAGGATCATTTAACTATCGGTCGTATGTTAGCCATCTCCATCTCCATCTCTTAATATTTTCGAAGCAAGGGTTAAAGCACACTATCTCACACTTTGATTTGAAAATTCTATTCTCTTCCACTAACTTAACTTCTTTAACTTTGGTGCATCTGCTTGTGCTATGTATTCTCTGTGTTTTCTGTAAAATGTCTTAAGCGAATTCTATACATGTTTTATTATATAAAATAATTGGTCATATTTATTTTGTTTATTATATTTAGATTTATTGATTTATGTAATGTAATTATGCACATTAACCCCTTCTTTATTTTTTCCTCTACCCGTAGGTTGCCTGGGAGAGATCGCTATTAGCAATAAAGCCGCCTAAATTGTGTATTTCTTTCAATGTCTTACTAAGCTGTACGTTTTTAATTTCAATGTGCAATAAACAATATTATTATCTATTTATCTATCTTAGCTTTCGGATTGACAGGTACCTAATTTACCTGAACAGACTGGTTACTTTGAACTTTATGTAATGAATAACTTCTTCTATATCCGCGAGCAAAAGTTTGGAATCACTCACTTCAATATATCCGTAAGTAAGTGATTCCAAACTATTGCTCGCGAGTGTAAATTTGTTAGAAAAATGTTGAACAATAATAGGTATATGACCTGCGTTTTGTATCATACTTGTACGGTCCTCTACCTGTAGGTTATCTGGAAGATATCCCTCTCTAGCGATAAGACTACCTTAATTTTACTTGTTATCTGTATTCATACAACTGTAATGTCTTTCGAATAACATAGAATATTTTATTAAGGTTGTCAAATCCCACGGAATCCCGCACGTTCCCAATCCCACATCCATCCCGCTCGATTGAATGAGCTACGGGATTGCCATCCCTACTCCTTCATGAGCACCTTGTTGACATCAGGTTATGTACTCAACAGACTGTTTACCTTTCAAATGAGTATCGATCGACACTCTGACTTTACGAGTATAGCACTTCCAGAATTACCCATAATCATTAACTCTACTGTGAAGGAAAACAGAATTTAAAAAAACCTAGTCTTCGGATAACGGCGTCGAGAGTTGACCCTGCCAAGTTTGGTACGATACTTAGGTACTTTGGGCAAGATGTGGATATAATGTTCAGCAAACCCCAATAAAATTTAAAAGAGGTAGATACGTTATGTCAGTAGAGATGCGAAGCCGAAAATTGTTCCCTGGCGTACCTACGTACCTATAAATTTGACCGTGTGTACAAGATAGCATGATTAATTACCAAAGCGTAAACGAGACAGATAAATGTTGCGCAGTGTCGTCTCAAACTGTCAATGCTTTGCTCAGGTGTCCGAAGTTCTGATTTTGGATGCCACTTTTTAGCACAAGTATCTACGTCTTTTTTACTATGATATCATTGCACGGAAAAAAATGTTTGCTATAACCAAGACTGATTAAATTCTCAAAAAAAATGTTTTAAACTAAGTGTTTATTTTTTTAATATAAGTATATGTTCTCAATCCAAAAAAACGTGTATTGTTACGTGAACACTAATATAGTCTTGTAATAAATTCTTGCAATAAGTAAAAAGTTTTGGTTCAAGAATATTACTGTTTCATTCGAAGAAGATATCCGTTTTGCCTTAAGACTTTGAAAATAATCTATATCAAGATGATATTGTCTTATAGGAAGATGATATTATCATTCATTTAAGACAATTTTATTTTTGTTGACCGAATATAATATTATTTCTTAATCTAATAAATGTTTACTCTAAACAAGAATAATTTTACTCCTTTTAACCCTATTTAATTATTATTGGCTGAACAAAATATATTGTCTTGACCTAAAAGACGTTTTCTCTATTCGAGAACATAGCACTCAAAAAAGGCTCTGTTTAACCAAGACAAAACTGTTCTCAAAAAAACTGTTTTAATTCAACAGTTTATTTTCTTAACATAAGTATAATGTTCTTAATCCAAAAAATCGTGAATTGTTACTTGAACAATAATATGGTCTTGTCATAAATTCTCGCATTAAGTAAAAAGTTTTGGCTCAAGAATATTATTGTTTTATCCGTCCGTTTTGCCTCAAGACTTTGAAAATGTTCAATGTCAAGATAATTTTATCTTATAGTAAGAAGATATTATCATTCAATTAAGACTATTTCATTATTGTTGACTGAAGAGAATATTATTTCTTAATCTAATACCAAGATGTTTACTCTGTACAAGAATAATTTTACTTCTTTTAACCTAATTTAATTATAATCGGCTGAACAAAATATATAGTCTTGACGTTAACGACGTTTTCTCTCTTTGTGAACATAGCACTCTAGTTTCTAATAATTATTATTAACTTACCTCAAGAATTATAAGTTTACCTGTATTCTTAATTCAACAATCAGTCAATTTTCGTCCAAAAATAACTATATTCAAACTGAAAACTAAAAATATACTTGCGGTCAAAATTCATTTTCCTATGCGAAGAAGCTATTTTACTCAATTAAGTAATGTCCCTTAAATTTCACTATCGTATAGGTATCGTGGATGCTCCATTGGTTAATAACGTACCAATCCTGGAAAGGTTCGTTCTAAATCAGGAAAATAAGGAACACCGTGTGTTTAATAAGCTAGGTGAAATTAAAATTACAAGATTGAACATCTACCGGTCCTCTCGCTAAATTAATATTAATATTTATTTATGAAATGGTGCGATAAACGAAATGAGGTGTGCAATATTTTCCTTTTTGAAAGTAGGTGAGTTTGACATTTTGTTCTTAAAATTATTGTTTTGTTGTAGATTAAACAATTTCAAACTACAAAATCTAACGATATTTGGCAAGGAGCTCTAGGCAAGATTATTGCCGAAAATAGTGACAATTCACGCTAATCACTGTAAACCTAACCTATGTTTACAAAGAATGGTACAATTGTAAAGAAAATTATAGTTCTCTTTTGATTTCATAGTGTTTCTATTGATTGATGAGGGATGACTCACAACTCAATTTTAGCTAAAAAATGACTTATTCTTAGCTAAAATGATCCTTGTTGTCTAGTCTATGTATTAGCTTCGAAATTCAACACTAATCGACAAAAATACTAGTAAACTCCAAATAGTATTTCGAGTCACCCCATTTAACCGGTAGTTTTGGCTGTGCTTCAATCGTTTCTCAGGACAATGACTGTCCAAGACTGCAATAGCACCTGCAGCACTATAAGATTTCGGGGTGATTTCCGTGAAAGATTTTGGACAATATTTTTTCGAAATTCGGTAACCATTTTCAGTTTTTGTCATTGAATTAAATGCGCATATTACCTGATTAAATCACTGTAAAATGTTAGTAGCGAGATTCAATAAATAGCAAAAGTTATAGCTTGAAATAAACGACTCTGAGCTAATCTGACCATTATTGGTACCACCACGATAGGCATTAGGTACTTCGTTTCAGAATATGCCATAACCCTTACACTAATTTCAACAAAACGTTATCAAATCTTAAAACTAAAAAAAAACATTTTTGATCCTTGCCACGTTGTGACCTTCTGAATGTTCCGTTCCCCATAACGGCAACAATCAGTAGGTATGCCATCGACTACCCCACATGGGAAATAGTCGTGAGGGTATGTTTGATCCGATAACCTACTACACTTTCAAAAAATAATAAAAGGACACCTTACTTTGTATACCTACATCTAATTATGCGGCCAACATGATGACTAAAACATCTTTTCTTGGTTCACGAATTTCAGTCTTGAGGTAGGTAGTTATAACTATGTGCCTACGAAATCTCTATGGCAAGTCACGACGAAAATCAAGACATCTTTTTCTTGCCTTAAGTATTACACCTTCTCTTTTTTGTAAATGTTGCCAGAAATATAAAATAAACCTTTTATTAGTAAATTATCAATATTATTATCAGTATGCTTAGTGAACGAAAATGTATCTCAGATACGCTGCGGAAACATATTTATATGGTAAACTTAAGGTAAAACTTAGCAGATTGTCATTGTCTGGGATGTTTTATATTTTCTTAAGTAACTTATTTACAACAAAAATGGAAGGAATTTCATATGTAATACATATCAAAAAAAAATGAGCACCCCGAATCAGAATCGTAACATTTATGGATGTACATATAGCTTCCAACGATCCTACTAATATTATAAATAGGGAAAGTTTGTTTGTGTAGATGTGCCGTGTTGCTCTTTCACGTCAAAACGACTTCATGGATTTAAATGAAACGATGGAATAATGTTGCTTTTACATCTGAATGGCACATAGGCTATAATTCATTAAAAAATCCACATTAGTTCTCGCAGACGAAGTCGCGGGCGGCCGCTAGTTAGTTCATAAATATTAGCGTTCTCAGAACGGAGTATTACATCATAAGTATAAAAACATTAGTTTATTTAAAAAACCTGTATTTTGTTACTATTGTTCATTACTAATATACGGCCATTGTATATTTTTACCTTATAACTCAATATACTTATGGCAGTTTTGAGTTTAAGATACGGCAACCCTAAAGACCGGCGCGCGCGGCTTTCGCATATCGATCGATCGCGTCCGTCAATGGTGTCAATTCAATAACTTGCGCGGTCAGTGATAGTGCAGAACCTCTGTCCCTATTCATTGTATTTTCATCAAGTGATTGTATGGTGAAAATGGAGAAGCTGAGAGATCTGCGTTTGGCTTGGAATGGCGAAGAACAGACCATCGAACATTTCACAAGTAAGTTGCGCAGCATTTATCCTTTGATTCGTTTTAAGAGTTCTTATCTAACATAATTACAAGTATTAAGTCTTCCTATTTTTTATATTATGCAAGTTTTTTTAGTTTCTGTACTTAATAAAGTAAAAGATTTTTGTATCAAGAAAAATATTCTTCATTGCACCTACTGGTTATTGTAATTTTGATTTTATTTTAATTAAATTTAAAAATGATTAAAATGATTTGCACAACTACTGAAATATCTTTGACAAAAAATCAAAAACTGAATGCAACTCTTTTTCTGCAAGTAACATCTTGGGAGAATTAACAAATTTTCAGTCAGCTTGTTAGATGTGACCACTAAATAAGTTGCTGTTATACAAATTAACTGCCTTCTTGCTTAACCAGTTAAATACCTTATTTCTTTTTAATTGCAGGCAATGGAATTGAAGAAAGTCATTTCAAAGACCTGACTTATGATTTGTAAAAGAGCTCTGTCCTTATATAATCAATGAATATCTAACAGCTGCGCTGAGGTTAGTAATTTTTGTTTTATTTGATCAAAAATGTAACAAAACTGATGATCGGTTAGTCGAGGGTTTCTTGAATGAATTTCTGAAATATTGCATGTTTAGTAATGACTACAAAACGATTTTGAGGATTACCACATATAACATGTTATTCTTTTTATAGCACTGCACAACGATGACGTCATTTGGCGTAAGTACAATTCAGAGCCTTGGAGTTTTCAGAAAATGTAAAGAGACATAAGAACTCCTCAAACCGCGGATGGTACTAATGTTTCAGTACAAAATTTCATAGAAAAATAGCCTGTATTTCACGATACGAGAAGCGATGTTTTGGTGAGTTATCAAAAAATAAAAGTTATATTATTACTACTATATATTTTATTACATACTTCTTCTAATTTAATTTTTTTTGTAATATCAGATTCATCTGGACTTCAGTGCTAAATATCCTGATCGAGAAAACAAATGAAACATATTGTGGAATACTTTTTTAGAGGGTCAAAAACATCAAATAAACAAACAGTAATGATGAAGCAGCGTTGATCGAACACATAGACTGTATTAGCTGGTGATGGTTGGTACTATATTTCTTTATCCATTTTATTAACCCTATGAGTACTATTTGCTACACAAAGTAATCTGTCCTTCTTTCCGATTACAAAATAATTTACTATGGTTTATTTGCGTATTTCTTGCAAATGATGGATTATTTTATTTATTTTTTGCATTTACTATTCAGATTATTAAGGTATACTTACTATAGGTTGACAATATTTTTTTTCAGCACACAAACTTCCTTCTTAGATAAAATTGATTTGTAAATTAGTTCCTACTAAAGGCCGCTTAAACAAGCAGCAATAATTTTCCACCACTGAGTGCACCCAAAGTTTCATACAAAAGAAATTCGACGAAATTTTGACGGATACGTCAGGAAACAGAAAAACTGAGCAACCATACATCATTCATTGCACAACCGAAGAATATACTGGTGAAATATTATATTTAATTAAACACAAAGTCAGGTATGTTTTTCAATCGGCTTATAAAGCTTTCGACACGCTGTTTGAATGTTATCACGCGCTTCGTGTCGTATCCAAAAGCAGGTTATCACCTGTATTTATTGTTCCAAACACGATGTCAGTACTAAATACGATGTAATCCCACCATACATTTGAGATCATTTCTTTTGAATGTGGTAATGAATGTTATTAGTTGATTATTGAAGTGCTGTATTTGACACATATTTCTTCATTATTGTTGTCACTTAGATAGCTGTAAGAATGTCAGATATCATATTTTATATTTTTTAATGAATGTTATTAGTTGATTATTAAGTACTATATTTGCTACTTATTTATTTATTATTTTAAGTCTCTTAGATAATGACAAGAACGTCAGAAGTCATATCTTTTGAATTTGGTCATGGTTGTTATCATTTGATTATTAAGTGCTATATTTGCCTTGTATTTCTTCATTCATGTTGTCTCTTAGAAACCGGCAAGAACGTCGGATACCTTATTTTTATTAAATTTGAAAATGTATAGTATTAGTCGATTAACAGGCGCAAGATTTGCCACATATTATACCACATTGTATAGGTAAATGTCAGTCAGGTTTTCGGTTGAACCATTCAGGAAGATCCTGTATATGCATATACAGGATCTTCCTGAATGGTTCAACCGAAAACCTGACTGACAAATAACTGATTTGAACAGTTTTTTGGAAATTCCTCAGGGTTGCCAAAATATATAAATATCTTTTGAACGACTCATTACGGAACAGCCTGTATATTTTTTTCATTATGTTTTGGTAGTCAAAATGTTAAATCAACACCTACACGTCAAAATGTCACGTCATGCCTTACCTGACTGACGACCAATACACTTTTTCTTTTTACTTATTTTGCATTTTGGCTGATGACTTGTAGTAATAATGATTTTTGACATATAATATTTTGAATTCTTGACTAATTTTACTTAATTCCGTATTTCAATTATCTCGTTTTGGTTTTGCTTACTAGCACTCATCTGAAATACCACCGGCCCCTCGCAGGCGCGTCTCGTAACTGCCTGCCCCGCAGCTGTAATGCTGCATGCATGACTGCACTTTGGCCCAAGGTCGGGCGACGTGACGTCGCCACGCTTGTTCTGTTGTTCGAACGCACACAAACACAGTAGGTACACTACACATCCCCCAAAGTATTTATGTATTGTATTGCACACTTTTACACTGGGTAGGTACACGTCACATTATATTGTATGTATTTCAAATATTTATTTTTATAATTATCATTGTTTAGTCGCTGCGAATGTCCGTGCGTCCACTCAGTTGGTCCCACTGAAAATCAGCGTCTGAGCCTATCAGGTCCAGGCATTAGCTGAGTGGGGTCCATTTAATTTTGGACATCGTGACACTGCTGCCTGGTGGAAATTATTCTTTGTTTTTCTATTGTTTGTTTTAATTATTTTTTTTCCTAACCACTTTGTTCTGTATGTTTTTATCTGTTGCGATGTTCAGAATCAATAAACGTTTTTTCTTTCTTTCTTTCTTTCAAAATGGTAACTAATTAAATATTTTTAAGTTTTAAGTTGATTTAAGTAACGTTGAAGAAACTACTTCGTCAAGTAATCATGTGGTACTTTATAAATTACAATTTTGTATAAAAAATAATAATTTATATGATTGAATAAATACATTTTTAAAAAAAAATATATATTTTTCATTTATATCTTGTTCCATTTTGATCTTTATACCTACTCGTAATGTAATATATTGAGATACCTAATTCTTTTGTGTCAAGACTTAGATGTTTCCTGCTAAAATAATTTTATAATCTTATATGAAATTATTACTATTCTTAGCTGAAGAAATATCTTTTATATGTTTAAAGCCTCTTAAAGATACAAGTGATTCAACATACATATAGTTAAGAATAGCAATAATTTCAACTAAGAATATTTTATTTTAGCAGAAAACATACAAGTCTTGTTTCAAAACAAGTATCTTTTCGATTGAGAATAGCAGGGCTTTCATAGAAGACTATATTATTTTAGCAGGAGACATTAAACGTCTTGACAGAAAGCGAGAATCTCTTCGATTGAGAATAGCATAGGCTTCATCTAAGATTCAATTATTTTAGCAGGAAACATTATATGTCTTGATAGAAAACAAGAATCTCTTCAATTGAGAATAGCAGAGGCTTCATCTGAGATTAAATTGTTTTAGCCGGAAACATTATTATGTCTTGACAGAAAACAAGAATCTCTTCGATTGAGAATAGCATAGGCTTCATCTAAGATTCAATTATTTTAGCAGAAAACATTATATGTCTTGATAGAAAACGAGAATCTCTTCAATTGAGAATAGCAGAAGCTTCATCTAAGATTAAATTATTTTAATAGGAAACACTATATGTCTTGACAGAAAACAAGAATCTCTTCGATTGAGGATAGCAGAGACTTCATCTAAGATTAAATTTACCTTAACAGGAAACCTACAAGTCTTGACATAAAACAAGTAACTCTTCGATTGAGAATATTAGAAGCTTTATCTGAGATTATATTATTTTAGCTGGAAACATATGTCTTGACGCAAAACAAGTATCTCTTCGATTAAGAATATGAGGGGCTTCATCTAAGATAATATAATTTTAGCAGGAAACATAAGTCTTGACGTGAAACGAGTATCTCTTCGAATGAGAATAGCAGAGGCTTCATTTAAGATTAAATTATCTTAAAAGGAAACATACAAGTCTTATCTCAACACAAATATCTCTTCAACAGAAAATAATGAAGTTTTGACTTTACACAAATATATCTGCAGCTAAGAATAATACGGCCAAGAATATAATTTCTAAGAATATTATTGTCTATTTTTAATACTTTTTTGATTATTTATTTAAGACTTTGGAAGTCTTATTACAAAGATTAATATCTCAGACGAAGACAAAAAATCCGAGACAATATTTTACTTTGTTAAAGAATATATTGTTTCCGCCATATGGGAAACTACAATTGTCTTGACCAAGTCGATATTGTCTTCTTTTAAGATACTTTTTTTTTCTGTGTGGCCAAGCCATTTTTTTAGTTTCAGTAAGCCACCCGGTTAGCAGAAGCTTGAACTTTTGTTTAAATATGAAAGCTGAAGATGTCAAGTCCTTATACACAAAACAATCTGCTCATACTAAAAATAGCGTTTAAATTAAAATAAATTCACTGACTAGCCGTTCGACAACGGCGCGTCTGAATCGAGGGAGAGAAGACGCGAGGGTGTAAAGTTGGCACAAAATAGACATAAGTACCTACATAAATTAGTAAGGTTTTTGAAGCTCATAAAATTCGTAAAATGAAACATAAATTAATAAATGTCATTGGCCCCAATGATATTGCAGTAAAAAAGACATAGATAGGTTATGTCAGTTCTGACGTGAAGTCAAAAATTGTCCACGAGGTACGACGTAAATAATTTGCTCGTGTTATAACGTGTAAACAAGCTAGTACGATTATTTACTAGAGTGTAAATGAGACAGATACATGTTGCGAAGTGTCGTCTCAGACTGTCAAAAAAATCAATGATTAATTTGCTTAGGTGTACGAATCCTTCTGATTTCGGGTGTCATTTTTTTTTTTTTTTTAGTAACAATTTTTTACTATAAAATCATTAATTGGACCTTAGTCTACACGGCGCTATCTAGGCCCAAGCTTAACAAAGTTTGTACAGTGGGATACTACATAACCAGACGGATAAACATACTTAGGTACTCTTTTTTTGTAAATACAGACATAATATTTTACTTTAGAAACACCCAGATCAATACAGACATTTTCTTACACAATAATGTTTATTTATTTATTTAATTGCATCACATGTGACTTAGCATCTAAAAAAGGTACTACAATTCACATGCGCCTTGACAGGTACAGCAATGTGGAGGATAAGTGAACTTGTGAACTTCATAACCATTACACCAATAACAATCACAATTTCAGAATGGAATTATTGTTCCAGTTACAATTAGTACTTGCACTAGATGACTAATGTAATTGTTTAATGTTGCTACTAAGATAGGTCACTTAAAACTGAAGGCGTCCGTACAGACAGACATACATAAGTCACGCATAGTTACGTTAACTAATTGGTATCACTTTAAAGAAAAAAAGAAAAAACGTTTAATGATTTCATTTACAGATATAAACAAACAAAAAAAAGGTTAGAGAGAAAAAAGATAACAAAAGAAAAATAAACGAAAAGTTCCACCAGGCATGCCAGGCGTGCACGATGCCGAAAATTAAATGGACCCCACTCAGCTAATGCCTGTATACCTGATAGGCTCAGACGCTGATTTTCAGTGGGGCCCAGACTTTAGAACAACGCAGTAATAATACAACTGTTGCTGCTAAGCTATCGGTTTGCCGATTAATAGACGATAAGAAAACACTTCCCTTTGTTTGTTTTTAATCAACGAAACGTTGGGTCTTAAAACACCTCGTTATTTTGTAAATCCATTACGATATCCAAACGTATCGGAACGATCGAAACATGGAGTTAGCTTATCCTGTGAATACCCGGATATACACAGAACGATGTCCAATGTGTCGCAAATTGTTATTTGGTAATCCAAAGCCAACTTTATAGGTATTCAAGTTAATAAATAGCCTATTCCCTTTCTGGCACACATCCTGTGTTTCATGCATTCAAATTAACATTTTCATAAATTATTTTTACTGTGGGGAATTTCCTCCTGAATCCCACGAGGCCCGGATAGTAAACGATGTTATATCAAACTCCTACCGACTAAAACTCCATGGAGGGACGGCGGAAAAGCTGGCTTCCCTAACAAGGATTCACAAACGCTCTACCCCTAGACCTATGGTACAGACACCTTTAGACTTAAGTTACCCATCTTATATAGTCGCTACTAAGGGCGTAAACGCGTAGCTCTAAATCGCGTATTATGCTTTCGGTTTCCTTTCAGGTAAGAGTGTAGCCGTAAAGATTCCTACCTACGTTCTCGCGTTGGTTAAGTTTCTATTTCGTCCTCATAACAACAAGCCGCTTGGGTGCGCTTAGCTCAGCGGCACAGGTGCCAGCCTCAGATTATGTTATAACTCAGTGGTCGAGGGTTCGACACTCTCACATTATTAACGTGTTTCGTTATTAGCCTTTCATCCACTGCTATTTTTGTACTCACACGATTATTATTCTACGAATCTCCTCAATGCGAATCCGAAATACCGAGCACAGCATATCCATTCTTGTAAGCCCCCTTCATCGCAGTACATTTATTACGTACGACACCAACTCATCCAAGTGTGCACTCTTCAAAGGAATACGAGGAAGAGGACTCACAAAACGGTGTATATTAACACCGGGAGGGAAAAATGTCGAAAACGTCAATGATGTTATAATAAAAAGACGTAGATAGGTTACTTGCGAAAAAGTGGCACCCAAAATAAGGACTGCGACCACTTGTAACGGAACGGTCTTAGATACACCTTTTCATTCGTTTTTTATGCAAGCAAACAGATAAATTAGTTATGATTGATACCGTTAGATGGCGTTATACTCCTTTAGATCGCGCTAATAAAATTTATAGTTATTACGTAAATAGGTTTTTCATTACTCAGACTCTGAAAGTAGGTCATTACTGACCTGAGAAGCGGGCTGAAAGTAACACTTTTCATCCCTAGGGAGAATCACTTTCAACTGACAGCTGTCAAATATTTTTTATAAAACTAGTTCTTTTTCACATTATCTATTGAACCATGTTCCAACTTCTTATACAGCCACGATGTAAAATTTGAGATAACTTAAAGTTAAGTATTGATCAGATAATATATATGTTTTAAATGAGTTTATAATAATTTAGTTTCAACAATTTCTTTAAAATAACTTAGCTTTGAGCAAAATATTTACCATTTTTCCAAATGAAAAATAATGGCTGAATAGCGGGCCGGCCACAGAAAAAAAACAAACAAAATTGGCGGGAAAGCGGCAATTCGATCTTCAATTATTTTCCTCATTTTTTCTTTAGCTAATTCATGTTTTTATTTTTACTTTCCTCGTATTTGTAATGAAAAGCACAGTGTTTACCTCGGGTGAAAGACTTATTTAGTCCCTCGAACTATTGGCGCCCTCACTTCGTTCCGGGCGCCAAACCCCGTCTCGGGACTAAATAAGTTACTTTCACCCCTAGCGTAACAATGTACTAATTCATACTCGGCAGGGCCACCTGACGCCTGACGTCTAAGTCTAAGTCAAAGTAGAACAACTAACCGACGACGGACGAACAGACAAGCGTATTTTGGTTCAGGTTGTAAATTTCTTCGGTAAGGATAGTTATCAGTAATATATTTAAGAATTCGTTCCCACGTCTTTTGAAAAGGGTTAGTAGTGTTCTGTTATACCTAAGTACCTACGTACTCATATGACTGAAATTCGTATTACGCTCAACGGCCATAAATCTAGTATAATAAAGATCTCAAATTTGACACTTCTTATAAACAACAAAAACTGCTAGAGAGGCGAAGGCACTTGAGATGCTGATACAACGAAACCCTTGTGTTTTTGTTTCTCATGGTCATAAATCAGACCCTAATTGCATTATCAAACTTTGGCGGCAGTCATGATCTAGACGTCGGGAAGAATGGTCAAAATCTTAAGCTCTAGACGTATTACCTAACCGTTGTGGTAACTAGTGCTCAAAGTGAATCAATATCGGGACTGGAGACTGGATATTAGAGGAGTACAAGACAAGGCGGTACGAGACGTTAGGCGGAGATAGGGGATTTTGCGAGACGGAGAATATTATCAGGTCAGATCTTTCCGTTATGCGTTTTAGACTTAACCCATAGGAATAGTTGTCAAACCAAGCTGCGCGGTGGTCGTTTACACTGGCTGAGACCAGAAGGTTTATGGGTTCAATTCCCACACCAGAGATGTTCTGTCAAATAAACTATTGAATATTTACTTGCGAGGATGGGTTGTGCTTCATAATTATTCGAATTGATTAAGTGATAAGAGTGTTGGTCAGAGGACTAATTGAGACGTAAAAGGATGTGGGTTCGATTCTCGCACTAACGCATGTCTAATAATTAACTGGCTGTTTGGAGCAGCGGTTCGAGTGCTGTTTAAGATTTGGACGGACGCGAGTTCGATTCTCGCTATGATACGTAAATGATGGTTGATTTTCGGTTATACTTCATACGATAATGAATAACTGGTACTACTGGTATTTTATAGGGTTTTAAACCCTGCCATGAGTGAATTTGACATTTTAATGCGATGCGTTATTTTACCTACGGAACATCTGAGATGAACTGGGTGACAAAATACTGTCACAGAATATTTGACCATGACATAATATCGATTTTAGCTATTTACGCTACTTTACAACAAACTTCACGTTTCTACCACATAAAACCTAGCTGCAAGTTTTTAAAAGCCTTTCATTTAATTACTATTCAATAATTATAGTTCAATTTGAATGTTAGTGGCGATGACCTTACATGGCCTGTGGGCATGTACATCAAATGTTCGTATCACATAAAAATATACGACACACATACCTATATACTTCATCTACAACCCACCATGATGTACATTTTGACAGGTTATGGATTGTCATTACAATTAATTCATTGTACCTATTGTGCATTGGCTCATTTGGCACTCGTTGGGTCATCAACGATAAAGGTTACTGTTGTTGCTATAAATGATCGAACGGTGACGGATCTGCTAATGTTTAATTGGAATAATGGAATTAGGAACTTTGCAAGTAGGAGTTGCAAAATTATACCTAGGTAGGTATATCTTCTGCGTGGGGAAGGCTTTAGGGACCTCTTCCTCAAAACTCCTTTTTTATAATGTTAACCAGTAGTCTTTTCTAAACAATGTTGTTAATTGCTTTTAATAATTTACCATTATTTTGTGCACTAACCATTTTCTTGAAATTGTATAACTGTATGTGTACTTAATAATAAATTGTAATTTACTAACGGATTATTGTACAGAACATATTGAAAAGAGTAACTGCTGAGTTTCTGGCCGGTTCTTCTCAGTACAGAAACAACTTTCCGACACCGGTGGTTGAGTCACATTATGTTTGTATACTGTGTATTTATTTATTATTTCTATTATAGTATTTAAGTCTATTATTAAGTGTATTTTTGTTTGTTTGATTAAGTTTTTGACGATTTGAAAGCACTTGTAACAGGTCTATTTAAATAAAGATATTTCTGATTCTGATTCTGATTCTTCAAGGGTTGGCCTTCACAGGCCCGAGCGTGGTGGAGCTCGCATAATATGGCCATTTTCAAAGGGAATGTAATCTTTTTTTTTTATCTCATTTTATTACAATTCATCTCCAATTTATAAAATTAACTAACCTATTTCTATTTAAAGCAATAGATTTGAGATCTTCGCTTCTCTCCATACTTAAAATGTCAGTCTTTGACACATTTTATTTAGATCCAGTTTAGATACATTATTTCTCGTCAATTGAGTCCTATCAAACCTTAGATTACTGCTTACATACCTCATAAAAGAATATTGGGTCTACTACAAAACAATACAACGTAGAACGGTCCTACCATAGTTAGACGATCACATCCACTTGGCCAGTTTATTTATTCTGCATTTATTTTATCATTAGGAAAGGGGTTTATTTTGTCATTATTTAAATAGAGTTTAAAAATATTATAATTATCAAAGGGGGGGAACGTTACACACTGAGCACATTGGCAGTTTGAGGCGACACTGCGCAACATGTATCTGTCTCACGCTCTGGTAAATAACCATGCTCTCTTGTGCACACGGTCAAATTATAGGTACGTACGCCAGGGGTCAATTTTTGACTTCGAATTTTTGACTACTGACATAACCTATCTACGTCTTTTTTATTGTAATATCATTGGAAAACGTACACGTTTTGAACATGACGCGTACGGCGTATCACGCTCGATTAAACATGTAATTGGGAAATGAAGGAAGAAAACCTCACGTTTTTCGTCAAATCGGTATTCTCATTGTGACAGATTTAACATATCGTACCATTTGCATCGCCATGAATATGGATTCCCATGGTAATTTTGTCAGAGTATAACTGGGTGTGGATGGCGAAACCTTTGTACCATGAGAATAGCAAAAAATTCTCAAAGGAGCTGCAGTGGCCTGTTTTGTCAAAAACTAAGACTGCTAACCAAAAATAAGACCTTAACTTCCCTGCATTAAATCCTCATTAGTAACTTTTCTAAGAAACCTACTTCTTTTCAAAATCAACACAGACCTAATTAGTAGCTGGGAATCCGTTTCTATTAAAGACTAATGCCTATTTAAACTTGGGTCATGGTCTAGAGCAAACAACAATCAATTACTATTAATGATTCTCGTTTTTAGGTTTGGTACTCCAGTTTTTAGGTTTCTGTGTCATGAGACAAGCTAGACCGCTTTTGGGCAATCTCCTCAAGATCTATTTAGATTTGATCAAAATATACCCAGAGATTCGTTCGAGCATTTATTGCTTTTTGTTCAAAAGGCCTTTTAATCAAACATTGTAGCACTCTTACGTTGGAGTTAAACAGCCTTGTTGCGTTACACACAGACAGACAGTATTACGGTTCGTTTAGTCTCATGTTGTCTGTTAGTTCTGCCTGAAGGTTTTCTTTGTACGCATTTGAGACACGTCTACCTATAATAAACAGCCAATAACACAATTATCATGCCTTTAGCAAATACAGACTAGAAAATGCCATTAACTGAAATAAATTTGTTATGGAACTAAACATAAGATCGCTCATGATTATATGCCAAACGGGACAGTCAGATGCCCACTAGGCTGATTGTAGCTTCCGTGGTGAACGGAACATTCAGAAGCCCACATATTGCCGAAATGTGAACCCAACGTAGTAAGAGGTGGTCCTACCGTCGCTAATTGTACAATGAACACAAAGTAGGTGTTCCGGGTTTCAAGCCAGGGTTCCAAAGCAAGGCCACGAGACGCTCTTTCATTTAAAATTCAACCAAATTTTCAAGTGAGGTTAGAATCAAAATATAGATTACAAAAAGTTCTGCCTTACTCCAGGACCACTTAGTATTTATCTTTGCGCTTTAACCCTTAATTTGATTTTGTCCGGTGGGGCGGACACAAACTTCAAAAAAAAACTGTCGGTCCTAGAAGCGTTTTATTCCTACTATTCTTCAAAATTATTTTAAGACAGCCACTCAGAAAGTTATTAAAAAGTTAAATTTCACGTTGGCTACACCTTATTTGTCAGTGGTGAACAAAATGCCAGCGAGAAGACGGTTATCTGTTTTCGATGAGGTATATAAATATTTTTTTCAATGTTTTTGCTACTAAATATTCTTAGTTTTTGCAATTTGTATTAGAATATAGGTGTGTTATAATGTTTAGCTAAAATTCATAAGATTTTAAAAGTGTTTTGCTGTTTTTTTACTTCATAAACCTCTTTGTCCGGCACAGCGGACAATGCCAATTACTCATAAATACAACTCTGTCCGCTGTAACGGACATCGTCAAATCAGGGATAAGATGAGTAAAAATAAAATATACTATCTTCTTTGACGAAAACAAAAGAGGAAAGTACGTTACGTTGACACTGACGAGTCGCTGTCATATTGGCTTGAACTCGGTCCATTGGACCTGCTTTTGTCGGGCGACTTTCTATACGAGGGTGCCGTATAATAGATGCGGCACCAATCTTTTGTGCTAATCAAAGACACGATTACACAACTGTGTCCGTTGCCTTATCGGTAAAAGTGATCTCTTCCAGACAACCTCATTTATGATGTAACCTTGTTTAGGCTGCAGTTATGGGTGTTCTCTCAGGTTTCCCGTTAGTATAGGTACAGCATACGCGAGCTAGGATATTGGCTTTAGTCCCGAAAGAAAACGCTCCTTCAGACGCAAGTGACATATCTGATCCAGAATCTGAAAAGCTTGATGAATGTACTGTTACTAACTCTTAATTCTTCTTAATTTTGTACAATTCTTAAATATTATTTTTACTTAAATGAATTTAAAATAAAACTTTCTTTTTATCCCTCATTTGGCAATGTCCGCTGTGACGGACACGTATTTTCCCAGCAGTGGGAAGCGCAAGTTTTTTTTTCATATTTGTTTTTTAGATTTTATGTGCTTTTTTAGATATTATGTTTAGTGTGCCCTTGATAAGTTACATTCGTCAAACTTTTGTATTTCTAACTTTTTTGTCGTTGCCAAATTAAGGGTTAATGCATACTTCGTCACCTTTTACTATCTAAAATTATTTTTTTTTTTTTTTTTCTAAGTGACTACTGCTGTGTGGCCTCAGATGGCCTTGACAGCTTTACCGGACTGTTGGGTGAGCGCTTAGGGCTCTCAACCTCAAATATTTAAAGTAACGTGCCTAAGGGCCCCCATAGTGGGGTAGACCTCGGCCTAGGGCGTTACTTAGAGAGGGCAATCGGACATGTTTTGGGGAAAACAAAAGTGACCAGACTCGAGCTGGTATCAGTTAACGGGACAGCAAAAAGGGGGCGCGACGCGGGCCCGCGCCGGCGCGGACGGGATCTCGGTTGTGCAGTGTATTTATGCGCGAGTTGTCTGGCGGTGACGAAGAAAAACATGAGGTAAAGGTGAAGCGCAAGTCCATTACGGATTTGCGAAAAAGGGGAATGAAGCTAAGGACGCTTTAAGCTTGTCCGCTTCGAAGCATGCTTGTAGCATGTGTGATGGGGAGCCCTTTGATAACCGTATCAGTTGGGCGACTTTGCTGACTTGTTCAAAGTCAACAAAGTTGAGGAAGTCCGACACCAAGTGGTAGTCGGCTTGGAAGGACTCGGGGATGGGGAAATCGCGCGGAGGCGGGGCGGGGTTGGATTGAGGGGCGCGCGCGGGAGGCGCGGCCCTCATGGGAGGTTGGGGTTTCGGAGATTTGGGTTTAGGGGGCTGGGGAGATGGTGCCGTCTTGGGCTTGGAAACCCACGGCATGGTGAGGAGGGAGGGAATCTCCTGTGAGGCGGGGGGTGCCGGTTGCGGGCTGCGAACCCATGGCGGCGAAATCAGGGGAGGAATGGCGGTTGGTGTTGCCTTGGAGGGTAAGGGCGGGAAGTCCGCGGTCTTCACGGTTTGACGCCGTGCGGCCGGGGATTTAGGGGGGGCGTTGCGCTGCGCATTAATGCGAACAGCGCGTGGCGTTTTAGGGGCCTTGGGACACCCGCGGTAATTCGCAGGGTGCCCGGTTTCGCCGCAAAGCACGCAGCTCGGAGGCTCCGTGCATTGCGTATGGTCCTTTGGACGGGGACAGTTGGGGGTGCCGTGGTCCCCTAGGCACTTAACGCACCTGGGGGTGGCGTAGCAATTGCGGGCGGAGTGCCCGTAGAGCTGACAGCGGTGACACTGTCCAAGGGATCCACGTTTATGTGGGGTCTCGACGGTTATGCCATTAAGTTGGCACACCGTCTGAAGGTTAAAGATGGCCTTACCGGCATCAGTCCTGTCTACTACGACGAGGACCATGTCGTAAGACACTTTGGGTCGGCCTCGGTACATGCGGTGTACCTCGACCACGGGAATGTTTTGACCGCTGAGGTCAGAAATAATCTCAGGAACGCTCAGTTCCTTTGGGACGCCTCGGATGACCACACGGAGTAAGCGCTCATCCGGGAGAGCGTAGGTGTGAAAACCCACACTCATCTCCTTCAAAAGACGCGTCATCCTCCTATGGTCGTTGGAGGTTTGGACCGCGATTTTAATGCCCTGCTGGGTAGCACGGGCAGAAAGATAATTAATGCCATCTGCTTTGCAGCGAGTGGACACTTTGGTCCAGGCAGATTTTTCCTGTATGAACAGGGGCGGAGGGGCGGGCTCTTTCCTCTGAGAGTTAGAGGTTTGAGCGGAGGTTGGGGCGGGGGCTTGGGGCTTGGCCTTTCTGGGGGCCGGGGAAGACGGCGGAGAGTCGAGGCGAACTCGCTCGCCGCCGTTGGCCTTCTTGGCCAGAGAGTGGTTTGGGCGTTTAGCCCGTTTTTTACCTTTTACCAAGGTGAAAGAGTCAGCATCTGAAGCGTCGGACATTGAGTCCTCCGCTGAAGCGTTCTCACACTCCATGTCGCTGGCAGAGGCGACTGGTGAGTGAGAGCGAGAAGAGAGAGGCGACTGAAAGTCGTCGCAGATAGTAATAGGCGAGCGTGAGCGCTGGCTAGAGGGAGATGGAGCATCTTTTTGGGACTCTCGCTTTTTAGGCGATGGGGGGCTAGCCTTACGGCTGGAAGAGGGTGTGGGGGCTCGTGAAACCGGGACTAAGTCCCGTAGTTCCGGAACCTCACCACAGTAACTTTCCAAAAGATTGGGAGCGTGAGCTGCTAAGAGCTTAGCGAGCTTTTCGAAGGGTGTGTCGGCAGTCGACATCGCTGCCGACTGAGACAACTTTACTAACTAAACGATATGCTACGTAGTTTCTTCGCGTCGCGTTCCGCACAGAAGAAACTACAAGAAACTGTGCGGCAGTCGCGCTACTGAGCCTACAACGAGGTCCCCGGGTTGGCTGGGCCCAGGGTTGTGTATGTGCGTGATTCTCCCCACCGGGTTAGGTGAGGAGAGGTGAGTACTTAAGGTGAGCCCTAAGCTTGTTTTCCACCCCGCCAATCTTATTGTGCGGAGAGGGGCCTAACTGCTCCAGGTGCAGAGGACAGCTCGAGACAGGTGGTCCCGAACAGCCAAACAACACCCGAAGAATGGGAGTAGGGAGAGGGTAAGGGCGGGAGGGAGACGGCTACCGTCGGCTAGGAGATCCCCCAAGGCCGGTGAAGGTAGCCCCGTCCGATTTCGGCGTTACCCAGAAGGGGCAAGACCGGTGTATCGGGTCAACACCCAACAGGCTTCGTATAACACCGTGAGGTATCCACCTGTTGACCACGAAAGCAGTGGATTTCGCAAGACTCAATCCTGTCGTAACGAAACGTCCAAGCAGCTCAACCGCTTTGAAAAAAGCAGCTGAGAAGCTCTTCCGAATTTTGCAACGATCGCGATGACCGTTACAAAAGGCGGGAAAACCCGAAGGAGACGCACGGCGCGGTAGCGCACAGGTGCGAGCGAGAGCGAGAGAGATTACGCGAGAGCGCAATCGAAAAGAGGTGCGAGCGTCCGCGCGCGACGAGAGCTCGAGCACGAATACTATCCCACCTTTTTCATCACATACTATCTAAAAGGGCGGCCTAATTACCTTTATTGCAGCAATTTGGCACCGGATAACCACCGTAGTAGGACCACGAGAGAGTGCACTCACCAATACTACCTTCCCCTTTAGGATAAGGTTCAAAATCCAACGACAATTAGGCCCGGAACCAATAAACGCTTAATAGTTCCTGCACTATCAAAATAGCCTTTAGTTTGAATTCAGCCGTCGGCAGTTTTGTCTACACGAGCCTCCGTGAGTGATCCCTTGCATAATCAAGCTTATCTCCCTGAGTTACTGCTGAAAATTGTACGATAACTTTGGACGTGCAATTCGGGAAGCTTATCCTGCTAAGCCATTGTGCACTTTATTTTTTTGGTAATACCAACGACGCGACGTTTAATAGTATTGTCGATCTTGCAGCGACATAATGTTACATTTTAGTGTTTTATTTTATAATTGACGGGCTTTTTTTGGCTTCCATTTCATTGTAAGCTATTCAAGGACAGACTGATCCCACGAAATGCTAAGGTCAATTGCACATTAAGTGAAAACTAGCAGAGAATTTGGCACGCGTGGTGTACAACAGCACCAAACTTACGTAGCACATGGTACTTCGAATGACCCATGATTAGAATGCAAGTTCATTGTTATGGAAGATCAGCATATGCTGGGGTTTTGCTCTATCTGTGGACGGTTGTACTGGAATAGGTTCATAATGTTAGTGCCTTCCGCTGCCAAATCCTAAACTAAATGTAAAATGCGCAGCATTTTTTTTAAAATATAGCATTTTGCTAAAACCTCCTATCTAGTAGGTAAAATAAGGATTCATCAAACAAATCTTTCACGTCAACTCAGTATCAGCGATGAACGTCTGAACTCTAAAAATTGATTTGTGACTTGAAAAGAAAAAACTTATCTGTCTTTTTTTAGTTTAAAAGTTGCTATGTTATAAGTAAGTAGTTAAAATATTTTCTTTCTAACTAAGTAACCAGTGGCATCCTCCATAAACTATGCTGAAAAGACTATTAATAATTTAATTTTGAATTAAAAACCTACTTTTCACACTTCCACTAGTTTTCCTGTCGAGTTGACAATAATTGAAATAAGTACTGCACTTATTAGTCAGTGTACTCATTTATTAACATTTAATTTATTAAGTACCTCGCAAAAAAAACAAAGGAAAATTAGACTTGTTAATCGCATTCACAAATTATGTACTGATTCGTTTGAAGTTCAAAATAAGAAACGATATTACTTTTCAAGACGATAAGCCGCTTTAATATACACGGATTAGCTTTTCTACTGCTCTAAAGAGTGCTTTATTTCCTCAACGTTATATTAAAATAGGATAAAAGAAGTCATAATGCTGGAGGCTCGTAATTGTGACAGGAAAAGACAGGAAAAAATCTGTAGTCCGTTCGCGTTAAGAATGCAGCAATTTCATACCTTGTCCTTCGATCTAGCACGCCCCCAAACCAATGAAATCGTTCCTAATTAGAAAGTCAAGTCCACAGTGACCAGTTGAACGCATACTTTCGAACGCAAAGGTTGTGGATCTGAGATTTTTTGTGTGCAACAGAATTAAATTTAAAAATCACTGCATTTTTAACGTAAATGGACTATCGAATACGGCTGTATTAAGTTTGAAAGATTTCATTACAGGCGCGAGATAGCGTGCCTGAATGAGTGCTTTATTTAAAAAGCTTTGAGATCCAATCAGAATATCTGATATAATTTTTTTTTTACTGACACTTGTAAAAGTTTACATGAAATAAATACTTTTCATTTTTCATATTCACATTTTGACTTATAAACGTAGATATCATTAGTTCATCACAGTTATTTCAGAACGTTGTTATCAACCGATCACCTTGTGATCATGTTATCACTGCTGAGCAGCAAAGGTCTCCTCAAAACTCTTCTACTGGTCCCTTCATCTTTAGTCAGTGAATGCTAATCTCTCCTATTATGGAGCACTTCGTCCGTTTGCTGATACCGCTTCCTCAGATTGGTAATTCATCAATTAGGTGGCTAACGGATCGGAAAATGGCACGAGGTGCCTTTTTTTTTCATTTCTATTTGTATTTTTTGTAATTCTTAACTATCCTACTTTTTAAGTCACACTAACATCTCTGTTATCTCTTAGTAAATAATTATTATTATCATTAATCTGTAGGATAATTTTCCAGGTCATCGCTCCATCGTTTCCAGGCCTTGCTCTTCAGCGATATCCGACAATGCGGCGCTATACGTTTTCAATTTTAATTCCATTATTAAACTACGACGTTTATCGCACAGAAATGTAGGCGATGATATTATAATGAAAAAGACGTAGATAGGTTACTTGTGCCAAAAAAGTGGCACGCAAAATCAGAACTTCGAACACCTGAGCAAAGCATTGACAGTTTGAGACGAAACTGCGCAACATGTTATCTGCCTTACGATCCTTGCCTCCTCCATCCTTGCCTTAAACCTTACGATAACAATCCAAGATGCCATACGATCTTATACACACGGTCAAATTATGGGTACACACGTACGCCAGGGGACAATTTTAGACATCGTCTTTTAAATATCATTGGGTGTAGGATAACCACGGAACCACCCGAACCTAACACCTTTCACTCAGATTGTTCCCTAATTACGGTCGAGGATAGTATTAGTGATCCTTAACTTACACAATTTAAGGCACAGTCTAACTTGATTGACCTTTGTGAATTCGGGGTATTTCCTGCCATAATTGTCTCGTTTAATGAATAACAAATCAGTTAATTATCTATTATGAGCTGTGATATCATGATTATACTACTAGTATATACTAAGTAATTCAAAGAGAATATTGCGTATCTTCAGAGTATCTCGTTATGACGGTTGGAATTAAACCTGTTGAAATAGCAATAACTTTACAAGATTTGCAGACAAAGGCATTTTAATGATTACCAACCGACATCTCACCTGACAAGCCATTTGTTCCCAAAATAATGAACTATTTTATCATACGATGCTGCGAGTGACCTGAGTGTAGGGTTGCCAACCATGCTGTTTTAAACAGTATTAAGTAAACTGTTTTTTACCAACAAAACGTTGAACAAAAACAAAGTATACGAGATACTGTTTTCAGCATCAAAACGTGAGAACACATAATTATGTGTAAAAGTGCGAAAAGCTTTTAAAAATAATATGTAACAACAAATAAATAGAATACTGTTAATTTTACGAAAAAGCTGTTTATTATCCTTCATAGATCTAAATATTATTTATTTCTGGTAAAAAAACAATTATGCACATACATACCCACACGACCATTATCCCTAATGGGGTAATCAGAGGCACACTGATTGTTGCTGTCATGGTGAACGAAACACTCAAAAGCCCACATTTCGTCAAGGGATTTTGAACCCAACTTGGCAAGGGGCGAGCCTACCTTACCTTTAGTATATTTTCATTTTGATAACGTTCATGATCGATCATGATATTATGTGTAAAGAAGTTTCAGTAGATGCAGGTCGCCTGCAACTGGCCGCTCTTCAAATCTATGGGAAGGCCTTGTTCATTGGATGTATTATGTCTGATGATGATGATGATTTGTACTGGTTATAGATAAGTAGGTATACTACTAAAATGTAAAATCCTACTAAATTATAATTGCGAAAGTTTGTCTGTGTGACTATGCCGTGTTGCTCTTTCACATAAAAACTACAGAACGGATTTTAATGAAACTTTACAATAATGTAGCTCATACATCTGAATCACACATAGGCTACAATCTATGAAAAAATATCCCTTTTTTTCTTACTTGAATCCACGCGGACGATGTCGGCATCCGCTAGTAAATTCATAATATGAAATTGAAATGAAAGGAGAATGATTATATCGTTAGACAATTTCATATTGTAATTATAATCACTAAAGTGACACCATTGAACGTTGTGTACAACATTGCACTTTCCTTCAAAGAATATTAATTAGCAAAACGAAGCTATTGTTGCTTGCTATTTAACTTGCAAATCGCCATTTTGCATTGGAGTCAAATGTCACGATTGCAATGTGAACTTTAATTAATTACAGTACAAACGACTACAATGCGTAAATAAGTAAGTAGATAGGTATTAAATTTCTTAAAGTTTCATGTGTAGCAATTTTCCAATTTGCTTTTTCAGAGGGCGTAGTGAGAAAAAGGTAACGCGAATCTGTAGTGCTCATTTAACTATTTCAATGCTTTTGACGAAGGATACTCGTACTAGGCACTCAGAGTTTAGATTCCGTATTATTTTTCATTTAAAAAAAAAAGACCTTATGGTAGATTATCAGGCTTTGGGTGGACACGTTTAACGCAAGGTACATATATCTCGCGTTGAAACAACCTTTTTGAAAACCTTCAGAAGTATTTACTTCATGTTATAGCTCAAAATGGTGCTCAAAGCTCGATTCTAGCTTACCTCTAACTTTTTTACAAACTTTTGCTACAGTGCTTAAATCACATAGCTATACCTATACAACCAAAAAAAAACCGTTCAACTCGTAACTGGAGCCGCTCATAAAGTTTTTGTGATACTTTTCTGGTCTTTTTCCATGTTTTTGGCACTTTGAACCGGCTGTTATGAAAGGTCAGAATTGTATGGTAGGGCTTTTCTTGTGTGTGCTCTCCACGTTAATCAAGACATGAGGTGGACAAACACAGTAATAGTTACTACTGAGCTGGTCAATGTCATCTTGAAGGACTCCATAAGCATTTAAAAGGAAGAAGAAAACACTATAGTTCTGGTAGAGCGTTATTTATTTATGTGTTTTTTATTGTACAAAATTATAGTACAATGGCTGACTTAATGCCTAGAGGCATTCTCTGCTAGTCAACCACACGGTCAGACGCACTTGGCTAAAAGTAAAAACAAGCAAACAAACGTGTATCTAAGTAAAAATATATACCTATATAAAATACACTTACAAATACATACGATAGAGTAAATACAAATTATCCATACATACAATACCACGTAATAATATATATTAATGAAGAAACGTCTGGAATCAATCAATCAATCAAATCATTTATTTGTCAAACACAGGTTACAGTAGGTGGTCAGGGGTTGAATCCCATACCTCTTGGTGCAGGCCAACAGTGGCTTGATCGTGTGTCCCGCAAGCGTGTGTCTCAGCTGAAATGACGCACCGCTCCGCGGGGAGGGCGCGTCATTTCAGCTCAGACGATCTCCACGGTGGGGGAAAGATGAATAAGAGTAACAAGAAGAGAGAGTCAGCATATACGTTTGCAAATTAAAATTAAAAGTCAAATTAACCACGCATCACGTTTGACGTTTGAATACCCGCCGAAAAACCAATGAATGACAGACTGATTTCCGCTTGGTCCACATTATTCACCAACATTTTGCAAGTCTTTTGACGTCACATGCACTGTAATGAGTTTTTAATGTCAACATGAAAATCGTTTCCACTCTTTCCACATGTAAACTTTAATTTTAGAGAATTTTACAAACCTTGACAGTAGAATGTTATCAAGCAGCCTTAGCATTATCACACAAAACGTAGGGTGAGAAGGCCAACGTGTACGGATCAATGATATTATAATAAAAAAGAGGTAAGATAGGTTACTTGTGCTAAAAGAGTAGCACCCTAAATCGTAACTATTAGTGGTATCTACGTACTTCAGGGGTCAATTTTCGACCTCGCATCAGAACTAACATAACATAATTACTTCATTTGATGAAGTAATGGAGAATGGAAATTAAGAAAAAATGGTTCGACATCAAGTAAAAAATTATAAGAAGAGCTGCCCTTATCTCCCCCAGGGCAATAAAGGCCATAATGATAGCGAAAGCAGAAATTAGCCATCGATAAAGCATTTTATTGCCTTTCATCCACTTATAGACACATTATGAGTTTAGCTAACAGCTATTTAATTTGGATTTACTCGCCTGTTAAGTTAAATATCGTCGTGCTAAGAGGTAGAAATAATTTCTAGGACTTATCGGGTTTAAGCATAGAACCGACGATCGTACTAATATTAGAAAAGCGAAAGTTTGTATTGTCGATGTGCCCTGTTGCTCTTTCGCGTATAAACTACTAAATGAATTTTAATGAAACTTCACAATAATTTATTTATTTATTTATTTATTTATTCTTTATTGCACAAAATTAAGAAAAAAAAGTACAATTGGCGGACTTAATGCCTGGAGGCATTCTCTACCAGTCAACCGCAAGGCATAACAGAGAATTTCGGAAGTTTGGGCTGTGCAACTTGCTAAAGTTAAAAAGATATGAGGGTGATACATAATGAATAATAATGGTGAATAATAATGTAGCTTATACATCTGAATCGCACATACAACTACAATTTATAAAGAAATATTACTTTTTTTTTCAACCTAAGTCCACGCGAATGAAGTCGCCGGCGGCCGCTGGTATCTTATAAAGGAATAAATAAGGGTCGAATATTTTTTTTTGTCGTTTTGTTTGTTTATATCTGTACCTACTTTGCAATGTCCTAATTCAATAAACGTTTGTTTATTTCTTTCTTTCTTAAATGGTCACCGGTCAGTATAACTGAGCAACAATTGATTTCCATTTAGGTACACCTATTTCTTTTTTAATTAATTGTGAATATTATGCTCCAGACATCTCCACCCCGCTCAGCTAAACTCAATGGATTTAGGTATATCCGAAGGGGCTGCTCAATTAAGGGGGACGAATCAGCTATTACCACTCAAGGTGAAGTTACTCTCGAAATATTACTTAACCAAACTGCACTTCAGTACTTGCTTAGCTACTTCGTTTATATTAGAACTTTTTACTTTTAGTTGAGAAACTCCAAAACAGGCAGTTTTCTTCCTCAAGTTCCCACTCACCTGGGATATTTGCCTGTAATGTATGGTGAGTAAGAAATGATTTTATATCATTTAATTAATTTATTAATGTATGATACGAGCAGCCCATTACAAAATTTGTAGAATTTTAGTAATTTAAGTCTCATTATAAGTGAATGTAAATTCTTTATGAGAAAATAAAGTTCTTAAACCAGAATGTCAGAATCGGTACAGAGCCGAGTGAGCATTAGCGAGCGACACGCAAGCTGAGCATTCGGGAAGCTTTTGCCAGATGTGGACGTACCCTTACAATACAAGCAAGTGCTCGAGCTGAGAGAGAGACCTTAAGTGAGAATGATTTAAGATCACTTTCTACCACCGGACCACTAGACGTCCGGAGGACTGCCACCCCATGTTGTCAACTTTCCAGCAGTCTGGACTGAATGGTATTGCTGCTCTTTTCTGGTCCGCTCCGCTAGGTGGAACGCTCTCCGTGGTCTACATACAGCCTTGGTGTCTTTGGTAATGGCAAGGATTGAATAGGCATTTTCTCTGGGTAAGCGTGTTCCATCATCGGCCTTACCATCAGAGACTGGGGTCAAACTCACCCAATTGAAACTTTTGAAAAGATTAGAACCATGTATCTTGAAATATTAAAAAGATTAGATTAGAATCTACTAAGGTTATTATCCCCAAAACAAAGCAACATGTTAGTCAACCTATTTTTCAACTGAAAGCTACACTTAACTAATTCAACCAGCCAAATCGGTACTCGAAGTGGCCTTCCAGAACGTTATTTGAGTAGCGAGTGAGACTGGTAAACGCGGCTTTTAACGTTTTAACTTCGCCGACGAAGTAAATTGTGAATGGCTCCGACGCTCCGCTGCGCGCGCCTCTATTAGCCGGAGTAAGGCTACAGATACACATGCTCATTAGTAGCACGAGAGCATGCTACTATTGAGCAAATGCTCCTTGGTAGCATGTGTGTCGAACCATTGCTAATAATGAGCGTGCTCAATTCGAGCGTGCTCAAAAACCGACCCGCCTGCGATTTTTGAGCATGCTACCTGCGGCGCGGGTGGAAGGCGGCGTGCTTTAAGCACGTGTGAACAGGTTTATAGCTACAGATACACATGCTCATTAGTAGAACGAGAGCATGCTATTATTGAGCAAATGCTACTTAGTAGCATGTGTATCGAACCATTGCTAATAATGAGCATGCTCACTTCTAGCGTGTATGTATCAGTTAACGAGCATGTGTATCTATGGCTTAAGGATACTCTTGAAAATTCTGCGCTCGAATAATCGGGATATCCGATAGCTTGGATTTGAATAGATTCTGCGGGAAAGAGAAGTGAAGTGCAGGTGAAAGGGCTCATTCGAGTTACATGCAATGCACATTGGATTCAAATCACAAGATACTTCTTTGGACAAAATAATTACCGAGGCGATACATGAACTTATTTAAAAACTGAGGTACAACGCAAGAGATCTCTTTTAGTGTACCTTCATGTATGGAAAACCATTATATAACAACTCTTACAACCGTCGCGACGCTATTATTTTCAGTAATTAGATGGTATGTTTGTCTGTTGTAAAGTTTTTCATAGTGCATCGAAACTAGAATCAATGGTTAAGTAGGTAAGTTAAGTGAAACCAGACCTATCACCAATTTTTTTTTCATCTCTAAATATTTATGCTGGTGGGAATCAAACTCTTTGCGTTTCAGCTGGCCTAACCATTGCGCCAAACGGGTTGCCAAAATTATTGTATCTTTAGGGCTTGCATAAACATTAATATTACGCCTAGGTGAGAATCAAACACACGACAACGATATAGATTATTATTTGTCATCGACCAATATTGCTTTTAATTCAACGAACAAACCCGCCGGTCAAAACCAATATAGCAGAATGTTGTCATGAATCTGCACTTTTGAACTTTGCGAATATTTTTATTCATTCAATTAACGTAAGGCACAGTATTTGTTATAATTCCGTTGCACATGGATGCATACGGATGCATACTTGTAAAAATGTCGTGAATAAATCTGCTTTATTAAATAAAATGATAGAAATTCATAAAAACTGCTTATGAGATAAAAAGTCGTTCGTAATTTACGTTAGACATATAATTAAGCTAAACTTTTTTCAAGCATAAAACTAAAATGGAAGCAATCATGAACAATAGAAGCGAAGAGATCTCCTTTTGGGATTCCAGAGGTCAAGGTATGTTGTACTTGTACAGGTAGATAAGTGTTTTCAAAAGCTGCCATATTTTTAAAGATGTCCCATGATCAGCATTGTAAAACATTACAAAAGAAATTGGGAATATTCATCCATTTCTCGAAATCTTTTTATAAAAGGTAGGCGCCTGGCTGACGTGACTGGGGAAAATCTTAATTTTTGTCAGCCTTATTCAGGCGAAGAGTTTACTAAATCAGGTAATGGATGAGTTACCACAGTGGTGAATTTTTTGGACATTTCCTTCCTAAGGTAGGTAGGCTATGTTGTTCGGTTCCAGACTGCCGGCTATCGTCGCTACAGTGATGTTAGTATTTAAGTAAGTTGAATGTCACAAGGTGGTGATGCCATCTGAGGTTGAGGTTTGTCACTAGCCTCATTTAGAACCAGGCAGGGCCTTTAAGTAGGTATGTTAACAGCTAAAAATATTTCATGATAATATAAAGGTAAGTAGGTAGTCATTTTTGTTCGTGTTTTGTAGCTTCACACCATCTTCAACGTGCAAATAGCAGTGATCCCGCTTGTTGAAGCATCGTTACTACCACTTCATTCGGTGAGGCCTGTGCCCGCTTACCTGTGTACCTAAAATCTGTTCAGTTTAGTTTAACATAACTCAGTCAATATTGTGGTTTTGCAGCAAAATACGTGGACACCTGGTTCCTCATGGGATCACCATACACAACCCTTGCGGTGATCGTGGCGTATCTCCTCTTCGTGTTGAGGGTCGGCCCTGCTTACATGAGTGGACGGCCACCCATGAAGCTGACAAACATCCTACTGGCCTACAATGTGGCACAGGTTCTGATGTCGGCATTCCTGGTCTATGAGGTACCTATCTTACCCCCGAATTCACAAACGTCAATCAACGCTAACTTAATGGAACTGAAAGGGACAGCATGATCGTGAGCGCGTGCTTAGCATTGATTGTCGTTTGTGAATTCGGGGGTTACTGGTATATTCAGACTAATCACAGGCTTGAATTTATTCTTGGGTGTTTATCACCAACGTGTATGAAAGAGCTCAAAACCCTATATTTGTTTGTTCGGAATCGAGAGTAAAACCAATTCCACCTTCACAAATCATTAAATACTTAACTCTAACATAGGCAACCTACAGGTAGAGAAAAACGAAAAGACGCAAAAATATTAGTAGATATGTATTTATTTATTCTTTATTGCACATAAAAAAGGTGGAAAAAAGGTACGAATGGTGGACTTAATGCCAGTACGCTTACAAGAGTGCTTGCTTGCGTAGATGCAGTGGAGGAGTGCGTCATATCAGCTTAGACGATCTCTACCGAAATGCTACTAATGTAATAAATGTGAAAGTTTGTACCCATGTGTTTGTAATATTCGCAGTGGCCCATCGCTCTGGCGACATCATCAACCGTAACAAATAACGAATAATGTGTGGATGTGCCGTGTTGCTCTTTCACGTAAAAACTGCTGGATGAATTTTAATGAAACTTTAGAATAATATAGCTTAAGAATCTGAGTAGCACATAGGCTACAATTTGATGCACGCCGACGAAGTCACGGGCGACCGCTAGTATTTAATATTGGTATAAAGAAGACACAGTTCACTTTGTAATGAAGCTAGAAACAATGCAATTAAATGTCAGAGATCGCATTCATTAATAAATACCCGAACATGACCTTAAAACAAGGACAGTCAGTGGAACCCCAAATATGTAATGAATTCATAATTAAAAGGTATTATGCGTCGCTGACAAAACTGACAGTCGCTGTTGAATGATAAACTCTTTACCACACACGATACGGTGCACAAAATACAACTCTTAGCAGGGCCAAGTTCTGTGCTTTTCACTGACGAGTAAAAAGTAAGGACTCCGCACTGCTTATAAACAGTGGCCCTTGCTGATAGCCTCAATCAAATGAAAAAGTAAAATATAAATTAATCTTACACTATAGTCCGTTCGCGTTAAGAATGCAGTGATTTCATTGATGTCCTTCGACCTAGCACGCCCCGAGACCAATCAAATGGTTCCTAATTAGAAAGTCAAGTTCACAGTGCTCAAATAAACACATTCTTTCAAACGCAACGGTTTGTACCTGAATTTTGTGTAACAGAATTAAATTTAAAAAATACTGCATCCTTACCGCGAACATACCTACTATAACCATCTTACACGATGCTTTCGGGTGCGCCAAAGTTCACCTAAAATTGTAAGTCCTAAAATCGCAATTCCGAAATTTTTCTGCCTAAAATTTTTCATCCTAACAGTCCCAATTCCTAACTTCTCTTTTACTAATGTTTTAGTTCCGAATCATTCAACTTCATAATTTCGATAGCCATAAACACTTATATCCTAATTTTTGTCAACATAACTGTCTTTGCCCCTCATTCTACACTGGGAAAATGAATCTTTTCTCTATGAAAAACTATGAATTATTTGTCATAACAACTAATTGGTATACTAGTCTGGTTCACGTTCGAGCAAAAGTGCTCTAGAACTTGATTTCTATTTGCAACTCTTGTGTATAACCACGACTGGTACCAATGGGTTTAAGATAGTGTCGTGTATGTGAATCTGTCGGTCGTAGAGTGATAAAGTGGTGGGGGTAAGGGGGGGGCGCCGTAAAAGGTGTTAAAACGACCTCTTGATTTTGGGCTCTATCTCTCTAAATACTTGTTGTATTTCTTTGATTTTGGTATCATTTGAATGGTAATTATATTTGCTATCTTTGTTCAGAAGAACTTAAATACGTAAAAGTTATACTTTTAAAGTTATTTTTAAAAAACGTCTTTTTGTAACCCATTGTATAAATGACACTGCAGATTACAAGAAAACCATTAGGTTTAAGGTAATACAGGTTATTATAAAAAATGTGGCGAATCAATTCAGCTTTAAAAAAAGGTAAGAATTATTACCCTCAGTTCTATAACTATTGAGTTGTAGTCAGTGGCGCACAACATCACCGCCTGTTTCGCGCCTCAAGAGACGACGTAAAATGAGCGAATTTCTCCTATTTGCTGCCTTTAACGGTTCCTGTTATATGATTTTAGTATTGAATAAAACTAAGATAAACTTAATATCAACATTGTAGTTGTTAAATACCGAAACTAGCACTTTGCACGTTAGCCGGGCTTTTTTTTGTCTTAAGTAGGTACCAACTAATAGAAGTTTAGGCGGGTGAAAATGCAATTTAAGAAAACCATTTAGTTGAATTTGGTAAATCAAAGCAAGGGCAATGAATAGATAAAATGGAAAGTGTATGTTAAAATTTGAAGAAAAAGGAACTCAACGTAGGCTAATGTTGATCATCCATGAAAAACTTATTGGTCTTACTAGCTCGTAGCGGCCACCCGTGGCTTCAGTATTTTGAACGAAAACTTCATAAATAAAATTGTAGCCTATGTGTTTTTCTGATGTACGAGTATAAGCTATATTACTGTTAAAGTTTAATCAAAACCCGTTGCGTAGTTTGAACGTAAAAGAGTAACATACATCCATTCTTATAAACTTTCGCATTTATAACATTTGTAATCACAAATAGGTCATCAGTAGATAAACATATTTTCAAATATGGTGGCTGTAAATAGTGGCTTTAGGCATGTATGCCTACGTGGCCTACAGCTGTAGCCGCCCGTTGGCGTTTAGATGAACATCCTTTCCCATTCCTAAAGAAAAATATGCCCTTTGGTTTGCTGGTTTGCCCAGTGCGGGCTAATTGAGTGTGGTGCACAGTCTTTATCATCATCATCTTTAAATTAGCGCATACTACAACTAAAACGTACTAAGTTCACGAATGTACTCGACTAACACTAAGCCATTAACTCTGGTGAGCGGTAACATAAGTAGAGGTGGTAAACTTCCGATAAAACCTTAAGAATACGGTCACTATGTGTGGGACATCTGTTTAAGTTGATTTTGATCAAGAAGAAGATACCTACCTAATAGATTTACTAGCAAATGGATCAAAAAAGCAGATTGTTAAGTCTAAAGGGGCTGCAGCCTACAACCATAGCTAATACTGTACATACTACCTATAACTATTTATTGGCTGGCAAACATTTGGGTTGAAAACAACTTGTACATTAATTTGCGATACATCTTTGCACCGTTAAGCACTATCCATTGGCTGCTACTATGAGTTAATACCTTGTGCGAGTATCAGACTGCTCAGTAACGATTGTTGTGCTTTACAAGTAAGATAGAAGTAGTAAGTAAGTAACGTGAAGTAGATCTACATTTACTTACTACTCAAGCAACGTGACAGAAATTACATCCCGGATGACTACTTAAAATTACCAAAATTTGAAATAAGCTGCACATCTATTTTGAAGCAATACGTGTGAGATACAAGCACGCCTTCAATTTTGAGAACAGGTGGATTGAACCTTACTCTAGCCGTGCCAGAAACGTGACAGACAATTAACTCCTTTTCATGTCCAAATGTAATTTCACTTGGCCATGAAAAGAAGTTGTCTGTTCGACCGAAGAAGAGGTGATTGTTCTGCTGTTGGAACTCAGTTGGAAGATTCAAAGACAAAAATATCGGTAAAAGACTGAACACAGTACCGACTGCCTAAGACTAGGGCTGTTGCCGTCGACTGAGTAGAAAGTTTTAGCCAGCCAGCCAGGGCTTTTGGTCTATCTGGTAATTGGTCGCAAACTTATACTTTCATAATATTTTACTCGACAATGGTTGTGGGACTTGGATTAGATAAAACTACTGAGGATTTTCTGAACTCCAAAAAGACCCGAAGAGTCTTCTCACAAAAATTTCAAACACAAGTCGCTATTCTTAAAAGAAGTCCCGAGTTTTTGAACATACCTCCTCCTGCTCCTACTCTGGGCATGAATTAAGCTTAGTTAGAGGGCAAAGTTGGAGGAACCATATGCAGTATACATACATATTATATATACGTGTTTTCTTTCTTTCTTTCAGTGTTTTTCCTGAAAAACCAGAATGCATATTATTTATAAACATCGTGGACGGCAACGATTACCGATTAACTAGAAAACGATCAAGAAAATTAAGAGTTCAAGTAGGCAACTGTGGCCGACTGGATTTGTTTGTTTCTTCTGTCTTGCAGTCTGTGTTAAGTTAGTATGTCTACCATATCAAAAGGAATGTCTTGCCAGATTGTGGAAGTTAGTTTTAAAATGCTCAGATGCATAAATATCTCTGGGGCTTTAGGATCATAAAAACTTCCAATGGACAGATAGATCTTGTATTTACATTTCATGAAGAAGTGTATAACGAGCTTAAAAACGCTTACACGCAGACCTAGTACAAACTGTAAAAATTATTGACACAATGAATGTTTGTAATGAGTGGGAATCAAAACCTAGACTCCTACAGCCCGCCTAGCGCAGTAGTTAAAATCGCTAACTATTACGCCTTTGTTACTTTCATTCAGATGATTAAATTAGATATTTACCTACTTATAACATTATTACCTTGTAAAGTTTGGTTAGGAATTTTAATAAGTACCTATAAATCACTATATATTATGGAACAAAGTCACTTTCTCAGTCCCTATATTCCTGTGTACCTATGCTTGTGTCTTTGAAACTACGTTACGGATCTTGATGAGGTTTCTTTTAGATAGAATTATTAGAGGGGTAGGTTTATATATTTTATACAATCCCATTAAATCCTTGCGAAGTCGGGGCGGGTCGATAGTCGAATTAATATTATAAATGCGAAAGTTTGGATGTGTGGATGTGCCATGTTGCTCTTTCACGTAAAAACTACTTTATGGATTTCAATGAAACTTTACAATAATATAGCTTATGTATCTGAACAGGACGTAGGCTATAATTTATAAAGATATATCACTGTTTTTTTTCCTAAGACCGCGCGGATGAAGTCACAGGCGGCCGCTTGTATTAAATAATTATTGGTGCTGTCTGAACTAAAAATACCTTAGTACTAGAACAAAAATATACTGAAGTCTCAAAAATCTAATAATCAACTAAGAATGGACTCAATCAGTTTATTCAAATTATTAAAACATAGAAAAACACGATGAGACAGCGACGCGGTCTTCCCCGCGTGAGGACTCGGCGCGCTCCTTTATTGCGCTTGTTTGACTATCGCTCAGTCGATATTAGTCCTACATTAATAATACATACCTTCATTGAATCCTCAAAAGTTTCTTAACGTTTTTTAATAGAACCAAAAAACACAAAAACGGGCTAGTTTTCTAGAAATCCAGCAAAATCTTTTATCTTTAGAGTAAAAAAAATATGTTTTATGATATAACTTCAAAAACATTTGATTTACGATTCAAGATGTGTATGTGAAGAATCATAGACAATATCATTACCATTCTTACAAGTCTAAGAAATAAGAAATACAACAAGTATTTGCGAAGATATAGCGTAAAAACAAAAGGTCCATTTCGCCAACTTTGATGCATCCCCCCTCTCCCCCCACCACTTTGGCACTCTACGACCGACAGATTCATATTCAGGACATCACCACCAATCCATTGATACCAGTCGTAGGTATACACAGAAGTTGCAAATAGAAATTTTGTCTCTAGTACTACGGTGAACCGGACTATACTTGTCTGCCCTATACTAGAGTCCGGGCGAAACCGACACGGATTAATTAGGTTTCCGTAGGCCTTCGTGGTTATTTTTTTTAAGCCCTGAAAACAACTTGCTTGATTAGCTTGCTGCTTGCGTTAACCCCAGCACTTTTTATGGTCTTTAGCAATGCGCATTTATTAATTTGTGTATTTATTATATCGTTATGAGAAACAACATTAGGAGATCAAATATTATGAGTTGAAGTTTTAGGAAACGTGAGCGTTATGAACGTCGTCATTAGAACTACAAAAAGTATGAAAGAAAACTTTAGGACTAATAATTTTAGGAAGAGTGATCATTCGGATCACAAATCGTTAGGACGAACAATTTCGGAGAAACAACTTTAGGTGAGCCAATATGGACCCGATGCTTTCACTTATCTTTTTCTGTTTCTCTAGCTGTATTCTTTTCACCTGTCATCTTTCTCTGCTGAAACATTGCTTTTAGCGATAAGGTACCTACGCCCTCAATATCTGTAAACATTGTTGTGAAATGGTTTTCTTTGTGCAATAGAATATATCTTATCTTGACTTCAGGACATGTTTTCAGGGTATAAGAGCCACAGCAGTCATGCCACTTTGAGCATAGGCGGTCGTCGACTTAACCGCTTTTTATAAGCTAAATGCGATTAAACGTTTCACACACACTAAAAATGCCAAACGGTCCGTTTTGAGTCAAAAGTGATAATAGGGCGCTCACGCGTTCACGCGTCCCGAATTGATAAATTGTATGAGCCTGAGCCGCGTTAGCGCGCTATTATCTTTTTTGACTCAAAACGGACCGCACTATTAGTCGTTTTTCGGAAGCGGAGCAGTGGCTAAAACGCGCGATTGCAATACCGCGTCCGAACGCACGAAGTTATGGAATGGCGATACTCGTAAGTGCATGAACGCAGAGAACGCCAAATCTTGTATCAGCTTCGGTACACCGACCGAATCGATGCTAAAACCAGCATGTTTGCTGGGGCTCTAACTGCTTCAATAAAGAGTACGGAGCAGCTTTGTACCCGTTAACTAACGGAATTTTCCTTCAGGGCCTCTCGAGGATTAGACGCTACGGACTGTTTCATCGCACTTGCATGTTTCAACATGAAGACTTCAGGGAAGATGTAAGTATATTGTAAGGTCTCTGTTATTCACCGAATTGGTGTAATGATAAGAAACTGGAAGGTACCGTACAGATGCCTTCAGATTTAAGTGACCCATGTCGAAAAGATGTCGCTACTGAGATGGGTCACCTAAATCAGAAGGCGTCCATGAAAAAAATCATGTGCTTAAACATGTCTGATGAAATTGGTTTCGGTTTTTCCTGTGTAAATTGTGTATGTATTTAACAAAAAAAAACAGTAGATTATGTGTGGACTTGGTCTAGTTCCCACAGAAAAAGCTGTGCTCAGTTTTGGGCTAGATAGCGCTGGCTGGTTTTTCTCTAATTGCATAGAAAACATAGGCTAACTAACATGAGAAATATCGTCATTTTTGAACTTTGCTCATCAGTGTATCGTTTTGGTTCCAGATACTCGCAGGGTCTTACTGGTACTTCTTCGCCAAAGTATCAGAACTTCTTGATACAGTCTTCTTCGTGTTACGAAAGAAGCAGAACCAAGTGTCATTCCTCCACGTCTACCACCACACCTTCGTGGTAGTCACCAGCTGGCTTCTGGTGAAGTATGGCAAGACGGATGACCTCATCTTCTGCGGAACCCTGAACTCCTTCGTGCACATTTTGATGTATGGATATTATGCGTTATCCGTATTCCCTCAACTGGAAAAGTATTTGTGGTGGAAGAAACATTTGACTGCTTTGCAATTGGTGAGTGTAAGATCCACGCGGAGCTCGTTGGCAGCGTCCTGAGTTCTCTCTCTGGTAGAGCAATTCTACTGAACTCACCATCTAATTTCGACCCTCTTTATGAATAACGCAGAGCATTCCGTTCTATGATGGGGGATACAAGTTCGGTATCGAAGGGAGTTTTCAGAATTGCTGTACTGGGTTGCTCTTGGACCACAATGGGTTTTTCAGTATAGAATTCAATAATCTACTTACTTATGGGACAAACCACGTGTGATACTCATGCTGGTACCATGCATGCATGCATGGTTTATATCATCTTAGTAGTTGACCAAATAACTCTTAAAAATCACTGCAATATTACAATTCGTATTGTTGTTGTTAATATAATTATCTACTTACTTCATCTTTTGGTTTGTCCGTTTCAGATACAATTTGTACTGGTGCTGATACAAATCCCAACCAACAGTATAGTTTCCAACTGTCCTCCATCACACATCATCGTATGCCTCACACTGTTCAATGGTGGTTTGTTTCTCTACCTATTTTCGGATTTCTATAAAAAGGCCTATGTAAAAAAGGATGAGGTTAAGCCCGAATTGGATCATAAAAAGGAGATAAATAAAAATGGCTATGACAGCGCATGTACCAGCTTGGTAAACAACAAACAAACAAAATGGAAGAGATAGATCTAAAGTGAATTTCTTGTTGTAATTTATTAAACTAGTTTTTTTTGGTCTGAGCATTTTTAATCCCAACTTCCTGAAATTGAAACCTGACAAAAAATGGTAAAATTTAATGGTAAAATGGAGCCAAGTAAATGTCCAATCACGCCTTTTTCATTACTGAATAGGCAGAAACTACATTTTTCTCCTTGCTGCAAACTTAATTACGATTTAATTATTATAGCAAATAAACTTGATACGCATCTTGAAGAACGTAATTACTGACATATAGGCTAATCATAACGAGTACAAAACGCCTCCAAAAATGGTGTACAATCCGCTTTTAACATAGATATTAAATCTGAATTAAGCCGTTATCTAAATAACGCAGTCAAAGATTAAAGAACTTGGGCTACCCGGCTACCGTGCGTCCAGGAAATATAATATTAACATCTCTGATCCATCAATCAATACAGATTAATTAACATGAGCGGCAGATTGGATTGTGTCACGAAGCTGGTGCCCATTTCGAATAAAATACAGATATGGTTGTGCTCGCTTAACTGTTAATTCAGTAATGATTCACACCAAAAAGTGGTGTTTTGCGCAATACCTATTATATTACGAAACTGAAAAGGTCATCACAGGAAGTTTCGAGTGCAAATGAGCAGCCAGACAGCTGTTTTCTTTCTTCTGTTCAAATCCTATAGTTCGTTCGCGTTAAGAATGCAAGTATTTTTTTATTTAATTCTTTCGCAAACAAAGATCCACAACCTTTTCGTTCGAAAGTTTACGTTCAACTGTTCACTCTGGACTTGGCTTTCTAATTAGGAATGATTCGATTGGTTAGGGGACGTGCTAGATCGAAGGACAGTATGAAATTACTGGAACGAAGTGTAGTAACAGTCTGAAAAATATTTAAGCAGTTCTAAAGCTTGAAGACCTGGGGTGTTATTCTCATTGCACTCTTCGCTTCGCGACTGTGATCGTTTGAGTGGAAAGAACTAACCCCCGTATTCACAAACGCAAATCAAGGTTGAGCATCCCTTAGAAGTATAGCTGTCCCTTTCAGTTCTATTGACATTTTGCGGGACAGCCTGAGCTTGAGCGTTGATTGTCGTTTGTGAATTCGGGGGTAAGCCTCATAAGTTTTCGAAATGACCTATTTCAATGCAAATGAGTAAAAAAACTAATTCAAGGTGAAACGAATAGACGATTGAAGTGAGCGTGCAGCAGATGTGAAGTTATGTTAGTGAGAATTGGCAGGCTGACCTGGATAACCATAGGACTACCTCCAAAACGATCAAGGCGTTAAGAAAATTGAAAAAATCTGTGGTGTGCTGTGACCCCATCGCCTAAGGTTGTAGAGCGACATCTAATCTAATCTAAATGGTCGCAACCGGAAGCCAGTTGTCTCCGTATAATCAATCTCCGAATACCTACCCCAAATTGATTCTGGAATTAATTCAGTTGTGACGTCAGAAGCAATTAGGGGGGAACAAGCCTGCCTTTTTCCATACAAATGTATTCACCAATTTGCTCGGATTCAGCCCTTGAGCAATTAAATTGAACGTAATATGGACAGCTCCAGTCGCTGTGAGTGGTCACTGGGCACCGGAATATTGTTTTTCCTTTGATGTGGTTTTACCTGTGAATGATAGTATCTATATAAACAAATGGAAAAACGGTAATTTATAAAGCTGAACTGCGTTTCTGTGTTATTTGGAAATGGAGAAACCCTATAACAAGAAAGGTGGTTTACCCGATTGCTCATAACTTAATACCAATTGTGACAGTTAGGACTACGGAATAGAAAAAACTTTCTGATCCGTGGTTAGGACCTGTAGGCCTAGCACGAACCGCTAACGTTTCGGTAATCGAAAGGTAAACGATGCTTTTTTTTCTCGACGTAGGAAAAAGAAAAATAAGTGTCGTTTACTTTTCGAATACCAAAACGTTAGCGGTTCGTGATAGGCCTACTGTTCTCACATCGTAACATGATTGCGTCAACAACAATCATGTTTCCTCTTCGGATTCTGGTGACAAAAAAAGTTGCACGATTTAAACAGCCATTTTGATTTAACAAATAATTGACACTGTCTTAGTAATGAAAGCATAACCTACTAAAACTCTGGAACTACCTATGCCGGGCCCAGAGGTAAAGTTGTATCGCAGTTAATAGGAACTTCGAAACATTTTTTTTTCATGACGTGATAACGACTTTACTACGCTTTTGCAAGTTACCTTATAGCCCCAACCATGTTCCTGATAGATGCTATTTACAAAACTTAGTAGAGCGATGACAATGGTTTTCAGTCTTCACCATGAGTCCTTGTCTTTTCGTGTCGGGCGAGACGAGATCGAGACGGTAGAAGCGCTTTTCGTGGCGGGCGGAAGCGTCTGTGGACTAAAAGCGCTTTCGTGGCCTATCGTGGTTGAGGTGGGAGGTCTGCTGGATCGGGCCTTCCACGTTTTGTCCAGCGTTATTTTGAAAACTTGTTAGAGAACTCAGATTCGCCGCTAAACGGCCGATGTCGAGTTTATGGTCGGCAGGAGTCCTGCAACCGATTCACGAGGATTTACGCTAAATCCTCAAAAATATAATGTTAATAGTTCTCCCTGTAAGTTTACGCCTTGTTATGGGGGGAGGGGGTCCTGAAGAACTCTACCTAACTCTACCAAGAGCAATGGGTCAGTCTTTGGCAATATTCAGCTACTTCCACTGAGAGGAAGTCTCTCTCGTTTGTTTCATAATCGTTAGGCATTAAAAAATAAGTAGTCGAAGTTGTCAAGTCTTGGGAAATTTAACGATAGTGAGCTTTTTAATTTTTTCCCAAAACTTCGTAGATAAATGTTGCACCTTAGTTTCTACCTACCGCCAGTGCAACGACGAGTATTGCGTTAGTTACCATCGAGTTCCACTAGTACGGCCGCAACTTCAGTTAACTCTCCGTGATTTTAATTACTCTGTACCTGCGCCCTCGCCGCTTTCTCGAAATTGCCGTGCTAATGACGAAAATTATATTATCACGCGCTCTGTCTTGGTGCAAGCAATCGTATAAAACAACCACATTTAATGTCGTTCTGTCAAATGCTATCCAACTGCTCAGCAAGTAAAAATAAACTTTATTCACAGGCATTTGTGAAGATGAAAATAAATCACGTAACTAGGTACCTCCACCACCGCACCACCACGACCGGTGGTTACAGTAAAAACAAATGTAAGAAACACTTAATGTTACCCTACCACTCGAACTCGATTGTTACTGTTTTGAAATTGAGTTTGTTACAATAATTGCGATAGCTAAGTGTAGTTAACATACATAATGAGCATACAAGTGTGTTCAAGCAGTCTTTGATATACTCTGCTTAGTGTGGGATCAGGATGTGTTGATCTAAAGATGTCCTAGGTACATATTAATTTATTTAGCTGTGCATTTCTGTAAAGTGGTGTTTGCATCCAAACGTGTCCACTAATGAGGGCGAAGCAATTCACTTCCTTCCTCTTACAAATGTCCGACACTTTGATCTTTCTTCATTTAGAGCAATAGGTAAGTAAATTTGCCAGCCTATAATTCGTTCCATTTCTGGGCAAATCATCTTAACTGAATTTACGCCCCAAGAATTTAGCTGACCTTTTGTAATAGCCATCGACGCGCGACGCAACGTAACACAGGGGTTTGAAATGTCAGAAGGCAGATTACAAAGAAAGAAGAATTGGCAGCCAAAGGGCATAAAAAAGTTTCACTGAAACCCCCGAACCCCCGAATAACCCCGAATTCAGAAACGCAAATTAACGTTAAGCATACCTTAGACGTATAGCTGTCCCTTTTTCTATTCACATTTTACGGGACAGCATGAGCGTGATTGACGTTTGTGAATTAAGGGGTAAGTGGACCGTATTTAACTGATTACTTTTGAAATGGTATTAACTATATGGTATTAAATAGCTTGTCATTTAAAACTTCGATGCACACTGATTTGATAAACTTATTTTTTTAGACGTTTAGCAAAGTAATCGTTCAGCTGCCGACTTACAAAAATATAGGTATCTAGAGAAGGCTCATGTAGTTTTAAGCCAGTCAAACAGCTCAAACAGGCACTCTTGTGTACGATTCCTTGAGAGTAGATTCCTCAAGTTAGCAACTCCATAAACCCTTGTGCCCCGAGTATCTCTTTATGGTCAAAAACTGGGATGACATCAACGATGAAAATCCCGGAAAAAACATTCAGTCTTGGGCTCAGACGGGACTCGAACCAGCACCCTCCGCAATTCCGGCAGCTACACGAATAAGTCTGTCATATTTTACCTGTAAGCCTTTATCGATGTTCTGTACCTTCAACAGTCGAAAAAAACATTATTCTTAATGCTAAACATAAAAATAACTTAAGTACCTACCTATCTATTTAATGTGGAAACATATTTCCGTTTTTATTTTCTCTAAGGAAGCGTTTTTCAAATGTGTTTAAGTGTAAAATATTGATAGACAAGGAGATACACACACTTGTAGGTACATCATTACAGAGGGTGCTCAAATGAAAATTTATTCGCATTGACCTATATCGACAGGAGTTTAGAATCCATTTATCATTTAGACTACAATTTGGCTCAAATTACGATTCCCTTTGATATGGGTAGGAACATTAGGGACACGCCTGACAGCTTGTCGTTCTAATTATCGTCAATAATGTGTAGATACGTACTCTCTTTGAATAAATATTTAAGTACGTAGGTATATCTATAATAAACAAAAAACAGCCTCTAAAGAATTCTTCTCCTGGGCGCAGCTCACCATCAATAAAATACTCAACCATAGTCAATAAAATTCTGTGCCTCAACTATGAAGCGAAGGGAACCATGCCAGTTTGGTAAACCTTCCTGTCACATGTTATCAAGCCACCCTGAGACATCCGACTAGGCTTTAAAACTAATTCGCCCTCTGGTCTGGGGCGTAAAAATGCAGCTAAGATGCCACCCCCACCTGTCGTAAGAGGCGACTAAAGGGGGCCCCTTGGGGTCGATCGGAGAGCATTCGACGAGGGCTGTGTGCTTGCATTGCACAAGTGACCCCGAGGAGGACGGCAGTGTGGGGTGGCCTCGCACTGCCGTACAGGGCTGTCGGGTGTAAGAGTGTAGGCACCACTTCCTTCGAGGTGAGCCGGCACAGCGCGCCAGGGTTTCACCGGTAGAGTGCCTCCTCAGGAGAGTTCTCGGGAAACCCTGGTCATACGCAGAAGAAGGCCACCCCGGTGTTTTAGTGGCTACGCCCACGCTTTAAAACTAATAAGTCAGATGTCTGCGTGGACCAACTGCTGCAGCGAAGCACGGAGATGCCCAAAAACTTGTCTACGCGTTCGTTGCAGTTAGATGTCCGTGGCGTGGTGGCAACCAGGGATATAAATCGTGGCAACAGAAGATCGGCAACTGACCATTTTGACCAAAATTTATCGATGCATTTTCAGGGCATCTCCGTGCTCCGGAAAACACGTTGAGCAGTTGGTCCCGGCACATCGCTAGATGTCTTGATAACATCTGACAACAAGTTTCCTCACTAGCGTCCAACAATCCGCACTGAACTTGGAGTACAAGTGAACTTAAACTTGTTAAACTTTATTATCTAATTAAAGTTTGGTTGAGCACGTAACGGTTATGCTGCGGAAAGATAATCTGTAGATTTTGGGTAGAGAGTATCAGAGGACATCATCATCTCACTAAGTATCATAGTAGATAGACGACCTATTTGGTGTAATGGTTCAGAAGTGGTATATTACACCAGAGGTCGCGGGTTTGATCCCCGCAGTACAAACATTTGTGTGCATGAACATAGTTTGGGGCAAGATGGCGCTGTGTGGAATAGTGTCCAGTGATATTTATTTATTTATAGAGCTTGAATTGATTTTCGGTACTTATGTGAAAGTGCCGGCCAAAAAACAAATAATAAAGTATACCTGTTTGTTTTTATCGGTACTCAGTATAAAACAGAGTCGCTTTCTCTGTTCCTTCCTCCCTGTTGCTCCCTTTGCATGCTTAAATCTTTGAAACTACGCAACGGAGTTTGATGCGGTTTTTTTTAATAGATAGAGTGATTCAAAAGGAAGGTTTATATGTATAGTAACATCCTATTGCACCCGTGCGAAGCGGGGACGGGTCGCTAGTTTATTATATTTGCTATATCCGGATAGAACTTACCGTCTATGTAGATATTTGTTACTACGGCACTAATGCTGTAGATTGCCTGATTACATAAGAGTTTGGAGGAATTTGTATTTTCATTATAACTTAACATAACATAAACGGCCTATATTCGTCACCACTGGGCACAGGCCTCACCTCAACTATGAGGTGGAGCGAGCCATACTCTAGAACGCTGACTCAGTGCGGATTGTCGGAGGGGTGAAAGGTTAGTAAGCAACCTAATGTCAGATGTTATCAAGCCCGCCCTAAGGCCTCTGACTAGGCTTAACGACTGACATCTAGCGACGTCAACCGCGAAAAACAGCTTAACGTGCCTTCCGAGGCACGGAGATGCCCGAAATACACATCACTAAATTTCGGTCGAGGTAGTCACACATCCAATTTCAACAAATTAAACAACAAATAAAAACAAAAAACAAACCAACAGCGATCGTAGCTGATCCACTGTCACAACTGCGACACAGGCACCTCAGTCAAACCCTGACACCTAACTTAATAGAAATGATATTTTAAAATTATTTACATACAAATGAGGGAGATACTAATTCAAGGTGAAGAAACGATTGAAATAGGCGTGTACTCTTGAGAGATGATCGAGATGGGCGTTTCTGTGAATGGCATAGCTACTCACACCACTGCCACATGATGTGCCGATCTGCACACTTATTAAGATGGCTATACTTTTACCCCCTTATTCATAAAAACGAACGCAACGCTAACGCATTGTTTAAGCTATTGACGTGTTCTGTCACTTACTCGCAAATGGCGGCAGCAACAAGAATGACAGTGACAAAGCGATACAAAAGTTATCGTGTTCTATAAGAGCTGTTTAAGTTTTTATGAATAAGGGGGTTACTTTATAAAACTGAACTTCTAGAACAATAATAATAAGAACTATCAACTTAATGTAAGCAATTGCTCACTTACCTCACGAGTAACCTGAAAAGATTCGCAACCTATTGTCCCTAATTGAATATCCATAGAGTTAATCCCGAACAAAATACCTTTATTAACACTAAAACGCTGCTAAACGAAAGCTTCATCGGATAACGCTGTTAGGCGCAGTGGTCAGCCCGGAAAGGGTTAATTCCGCCCCGCCGCACCCTAATAGATGTTGGAACACCACTACTGGAGCGGAACATTATGGAAACTTGTGGAAAACATTTATAGGTACTTTATAACAATAGCGCTGTGATTAACAAACAAAAAAATATGAACGGTTTTTTTGTTTCGTTTAGTTCAGGGTTTCAACTCAGAACCTTGTGAACGACTTATTCCAATTTTCTTTTAATTCTAGTAAAACGCTCGCCCACATTAAAATATGGAATTGAAATTAAAATAAAAATACCGAATCTTTCGATAACCCACATCGCCTCCCGCTGGCCTATACGACGACTGATTTGTTGTACCTAATGGTTAAGTAGTTGGCTACTATACCGATGAGTTCGATGGTTTGAACCAATGTACCTATTTGAACAATATGGCTTTTTAAAAAAGCAGTATAAACCTACGTGGCGCGAAGGCACTCAGATCTCGTCAGGTAAAGTACAGTCAGCGTCCTAAGACATGCAAACACTTTCGAAATTATGAAGATGCTGTAATACCACAATGTCAAATAAGTCAAGTGCTCACTTATTAATGCTACACTTCTGAGACCGCAAACTTCAACCGCAAATACTGTGGTGAGCAGCTGATGTTGGGCGCAGTGCTGCCGGTCTCATTCCACGCGCGACGACACTGTCCGCCGTTAGACGAACCGCTAAGTAAACAATACTTTTTTTTCTTAAAGGCATAGGTTTAAGAAAAAAATTATTGTTTACTTCAACTTTTACCAAAACGTTAGCAGTTTGTGCTAGGCCTACAGGAATGTAGTTTGCAGTCGGCTACTGCAGAGCAGCCTGAGCTTTGCAGTCCGCCGTCACTATTGGCCTTCTACCTTTAGCTGGACACTCATACAAGTGCTTAATGTAGTGCACTGGCTGAGCGTAGAAATGCTGTTTAGTTCTTCAGCTATTGTTGATTTTATTCAAGTTTTGATTAGTAATGTAAATCAGCCTTACGTCTATCGATGGATTTAGTATCATCAGTTTATGCTTATATTTTTATCTGGTTCTGCTGCAAACATGTTAGTAATTTCTCCAGTGTTAAATAGGCAACAGTCTGAAACCCAATTTGCCAGTTTTTTGTCAGAAAAAAGCAATTTAACAGAATTAAATTTATTTACATCAAATCTAAACTAAAATCTACAATAAACCTATCTACTTCCTCAACAAAACCTTCCCTTTGGGCTTGAGTCGGTTGTCGATAACTTGCTGTTTCTTGTCGGCTTCATCTTTGACTAGTTTCTGGTAACGGTCTTTTGCGAACTGTAGCTCAGCGCTGTACTCCACTATTTGAGATGCAAATTCTCGTTGTTTCAGCATCCGTAGCTTTTGTTTGTGCTGAAAAGGATATTAATCTTGAAGATCGTTCAAACACCAAATAATAGGATGGGCAAAAATTCTTCCTTGACTAATGCTGAGATAATGTTTTTTATGCCAGGCCAAATAATTTTAAGGGCATGTCACCATATCATTGTGAATTGCGACAACTGTTTGCAATTCAACTCATTTTTTTGCTGGTTCAATCTATTTGCGTTTAATCTGAAGTTTTTTAAGGGTAGAAAACGCAACAACTATGTACTTAAGGCAGGAGCGCAGCGAAGGATAACATCTAAAGTACTTCAACTTTGTTGGTTTTGCCTTGCCTCTAGTATCTTTATAAAAATTACAGTTGACAATATCCCTCAGTTTTAAAAATTCTGGTTTGTCAGTTTACAACCTAAAAGATCATTTAGTGCATTGTTTTGTATACATTTGTGGTCTAAATACCAATAAAGGTGTTGGTCGCCCATCCAAAAAGGTGTAATCAGGACCATCTGTCAGTACGCCTTCGGCATTGCGGTTTTCAGTCAAGCCACGGGACACGCGCCATTGCTTCGTACTGGCAATCGTGGTGCAGCTGAAAGCTCGGCACAATACTGGAAAAGCCAAGAACTAAATTTACAAAATGTTTGCTATGGCTTAATTTGGTTGTTCAAATACAAATTAGGTCTATAAGAACACTATTTAATTACTACTATTATCACAGGCATAACATTGTAACTGAGTACACAATAACAACAAGATAACAAAATTTAAACCTATTTTTCAAATAAAAACAAAATGAGAAAGGGTTATTAACTTACTTTTGTGCGACTGGCTGGTACTCCTAACTATAGAATTCATGTTATGTAAAGCAAGCCGAAATTGGTAAAGAAGGCCAAACCTGGCAAAACTGTTTTTGAGAGTTTTTTGAAAGTAAGGAAGCGTAATTATTTACTTTTTACTTTCCCTAATTTTTAGGTTATTTCAAAGACTATAGAACAGACAGGAGCGACGTTCATAGACAATACATTTCTGACAGCTGACCACAACCACCAAAGACATTATACTTTATTTATAGATAGCGCGCTATCTATGGTGCAAACACCGGTCCCCATGAAATAGCTTCTGACAGGAGTGTGTCCCTTGTTAATGACGTTAAAACCAATCACCGATGACACGAGACTCAGGTTAGGCAAAACGCCAACGAACATTTGGTATTACCAGGTCAAACATTTAACTACTCTGCCTCAAAGTCTAAGTATTCTTTTGCAAACTAAGTGTAACAAAGATGTTGTGTACAGTCAACAGCACATCAGGTTACCCCATTTCCGTTTTTTCTCTCGCTCTTGCCAAATGACATTTGTTCGCGATAGTACTAGATAGATAGATAATTGACGACCGTCGTGGTGTAATTGTTGAGAAGTCGGCTACTACACCAAGGGTCGCGGGTTCGATCCCCGCACAGTACAAACATTTGTGTGCATGAACATGTCTGTTTGTATTGGTCTGGGTGTTTTCTATGTATATTAAGTATGTATTTACAAAAGAAAAAGTATTTAAGTATGTTTATCCGTTGTCTAGTATCCATAATAACGGGCTATAACTAGCCTACTTGGGACTAGATGGCGCTGTGTGGAATAATGTCCAAGGATATTTTATTATTTATTATTTATAGAGCAAGGAGGACTGACCGGAAATGGGTAGCGTGATGTGCCGGCCACCGTACTTAGTTGAGTTTCTTAGCTTAGTCGCCTTTCACAGGCACAGAAAACCATAAAAACAGAAATAAATATTTTACTTTAAGATGATTACAACAAGCAAATAAAAACTAACTAGTATCAATATATTTTTGAGAAAATATATCAAATTAAATAATCAAAAAAAAATTGGTTGTTTGTAAAGTAGGTTTACGATCGAGATGTTTACGTGATAACGGCATTTCACGGAATGACTGGCAGCGCTCGAGATGAGACGGGAGATCGGTCCGTCTCTCTCTCGTTATACCTGCGATCGCGCTCGTGAGGTTTTGGTGTGAGCCAAGTTTCTGAACATGTCACCCGACTAAAACGATTTTAAAGACGTTATCACGTCAAAAATTTTGTGTTCAAAGTTTAGTTTACTCGTTCTTCCTGGGAAATTATGTCTTACTACTTACGCTCTGTTACTAGAAATACTAAAAGAAAAAAATACAATTTTATTTTCATTTTTATTTCACTAATGTATCATTATAGTTATATATTTATTTTCTTGTCTTTGGCACAGCACATCTGTTTTCCGCCAAGGGTTGTGTGGAAGTAATCACTTATTCACGGCAAAGCCGTTTGATTGGTCGTTTCAATTCTAGTCCAAATGAGCTTAATTCAGTCGATATCTATCTGGCTATTGAAATTAACAAGATTTTATTAGAAAACAAATAAAATGGCACTTAGCGATGGTAGGAAAGACCTACATTTTCAAGTTTTTTTATCCTACTATCATTTTTGCACTCCAAAATGGAGCAACACGGCATAACTACGGAAATATGAAGTTGTCGCGAGACGAGCAACTCGATGCGACGTTAGAACACGACTGGGACCAAGTAAGCACAGCAGTGCTTAATTGTGGCACGCGTGCCACGCCTACTTTGCACTTCCACTATTTTTTCTGTTCCGTGGTTTTTACCAACCACAAGGACGAACACCCACTTCTCAGGCCGGACCATTTTTGGCTGGCTAGAGCTTTTAAGAAAATAGCAACCTTAGTTCGTTGAAAGTAGATAAATTTAAGCTAAACAATTTTTTTTAGTGCGCTTTCTTGTTTTTTTACAATTCCTTTGACTTTAATTTACTGTGCGGTCCGTAATGCGATTACAGTAATGTGAGCGCTCACGGTGATATCAGGCGTCCCGAATTGAAATATCGCGTCAACAGCGCTCACAGCGCTATCAGCGTCAAAACCAATTCGGACCGCTAGATAGTGATACATAACCTAACAATTTTTAACTTTTAATTCTATCATTCCCAGGTTAAACTAGCGGTTCTTGTAGTAAAACTTTCTGTTACGTTATCACAGAAAAAGATTTGTCCCAGCAAAGATTTATTCTGAGAAATATTGACAAAAATATTTTTACGCTAAAATGTCTGTTTGACGTTTCATCTATGAATCTGACATAAGGCCCACGGTGATATCGCTCTGGAGCATTATCGTTGTGAGCGCAATATGGCGCCGTTAGTGACGTCACCCATGACGTCAAGCTGTCTGACATGAGATGAATGTCAGCGCGATATTTCAATTCGGGACGCTCTGTGAGCGCGCTGTAATCGATTTCGACTCAATTCGGAACGCACCCTTACTGTGCGGTCCGTAATACGATTACAGGTCCATGGGCGCTCACGGTGATATCAGGCGTCCCGAATTGAAATATCGCGTCAACAGTGCTCACAGCGCCGTCAGCGTCAAAATCAATTCGGACCGCTAGATAGTGACACATAACCTAACAATATTTAAACTTTTCATTTCTATCATTCCCAGGTTAAACTGGCGGTTCTTGTGGTAAAACTTTCTGTAACGTTATCACAGAAAAAGATTTGTCCTAGCAAAGATCTATTCTGAGGAATATTGTCAAAAATATTTTTACTCGAAAATGTCTGTTTGACGTTTCATCTATGAATCTGACATAAGGCCCACGGTGATATCGCTCTGGAGCATTACCTATCGTTGTGGGCGCAATATGGCGCCGGTAGTGACGTCACCCATGACGTAAAGCTGTCTGACGTTAGATGGCCCGTTATCGCGATATCTCAATTCGGGACGCTCTGTGAGCGCGCTGTAATCGATTTCGACTCAATTCGGAACGCACCCTTAGTGTCAGTCAGTTCAATTTGTTTGTCTATGACTCAGTGAAAAGTGAAGGAAGTGAAAAGTGGATGTAGTGGAAGTCTGTCTGTCTTTATTGTACGGAAAATATTATTTTTCCTTTGGTTCAGTGAAATTCACAAAATCATTGGTTGTTTTGTGACTAGTTGGAAGCTTGCCAAGCAAATAGTGCAGGTAACTTAATCTAAAAAAATGCTTTAATTGTGTTTAGTGTAAACAGATCGATTGTTTGTTGCGCCATTTATCTAGTACTTTCCATCGCATTTTCCTCGGCTTTTCCAATTCTCGTCTTTGGTAGTTTTGCATTCATATCGGCAGTTTTGTGAATTCCATAAAAAATAGCCAAATACACTCGCAAGTCGCAAGACTTTCGTCATAATTACAGATGCCAAGTGAGCAATTTGAATTTCCCTTTGCCCTAAAATATTATGTTTTCTTCTCTCTTTGGATATAAGCTTACAACATCTACGTGTCCGTTTAAGTGTAATATATCTACAATATTTTAAAAAAAATAAGATCCTTTACAATCATTGTGGCAGGCTCTTCTATGTTCAAGCCTGTACAATTTCTTGCAGCTATAAAAAAGCACTCGATCAGAGGGTAGTCAGGTTACAAACAGGTTAATAATTAATAGTAAACCGCAAGAAATAAATAATAATAAATATGTGAATAATTACTTTACAATGATTAGTCATACAAATTCTATTTGACCTTGACTGTTCACATTTGTGTTCTATTTGCTCAAATTGTTATCATATTACCTGCATCAATTCTTTTTGTAGAAATAAAACAACCTATGTAAAACCTCCATGTTTCTGTGTTTGATTTTTTCATTTTGACTACATAAGAGCTGGCATGAGATGTTTTGTTCCAATATTACAAGCAATAGACTATTAAATATTAGTGTTGTTCGCGACCTGCTTACATAATATAAACAACTGTATTAACTTATCTTACTTTTTGTTGCAGCTTACAAGTAACCAAGGTGTAAGTTGAAATCTGTTAAAACGGACACCGAAAAGCTTAACCCGACCGAGAAGCCGAACTACAGTACTATGTGTATGTATACTTTTGTCTATCTTATCTAACTTTGTTTTATTTCTTGCACAGACTAACTAACTGAGGATGTGGCAGAACCCAGGGGTTAATCCAGGAGTGTATCCAGGAGGAGGTCTTTAATATTCAGTTATTAATATCTGTTACCTGTTCTGTCATTTTCTGTTGGATGATCAAAGATTTCACTGGTCTGAGAATTTGATTGGCAACAAGCGAGTTTATCCCATAATATTTATTTGATCCACACAAATTCAGCATCAGATGTGCTATTTTTTTATATGTATTTTATTAATTGATTGGACCAGTATTTACAAACTATGTTTAAATTGGGATGCAATGAACATTTTTCTTCAGTTCTGTGCTTAATAAAAGCACTGAAATGCAAAACTAAAGCTCTACAAAAACAAAAATACAATTCCTACACTCTTTTATTGTTCAAACAGAACTATACACAACACCTGCTGCACACACAAAACTATACACAGCACCTGCTGCACACACGAAACGCAACTATTGTCTTGGCCCATATGTGTTTGATAACTATAATGTCTGAACCCATGTGTTTGATGCACCACATTAAAAAAAACCTGTAGAGCACTGGTTCATCAGTTATTATCACAGATATACAGAACCTGAGACATTTTGATATCTTTTCTATGAATTTATACAAAATTCATTACAATTCATTACATTACAAGGGGTCACCCTTTCACATAACTTCTACACATTTTTATACTAGAAAAAAACTACATTTGATACTAGTATGAACATATTTGTTAAAAATAAATAAGTTATCTTATTTTGAATACAATAACTACGTTTCATTTATTTGGCTTCTTTAAAAGCATTTTGGCACATAAGAAGGTACCTAAGTAATCTGAAAATAAAAGAAAACTATTTTATTTAATCTTGTTTGAGGAATGTAGTTGTATATGGCTAATCCTTAAACATTTATCTACTCGAATATATTGATAACTTTCCTGACATATGCCTGTAAACAATATATTAATAAAACACTTATGACTCTTGTCATAAGAGTGGTTATCGTTTTCTAGAAAACATCTGTTCACCTGACAATATGTATATCTTAGATATTTGCTGGTAAAACCCTAACTGATAACATGATTCATGGGGCTTTATCACTCCAGTTCAAAGTTCTTATATCATTTTTCAAATAGACTAGAGGTACTTTCACATAAAAGATTTCACAATTTATAATCTGCAGATTTTAATTATAGATGGGGTTTTGTAAAAACAGTGATTTATAGAGTGTACAAAACAAAGTTCATTACCTAGGTAATTCCTAAAAACTACAACATTTGCGATCGAACTTTTCAAACTTCAGAGAGACGCCCTGATAACGTCCGGCGCTTAGGTATAACGTGTACCCAGGCCTTTATACAAACAAGCATACGTCGCGTTGCTCAACGTTGGTCGATTCTGTATGATATTCCGTTCGACGACTGACGGACTGCAAACTGCAAGCGACACACTTCTGTCAGCGCAGCGCTGCAGAGCGACCACGCTTGGAATCACTTTAAAGAGATTCATAGAAACCAGTAGTGTCGCTTGCAGATTGCGGTTGTAGTTTGCGGTCTGCGGTCCGTCTTGAAATTTTACCTTAATGGGGCACGTCATCCAAATATACGTACAACGACGTCACAACGCAAAGCACTAATGATTCACCCTAACGGCTGATGATTCTTACCATCATAGCCTAGATTTCAGTAGTTGGTTTACAAAAATAATATTGACACGTGTTCTACATAAAAATATTTGGCGCGATTTATCGCACCGTTATAAATATCTGTTCACTCTCACTGCTCCAATTTCGTATTCGAAATAGAAATATACACATTTCAAGCTGATTTGCAAATATTACACCAAAAATAGTTTACAATAGTTACTGATACTAACGAAGATAAACAAAAAATACATCATATTGTAATTTAAAGGGATATCCAATCGAGATAGGTGCTTATTCTTTTACCTAATGAAATCCATCACTAGAATCTTATCAATGTTATAAATGCGAAAGTTTGTATAGATGTGCCGTGTTGCTCTTTCACGTAAAAACTATGGATGGATTTGACTGAAATTTTGCAATAATATAGCTTATGCTTCTGAATAGGACATACTTAGGCTACAATTTATAAAGATAGATCACTTTTCTTAACCTAAGTCCACATAAATCTATTATTGAATCAACACTGGCATTCCTTGCCAAACTTATTCGCCGATGTTATTAAGCCACCTAAAAGACTCTTTGAACGACTTGATAATTATCGTCAACCGGGACCAACTGCTAAATGCATAAATGTCAGTAAGGATGATCAGCCATCAAAAAAATCGACCTGTCGTAGCTCATCTTCAATAATAAAACGTAAGTTTGAGCGTATACACTTACGCAAAATGTATTTAGCACAGTGTAGCTCAGATGACAGACAGACAAGACTCAGTAATGACCTCTAATGACACCGGTTGATCTCATTGCACAACTAGCAAAAATTATAGCCTAGTCTGCTCTAACGCGGACATAATACCTACGCTCATGACTCTCAAATGGAGAAGTTGCAGGCAATGTAACAATTTATACCTTCACTACCAATGATTTTATAATAAAAATAGGTAGATAGGTTACTTGTGCTGAAAAAGTGGCACCCGAAACGAACGATTTATACACCTGAGCAAAGCACTAGCAGTGACCGTGTTGACAGTCTGAGACGAACCTCGCAACATGTATCTCTGTCTGGTTTACGCTCTACGTCTTTTTAATTTTGTAATATCATTGTGGACAACACTATCAGAAGCCTACTTTAAGATTTTTTTGTGCGAGAGATAGCAATTAAAAATGCTACCTGATACCAGACATGATACTAATCAGACAACTGCAACACCACCGGTGTCACCTATACGTTGCTGGCCTAACTCTCTTTTTCCTTGAGGTAAAGGGGACCATACCATATTTTAAGATGGTATGGTCCATAAGATTACATGGAAGACCATTCCACAGTTTAGGGAGAACTTTCCATATTTTAGTTAATCGAAATCTAGAGCCACAATAGGTTCTCACATCGAACACGAATTAGAAATCATGTCAGAGAATTTACTACGCGAGTCTTTTTTATTTACGTAGGCCGATTATCTTATTATCGAATAATTATTGAGTTATTCATAGCAAACGAGATTATAATAATTTATTTGCATTCCATAATCTAGTGATTGCACAGCAAATAGGATAGAGGAGGACGCTTTTAACTCAACATTCGAATCAAGTTTTAGCTTTCATCTAAACACATATTATGTTTTTTTTGTAAGCCTACATAGGTACTTGTTTACTTTTGATAGAGTTAGTTTTCACAAAATTTATTCGTATTCGAGTACGAAATATTTTAACAGAATTACTCCTCTGGCCAGAAGTTATAGAATGGGCGTAATTTCCTTCTCCTATACAGGAAAATATACACAATGTAGTTATGCGGTTTCTTCTGACTCATTTTACCATAATATTGATACTATCGTGGGATCCATTCATAGATCAACTCATGTAGATTTAATTTTCGTTCTGTTTTTCCTCAACAACAATATATGTACTTACGTAATATACCTACATAACTAATCTTCTAAGTGGGTGCATAGTATCGACCGCAGACGCTAGCCACCGTTGTGGTACCACGTACCACAGCAAATAATCGATTTATGAAACTGTGGATGAAGGAAATTAATATTGGGAAGGTTAAATAGCGACACATTTGATGGATTAGCAAGTTATCAATGGTCCCGTCTGACGTTGTTAGGTGACAGTCGTTAAGCATCACGGGCTTAGGTTACTTGACAACATGTGAGGTTTATCACTGGCTTTATTTTTTCTCGACTGCGCCAGTAGAGGGTTATTCATGTACTTAATACTTATAACTACGGTAAAAACTACTGTTTTACCTGTATTTGCCCGACGTTTCGGCGACAATTGCATGTGCCGTGGTCACGAGCGGACTGGCGGCGGACAGTGTCAGTGTGTTTTTCCGGGCTGACTGTACCACCGCTAACAATGTTGAAAATGTGCGGGTGGACGAAGATTTTCCTCCGCGTACTGTCAGACGGCGCCGCGCGCCGCCGCCAGTCCGCTCGTGACCACGGCACATGCAATTGTCGCCGAAACGTCGGGCAAATACAGGTAAAACAGTAGTTTTTACCGTAGTTATATGTTGCAGAAAACCCGGTTTATTTAGTGTTTATATAGTGAAAAATGCAACAAGAAAGTTTAAAAACCTACTCAATACTTACTGATGGTAAACTGAAGTGTAAATGATTACTTAGTATTTTAATGCTACGCCCTTTTTTTCGTTGTAATGCTAATTTGCTTATGTAGGTAGTTCGATAAACTCGTACGTATCGATCCAATTTGTTTTGTAATACATACCAAAGATAAAACCGTCGTTTTTCATTATTTACATTTCATTAAACCATCATCGATCATAATCTTAATACAATTAATAAGTTAAGACTGATAAAGAAGTCATAACCACTCACTTATTCGCCCCGCAAAGATTCAATGAGTAACCGCATAATCGATGAATTAACATGTAGATACGGTCTACGGTATGAAGGCTACCCAATCCTGGGCATCCTCCTTGCTTTTAGAGAATTGTCATTTTGCAAGAGCAAGATAAAAAGAAATCGTTTTATTTTATCGGACGCGTGTTAACTGGCACCAATTCATAGTTGAGGTGAGGCCTGAGCCTGGACGTATAAATCCTGGTTGCTAAGTATATTTTAGATACTAAAATGAAGTAGTCTTCCGCTCGCCAGTGTTGTTAATTAAGATGACGTCACAGTTTTTCTTAACCAACATACAAGTAGGTATGTTGCTCTTGACTGCTCCAGACAGACGATGACCCTGAGATTAAATATCTGGAACATCTTAAAATAAGTTCATCTGGCTCAAAACTTAGTAGTACTTATACTATAAATTAATCGATAGTGATAGTACACAGATAAGTACAAAACAAACAGAAATGTTCGTCACTTGAATATTTGTAGTGGGTGGGAAGTCCAAATATCGCAAACACAGCTAAAATATAAATAATCCCTTATTCATAAGAACTAAATCAGCACTACAGCATAACTTTAGCAAATGAAGTGTAGGTACTGTCAGAATAAAATAATAAAAGAGACAAAATACTCCTTAGATAAACTACTGCAAAACTGTTTTGAGTTTTATGAAATTTTTTATATTGAATTTTTTTATTCACTATAACCTCTAATGAGCAATTCAAAGTTATTTCAACTAATAAGTGGTTATTTCCTGAATTGAGTCAAGTGGTCCATGTTTTATTTCACCACTTACGTCACTTATTTCACCACGGTAGTTAACTGTGACGTACGTCAATAAACATTATGATTCACTGTTGAACATAATAGGCTTCCCCTGTAACTGACGGTCCTCGCGTCGCGCTCTCAAACACAATATTATGACGTGGCTTGAGTCGTGGAGTTCGGATGACTTCCTTTTGTGCTAATAGTAACACATGTGTTAATATTAGCTTGAAAATAAATTTAACAAACACGTCTTGATCAAGTCGCAAGTCACCAAAACAAGAACACAGGAATGTGGATACATATCAGACATAACGTGCTTTCGTTACTTAAATTTTCATAGAAATATCTATTACCTACTTGTAGACTTTTTGAAGCAATAAATAGCGGTTCAATCCCCGCTAAAGGCAAACAGTTATGTTTGTTCTGTGTCTGGCTATTATGTCTATTTATTAATCATGTATTCAGGAATATTTATGTATGTTTTCTGACACTATAATAATCAAACACCATGTCAGACGATTTTGGTGTGAAGAAGATAGCGTGTAAGGTTGAGTTCAAAATCAAAAATAAACAAGAGCCTTTTTACATCCTACTCCTGGGCACCCAATCCATTTCCCATCGTTGGTTTGGTAGCTTAGCAACGGCGATAGCTGCCGATATGTTACCGATACCAAACCAAAGGCACCTTATTAAAGATCTTTTAAGTATTCATAAAAATTACGTAAGAGTTTTGAAGCCCTCCTTTGCTCAAACCTGTTGTAATTTATTTTCGTACCAAAATAAATTCTCCTTCACAGTAAGATAACAAAGTTGTTTTGTTGCAAGGCGATCAACAATTTTATGTCATCTTTTAACTATACGTCTAGTCACACTGATATAGGAACTGATAAGAAACGGGTTTAAATGGATAAATCTGTCTAAATCTAAGTTGATCTTAACAGGCAAACATACTTTTTTCTTGGCAAAATCAGCGAGTCGAGGACATACAACCTAATTAAAGTCCCAGGATTTAGGTTGCTCAAACTGCCTACAATCGATTATTCTGGAAAGGATCATCCCCAATCACCAGTTTGGTGGTAGACCAAATCCTCATGACATGCTTTTTTATAGAAGGAAGTCTAACTGCTGGCAGTAAAGGTCTTGCTAATGATGATGGACCATAATCATTTAATCATTATACTGACACTTACCGTATCATTGGATGCAGATCCCATGTGTCTACACCCAGCGGGATCCCCTATCTGGGAGACTTATGAGTGATACAGAGAATTAGATCTGAATATGTTCTACTGAATTATGCTGAAAACAAAATTTGTTCCGTAAAATAAACGGAAATATTCGCTTCTTTAACCGACCTCCAGCCAGCGGGATATTTTCTTGAACTACGTCTGATGAACTATAAATTGATATCAACTTTTAGATCTATGTTTATTCTGTTTATTTAAAGAAAAAACAGTCTCCTAAAGTCCGTAATTCGGTCACAATCAAGCTGCAAAGAAACCTCCATTCAGCGGACTATTTCTTCTAAGGATGTTATTATTGCAGCTTTTACGATAAATTAATAAAATTTAAACTAATTACAGCTTACAAATGATGATAAAAGATGAACAAATAGGGAATTTTAGTAAAATGTGCCGTAAATAGTTTAAATTGTATTAGGTTGTCTGGAAGAGTACGCTCTCTAGCGATAAGAGCGCCTAAATTGTACATTGTTCTCATTGCTGTTGTGTTATTTGCTTGAAATGTAATGTTTTTGTACAATAAAGAATATCTATCTATCTATCTTATCGTAAAAGCTGCAATAATAACATCCTTAGAAGAAATAGTCCGCTGAATGGAGGTTTCTTTGCAGCTTGATTGTGACCGAATTACGGACTTTAGGAGACTGATTTTTCTTTAAATAAACAGAATAAACATAGATCTAAAAGTTGATATCAATGTATAGTTCATCAGACGTAGTTTAAGAAAATATCCCACTGGGAGGTCGGTTAAAGAAGCGAATATTTCCGTTTATTTTACGGAACTAATTCTGTTTTCAGCGAAATTCAGTAGAACATATTCAGATCTAATTCTCTGTATCACTCATAAGTCTCCCAGATAGGGGATCCCGCTGGGTGTAGACTCATGCAGATCCCCGGTGCAGAGGATGCACACTATCTTTATGGCCAGAGCTCGGAATAAGTTAGAGGTTATTTTATGAACATTTCCCAATTATACATTTTCCAGCAAATCATTTGCAGTAGGTACCATTTTTTTTCTCGTGTACTAAAATCTACAGTATTCAAAAATGTGATATAGGTTCCGAATCTAAAAAACACATTGAAGCTTTAATTTCATTGTATCAACATACTGTTGGCTAGCAAATTGCATAAGTCACCTTACGTAAGCCCTCGGTAATAACTTCACCACATTGTAATCGACCTTCACCTCCACTCTTGACACATACATGGACATCTGAATTCTACTTAACCCCTTTGAAAATAAAGCTTACAAATGAATTACTTCTGGTGGACCTACAGTTTTTAAAAAAAGACACCGCTTAAGTGTATATAGTTTGACAATTCTAATCACCTTATTCTAATGCACTATAACGGTCTTTTTCTGATTAGTATGTTACGCTCTTTGTGTGCCCCCCACTATAGGTACCAATGTCAAAACTAACACCTAGCATTTTTGGAAATAGCAACACCACAAGCTCGTAGTCATTCCCAATAGTGCCTGATCACTTTGTCAAAGTAGCTGATTTGACAGCTTCTTCATAAGTTCCATGACAACTAAAGCAAAGTTGATGTGTTATGGTTCAAAAGTGTATAAGCACTTGTAACTCACAAATACCTCCACTGTCATTATCAGTGAGCACACAGTGCACACATTGCTGATATGTCACAGGATTACCTGTTTCCGGCAACGTCCCACCATCGATCATATTCACAGATACTAAAACCTTATAATAAAGAATACTACGTGATTTTACTGGCCTAAAATCAAGGTCTGGGTTTGTGTGATCTTAACGTAGGAACTGCTGGACAGGATTAATGTTTGTCCTGAATGAGGATCTAACCAAGGAGCTTTAGCGAGAAAGACATAAGACATGAGCCAGTCTCAGCATTATTAGCCTACGTTGTCCCACTGCTGGGATGTATTACTACTACACATATTAGTACCAATATGTTCAAAGAAATTCCTTTGCCTTTATTACCTAAAGGAGAAACAATATGTAACATTGAACTATTAAAATACCAACCAATTCTTTTGTGTAAAAAAATACAGCAAATTATAATGTATGACGTTGGCAGTTAGCGTTTTGCGCTAATGTGTGTGTGTCCATACAAAAGTATGCAAACAAGAGCCAATTAACGAATACACGCATGTAAGTATTATTGTATGAAGACAATGCCAATTCTTAGTAAAGGTTTTATCGGCAGCGATAAGGAGAAGTTCTTAGCAGTCTAGCCCTAGGGCATAAGATTTCATGATTCGTATCGTCTCGGGTTCAATCTTAACGCATCCAAGCATCTCGACTTACGGTAATGAGCTCGCCGTCACAGCTACCACTGTTCTAATACTTTTACTACTACTTTTGTGCAATTTAGATAGCTTCGTAATGCCAATTTAAGGTGTAGCCAATAGACGATAGCCATAGCATAGATGTACAGAAATAGCTGTCCAACTTAATATGTATGTAGAGCTATAACAACACACATGTTTGAATACTGTGTATTTTGTACTGATTATAATTTTTATTTCTATCATTAAAAATATTTCTTGTGAAAAAGAACTACAGAAAAAAAGATTGAGGATATCGCATATTACGAAATACAAACAAACCAAAAGGCAAAATAATAACAGGAAAAAACAATAAAAATAAACAAAAAGGTCTTTGATTAGGTATATTTGAATAATGATATTTTAATTTGATTTGCTAGTTACTGTTGTGTTGTGAGCGTACGTAGGTACCTATGTGATAAGATCTTGACTGGTTGACTCAGTTGATTGTGAAAAATCGAGTCATACCTATACCGTGATGACCGTTGTGGTCATTCTATTGTTTTCATACCGTAACATATTTTATACCATAAGTGTCATCCACTGACACTTGTGGTATAAAATATGTTTTGTTTGACAAACTAAATAATATGTAATTTAAAATGTTGTGTTGGTAAAGCAATATAAAATTCCTCAAATGTTCTATAAAGTTCGCATCAATAAGCCCAAACCACCGCCGAAGTGGATTTCTTATAGACCGCTTAAAAATATTAATCAAAGCGACTTCGATACTCTTGTTAATTCTATTTCATGGGAGCGGTTACTTAGTGAGGATGTCAATGAGGCTGTGTTGTCATTTAATGCTTATTTACAACATGTATTTGATGTTCATGCCCCTATCATTAAATCATACATCACACATCAAAGTTACCCCTGGATAACTCCGACCATCAAAGAGATGATGAAATTGAGAGATAAAGCTCACAGGAAAAGTCGTGTGACAGGAAGTGAATCTGATGTTAAGTTTTACAAGGAAATGAAATCGGTTGTGCAGAAGGCGTTGTCTGCAGAGAAATCTGCATTCTTTCACTATAGCATCAGCCAAAATTCAGGAAATTCTAAAAAAATGTGGCAGAATATTAGGAGGAACGTAGCTGACTTTAGTGGTAGACAAGACTCTTTTGCCACCGTGCATGGGTGAGCCGGATTTAATAAACAACCATTTTCTCAAAGTCCCTGGAAATAATAGTGTCTCAATTTCTGATCTTACTTACTTCGAGCACCAACGTTTCGGACCTGCATCATTTAGTATCAAGCCAATAGACGAAACCTGCGTTTTCAGAGTCATTACAAATATATCGTCCAATGCGGAAGGTATAGACGGTATTACACGAGACATGATGTTGCTGACCTTGCCTCGAACACTTAAAATAATAACTTCAATTGTCAATAAGTCACTTCAAACTGGTATCTTTCCTGATATTTGGAAGAAGGCAGTAGTTAAACCTATTCCCAAAAATAATAACCCCAATGATTTTAACGATCTAAGACCAATCAGCATTCTCCCATTTATGTCAAAAATCTTAGAAAAAGTAGTTTGCCAACAGCTGACGGAGTTTCTAGACAGTAATAATATTCTACCACTGAGGCAGTCCGGTTTTCGAGCTGGGCGCAGCACAGCTTCTGCTCTCCTAGACGTTGTCGATGACATCCTGGCTAGTCAGGATGCAGGAAATGGATCGATCTTGGCCCTTCTTGATTTTTCCCGCGCTTTTGACTCTCTAAACCATAACCTACTGTTATCAAAACTGTCATTCTATGGATTCGACGTTGGTGCTTTAAAATTGTTCTCCAGTTACCTCAGCGGTCGATCGCAGCGTGTTGAAATTTGTAATGATGTTGGAATCAAATCACATTCTCATGATGTCCCCCTAACACGCGGCGTTCCGCAGGGATCTATTTTGGGCCCCATTCTTTTTATCTTGTACAGTGCTGATTTGACCAACTGTATTCAAAAATGTAACTATCATATCTATGCGGACGATCTTCAAATTTATTTATCTTTTAAACCAAATGATACCCCTACAGCAATAGCGGCCATCAATGAAGATCTAGAACAAATTACTCTTTGGGCAAGCAAAAACTGTTTGGTCTTAAATCCACAGAAGTCAAAATACCTTGTACTAGGCTCCGTCACTCAGATAAATAGAATTAATACCTTCAAACCTAAAGTTGAAATTGGTGCGGCAGAAGTTGAGCAGGTCACGGAAGCCCGTAATCTCGGTGTCCTTATGGATAGTCGATTAAGGTTTCATAATCACATCTTGGAGATTGCTAGAAATTGCTTCTATAGGTTGAAAGTGCTGTATAGGGTTCGCAATTATTTAGGTGTTGATGTTAGAGTCAAACTGTGTGAATCGCTCATTTTATCCAAACTTAACTACGCAGATACGGTCATGGGTGACTGTATGTTTGGTTACACAAAGAAACTCATACAGCGTATCCAGAATTCCTGTGCTCGATTCTGTTTTTGTATCCCGTATAGAGCTCATGTTACACCATTCCTTAATCAGGGCAACCTCATGAATATGGAGTCCAGGCGTCTATTTCATTTTGCCTGTCTTCTGTTTAATATTGTACAGACAGGTTCACCTACATATCTTTATGACAAACTATTGTTCTCCCATCGTAATGTCAGAATTGCTCCCAGACTTGTTTGTCCAAGACACACCTCTGCAGCATTTCGTGGCAGTTTCCGCTACACTGCCACGAAATGCTGGAACAATATACCTCCACCCATAAGAAGCTGTCATGCGTTGAGTTCCTTCCGTTCACGTCTCAAAGAGCATTTATTAAATTTACAGAGGAATACTGGCTGATGGGGGTAGAGCTGCTGTAGCTTGTAGGCTCATATTTATTGTTATTACGTCCTGCACCTGTTTTAATTTATTTTATTTTTTCCAATGTGAGATAGCAGTTACTGTAAACAACTTTTAATTTATTTCTTATGCTGTGTTTTTGCGTGGTTTGTTTAGCGCTAATGTATTACCTTTTTTGAACCATAGGCATTTACGGAAGACCAGCGTCGCGGTCTCTTTAACGATTCCGCGGCACATGTTGAGTACGTGCCGTTTTGGTGCCACAATAATACATGTATTTTTATCATGTTTATCTTTTCATTGTATTGTGGTCACTAAATAAATTATTTTTCTTTCTTTCTTTCTTTCTAATCGTGTTACCTCGTTTCTATAATTAAGTGAAAGTTAAAATCAGGATTTGTGAAAATCAAATAAGCTAGTTACCTACTAAAAACAATGTTCCTCAATCCTCAATTTCTTATTGCTTGATCAATCCAATAAATACGCATTCAGTATCGAACGTATCAACATCGCGTAAGAATTCGGAATTCAAACAATCCTTGCTGCGAATATTTTCGCGAGTTCCAATGCCGCCGCCACAGTATAAACCATACAGTAGGCTATCTAAGGCTGCCCGCCGAGTTATTAGCCTAGCGTGCACACAGACACGCGGCACAGCCCGTCCGTACTGCCGCCTCCCTATGCCTCCCTATTTTATGCTAGCGTGTGCGTGATATCGCGACACGCGCGCGACTCTCACGCACACATTCAAACCGAGAGTGGCACGTTTGTATGTAGATGTTCTACTGTATGGTTTATACTGTGCCGCCGCCGTCCGCCATTGCATAACGCAGTCGGCAGACTCGCCTTCGCCACTTGCGATTGTATTAACTTTTCCCAGTATCGTATGAATCACCAACACGTTGGTATCTTTCAGGTGTTTTTATAGCGTAGATATGATAGTCAGAAATAGTTGACGTACTATGATGTATGAGTATGAGTAAGGCTTATTTTAATCGCAAAGCACGGTTGTGAAGGCTTTGTAAACCTTTTTTTTTAAGCGGAGAAATTCATTTAGGAACTTGCCTTCCAAGAAAAGGCCGGGGGAGTGTAACGAAAGACTCATCACTTCACTACATTACTATAAAACTAAGGCGCTTTTTATGTCCCTATGTTCGTTTAAATCTTGAAAACTACGCAACGGATTTTGTTGCGGTTTTTTTAGTCGATAGCCTGATCGCAGAGGAAGGTTCATAATTAATTTTGCGAAACATATCATCCCATTGCACCCGTGCGAAGCCGGGGCGGTTCTCTAGTTTGTATTAAATATAAACCGCAGTACTATTACGTAATCAGTGACATAACAATAAAACTGCAGTTGCAAATACTTTAAGCTAGAGGATACATCTCCAGTGTACTTAGACAATTTAGTTTGTTTTTAACAAAACTATTTCGGTAGGCACTTCGATTGTTTTGACTCAAAGGCTTATTCTTAAAAGATAAAAATGTGTAGAAATCATACTCATCACCTTTATGAAATATATTCAGCTGGACGTTACACCACAAGAATTTTAGCCACATGCATTTATTTCATGTTATTTCAATACACCTCTGCACTACACCACACAACATAGAGACAACTTTCCACACCCAAGCCAGTTATTACAGCTCACATGTGCATCGAACCTTATTACAAAGACTATCTATCCGCCGGATATGACAAAATAATGCGTCTTGCCCATGGCTTTGCTTTCTGGCACAGCTCAAGTAAAAACTATAAAAAACACGTGTATGCCGACTTTGGTAGCTAAGACCACTCCTACGCACGTCTGTATTGTCCAACTGATCACTCCTGTTTTTACTTTGTGACAGTCCTGTAAAGTCTTGTCTGCTTGATTTCTGGTCATAGACAAGTGTATATTCTTCATTCAGCCACAGTATCGCCTATTGAGATATGATTAATATTACTAAACCAATGGGTTTGTTAAAAGAAATGGCAGAACACTTGTCTAGACTTCTGACTTCTATGTAATTATGACATGACAGTTAAAGTTTAAGCACTTATGAAAGTCACTTTACGTTAAGGCGATCCTAAAATATGGGCCTTAAACTTTGACTGTCGTATCAAAACTCAGCCGTTCGATACTAATCAAAGTAATTGATAATTTTACTCGATTTTTATTAACATCCCGATGATAAGCTGGAGTATGTATTTATATTGATAGGTTCACACAAATTTGTAACAATTAAAAACCAATTGTTCGCAGACCATGTGGTCTGTGGACAGTGAACCAGTTAAGATTCATTTGTAGAAATCATTAGTATCGTGCGGCTTCTATTGTCTGAAAAAACTATCAAAATACTGACTGTATTTTATTTCCAATATTCAGATCAGAATCAAGGTGGTTACCCCCAAGGTGGGGGCTACCCTCAAGGGGGCGGCTACCCGCCACCGCCAGGCGGATATCCACCGCAAGGCGGATACCCTCAGCCAGGGGGATACCCCGCTCCTGGTGGGTATCCCCCGCAAGGGTACGCCCAGCCAGGGTATGGGCCGCCGCAGCCGGGATTCCAGCCTGGAGGCTACCAGCCAGGATATGGAGGAGCGGAATATGGAGAGGTAAGAACTGCATATTTTTTCTAGCTAATTAAGAGGTTGTGGTGACTTGCAAGGGTTTGGTTTGAGGCAGGCAGCTTTATCAGACAGCTCATGATAAAGAAGTCGTTTATTTTGTAGTGTCATTTACGAGTACAATTTCGTCCATATTTTTTTACGGAATGTAGCAGTAGGTGTTTCAGCTATTAAAAATGAATTAAGGCAAATGCAACTACGATATCTTCTTATTGGATTTTTTACAAACGATGAACTTTTTATTTTTGTCATAGTTATGTTGACATAGTACAAGTTCTTCAAGACATATCCAAATGTTCGTATAACAGCGAGAGATCTACTCAGTCGCTGATAATTTGCTTGACTTGTTTTACAGTGGCAACGTAGATATCATAGGATTGCGAAATCTTGTTGTAACCAAATAGGACACGAAGGTGGGCGGGCGTTCGTAAGAAGGCGATATAATTAGGGCTACCCGCAGACGACTGTTTTTTTCGTAGGAGGAAAATATAACATACTGTTTGCCATAATGCACGCACTCGTCCTACCGATAGTCGGTCGTGTGCGGGCACGCTTAAGCAGCGATAGTGACTCCATAAATATTATAGACCTCAAATGATTTAAATCTTTGCTTAAGTGAAGCGAACTATCACAGTCTTAACATTATCTTGAAGCCAATTATCGTAACAATTAACACGAGGCTGTTGACAGCTTCGTCCTAACCCTTGGTGAAGGTAACATAGTAGAATTCGACGTCTCAGTTCCATAAGACGTGTGTAAAAAATGATTGTTTGGTTACTAAATAAATGTGTATGTGTTGAATGTGTTTAAATTGAAGCTCTACTACTGCGCTTCATACAGGGTGGCAAGAGAGGCAGGGAAGGTGCAAAGGACAAGTGTTTTATGATTTTTTCCTCTGCGATTAAGAAAAGGGGTTTGGATAATTTTCGAAATTCACTATCCTTTTTAACTGATTTGGGTACTTCTACTAAACAGTTTTTTGTCCTACGATAGCTATCTTGAAAGAATCTTGGACATGATTTAAATTATACGTTTTTTCCCGCTGCAATCTCAAGTCACCCTGTATTGAGATTGAGTGTGTAAAGTCTAGTGGGCTGTGATTCGAATGTCGGAAAATAGTGTCAAAGCTGTCATGAAGGTGGGTTTCACAACGTGGTGGAAATGCACGCATTTAGAGCAATTTCGGCGGTTAGTTTTCGAAAATTTCATGTATTTATTCGGTTAGTTCAAAAATTCAATTAACACCTTCACAACCTAATTTTTAAGAGCAGGTGCACCCGCTAATACTGTGCTGACAAGATTTGTAAAACTAGTCTTATTTGCCAACACCACACACCTGAGTACAGCGTGGACACGATCAAATACGGATGTTTTTGATATCAATAGTGATTGTGTGGTAGTTGTGTAATCACTGCACTATCACTTTTACTGTAATAACTTTAAAACTCACGCTCCCAGATCAGATTCTTCCTAGAGTACAATTTCATCTGTCTTATACTGTAATAAATATATCTACGTAGATACTTACTTCGTCACTAAGTACATAGCTCTACATTACTTACATACACCCACACTCACACCTAGACAAATACCGGAATACGCGTATAATCACCACATACCTACCACAACCAAAAAACAGAAAAAACAACAGAGAATACGACTACTAAATACCAACATCTGGCAACGGAGCAACGTAAGAGAAACTTCCAATCATCGAAATCTCCTAAACCCTCAACAAAAAAACCGTCATTCTGATCTAGCGTAAAAACTTTAAAGCAGTACTCTCTTAGCATTCGCATGCACTTTTGTAAATTGTTTTTTATTTATCCTTCCCAATTTCTTGGCAAGAAACGAAATCTGGTAAACACGCACACGCAGAGGGAAAAAACGCATCGTAAAATACGCAATTTATTACTTTACTGCTGTGGCCATTAGTCGTCTACACAATGGGGTTTTAACAAAAACGCAACCCGAGACACCGAAATCCTTATTTCGACCCCTAATTATGACCTCAACATCTGGCAAACAGATACAGGCAAAATTCTAATTTAAATTTCAAGAACACTCAAGATTTTCAGCGTCAGCGTAAATAGACGGAAGCTTAATTGGACGCGAAATCCTATAACACTTGCAAATCACGCGAAACCACGTAAAGGAGTTGTATTAAGCCCTCCTCTATATAATCAAGACCTGAAGCTGGTAGGTAACTGTTTTTTAAAACCATGGCACATCAAATTATTGTCAGCTGTTCTACCTAACACTTGACCATCATAATATTATCAAACGTGTTCGGGATTTTCATTTTCGGATGAACGATATTCGGAGATGAAAGGGCTACCCTTTCGCTACACAATCGGACAAAGGTATAAAATTTGCCCGAAATTGACTCTTCCTCATAACATATTTTGATATCAAGCAACAGAGATCAACTCATTAAGATCGCAGGGTCTCGGTGGATGCAGGCCGCCTACAACTGGCCGCTTTGGTAATCTATGGGGGAGGCCTATGTTCAGCAGTGCACATCATATGGCTGCTGATAATGATGATGATAATGCCACAGAGTCATACAGTTTTGATAAGCAATAAAATAGAAAAGAAAATGAGGTAAACTTGAGCAGTCCAGTAGTATAAAGCGACTGTACTTAGTAATTATTAATGATGAGTGAGGAAGGTGAAGGGCAAGTGAAGTGTTTTGTTGATTTAATCGATTTTCTCTTCATTCATTAAGTTAATTTATTTTCTTGTCCCATCGCTATATAATTTTATTGTTCTAAATAATCGATACAATAAACACTGCCAAACAAACAATGCCAACGCACAAATGAATTAAACACTTTAGTAATATTTTGAAGTTTGTGATTTTAGCTAAAACTATTGTTTCACTAACAAAATTATGCTAGGCAGGAATCGAACCAGCAACCTTTAGCAACGTCGCCACCAGCGCTAGTAACTAAGGCGCTTACCTCCTGTTCAAAATATGAACAGTTTAGGACATCATCAAATATTCAAATATGTATAGGAAGCCAAACACAACAATACTGAAGTAATGCTTAACTTAATAATTAGAAATTAATGTACGGTCAACAACATGACAGTCTACCCATTTCCGGTCAGTCCTCCTAGCTAAGTATAGAGCAAGGATCAAATAACATTTCTTTGCTTTATAAAAAACGGAAGTGGGTAGCCTTATGTGCCTTGACTGTACAATGTTCGATATCTACGGGATTTTCGCAGCATGTTTGTGAACCCGATATGAGTTATTTATAAATTCAACTAACCATTCAATTGATAAAAACCTGGCTTTCCCACTCTAATAAATTAATGACTGGGTGCCATTGCACATTCGTTTATTTCATCACTTAGTCGCTTGCAGGACTTTGAACCGTGTATAGTTTTGTTTATTTTATTGTAATTTATTTTAAAGTGTTTGGATCTGTAATCATAAGAGTTTTTGTGAGATCACTAAGTGATCTAACTATGAAGATTTATAACATGAAAAAGGTACTCAATTTGACGTTTTTTAAATGTTTAAATAATACCAATATTTGAAAGGTCAACTATTCGGTTAAAAGAAAAGTTAATTAAAATGCTACTTGCTCGTTATTATGTGCTTTAAGCTCCTGTTCTATTACCTGCGTCAATTTAGCATATTCAATTAGGTAGGTGGTAGGTGTGTGATGACAATTCCGGGATTTAATATTTTTTTAATTTAATATGTAAAGAATTTTCCTACGCATATCATCTTACATTGAATGAACATACACACATCAAAACTGTCTAGGGATATCATAGGGATATCATTTTTCAAATATTACATAAAGTTAAGTTTGTTTACAAGTTGAGCAATATCTTAGAATAACGCGAGGACAGAGGCATAAGATAAAGGTTAAGAATATTACAAAAAAACACGTTTGATTTTGCTAAAATTTTGACACCTTTTAAAAGGAAAATCTGTCTTTTTTTAACGTCCTTACGATTGTACAATAATGCTACTACAATGAATTTCTATATACAATCTGAAAGGGCAGATATAGCAGTTTCTGTGTTCTAAAAATTTCTACGTTGGTATCAATATTATAATTTTTAAAGCCTCCTTAATACTATACTTTGTATGAAAATGCTTGAGATATCCCTAGACACTTTTGAGCAGTGTAGTTAAATTAACGTAAGAACACAGTACAAGTGTGTAATTTTGCATGTTATGTTTTAATAGCTCATGGGTAGCAACTTGTGATCAGTTTATAAATATATTTTAGAAATAGAATAGAAATATTGGCTAAAGGCAATAGAAATATTGCCGGGAATAAAAATAATATTAGTCATATTATTAATTAGTATAATACACTCTTCGAGTTCGTATAACTAAGACCCGATGCACAAAAGTTAATCATCTACCTGCTATGCTACGCCTGACGTGTGGCATACTGCACAGATTAATATAAAAATGTGCACATAACCAAATAAAATCAGATAACCTCTGATTCAGGTTGCGTTATAATTGTATACAGCACTATCGGCGTTTATCGCAGTTATCACTGTTATTGTAACGGACGCGCCTGCGCCTGCGCGCCCCAAGCCCTCAAACGTGCTTGTGCTTTCGACAAGGAAACATGTCTCAGTCCCAGGTAATGCAGTGCAGTGAAGTGTTAGAAGCTTTCGTGTACGACACGTATCGCATAACCTGGAGTCGCACACGAATTAGCGCGCAAATTACGAAACTTTTTGTATATTACGTTGTCTTTGTAGTAAATTTTGGTGATTAGATCGGCATAACTTGCGATTATATCTCCACACCAATTTGGTTTTTGTGTTGTTGATTGTGTGCACGCTCTTTGTTTATTCTGTGCGTTTTTGTTACCGTAAACCGGCAACCACAGTGTACCAGGGTTTGTGTTGTGGTACTTGTGGTCTGTTTACGAAGACACAACCACAAATCACGACGCTTTCCACACCGCCACATATCGACACAAGTGACGGCCAATAAAAAGCCACAAGGTGATATAGGAGTGAGGTCACGACCACTAGTCACTAGGGCATTGACACAAGAGGAAGCAAGGTAGCTCTCTGTCAGGATGATCGGAACACTAAGAAGCCCACTTTTCGCGTTGTGTATTTGAGCACACACAATATGATGGTGTCGCTTTTATACTTGTTAATTTGGTGTTTTGGGTGTTTGCCTTAACCAGAGATTACCCATGTGTACTCGCCAGGATTGAACCTAACTCAACACGCGCTTCAAGCTGCATGACTTAACCCTTACAGAGTTCACAACACTCGATTCCTTCATGACTGTTGCTGTCATGATTGACGAAAAACCCAAGATATCGCCTCGTCATATATTTAAATCTAACGTTTTCCTCACGATGCTAAGGCATAGCAGTATATGTGTGAATGCATACATATTACATACAGCTAGTTGCCTCGGGAGTTCCCCCAGAGGTGTTTGTCGCAACGGAAATTCAAATGAAAACAAATAAGGAATGGTTAGCCAACGGAATACAAAACGCACCTGCATATCATGTGTCAGTATTTACTCTGTTATCTCAATTATTGTAACCAACATACCATACATACCATCATGCCTGTTTCCTTGCGGATTGGGCGTCTTTCCACATATGACATACATATTGATGGTCTTCCTCTCGCTTTATTCCTTTCATACCTACATGCACCTTGCCGGTTGTAGGTGACCTGACCCTCTTTAGGAATATCTTGAACTTGTCCAAGAAACGTTCGTCCGGGCCTCACTCTTCCAACAGCTCCGTATACCCTTCGAGGTTGAAAAGATGAAAGGGTTTCTTGCCGAAATCTTCTCGGTTAAATTAACGGCCAACCCGGTGGTAGAGTCACATTTATTTCAATGTATATATGCTTTCAGAAGTGCTGGTTAAAGTTTACATAGAACCGCGTAAAATCGAGAATAGTAGTACTAAATGATACCTTATTTATGCCCTATTTGAACCATAAACGGAATAACATATTTTCGCTTAATAAACCTTTGATAAAATGTCATTGCACTAGGAAGGAATGTACTGGGAAAGGCCTGTATGTGTTTGTGGAATTAAATTGAAGCTTATAACTTTGCGAAAGTTTGTGTGAGTGTGTATGTCATTGGGTCAGGTAACAATAAAGCAGTTTATGTCAGGTAACGATAACTCAGATGCTGACTGTGACATAAAAACGGTTAATAACGATACCCGAGAGTTCAATGTTATGCGTCAGGAAGATAAAACTGTAACATTATCGTGCGAGTTGGAATAATTGTTATTTGTAAACAATATGTGGGAATTCCCCTGATTTATAAGGGATCTATTGTTCTTTTCCACTCGCTCACACTTGTTATTTAATAAGTGGTATTTTTGAAGAAAAATTCCCTACCAAATGTCCATAGATATTTTTTATTTTTACACTTAATACATAAAACAAACATACATAAACGGCCTACATACGTCCCACTGCTGGGCACAGGCCTCACCTCAACTATGAGGTGGAACGAGCCATACTCCAACACGGAGGCTCAGTGCGGATTGTTACAGGGCCCGAGGGGTGTGAGGTTAGTGAGCAACCTTAATGTCAGGTGTTATCAAGCCGGCCTTTATAAAATAAATAAATAATAAAATGTTTGTCTTTGTCTATTCCAGCCACCAGGCTACGGGCCCGCAGGCGTGGGCGTGGGCGAAGATGGCGAGGTCAAAGGGTTTGACTTCACGGAGCAGTCCATCAGGAAATCCTTCATCAGAAAGGTGAGATTATCTCTTCGCGAGGTCTTTGTATTATTTCTACGGGGCTCTCTAGGAAAAGGTTGAGGGCTCGATTCCTGTTCCTTTTGAACAGTTTTTGTTAAGAGATAGGAAGCAAACGAGCTAGAGGGTCACCTGATGGAGAGTTATCACCTCTGCCCATGGACAACTGCAACACCAGAGGTGTCACGAGATGCATTGCTTGCCTTTCAAGAAGGAATAAGCTATTTACTATTTGTACTGAATCTGGGTGTTTGTGGTGTGGATTGTGGAGAAAAGCTTTATCAAGTGGCTCTAGATCAGCTCCTGTCATCTTGACATTTTAACGGGGAAACGTCAACTCTTTGCGCTCTACAAAAAGAAATACCGAGACGAACTAAACATTGATTGAATTAAGGGTCTATACTAAGGTCGGCTGGAGAGAAAATCTGTCAAATTTGAAAGCGATCGTGACAGCTATGGTCACACAGTGGTTGGGCCGTGCAATCCGTGCATAAATGCAATGCATAAATCCGGACGACCGTCTTGGTGTAATTGTTTAGAAGTCGGCTACTACACCAAAGGTCGCGGGTTCGATCCCCGCACAGTACAAACATTTGTGTGCATGAACATGTCTGTTTGTATTGGTCTGGGTGTTTCCTATGTATAATAAGTATGTATTTACAAAAGAAAAAGTATTTAAGTATGTTTATCCGTTGTCTAGTATCCCATAAAAACGGAGTATAATTAGCTCACTTGGGGCTAGATGGCGCTGTGTGGAATAATGTCCAGGGATATTTATTTATTTATTATTATTATAAATCGCGGCATGATAATCATTTGATGCGTTCACCAAAGATATTTTTATTTCGCCACCCAAAATATTTCAGGATATAGGGCAAACAAAAGAAACTAATCAAAAATTTTATTTTATTAAACATGCTAACAAGCGGTTTTGCCAATTATTTTTTTACACTATTATTTGCAATCTATTCTCGTGACCACGTTATTTCACAATGTTATATCTGGTACTTGACGATTCCATCGAGATTTAGTTGTAACTTGGTTTATCCGTTCGATCATCATCAACACAAAATATTTCTTACATCCAATGCATAAAATATGTTAAAGCAATACACGGAGCCATTTCTAGTAACATGCAGAAGAACCCACTAATAAATTGGTCTTACTTGTAATGAAAAGCTGCAAGAAGCATTAAACGGAGCTATCTTGTTACTAACTAAAACGAGGAATTTAACAGTTGTCAACAGTTGAGACACTTTAGTGGATATTTTATTTTAGATAATAACACTTGAGTATAACACCTTTAGTCTCCTGTAGAGGCCATCGTATTTCAGGCTTTTTACGCTGAATTTAATACAGAATCCACCGTGATCTTCATCTTACTGGAATTGATCTACGAGTAGAGCATAGTATGAAAGGAAGTCACCCTCCGCGTTTTTCTGTCTGTTTTTACATAAGCTTTCACTATCTAAATGATAGTTGATGCTAATTATATTTTCTAGAACGTTTGTCTGTATAGTTCATTCAAATTACTACAGGGAAAAGCTGTGTGCAAATAGCCAGTTAGAGATAAAAATGCTTGCACTGCCATTTTTCCATGGCTGACGTAAATATGATAATTCATATTTATATCAAAGTTCTATCTGATCCATTTTTTTTTAATTTAAAATGGGTTTGCGTTTGACCTCAGTCTCGCCAGCCACGCTTACCCAAAAAATGCTTATTCACTCTTGCCTTGAAGACACCAAGGTTGTATGTATCCGGAAACACAGAAGGGAGGGCGTTCCACTCCTTAGCGGTGCGGACCAGAAAGGAAGCACCAAACCGCTTAGTTCGGACCGCTGGAAAGTCGACCACATGGAGGTGAAAGCCCTCACGGCGACTTGTGGTCCGGTAGTAGAAAGTAGAGGGTGGTATCAGGTCATGAAGTTCTTGCGCACACTCTCCGAAATACACCTTATGAAAAACCGATAGACAGGCAACTCTACGCTGATGCTCCAAACTCGAGTTTGGTTCCAACGAGCGTCTCGTCACCTATCAGTCTCCTGGCTCTTCGGTCTACTGAGTCCAGTGCATCCAGCTGATACTTGGCAGAGCCATCCCAGTGGTGGCAGAAGTACTCCATACACAACCGAATTTGTGCTTGGTACAATTGTAAAAGCTGTTCCGGTGTGAAGTGTGTTTCCATTTCGAATAACTTGTCATTATGTTCTATTGCAATAACTATTTCTGTTTCGTATAAGCAAACGCAAACTTTCACTTTTTTCTTTCAGTTTCTCAACTTTAAAAATTTACAAGAAAAAATAGGAAAATGAAATGGCAACTAGTACCAAATTGTCAAACCCAAGAGAGCTTTTAATCAAGTGTACTTATAAATATAAACCTGCCATATTACCCTCATGGTGAATCATGATAAAATCATACGTTTGATAAATTATGCATAATGCATATGAACAAACAGTACGGAGGAAAAAAAATAAAGTTGTACTATTTTTAACAAAAGACCCTATGTGCGCCTATTTCGTGTAAATTATCCGCGTAATTATAAATGTCATTTTCGTCAAAAGCGACGTGCGCTCACCTTGGGGACATGGGGGGGAGTGAGCTGCGACGGTGCGCGGACAGCTATCAAAGAAACTTCACTCACTCCATAGTAATTTGTATGGAGATTTCAAGCGAAAAATTCGGAATGTTTGGGAATTTTTTGCACAAAACTGAAATAAAGCAATGAAAAACAACTGATTGGCAATGCTTCTTTGATATCTGATCTTTACACGTTATTTAAAACACGTAAGTTGTTAGTTTATATGATGCCTAAACTTTCGAAATACGGGAGTGCGTTTTGCACGTTTTTAGCGATATTCTGATTTTTTTTCACATTAATCTAGTAAGTTGATCCATATACTGGAAGTTTGAACTGATTGTGCAACTCTTTGACTACTATGACGATTTTTTTCGTGCCTCATACTTCATATTTTCTATATAAAACTTTAGTTTTCCCGAGAGCCGTTTTCCTGGTATCGCGCCTTAATGGAAGCCAAATAAATAAATTAACTGTTGCTAAAAAAATTGGTAATCGATGAACGAAAAGAAAATCCAATCACTAGATGGCGTGACCATCTGCCAAATATTACAAAATGAACCGGTAGATAACGCAACCAGTGCCTAAAGTTGCTATTAGAAAAAATATAAATACTAAAAGTATAAACATTTGCGTCGTTAGTTTACCGTAATTTTTATTTTAATGTATGAAAACAACAGGAATTTTATGCCATTGGCGGCGTTTTGTGGCGTGTGGCGTATGGCCCGTGTGCAAAAAAAAGTATCCGTTGTCTAGTATCCCATAGCACAAGCATTCAGTTGCTTAGTTTAGGGCTAGATGGCGCTGTGTGTGATAACGCCCGGTGATATTTATTTATGTATGTCTGTGGCAGGTGTACTCGATCCTGATGGTGCAGCTGCTGGTCACGATGAGCTTCATCGCTCTGTTCGTGTTCGAGCCGCGCACGCGACTCTGGGTCGCGAGGAATTCCTACTTGTTGTGAGTATTGTTCATTACTATAGGATGCTATTATGCATATAAACCTTCCTCTTCAATCAATCTATCTATTGAAAGAAACCCCTTCAAAATCCGTTGTGTAGTTTCAAAGATATAAGCGAACGTAGGGACAGAGAAAGCAACTTTGTTTTATACTTTGTAGTTATTGTAGAGTCCCGTGCAGAATAGAGAGGTGCCCGTGCCTCATTTGTCATTGGCTGCGACCGCCGCTGTGAAGCGAAACGCCGGATCGGGTATGGGATGGGTGACCACCCCGAAATTTGGTGATGTAATTTTCGGGCATCTCCCTGCTTCGGAAGGCAGTTGGTTGGTTTGTTATGAAGTAAGAGAAAAAAGAGTGGTGTGGCCATGCGTCGGGGTGGTCACCCATTCTATATTCGACCCAGCGTGTGTTACTTTACTACGGCGATCTTTACCGATCCACTGTCACACCTGCACAACAGGACATTTTGACCAGTCATCAACAATTTTAAAATTGCACATGTCTTGACTCGCACACTATAGTCCGTTCACGTTAAGAATGCAGTGATTTTTAAATTCAATTCTGTCGCACACAAAATAAAACTCGCAGCACGCGTCCTTATAGTTTAAGCTTCGAATTTGAATCACAAGATAATTGCTGGCTCGGAGCCGTACAGTTGCCGTGCTGCCTGTGAGCTACGAGCTACCACACATGATATACATGCCTTTAACATAACATTCGGACTTTTAAAAGGACGTTTAAAGCACATCTTTTGCCATTACAAAAAACAAAATAAAGGCTGTGTGGTGGTTCAATTCAATTAATTCTAAAGTAGGTGTAATTTATGTAATTGTATTTTAAATTTCAATAGTATGTAACGGTATTGTTCTCATTAAAGTCCTGATTTCGGGTGCCACTTTTTTAGCTCAAGTAACCTTACCTCTTTTTTATTATAATATAATTGAATAAATGTATTTATCGTGTAATTCCAGCTGGATCGCATTAGTGATGGTGTTCGTGTGCCTGATCGCGATGGCGTGCTGCGAGACGGTGCGCCGCACGTCGCCCATGAACTTCATCTTCCTCTCCATCTTCACCTTCGCGCAGAGCTTCCTGCTCGGAGTATCCTCCAGCGTTTACGATACCAGCTCGGTGAGTGTGCAATACAAGATCGAATAACAACTTTTTTTTGTCTGGTCCCTTCCGTGCGTTTGGTTATCGCTCTGGATTCTGCCAAAATGTGTTTCGATGTCAAGTGGAATGGAGTTAGCCGGTACGAATTTGGTTTGCACAGCCTAATTCAATGTGTGGTGTCGTACAAAGACCCAGTAAAAACTGAGCTACGTTATTCCAGCGGGCGGACTCACTTCGCTCGTATTGAGAGATCTTTAAAATTCAATTTCTTTGCAACTGTGGTCGTTTGAGAGTAAATCACTAATCCAAATAACATTTTCTGATTATTTATATACAAAATGAGAGAAAATACTAATTAAGAGTGAAGCGTATTGAAGACATGTGTGGAATAATGTCCAGGGTTATTTATTTTTCTATTGTATTGTGTCCAGGTGATGATAGCGATCGGTATAACAGCGGCGGTGTGCCTCGCGCTGACGCTGTTCGCCTTCCAGACCAAGTGGGACTTCACCACCATGGGCGGGGTACTGCTCTGCGCTACAGTCGTCTTCTTGCTCTTCGGTAAGTGTTCTAGAGGTGGAAACTAAGGCCCGGCGCCCATTATCGGCATCGGTACGTCTGAGGATTTTAGGTGGCAAATAGCAATATACAACATAATGGCAATAAAGTAGAAATTACTGTGATATGTGGTCGTAATAACAAAAATACCGCTTTGGTATGCTTGAGGCTGCTGTATCGGCAGCCTTGAGAATGCTTCGGGATGCTTCGGCATCCTTCGGTACGCCGCCGGCGCCGAGGCAACGCTCGGGGGATAGCGGTGCGGCATCCTTAAGGACGCCTCGTCATCCCTAAGAACGTTGCAGCATGCCAAAGCATAATTGCTGATAGTGTGCGCTTGCATGTAGGATGCCGTAGGCTATTTGACAGTACGAAAAATGAAGTGTCAATTCTTGTTATATGTATAAATTAATAGTTTCCAAATAGTTATTCACTATCGCATGTTGAAAATATTAAAAGACTTATTTTAAAATCCGTAAATATAAATCCTTTTTCTTAACGTTTGTCACGTGACACAAAACACTCATGATTGCTCGAGTTTATTATGACGTCACCTGCTTGTAAACATCGTTTGACAACTCGTAGTGGATGACATGTGCCACAGATTAGAATACAGGCAAGTGACGTCATCCAACCCATTGCAGCGTCATATTGTCAAAGTAGCGTTTTGGCACGCTATTTAAATATCGTAGTTTCAATTTGGTATTATTCAGCAAATACGTACCAGAATTCTAAAAAAACACTTCCTGAGTTCCTAAAACTCTACTTCATAGTACCAAATAGATTTTGAAAACCTGTCAAATAGTCTATTGTAAGCCGCGGCTGACGGCTGCAAAAGATTGGTGTAAACAACTATGCTATTCTGGCTAACGCCAAATCTCATCTCGATCTCCTACAGGAAAAACGCATACTGCGTTGAAAAGTATGATATAGACAAAAAAAACTTTCACCTTGTTGCCCTATATTTTGCTCACCCTTAAAATATTACTACTTATTCATCTCAACCTATATCATAATGGTATCACGCCTCAAACTAAATAACCTTATTTGAAAATTTGTAAAGGAATACCAAGCCAGGCAGAATTACAACAGATCATCATCATATCAGCCGAACGACGTCCACTGCTGGGCATAGGCCTCCCCCACAATAGATAACATAATAGTATTTTTCTAATTCCTCGTTTTCTCTTACAGGTATAATAGCAATCTTCTTCCGCGAGGTAAAGATCTTGAATCTCGTATACGCGTCCGTCGGAGCTCTCCTCTTCTCGTTCTATCTCGTATACGACACTCAGCTGATGATGGGAGGCAAACACAAGTACTCCATATCCCCTGAGGAGTACATCTTCGCCGCTTTGAACCTGTATCTAGACATTATCAACATCTTCATGTACATTCTAGCTATTATCGGCGCGACGCGCGACTAGGATGAGTAAGGGCTACGGTATGTTCTAGGTGGACTAGTTTTGTGTTACTAGTACTAGTTTAGACGCGAGGATTACTAGTTGGAAAATAACTAGGTTGACTAGTGTTGATAGATGTCACTTAATCATATTATTGGCCGTAAGTGTCCTAGTAGGGAACCTTAAACCTCAAGGCACTGTTCATACATAGCAATTTCAGTTATAGCAAGTAAATTTTATTACGTTTGTATTGATTACCGAGTACCGAAACTTGCAACTAGTACATTTTAAATTAAATTAATAATAGTATCAGACTAGTTGTACTATTTTTAAATTAAAAATACTATTGTACTAGTCGTACTATTTTTAAATTAACAATAGTACCGCGCGATTTTCATAAAACTAAGTACACGGTAATAGTCAGCTGCTGAAACTGGTTGGTATATCTGTGCAATGCCTGATTTAGTGTTGCATCCTTAACACCGTCGTATGCTAGTGACATACCATGTTATAGTTCGCACGCCGAATGATGATCCCTATGACGTTTCCACAGACAGTTGTATTAGTGATGCGAAGCAGTTTCCAACAATTTCGATAAAGTACTTACTATTTTTTTAGGCAAATGTCATGTCATTCAACCAGTTCATTTAAGCAATATTTATTTATTTGAAAACAAGATTACGCGCATTTATGGACATAAAACACTAGATAAAAAAGTAACAGCCTTATTATAATTTAGTTTACCAAACTTACATTTTTATTAAAATTGCTTAATTTAAAGATTATTGTTGTGCCGTGTGTGATCATTATTGCCGTTAAACCGTTGATAATAAACGTCACGGATAGCTGCAGTTCAGACCCAGATTTTGAAGATCCGCTTGACCCTGTATCAGATTCAGATTGATATGTATAAAATAGAAACTCAAAGCATTTGTTAAATTTTTCCAACAAATTATCGATATTTGTTTATCGATGTGTCCCTCCTTAGTCGATAACAGCTTGACGACGTAACTTTTGCAGCACGTACCATTTACATTGCATTGAGTTTTTCTTCATTATTTACGAACATAACGTAATAATTTCTTAACATTTATTTTTATTATTTACAAATGTACACAATTATGATTTTTTCCATTTTCTAACGGCCCTCTTAAGGATTTGCTGTGACAGGACGACAGTACAAAGTTAAGCACTAACGAACTGTCATAGGGATCATCATTCGGCGTGCGTAGTATAATAATAACCAATAAGTCCTGTCACAGCATATGTACTGTTTTGTGATTGTCATTTCGTATTCCTGTCAACATTTCAGAGAAAAAGACAACTGTGCATTTGCTGTGCTAGTACTTATTGAGGTACATAAAGTCTACCTGGTATATTTAGTTAGACAAACTATTCCCACTAGTTTTAACTAGTAAAAAAACGACTAGTTAACTAGTTTTATTTTCCGACGACCTATTAGGTGTGGTTGAGAACTAGTACTATAATTCAGTTTTTTGTTTTATTGAACTCTTCTAATTGTTTCTTGTAACGAGTGAGAACCATCAGGTTAGTCATTTTGTTCTTCTTTTAAGTTCGTTATTTTCTGTTTCGAAGGAAAGAAGTTCGTGTGGTCAGTATACAGCATAGCTTATTCATTAAGAGCATGTGTTCATTGAAAAGGGGGTATTAAAGTAAAAGAAAATGTGTTTAGCTTTTAAAATTGGATGACAACATAATTTTGACAAGATATTTTTTTTAATACGTCATTTGATATTCTTCCTTCGGTAAAGTAGGGCAGTATTATTCTGACTTAGTCGTCTTGAAGAAATGTTTGGTTGAACATTTCTTTGTCTTGGATTTTATAACTTCATTCAATGAAAACATGCTCTGTTAATAATTTATATCAACGATCACGTTATGCAGATAAAATCTACTTGACTAGATCTCAAAATGAAACCCTTTCTTTTTGTTCTAGTTTAGGTTTCTTGACTAGTAGGATAGTAGATGTTTTATTAGAATTTTAGTTCTCTTCTTGTTAATTTTTTCTTGCAATTGGTCGAGAACATTATAATTCAATTTCAATCATTTCTAGCGTCATAAGTATTTAAATCATAAATTGGAATGTGCTAAGAAAGAAGTTGGTATTTAACAATAATTAGATTTGGTTTTAGTGGAGTTAATGTTCATTTTAATTTTAAATTGCATTTATTATCAATCAATTAACATGTTTAACCGTCGCCCTTACACAATGATAATAAATAAATAAGAAGTGTAACTGTTGCTTTATGCCGAATGATAAGAGTAAAATAACCCTAAGGACCAGGAGATCTATGCTCTCAATTGAATGTTAGCCATTGTTACTCGTAGATTAAAATAAAATATTTAATCAGAAATGTAATTTATAACATACATATTTATCCTTGGTCTAAATTTCGCGTTTAGATCTTCAGCCAATATCGCTCATGTAAGGCTTCAATAACTCACAACTTGTTATCAAAATCACTTTGAATTATTCAGAGACGCGTTTCTATGTAAACGTCTTACAGCTGGCTGTTAATATTGATGATGATTTTCGGAAAATATCGTTCATTTTTTTCATATTTCTCTCATCATTCACATTTCACTAAACTTTAACTAATTCTAATGTCTGACAATCTGATGACAATACCGGGTGGCTTGAGATGACTGACTGAGCCCAAATTCTTGTTTGTTTCAATCACTGTTTATGCAATAACAACTATATTACCTTCGCACTTGGAACCAAAGTAGTTTTGCTAATATATGTTAAAGTAGGTAGGTTATAATGGTAAGATTTCTTCAGACTTAGTTTCTTGGTAGCATTATGACATCCTGTATATGTTTGGGTTATCTATAAAGTATATTTAGTGTAAGTGATAAGAAGAAGACGGTGGGAAGTGATGAAGGGCATCTGAAAGTTCAAAAAGTTAGTTTGAAAATATTTTATAGATGACCTAAATTACTTTATTATTGAATAGTTGAGTAGTTGGTAATTTTACTGTAACATCAAAGCGTAAGTACCAAAGTTACTTAAACTAAGTTTTCTCGTACGTCTGTGCACATCTATGCCCTGAGAATATGCCTAAACCTGTGCCTGCCAGGGAGATCTGAGCAAAAAACAAACGCACAGTTTAAGCTCGGCTCAGGAAGATCTGGCACATATGTGCCATGTATAGAGGCTCTCACATTAAGCTTTACATAGGGGCACCCTATGCTGTTGACGTAAGACCCATTTTGCAATGGTTTTAAAAAGGTTGATGTGTGCGCCTCTGTACCTATGAGTGGCTATTGGTAGAACTTCGTGGTAAACATAGATGTAGCCGTCAAACAAAAAGAAAATTGAGACAATACTGTTAACTACGTTTTTGTTAAATTTCGATTGACAGAAATGCAGTGGAAATCTTAGCTCATTATGTCATTGCCATCATTATAACATACAAAGTAGTCTATAGTCAGTTTATGTACAAAAGTTTTCGACATCTCAACTGTTCTAAGCGTGTTATTTGAATTTAAGATTTAATTAGAAGATATTCTTTGTTAGTTGAATACCTAATCACCATACCAAAATATCCTATCTAACTTTCCTATAATTTCTCATGATCATTCATTGTATAACAAGTATTATGCTGTATGTGTACCGCTTCGATGTGCTTTAAATTTTATTGTTCTATACTCGTATGTTAGATGTAAGAAACCAATTAAACAATAATAATATAATTAATTACGACTTTTTTTTAATTATTATAATTAACACAATCTTTCATGAAAAACGAGCAGCATTTCTACTGAGATTCTAAAGGACCGACAGACATTGTATGTTTTAGATATTTCACGCATTTTGTACAGTCAACGGCACGTCAGGCTACCCATTTCCGTTTTTTATCTCTCTCTTGCTAAATGACGTTCCTTTGCAATAGAGCAAGGAGGACTGACCGGAAATGGTTAGCGTGATGTGCCGGCAATCGTACACCTGAAAGCAATAAAATACGAAGTAGATTAAAATAATACAAAAACAGTAGTTTAGATACACAGTAAAATACGGATTTTGATACCAAAATGTACTTTCACAATTACCTAAGAATATAAAATATGCCTTAACAGTTAGTCAACAATGCTTTATTCGCACAGTTGGCCACACATCAAGTTACACAGCAGTTGGGAAATACTCAAGTGCACTTGACGTGTGGCCTTCTTTATAATACTTATCTTATAATAAGTAGTGGTTCCGCCGCTTATTTTAAAATAACTTGAACGGTTAAGAAATATTCAAATGGTTACCGATCTTGAATAGGTACTTAAACTGAGGGTATATTTCAGCTCTGTGAATAGGGCCCCAGCCATTGATATAAAACAAAAAGAAGCAGATATACGTTACGTTCATACTTCGCGAATTCGAAAAAAGTGGCACGTCATTCATATGTCAATGTCAAGACATTGACGTATGAATGACGTACTAATGTCAAGACATTGACGTATGAATGACGTACAGAGGCGCACACATCAACCTTTACAAACCCCATTGCAAAATGGGTCTAATGTCAGCCGCATAAGGTGCCCCTGTGTAAAGGTTGATGTGTGCGCCTCTGTACATGTAAGAGTCGCTGTCAAATTGGCTTGCAAAGAGGTCCATTGGTCCTGCTTTTGGTCACTTTTAGTACGAGGATGCCGTACCTTCCTCTTTTTGTATATATCAATGGGAATTAAGTATATTTTTGCCTTAACGTTTCATTCCATTCCACTCTGACTGATTGTAAACAGTGACTGAATACACACGTCGGCATACTTAAGGGACACGAGTTTTTTTTCTATTGATTGAATTTATAAAGTTACTAGCGGCCGCCCGCGACTTCGTCCGCTGGACACAATATGAAAATCTATATTAATGTAAAGTTACAATAAAATCCATTCAGTAGTTTTTACGTGAAATAGCAACACGGTACCATCCATACACAATTTCGCATTTATAATGATAGCGTAGTTGGTATTTTTTTGAACTTACGAATAGCGAGGGAATGATGAGGATTTCTCCATGATAATTATTTAAAAAAAGGTCCAAGGAAGGTCCATTTTGAATATAAGTGTAAGATTTCCTAATTTGAAACTTTGAAACTTTTTATTAGTTGCAATGTACAACTGAATGTTCTGACTTCAATCAATAATATTTGTAGGGTGAGTAAATATGCCGATGTGTGTACTTAACATGCGGTGAGGTAAAATGTAGGTACAGTAGGACACATGTGAGTGAAGTGCTACATATAATCCCCGCCAATTGCTTATGCGCTGGACATACCTTGTCAAACTAAAAACCACGTGACCTCGAAAAATACAGTTCGCAAAAAATGATACCTATTAAAGTAATTATGAATTAATTTTAATGGAAGATTTGAAGCTGTCAAATCATGTGTTTCTTCATGCTTAACAATAATTATTAGTTACTGTAAGTTAACAAACGACAATGACAATAAACAAGTGCGTGGTCACACATCGATTTCACGTAAGTTGCAAACGGGGCTGAGCGTTGAAATGTCAAAACATACGTCACAAAAATGGCGGCCAGGCGCATTACCAATTGGCGGAGATTGTAGTTGGTTATTGACAATTATTAGTGCTTTAATAAGAGCTGTCAAAATATTCACACTTGACCTGGGGCCTGGGGGTTTAGTATATTTTTGAGAGTTTTATATCCAGTTACCTATTTGCTTCTGTAGGCAATACATAATACAAACAATAACCTATAGATAGATGCATTCCTATAGATGAACTACGTTTAAGGTACTCAGATATATTATGTGACTGTCCTTATCGATAGTAAATATTGTATTTACAAGTAATTCACAATAAATGATTATTCTTCATGAAATAACGGGTTTTCATTCTGCTTCACATACTTTATCAAACATACAAGGTCCAATTAGTTCGGGAATAGATGCAGGAGCATGAGGTGCTAAGCTACCTAGGGGGTTAACCACACCATCAAGGTAAGCAGCAATAATTAAGGGTTCTGGACCACCACTAATCTATCTCTCTCTATGTGAGTTGAGTGTGTTGGTACCTATTGTTAAGCTCAATAATTTCGCGATCGTGATCATTTGAGTGTATAGAACTTAACTTAGCTTAACATTTTTTTATACAAGGGGAGAGAATACTACTTCGAGGCGAAGCGAATATACGATTTCAGTGATAGTCACTAGGCAGTTTGAACTATTGTTTAAATAGGTATTTCGTAAAATTAAGTGTGCAGCTACTTTTGTTTCTGACTGTACTCGTAGAATTTAAGGTGCTTCTCTATTTCGCTGGTCTGAGTCTAGGCAATAATTAGCTAGACTACCGGATTTGTGTCATCGCCCTTAATTTAATTAGGTACTTTAATTAGTAAAAGTACACAGAATTATATGTGAAGCGTAACATAGCAGATCAACAACCTTGAGTGCGTTAGTATAAGGTTATACCAACTGTCAGTGTGTACACTTGACCTGAGGCCTTTTGAAATAATACGTAACAATGTAGCAAGCAACAGTTATCAGGGCAGGGAGTATATTAATTGTTTATCACTTAATATCTCTAGGTAATGACATACCTATAGTCTGTACCTACACGTATTAATTTGGCCGGCGACTGATAGCGCAGTATCAACAAAATGTCGTGCCTGCTCGCTGCCATCGGATTAATTACTGCTTTTTTAATATACTGTGTGAGAGTTAAAGATGCTAAACCGATTTTTGGAATTTACGCGGTGCCGGGAAAGTGGTATTATTTGAAATATGTCGTGTTTGCTTGTCTGTATTACTTCAGAAAGGTGAGTGAACTTTATCTGTAACAATGCATTGTTCGTTTTATTATTTGAACTGTTATTTAATGTAGGATGTTGATTTTGTCACTTATTTCACTATGGTTCTTTATGAGTGTAATCATGGTTTTGGGTTACCCAAACGGTTCAGCCGTTGGGTAACCCAAAACTTGAAGAGGCAGACCTAGAAGGCTATTAGCGGGATTAGCTAGACTACCATCTAGATGTAGCCCTAGACTGTTGCGAGAGAAGTAGTGGTGCGGAAGTCTTTGCCCAGTAGTGGGACATGCTAGGCTAATAATAATAATAGTGTAATTGTCAGACACAATGATAATTTTGCCCTAATTGACTGTTTTCCCACAAAATTAGGATAATTCAGAATAACAGTTCAATCAATTAGGTACCTCTGCCTGTTACCAACTTGATCGTTCTTGTAGGACCTACGAACTTAGACCGAATGTTTTCTTCTCATATTCTTACATGTAATATTAATATTAGTTAACTAGGTATGATTGTGTCGATTGTTTTTGAATAGGTATATTCTCTAATAATTTCCAATTGGGACGTACTTAGGTATGTACGACATAAGAAGATAGTTATACTAAACACATGTTCGACTTAGGTAGGGAACGAACCCACGGCTCGCAGCTACCAAACCGAACCAGTCGAACCCTAAAAATGTAATGTTGATTATTACGTTTAATTTCCTATGTGACTAACCAAATATTTTATGGAAAATTATTTCAGCTAATATGCAAGTAGTAGATTATTCATTTTCAATAAACACTATCATAATAATGTGAGTGTCCGTTATTGTTGCCAAAATTGAGAGTTGGTGATCGCAAGTCTGGGAAATGAATCCATAACTTTTGCAAATCTTTGCTACTCAGCCACCGTAGCCACATAAAACAAAAATTCTACGAAACGGATCCTTACGTTACTGAGATAAGCCAGATTAAGCGTTATTGTTGAATAATCTTTGTTATCAAACACCTGTGCACCTGTCGTAGTACAGTACAGAGGACCACAAGTCTGGCGTATCATAGCCGTTGAAAAATGACCTCTATTGCATTGGCATAAAGTGATACGAACTAACAAGTTCTCTGAGTATTAGTTACCAACGCCAATATGATGTTGGTCATAAAGTCTAAAATTGGACATCTGCATGTAGAACCTATCTACTGAAGTAAATATCCGAAATAAATCAAGGTGAATGTCAAAAGATTATTAAGCTACTTTTTTATTGACTGAAATAAACTATAGTAACTTGTTTCTTAATGACTAGTATGACTACTAAAGATAGGAAAACCAGAAAAAGGCATTCGGTCTTGCCATCAGGCGGGACTCGAACCCGCGTCGTTCTTTTCAGTATGACTACCGCCGTTTTCTCGCCGATGGCTTTGCCAGTAATGCTGGACCCTACCCTAGTGAGCATTTAAATATCGTGCCTAACCCTCAAATTCACAAACAACAATCAACGCTAAGCACGCGCTCACGCTCATGCTCATGTTTGTTCTGTACGGTTGTAAATTCGGGGGTAAGGCACTGTAATTGTATTACCATGCCTAAGAGCTCATGAAGCTCACTTATGACATGGACAATCGGAAATTGTGTTATCAAAGTTGGCCACGCAATTTAACTATCTGAAGTTAAGTTTGCTTTAAATGCCCTTTTATTGGCCCAATTGTTTGGGGTCCTGTCTACTGAACTATGGGTCGTGACGTGACTTGGTTTTCTAACCATGCGGACCGCGACGACATATGTCACCCTGTTTCTCACACCAAAATCATACGGATCGCACCACGAGATAACACGTGACAAAATTGCACATCTCTCAGTCCCAGGATAAAACATCTGTGTATATTCTGCGACTGGGTGTAGGAATTATTAAAATTCACACATCTCTGTAAAGAGGTTCCACCGTGTCGTTTATCGATTATTTACTTGTTTATTCTTAGTATTCAAGCAAGCACAAAGCAGCCGGTACTGATGGGCGAGCAGGCCAGGGCGTCAAGGCCATATCAAACCCAGCTCTCATGGATCGTGCTCAACTTCTGAGTGATCATCACAAGGTATGAGAATTCTATTATTCTAGTTGGAACTTGCGAGGTATGATGCTTCTTCTATTTATGAATTAAGTGGGGCATAATTTCAAATACAAGAAACACACAATTGATCTATCAAAACAACATACATTTAGGTTTTTTGAGGAGAAGTCACAACACAACCCTTAGACGAAAACCAAAAGTAAACAATTCATCATCAGAGCTGAGAGGACCAGTGATGTGTAGATGGGAATTGAAACAACCAAACAAGCACAACAAATAATTTACACAATTTTTATAATGTAATTTAGTTAAATTATTTTAAAGATATAATTGTTATTTTTGCAATAAAGTATGTTTAGTACAACATGCTTATTATAAAACAGCTCTATACATCTCCGCCAGCCTTAATTTGTGTTGAATTTCAGGCTTTCGACGCAGTTTTCTTCATTTCTGCGTCCAAGAATGAGAGCGACAAGGGAATTTACATCATATCTGGGTGCGAACGCCGGCCCATGGGCGTTTGCAATGGATTGTTTTACATAGGGGTAAGTGTCTTTACTAGATAACACACAAATTGAAATGGTTGTGCCTCAGGGTTCTCAACTGGGACCAATGCTGTTCCTACCTGTTCCTAATTTTTTAAATTGTTAGGACCATGTAACTTGTTCACAACAATTCAAACAGATACATCATAGCAATTATATTCATTTGTTGACAGCGCTAGGAACGAAAAGTATATAAAAAAGTTATTCCATTCTGTGCTTATACTCTGCACTTATGTTAGCACATGTTAATGACTTTTATTGCAGAGCTATCTTAACGTGCAATAATAGTAGATTATGCCACAAGGGCTTAAAGAAGTGTATTATGTCCCGGGCGTCATATTGAAAGTTAGAATCCTGAATACGAGGGGTTCAAGACCGCCCAAGACAAATACACATTTTCAAGCCCGCGATGCATACTCTACTTTTTATACTTTCTGCGAGGCAATCGAAATTAATGGCTGAAAAAAATAAGTGAAATATTTCAAGTGAAAATAGGTAGGTAATTAAATATGAGAAATTAGTATTTATCAAAAATTAAAAGTGATGTTAGAAACATAAGACAGTTGTGCGAAGACATTGGAAAGATGAATTACAATCTTTGGTACGTTCATTTTATCAGCACAGGACTCAAGAGCTATTTGAGCCGTTGGCGCCTTTTTTCTTTCTTTGGCATCTATTTTGTTAGTGGCCAGTACGACATTCGAACTCAGGATAAAATCTCATTGCACCTAAACATTTTTGACTACACGGTTGCATTCCAAATTCAAATCACTTTAATCCCTAGGGAAATAATGAAATTCAGTACAACATTATGTCCCGGCTAGACCGTAGGGCTATAATGACCTACTTTAGTACAGGTTTACATGACACATAATGTCCCATTGACGAGCAGGTTGTATAAAAAAGTCATTAACCTCACTTTGTGATGTCAGAGCGAAGCAGAGGTGTAGCACCTGCTGCTTGATCCCTTCTAATCCAATTTTTCTGGGTTCAGTTGCCAGGTAAAGGCCTCCTTTGCAGCAAGAAGATTCCTGACACGGTGCTCTTTGGGGCCCAAATCGGAGAGTTCGGAGCTGAGGGGGTCAAGATGACTCCGGTGGAGCCAATGCGCAAGTGGAACATCAGCTACAAGGGACAGATGTGGTATGCCTTGAAGCTCGTTTTAATTTTGTATCCTGTGACCCGTGGCTCTATTCTGCTATTTTTTAAGAAATTTTGTACTTAAATCGGCTGTGTTTCTGGGAACCTCTCTTGAAATTTAATTTAGTAAGCTTTCACACACGCATACCTATCTACTATTACAGTATTTAGTACATTGATTCTAAGATACAAGAATTGTAAATTGTGATGGAACGGTCAACGTGACATTTACCCATTTCCGTTCATTCCTAAAAAAAAAATTACAACTCTTAACTGTCTAAATGACAAAAAATGTAATATATATATATACGTATTAAAATATTAGGAGACCTTTCAAATCGGTAATTGACCAACAAAAAAATTGGAATAATAATAAAATAATAATAATGGATAAACCCGATACAGAATACACAAACATACTATGAATCTACCACAGGTGTCTACAACAGGACATACACACGGAGGTGTGATAGTGACATGTAAAAACATGCACACGAGCCTGCTTAGTATTTACACACACACACGCACATACACACACACGCACAAACACACACACACACGCACGCACAAACACACACACACACACACACGCTCATATTAATATCACTTATCTTCATTACCTCACCATAAACTTCCTCTCTTTTTGTAATCATTTTCATCATGTACACACCGACATACTCGCTGATTCATGGGTGAGACCTGGAGTCCTGAAAAACAGGGTTGCCCTAGTTTGTTCCAGTCGCACAATTGTTAAGATGTGTTTTAGATGTTACTAATTTTCCCTACAATGTACTTTACTTTTGTGTGAAAATAAATATATTTTTATTTATTTTTATTTATTCCTCATTGGTGTATTGCAAATAATTGTTATTTGGAAAAAGCGAGTTGTGAATTAGAAATCAGTAGAGAAGCCTGATGGATCCGTTGAAAATACATTTTCCTATGTTTTAAGTAAGTTTTCCAAATTGTTTTTAAATTGTTCAACTAATTTTAGGTTACAAGGCGAGCCAGAGAAGCTTCTGGACGTGGACTTCCAAGGAGAATGGACTTCTTCCAGCAATTATTTCGACTTTGACACGGACTTGTACGGCCCCTCCGTCATCCGTTCTATCGCCAAAGAGAAATGGTCTAGGGAATACTTTGAAGGACTTAAAACGTACGTCTAAACTTACCTTTATTGTAAATGGTAATAAGTTTTGTAAGAAGGCTGCTGTTGTACTAACGATTACTCTGTACTGATCACGATTTATGTGGTTTCCTTCAGGGCTCATCAATCTCACTACGAACAGTTCGGCCAACTGAAATGCAAGTTTAAGATCAATGACGAGAAGTTTGAGTACACATTACCTTCATTCAGAGATCATAGTTTCGGTAAGATGCTGAAATAACTATCAATAAACAATATTACCTATTATGTAGCTAAATCGTAACTGACTATACTTCCCTGTGGAATTCCTTTGGTTCTTTATCCTGCATATTAACTCATAGCACAATTAATGTTGCACCACCTTTTAGTTGTTATAGTTCTAAATGACTGTAATATTATGTTGGCTTGAACAACAAACAAACGAGTGATGACTATTGGCTTCAAGTTTTTGTACAACACTCTATTTTAAGGTCACAAGCGCGACTGGAGCCTGATGTACCGATACGCCTTCCACCACATCTTCCTGGACAATGGAATCAATTTGAGTGTCGGCGTCATCTGCCAACCGACAACAGCTTCAGTGTGAGTTATTCAGTCTTTAATCAAGTTTCGTAAAACTCTCGAGTCCGAATTCTGAGCAATTATTTACTGTCGCAACAGGTTTGAAGTGGGAGTAGTCGGCCTCCCAGACGGCTCTGTGCTGCCAGTGAAGTGGGTGGACCTGCAACTCTACCAGCACGGCGAAGGGGGGACAGCACCACGCGACTATGCCTTCAGATGCCAAGCTGGCGATGAGGTTTACACTATACGCGTAAGTGTTCTTTTTACAAGCAAAAATTTTGTGAACTTCAAGATTAAAAAAATGAATGATGAAAACTAAAGAATCTGACTAAAATAAATATACAAATAAAACGACGGTGAAGTCGAATGAAAGAAAATGAAGAGACCTGAAAATTATAGTTTAAAAAACTGGGCCAGTTTTGGAAATTAAATCAGCGGCACGCCGGTCAGTGCCGCTGATTGCTTTGCTTCTTTTATAAATAATAAACCGACGTCTAAATATTTCCAGGTCCAAGTCGAGTACGAGTCAATCCACTTCGTGTCGGAAGAATGGGAGGCGCGTATGGTCGAACGCTTCTGCAAGTTCCAAGTGAATGGAACATCGGGGCGCGGAGTTTCCGAGTTCCACTACCGACACACCACCGGCCGCCCCGACCACGTGGCCAAGTCAGATCCTGAATGGTTCAGGAAAGCATGCCATAGAGTTTAAAATACACAAAATGTAACCGTACACCGTAACTTACATCAATTATTTTTAACTTAAAATAATTTTGTAAAGGGTGCTAATTTTAGAGGTAAATAACTCAGCACCGATATCGTTACATAAAAATTAAACATAATTTAACAAATATTTAAACATTAATGTCACATTCCACTCCATTCCATTCCATTAATCTACATTCCACTACAGGACTAGATTTTTATATCATGTAATTAAATTTAACTGATTTTGTTATTAATTATAAGTAGGTATCGTTTTTGTAATAAATGTCATAAAGCAGAGTTTTTTTTTGTATTCATTGTACCATACCTAAAGGAGAAACAAAAGACAAGCGGAATGAGGCTAAGCCATTTATCCTTTGCTGAACCTAGCTCTCATGCGCACACTTCAGTTTTGTCTCTTTGCACTGGCAATGGCATAATGCTGATGTCAGAGGTGAAGTCACATGGTTTGGACCGTATGTCCCAACCGCAACGGATCAATTATCAATAAAACGGACCGTTACTGAAAGTAATTGGTGACCTCTAGTCTATACCATAAGCCTGCAAAAAGATTTGAAAAGATTCTTACAGGGTCTAACACACGTAGTCTCTGGTTTTTCGAAAGAATAGGCATAAATTACCACACCACCATAAACGTAACATATTATTTGAGCGTTGTCTCCATTTATTTATTGACATACATTTAACTATCTTCTGCTAGAATTGTATCCAAATAGCTCAGGGTTTTCACACACCAATAGATCCGTCAAAACATAATTTGATTGGTTAATCAAATAAATATCCAATCTGGCCATGACAGAACCTTGCGTGGACTTCATCATAGAACAGCATTCCGTATTGGTTGCCCTTCATTGCTGGCTCGCTTGCGTGGTTACTTTGGTAGTTTAGTAGTGAATGGTCAATGGACGGAGATTGGGTGTTGTGGTCGGAGAGCGACCTTGGGTGAGCAGGGAGCTGTCCTTTCGCAGGTCCAATTAGTTGTTAATCGAATTGACTGACTGCGCACAACGAATGAGATAATTGTGCACGCGCATCCCATTTGTATACTGGTTGATTTAACAATTGTTTGTAGCGAGCGAAATATTGGAATTTGCAGCGAAATTTTGGAGAACGACACCGTGTCTGGGAGTTTAAACAATGCAGTATTACTGTAAACTAAAAATTTTAAAAAATGCAAATATCTTTAACGATTATTCAAAACAGGCGTTCGTGGGCTGGGCATAGGCCTCTAACAAGTAGCACCACAGCTCCCGGTTCCTATCCCACCATCGTTTTTAGGTCGGGTCGTACTGTCTGATGGAGGACACCTCAAGGACTCGTCTGCGGTCATCGGTCCTTCGACAGACGATAGGTATATCAAAATAGTACCTGGTATTAAGGGGTTCCTTAGTAACTTACTACAATAACTACGCGAATATGGTAGAGTGAAAAGAACTAAGCCGAATAATATTTTAAAATTATTTCAATACAAATGGGGGAGAATTCCAAATCCAGGTACAGCTTATTAACGATTAAGGCTTTCCTGAGTGAGATCGAGAGGAGATTTGGCGTCATAGCTGATCTCATTTTGGGATAGAAAGTCTCAATCATAACATATGATAACTGGCTTTCAGTAAGTATTTTATTATGAAGATTAGATTCAAATAATACAAACTTTAGGATCAGCCTGTAGAACTCCCGGTAGAGTTTAGGGCCCCTTGAGTAGGTACGACGTTTATTTACAATCCTCTCAGTCGATACAATCCCGCTGGACTGACAGGACTGTGCCATACAAACGTTGGGGCCAAGAAAGGTGGGTACACTTTCCATTAAATAGTATCTACCGGTGATTTAAATTTACTGAAGCTGAGAAAAAGCTGCTCAAAAATGGTGATAAAATCGTTTTTGTAGTAATATTTTATTTACGAAATGCTTGTTTTTTTTTGTCGAACGATTTAGTGTAATGCAGGAATGGGCTACTACACCAGAGGCCGCGAGTTCCATCCCTACATAGACCTTCGTATGCATGAACATGTCTGTTTGTATGAACAATGTTTTCAATGGGCAGTGGTCCTCTACATAGCGCCAAAGTTAGTGGGTTCGATCCCCCACCCTAGAAAAATATTCGTGATGGTTTTGTGTCAGGTGTCTTTTAGGGGCTTTTTAATATCTACGAGGTCTGTGCGTTTATCAGACTCTGACCCTCATAGAAGCTTTGGTTAGATCAGATGATGTCGATGTATTAACGTCCCGGATAAGTCATTTTTACTTTAAGTACATATTAGCGCTCATTGATCACAATCTGTAAGGACCCGCAATGGACTTCGACGCGATCCTGCAAGACGTGGGGGAGTTCGGCCACTACCAGAAGCTGGTGATCTACCTGATCCTGCTGCCGGCCGTGATCCCGTGCGGCTTCCACGCGTACGCGCAGCTCTTCATGGCCGCGGAGGTGGTCCACTGGTGCCGAGTGCCCGAGCTTGACCACTTCTCCGATGTGGCGCTGGTCAAGAACTTAAGGTTAGCCAACAATCCAGGGTGCTATTCCGGCGGACATCACTTCACATTAGTTCACATCTCGGTGCTTCACGCTTACTTATATCATCAATACGCTTCACTCTGAATAAGTATTTTCTCATTTTGTATGTTAATAATGAAAAAAATTTATTTGGCTTAGTTCTTTTCTCTCAAACGACCACAGTCTTTAAATTTTAAAGTTACTTCGCCACGAGCGAAGTGAGTTTTGACGCCCACCGGAATACTATAGCAGGTATTTCAAAACAAGGGATGGGGCTTAGACATGTTCCATCAAAGGCAAATAAACAAAATCGCGATTCTTTTTAGAAACTTTTCTGAACTTTTCTGCTTAGCCTTATGGTAGACTGGTAGATAATGCCTTTGTGGCATTAAGTCCGCCTTTTGTGCAAAAAATAATAAATAATAATAATATAAACTGATACGTAATTATATGTAAAGGTAGTATGTTTTTTGTTTAAAATCTTAATATACTTACCTAGGTAGAAGAGATTGTCTAAGCTGAAATGACGCGCTCCTCCACCACATCTATGCGTAGATGTAATGGAGGGGCGCGTCATTTCAGCTTAGACGATCTCTATCACGGTATCACTGAAGTACCAACAGTCAGCATGTTTGAAATTAAATGCGTTCCGCTTCGTAAATCCATTTCGACCACTGGTCTTCTGTAGTTTGGCATCAGTATCTATTCTAGCCACTCTAACTTAATTAAGTAATTTGTTTTGTGCAGTATACCAATGGAGCTTAAAAATGGGGATCTAAAATACTCAGAGTGTACCATGTACAATTTGAACTACACCGACGTTCTGAAGAACTACCAGAGTCTCGAAGAAGCCATCATGAAGGAGACCCCTACAGACATTGTACCTTGCAGAAATGGATGGTCTTACGACAAGGATATTTACAAGAACACAGTCGTGACTGAGGTAAACATTGTACGTGCAGTCAACGGCACACCAGGCAACCCAATTCCTTTTTTTATTGTGCTCTTGCCGAATGACATTACTTTGCAATAGAGCAAGAAGAACTGACCGGAAATAGGTAGCATGTCATGCCGTTGACTGTACTGGATCTCAACGACAATGTCGACAATATCCCGAACCTAGAGCTTAGTGAGAGACACGTCAACAGTTGAACGTAACATGCGGGTGGGTATACATACCTACTGACGTAATGCGGGTTTGCGTGGGTATTTAATCGGTGTTTTCCATTTACCGGAGAGATTGGGACGCAAGTTGTACAATTAACGCTGTCTGGACAAATGTTTACTCAGGAGCACACGGCCCGGCCCACCGCCTCATATGCTGTAAGGAAAATTTGCCGTCCTGAGTGCCTAAAGCTAGTTTCCTCGGCTAAACGCGTCGAGTAAGTTTGAATCGGGGTCGCGCCGGGTCGCGGCCTGTGGTGGTGAGCAGAATCATTTATATGGATGTGTGTTGCTCTTTCACGTAAAAACTACCGAATGCACTATGATAAAAGTTTAAATCAAGTCCACCCTGACGTAGTCGCGGGCGGCCGCTATGCTTCGTCCGCGTGGACTTGAGTTAAAAAAATGTAATACCTATATCTTTATTAATAGTAGCCTATGTCTTATTCAGATGCATAAGCTATTTTACTGTAGAGTTTCAGATAAATCCATCTACCTAGTTTTTACGTGTAAAGGATGGAGTGATTTTTGCCTGTTTTCCCAATATTACCCTTCACTGCTCTGGTCCTATTGATCGTAGCGTAATGAAAAGTACCTATACTATAACTTGCCAAAGAGTATGAAGAATAATTGTGCCAAATTTCGTTAAAATCTGTTGAGTAGTTTTTTAGACAGATGGACAGACACAAAAATTTTACTGATTGCATTTTTGGCATCAGTAGCGATCCCTAATCACCCCTTGATAGTTATTTTTTAAGTATATTTCATGTACAGAATTGTCCTCTCTACAGATTTATTAAAAGTATAGATTTGATCAATTAAGACTGATTCAATGGAGGCCAAGAGGCTCCAGGAAGTAAGTAAATAAGAACAGCTTGATTAAAGGCATTAACGGTTTTTTTATTGAAATCAGAAAAAAACTATTTAATGCTGAATATTACTGAGAAAAATTAAAGGTCCCATAATATTTGGTAAGTTTGTAGAACCTACTCTTCTGATGAGGTAGCCATTCTGAAATAAACCAGAATAGGTTGAAATTCTTTGAATATTGGTTTTAACTTCTAAACAATCAATTGAAATATAAATGAATCTCTTATTTTGCAAGTATGTAGTGGCCAATTTTTTAGGAGGAACTTGGTTTCAGTAACTGAATCGATTTCTCTGAGATGTTTTTTTTTACATGTTCAGGATTCCTGTTCACTTTCTATTTTAGTCAGTTTACTTTTTATAAAGTAGTAATCAACTGTTCACAGTAGGTCATGGCTGTGCACTCACCGTTGGCTCTGGAAATATTGCCTGTTTTGGCTAGTGCCTGGTAGGTAGGTTGTCTGCATTCACCAAGCCATCTCCTGCCCCCTTCATTCTGAAAATAAGTGCTAATACAGTTAGATATTCAGTTGCTCGGTTGGATATTAGATAATGTGGATACCAATTAATATTAACTAAAAATTTACTTCGAGATTGGAGGCGGCCTTTGTCAAAAAGCAAAGAAACATGGGATTATGATGAGTAAAGAGTAATAAATTTATTTAGTGTATTATAATCTGACCAAAGGCTTATGAATAAATTACCTTGGGAAATGAAGTTGTTAATACATAAGTAAATGCTTAGTGGCAAACCCAATAAGTTGATAAACAAACAATTAAATTTGGGTAGGTAATTGTTTCAAATAATAAAAGAAAAAATAGATGTGAATCAAGTTTTGTTTACTTACCAAATCAAGTTAACATTGCATGACAGGCAATAGAGTTATTAGGTGTGTTGGTAGAAACCATTATCTCCCTCTAGGTCTAGACATCCTCCAAGAACTCTTGATTGGTACTTGGCAAACATTCGTTATTGATTTTACTTGAATATAGGGGCTCTTCTATCTCTTTGGCCTTTGCGTTCTTTATGGCGAACTTATAAGCATTCCTATTAGTACGGTAGGTCGCGTACAGCTGGACCTCGTTTTCCAGGTCTCTCGTGGCGCGACGACGACTGCGAGTGTAAGCCCACCGCGAGCGAATACAGATGGCTCTGAGGTCCGATAGCTCTTCCGACCACCAGTCATTCTGTTTTCGTGTTTCAATTACTGTCGGTTGCGGCTTGGCAGTATTGCAAATCATAGTAGGGGCATCACCAGACCTGCATGCTGCGTCAATTGCGTCATCGACTTTCGAAACGGTAGTAGCATCACCGGACTCGCATGCTGCGTTATCGACTCCCGAAATGGTAATGGCATCACCGGACCCACACTCTGCGTCGTCGACCCCTGAAGATATGCGGGTCAATTCACACCAAGCCTTCACTATGGCTGCCAGCTCTTTGTCGAGCTGACTGAGCTGGGCTGAGGAATGCGTCCTCTGCCGGCGAGTGGGCTGCGGTGGCGTGCCCTGAGAGGTCGAGATCTGAGCGTTCAGTGACATTTTTAGATAATTGAGCAATACTTTTATAACTAAGTAACTAGAGTCGGACGTTTCATCAAATTCCAAGCAGTTTTAAAAGTTTATGTACGTGAACGAAAAACTGATGACGGAGTAAAAATACCGCCTTTTTGTTTTTTTTTAATTTAAAAAAATCGCTGTACTTGCTTTTTTAATGTTTGTTTTACGGCTACTGACGGTAGCCGTTTCAGCCATTCCTAAGTCATTCATTTTTTCGTTCCAAAAAAATCCAAACTTGTCGAGTGACGTGATCCAACATGATCGAATCATTCTGTGCGGTCCGTTAAGCGATTACAGGTCAATGAGCGCTCACGGCGAGAACAGGCGTCCCGAATTGAAATATCGCGTCAACAGCGCTATCAGCGTGAAAACCAATTCGGACCGCTAGATTGTGACATATAACCTAACAATTTTTAAACTTTTAATTTCTATCATTCCCAGGTTAAACTTGCGGTTCTTGTGGTAAAACTTTCTGTTTCGTTATCACAGAAAAAGATTTGTCCTAGCAAAGATTTATTCTGAGGAATATTAGCAAAAATATTTTTACGCGAAAATGACTGTTTGACGTTTCATCTATGAATCTGACATAAGGCTCACAGCGACAACGCTCCGGAGCATTATCGTTGTGAGCGCAATGGCGCCGTTAGCGACGTCACACATGACGTAAAGCTGTCTGACGTTAGATGGCCCGTTGGCGCGATATATCAATTCGGGACGCTCTGTGAGCGCGCTGTAATCGATTTTGACTCAATTCGGAACGCACCCATTAATTTTATTATCATCTATTGATTATCAGTTAATTTTAAATTCAAACTCAACAGCTTGACTTTCGTTTGTTTACGTTTATTTTTCATCCCTTCAACAGTGGGACCTGGTATGCCATCGGGATTTCCTACCTACCTTAGGGTTGGTTCTCTTAGCCGCAGGAGGGATCATCGGCAACTACATATTTGGCTATCTTCAGGACACTATTGGAAGAAAGCCTTCGTTCTTCATTTACCTCCTCATCGAATGCATCTTCGGCGTGGCCACGGCCTTCGCCCAGAACTATGTGGTGTGGATCATTTACAGAATCGGAGTAGGCTTTACTGTGCCAGCTATAATGGCCACGCCGTACGTTTTAGGTACGTACGAGTATGTTTACTTAGAGAATACCTATTAAACTCTGTTTCTATGATTTTGGTGTCCCAAATATTTATTCATTTGCCTCAAATTCCAGCAATAGAACTGGTCGGTCCCCGCTGTCGGACCCTTTGCACTATCTTGTCTAACATCGCGTACTCGACTGGTCTGATTCTGCTGGGCGGCATGTTCTACATGGTGCGCGACTGGCGACACCTGGCACTGGCCACGACGCTGCCGTTCGTCTGCTTCTTCCTCTGCCTGTGGCCGATGCCTGAAAGCCCTCGGTGGTTGCTCGCGAGAGGCCAGTTCGAGAAGGCGGAGACTATTTTGAAGAATATGGCCAGGTAATTCAGCTCAAACATAGCGCAGCTGCTGTTGGCGAAATAAGTATTTTTTAATAAAATTGCTGCTAAGAAATTATGGAAAATATCTATGCAGAGTTCTCAAGACGAATCTTGCTAAAACATGGGTTTTACCATTTATTTTTCAGAATTAATGGCAAATCTTTACCAGCGAATTACATGGTACAGTTACGGCGCAAATACGAGTCGGACAAACTCAAGCAAGACATAGAAAAAGAGAAGTCCCGCAAATACGGCGTACTGGACTTATTCAGAACCCCAAACCTCCGGAAGAAGACCATCATCATCACCTTCATCTGGTTCACCAACACGAGCGTATATGTAGGACTGTCGTACTACGCGCCGGTGCTTGGCGGAGACGAGTTCCTGAATTTCTTCCTGGCTGGAGTGGTGGAGCTGCCGACATATCTGTTCCTGTGGCCGTGCATGGAGAGGCTCGGGAGAAGGTGGACTCTGTGCATGAGCATGGTTGTTGGAGGAGTCGCGTGTTTGACCACATTTTTAGTACAACACGGTAAGCTACTAAGTTCAGTTAATACTCCTTTTAAACGCATAGGTAATTAAACAATCACACTCAACTTAATAAGTGAGTTCTCTCCCAAGTACATTCGCTTTTGAGATCGAAATGAATTCATAAAAATCATATCACCCTACTGCTGTTGTCGGACCTTCACTTGACCACACATTGTTGTCATAATTATTTCAAACTCCAGTGGGCTCCTCGAGCTGTTGAGCTTGCCAGCACCACCTACGCTTAAAAGACTCGTACACTACCTACAATTACAATCAAGTGGTGTGGTTGCGATTCGTCATCTTAACCACGAGTATGCATTTTAAGCACCCTGACTTTCTTTGGTTTGTCTGCAAACAATAATATACTGCCAATCTTAACTTCAGTTGATGTATGTGTTAACTGTAGACTCTCAAAATAGTAAAAACCAGCAGAAACTTTTTTTTAGGAAAATCTTTATTTAAATTTACGCTCTAAGCTTATTCATTTTTCAGAGACTTTCGTGACTCTCGTTTTATACTGCGTGGGGAAGATGGGCATATCCTCATCATTTGTAGTGCTGCCACTCATGGCCTCCGAGTTGTATCCGACCGTGGTGCGGGGCCTTGGCATGAGTCTCAGTTCCGTTGTGGGGATGCTTGGTCCGATATTCATCCCCCTCGTGAACTATTTGGTAAGAGTTTTCTATTTACCTTTACATCAACCTGCCATAACCATTTGGTCTTCGAAAGGGGTATCTGATGTCTTTTTGTTCACCAAGAAGAGAGGGGCGTCTAGATCTTTTATTCAATCACATGAAGTGTGTAGATATGTATCGTTATGTCATAAACATTCCCTATGTTTACCTACGCCGCTTTAATGACAAAAAATCTGCTTTCTGGTATCATTAAATAGGTACAAGAATAATAACAAATTATTTCAACTGTCTTTATTTTGCCAGGGGTCTGACATCATGGTGCTTCCTCTTATCATCATGGGCGCTCTTCTAGTTGCTGGAGGCATAGCCAGCTTGCTGCTACCAGAAACATTGAACCAGCATCTACCACAGACTTTGGAAGATGGAGAACGGATGGGCCTCGATACCGACTTTTGTTGCAACCCTCCTGTTAAAGAAAGGCAGGACAGTCTAGATGTGAAAGAAATAGCGCTACATCAAACCAGCTGCAGCTCCTGCAACACATTGTGTTCTTGCCAGTTAGTCAATGTACCTTTAATCGAAAATGTTTCAGCAACTGTAGAAAAAGATAGTGAGAAAGTTGAATTTATACTAGTAAAATAAACAAACTTATAGACTGTTCACTTTTTATTTCTTTAAAATACCCGGTTTTCTATCCTAGAGCTTACAACTGATATTTTACATAGGGTCTGAATGTTTTAACGATCAAATATTTTGTAATAGAATAACTAGCAACAAGTTGAGGTTAATTCAGCAGGCCATATTTATTTTTAATTTTACGTTTTTTTTTCTATTTAAATTAGGGACAGTTACCGGCACATAGGATCAGGCTATCTATTCCCATTTTTTATCTTGCTCTTGCCAAATGACATATCTTTGCAATAGAGCGAGGAGGACTGACCGGGAATGGGTAGCCTGTCATGCCGTTGACCTTACTTTTAAGTAAGTTTATTTTGAGTTCTTGTGTATTTGCTTTTTTCCTTTGTTAAATCCCTTTAAATAAACTGAAAGTTATAAACACTGTATTTATTTATTAACAAAACAATTTTAAATTAAACGGTATCTTTGAAGAAAAAAAAACCGGTAACAACTTTGATCCTGCTGTAATATCCTCTAATAAAAATAATTAGAGCTAAAAGAACGCAGAGCTTGTAGTCTCCTCTTTATTCTGTGGCTGAAAGAGCTGTGGCTGTGGTTCGTCCATAGAGTATGGGAATCTATCTTGTCAATTGTCAGTCAGTCTGTCAGCGTATCATTGACACTCGAAAAAGCCATATTAAAAAAAAAAACATTGACACTGACGGCCGTTTCTCAGTCAATGTCAATAACATAGAGAAAGGTAATACATTGGGAATAGAGAGCCATCTCGCGGGTTTTTTTTGCCACCCTGTTGCCGCGCCATCTGTTATCCTTGGGCCCGAACTAAAAGCTATATACATAGCTATAGCTACCTAGGCAGCATTTATTCATAGAAACAGTTTATAATGCAGAGATAAAATGGAGACTTCTTTTTATTTATTGAACCTGAAAGCTTTTTGTTAAAACTTCTAGATTCAATAAATTAAAATGAAAATCTCCATTTCATCTATGCATTATAAACTATTCCTTTTAGGTAAGGAATGTTATAAAAATAAAACCATTTTCTAAATTGCACTTATTTTTTATTTTTATAATGCTTACGCTTATTCTGATAAAGTTGAGCTGCCCTTTTCGTTGGGTCATCTCCGTCATACAATAATTTGCCAGCTAAAATACGGTTGATTGATCGACACCAACTGTAGATAATCACATTTATGCACAAATCCTCGAAGTATTCCTTCATTCGGTTCTTATGTACATTACACTTGAAAATAGTGAAAGATATTAATAACTCGTTAATAACTTTGATGTTTGATTTGATACGAGTATCATTCAAACTTATTTTTAATGTTTTCGCAACGTTATTTTGTATTTCGATGAAGCATTGTATTAGTTCTTCAGAGGGATAGCAGAGCCATTTCTTTCCATCATACTCTTTTGCTCGCAGCAATGCATGCACTGAACTGTCTGACAACGCATTCATATTTATTTTACATTCATGGCACCCTTTGGCTACTTTTTGAAAACATTTTCGGAGGACCCATCCGCAAACATATGTTTTTATGTCTGTCCCTTCACTTTTATAATCGTTATTAGAAAAAAGCTCATCGTTTATTACAATTTCTTGATCCTGAACATTGTCCTCAGCTTTTTCGCTAACGGAACACTTTAAAAGGAAGTCCAGGGATTGAAGAAACATGTTCCCATCATCCTCACAATTACTTTTGATAGATTGTGAAGAACAAAAATTTGTGAGTAAGAGCGACTTAAAGGCACCTTCAAATCCAACCGCATTGGGAGACACGTTTCTTATCCCCAGACTTCTTACATTACCAAAAAAATTCTCAATTGGGTCCTGATTGAAGTTTCGGCACAATAATACATCAAATGAATATCTACCACTTAACATTTTCCAAACAGCCTGCATTCCCTCTAAAGTTCTTATGAAATTTTTCAGTGACGGAACTACTTTCTCAATCAACCGTATTTTAGTTCCGATTTTCTTCTTTTCTATAAATTTGGTATTTTTTAAAAATAAAATTCCTTCTTGCCATAATTTATGGTGGGGAGATTTTTGCCTCACACCTGCCCTATAAATTTTTCCATTAACAGGGTGAAATGTATTCGAATTTAAACTGTCGAACAGTTTGTCTAGCATTAATGCCAATGGAGTAATTTGTAGGCACTCAGGTTCAAGTTTTCCTCCGTCTACGAGGTGCTTAGTTGCCACAGCGACGCTGTGACTGAACAATTGTGTCGCTGATTTAACTTTCATTTTGTTTATTTTTCCGGGATTTATATGTTCTTCCGTAATTTTGTGCAGGATCCTCAGTTCTCCGTACGACTTATCGGCAAAGTATAATTCTTGAAAATATGACCATTTTACATATTTTTCTTTTTTATTGTCATTGAAATCTATATATTTTAAATCTTTTGTTAACAAATTATTTCTAATTCCTTTCAAAATGTGAGGGACGTCAAATAGGGGTATTATTTTCATTCCATTAATAATAATCACTTCGTTTTGCCAATGGCGACCTTTTTTCAAGTACACTGCTTTGGCGTCTGCAATGAGGCCTTCTATAGCACCAACATTTACGGCGCTCTGGTCACACACTGTGGCCACAATTTTTAACCCAGTGGATTGCACATTCGTTACCACTTCTCTTATGGTGGCTTTTAACTCCATTTTATTCATGTTTTGTGTGAAATAGTATGCCACAGGCTGTTTGTAATTCTTTCTCACCCCTCTGACCATAAATGCCAACGCATGGTCAGCAATTTTCTTTTGACCAATCGTAGTCAGGCCTTTAAGTTCGTCAGCAGCTGCATTATAATGTAGTTGTGGAGTCACTGACATCTCATCAAAAATGAGAGTACATAGCCGATCTTCTTCATTCATATCTTCAACAGATAATTTTAGTTTTTCGAAAATCGTTTTGTTGATTCCTGCAGTAATTTTTATCTTCGCAAGCAGGTTCTTTAAACTTTTCGCCGATGGAAGGGTAAAACACTTTGAAAGCAGTGGGTAGCATTTTGGGCTCCTTTTGTACAATGAGAGTGATAAAATCTTCTCTTCTGTTGTGAAACGACGTCCTTTTGCCTTTTTAGAAGTTTCTCGAAACTGCATAGCGGTGAATATTTTTGCCGGCAAGGTCATTTTGTTCGTCACTGCTTCTAAGGATTTACTAATATTAATTTTCGCCGCATTTGCTAGCCTTCTTTTAAATGTTTGGCCCCTCTTCCGAAGTCTGAGTATTTCAGACCTTAGATTCTTCATTTGCCTTTGATTTGTCCTGTACTGGGTTATGTTCAGATTAGTATTCTTGTTCATTCTCGGTTTTGGATCTGTAAATAATATTAAATGTTTTAATTATTGAACATTCCACAGAAGCTAGACATCTCTATAATATATAAAAATGGGTTGCTGTTCGTTGATCTCGCTAAAACTCGCTAATTAATTTACACAAGTCATGATAGAAATGAAGCACAACTGATTGACAATATCGTGATGTGCGTAAGAGTATTTTTCATTGAATGTAGTGATAGAATCCACGCATACTACTTTAAAACACCGGATAGGAATAATTTAATATGAAAATAAAATACTTTAGTCTGTAGCACTGAGCCCGCGTGTACCAATACAATTAAATTACTGGTTCGGAGTAGCTCCTAAAGTTTGGCAAACCCTTGCAAAGTATACCCTGTATTTTAGGGTTATATTAGTTACCTGGATTGTATGATTTCATAATCGTATTTTTATTTGTAGGTTGGACTTCTTTTGCATTGATCGGACTAGGCATCTCCGTAGAAACTGCTTGTGCACCAATGTTGAGGAGAGTAGTGATCTTACAATAGTCATGATCATTTTGATTAGACTGAAGCGTTGCAGTGAATGATTCTGTAAAAATAAAATATATATGGTAATGGTCGTTTTAAATATCATGACACCAGCTATGACATGCCATTAAATAACTAAGTTGTACTTTAGAATCATTAGTGAGTCTTAACTTGACTGGCTCTGTGGCTTAGTTGCTGGTGATATGGTATTAATTGAACGTCACAAATCTGAGCCAACATCACATAAGGTAAGGTCGATTGTGTTGTGGAAACCAGGTGCGGGGACCGAACCTAAGAGTCATTACTAAAGCTCTGAATACCAGTAAAAGAAGTTTCGTAAAGATACTGCATAGAAAATGCTGAAAAAAAACCATAGTCATATCTTTCTCATCTTAATCGGAAGTTAAATATTTGACATTAGCCTTTTACATCGATGAAATCACCCTAGCTCATAGGGGAAAATTAAACCAGAAAAATTCGGCCAGTCGCCCGGTTTGCGCAAGATGAGGGTTCGATTCCTGCCTGATGTCAAGACGACCAAATGTCTTTTTCTGGTTTTCAGATCTTTAGTAAAGATACTGCATGGAAAATGCTAAAAAGAATAATAACCTAAGAGCCATTCTTTTTTTTAAATTACTACGTTTAAAAAAATACGTTGAATACGTAGTCTGGGAAATAATATAGTGAAAAGTTTATTTTACTGTTTCACTATTCTTTGTTTTGTAGATCTTTCCTTCAGTTTGTCATTTAAAACGACATGATCAAAGTTTCATAGAAAAAAAACCCAGAATCGCCAGCAACGAAACGTATACAAATGGATTAACTATAGTAACCCTGAGACGTATTCAAAAAATTAGACTTCTAAACCATTCAGTATAGAAGTTATTGTGCCGTACAACTTCACTAATATAAACAGAAAAGGGGCAGATACGGCATCTGCGTACGAAATGTTTTCAAATCAATATGACAGCGATTTGTTCGCGTGCATGTCATTTATACGTCAATGTCATGTACCAGTTTTGGAATTCGCGAAGTATGAAGGTAACGTATCTTGCACTTTTGTTTACATCTATGACTTTGATACACTTTATTTTGTAATCTTGTGTGTGTGTGTCTATGAGCGTGTGTGAGATCACACGCTCGTAACACGCTGATAACATTGAGAAAAAAAATAAAAATAATTCTAGCTCCTAAACTAAGCAAAATTGTAGAACATACTTAGGGGTGATTTGGATACACCTTGATATGAGGAATCCTAATTTTAGCTTTGGACTTCAACTTCCTGGCCACCCTGTATAGCATCTAAAAACCCAGCAGGCTGTTGCAAGCCCCTTTCTACAAGATGGCATTGTAAGTAATACAGGATATCATGTTTCTTCCAAAAATAACTGGTTTGATCCCTGAGTAAAAAAAGTTTACTACAATATCTGAGAAAGTATGCAGTTTTAGTTTTTGCCCAAATAGGGCTTCGATATATTTTTTTCTAAATTCCTCATAGTTCAGGGTTTGGCCTACCACGCCCACTTGGAAAACTTAACCTGTATAATATTTTTATAGAATATCGTATTCTACGAAACTTTATAATATCAATTTATTTATATTTACCGACCCAAAAGAGTTCATAGATCACGGCTACAATAGATTTTACAGAACCTAAAAAAAATATATTGATTTCATTAATGTTTAATATCTAGAATACTACGTAGCTTTTGTAGTAGATTTTTATTTATTTTTGATGTAAACATTATGCTTATTAAAATGGCGTATAAGACGTTTCTGGTGATTTTGGGTTTTCTAGATCAAGTCCTTTCTTTCCAGAATTTAATCCAACAGCGACCCTGAGAGATGGCGCTATTATACTGGGGTAGTTTCTTTCCAGGTGCAAAATAGATTTTAAAAGAAGTTACCTGTTAGATATGATGATGTTGAATCAGTATGGATGTTCACATTCTGCTCTGAATTAGCACTGTCAGGAAGAGATAATTCTGAAAACAGAAAAATACATATTTTGGAACACGTTTTTCATCAGCATAGTGAGTCTCAGATTGCAACAATTTGATGCTCCTGCAGTGGATGCTGCAGTTTGAATACAGCCTAGAAAGTTAAATCATAAACAAAGTCGTGCTTGATGATTAAAAACGGAAAATGCTACTATGACAAACTTAAATTAATTTTATGATAGTAAATATTACCTGGCAGTAACTGAGACGTCGATGGTACATCAACATGGGGAACAAAAGTGTGCTCAGGGCTGGTGCTGACAGGAACAGATGTTTCTGAAATTGATAAGGTACCAATATGTAATTCAATATTGAATTTTTGTTAAATACACTGTTCTGATAAGTTGTTTCTTTTATTGTTTTGTCTACCAATCTAGAAGTTTAGATCTATCACCCAGATCCAAGGGTTAAATAAATAAATAAATTAAAATATAGATGAAGGGTTTTTCAACATGCGGAGTGCAGAGTTCTTTGTCATAAAGTATTTGGATTACAATTTGATGCTCCTGCAGCGGATGCTGCAGTTTGAATACAGCCTAGAAAGTTAAATTATAAACAAAGTCGTGCTTGATGATTAAAAACGGAAAATGCTACTATGACAAACTTAAATTAACTTTTATGATAGTAAATATTACCTGTCAGTAACTGAGACGTCGATGGTACATAAACATGGGGAACAAAAGTGTGCTCACGGCTGGTGCTGACAGGAACAGATGTTTCTGAAATTGATAAGGTACCAATATGTAATTCAATATTGAACTTTTCTTAAATATACTGTTCTGATTAGGTTGTTTCTTTTATTTTTTTGTCTGCCAATCTAGAAGTTTAGATCTATCACCCAGATCCAAGGGTTAAATAAATAAATTAATTAAAATATAGATGAAGGGTTTTTCAACATGCGGAGTGCAGAGTTCTTTGTCATAAAGTATTTGGATTACAATTTGATGCTCCTGCAGCGGATGCTGCAGTTTGAATACAGCCTAGGAAGTTAAATTATAAACAAAGTCGTGCTTGATGATTAAAAACGGAAAATGCTACTATGACAAACATAAATTAACTTTTATGATAGTAAATATTACCTGGCAGTAACTGAGACGTCGATGGTACATCAACATGGGGAACAAAAGTGTGCTCACGGCTGGTGCTAACAGGAACAGATGTTTCTGAAATTGATAAAGTACCAATATGTAATTCAATATTTAACTTTTCTTAAATATACTGTTCAGATTAAGTTGTTTCTTTTATTGTTTTGTCTACCGATCTAGAAGTTTAGATCTATCACCCAGATCCAAGGGTTAAATAAATAAATTAATTGAAATATAGATGAAGGGGTTTTCAACATGCGGAGTGCAGAGTTCTTTGTCAAAAAGTATTATCAAGGGTTCGTACAGTGACAAACCACACAGATAGATACATAGGTATTCTTTGTTGTACAAAAACATTTCCGTTGAGTTAAATTACAAAAACTTAGGCTGTACAATTTAGGCAGTCCTATCGCAAGGTAGCGATCTCTTCCAGACAACTCTGCAGTTTATTGTCATGTCAAAAGCACCACATTCATCCATTTTTAAATTCAAATTGATCATGTAAATTTCATAAATAAACGAGTGTTGACCTGCTGGAATTCCAGCAAAATGCTCTCACTATTATAACTTTTATTTTGTAAACTGGTCTCAACAGTGATACCTACATAGAAACTAGATAGGGGTTCAGGGAGCCTACAAGTGCGATTCATGTGATTTTCTACAACTACTGAGTAAATGTTACTTACCAGGTAAATTCAAAGTAGGGACTGCTGTAGCACTAAGTCTATTATTTCGGTTTTTACAGCTCAGCTCAAAATGTTTATCACATAGTTTTCTGTTTTTATAAATTGCTTCTTGTGCCATGCCTTTGAGTCTATCACCGGTCAATCCAACCCAAGTTTGGAATCGATCAGGAAACTTTTCTGGGTTTGGGAAGTTGTGAATTGTTACACCTGAAAAACAATTCGAACATGTTATCATGATGATTACTGACTTTGACTTTTATTGTGATTTTAAAAATTACAATGACGGAGGATGATAACTGGCTCACACATCCGCTTGAGTTTACCTAATTCATATTAATTTATGTCAAAATGACTCTGTTAGTTATATAATTTTGTACTTCAAAAAACCATCTGTTAAATTAAAGCTAGCTGCTGACTTTCTTGCAGAGTCTTCTCAATAGAAACAGTGTTGTTTTTTTTGAAGACTCACATTGTGTACATGTCTTTTGTGCCATCGTATTCATGTATGGTAATGAGGTGATGAAAATAATACGATTTTTTGACGTTTCAAAAGTGTAATGGTTGACTTGAATACTAAAATACTGAATTTAGAGTTTTCTCAACTGATATGTGAATATTCAGATAAATAGTTAGCTTACAAACAGTAGGCCTAGCACGAACCAATACCGTTTTGGAATCTAAAAGTAAACAATGCTTTTATTTCTGAGGAATTCATAGGAAAAAGAAAAAAGGAATTGTTTACTTTTCGATTACAGAGCATGAAAAATAAGAAATCGGTTGGTATTGTTACATCACCACATGTTATGCTATTTGATGTTATTTAAAATGGGTCAGTGATTTAAAAAATCGCTTAGTTCCTGCATTACAATGAATAGCTGTAGATGAATTTTACTTTGTTAGAGAAAAAAATTAACTTCTTACACAGATGAAATTAAAAAGTACTTTTGATTTGATCAAGATGCTTAAAAGCACTCCAGGCAAGACAAAAGTGAAAAGTGAGATTATAGTCATAAAGGTGGTACTATTTTTAACAATGTCACCTACACTGCATAAGTCAATCGATATACATAACTCAAGTATTTTCTGAAAAACTATACTCACATGGAATGTTAAATACATTTATTCAAGTTTATATAGTTATTACTACATAGAAATAAGCACCTCGTTAAGAAATTCAGTTTATAATGAGAACTATGATTATTGTGTAAATAATTGTTCATTACTGACTTACCTGTTGTAACACAGCCGAATACACATCGTTTGTTAGTTGGCATGATGATTTTTAACACTTCAATCAAAGCGTCGTAGCACACACTTAACTAATAGCGTCTTTAATTCGCAAAACAACTTTTTCAAAACACAGCAAGTTGCCAGGAGAGTTTCTGGGACAAACTTTCAGAGAAACTACGGAGGAGCGAGCTGCTCAACTCAACGTAATTTCAACGAAGTGGCCGAGGACAAAAACAAATGTGAAAATGTTGCAGAGCAGCAAAGATCACACGTTTTACAACGAAATTACAGAACCAAACAGAAATATTGAAACTTTGAAGTGAAAACTTCAGTTGCTTTTTTTTTTTTACGGTTTTGTTTTTACGGCTTCGGGAAACTTTAGTTGCATTTCAACCACAGATTATAAAATTGACTGACATTACATTATTTTATTTTATGTCGGCTGAATTAGCGCCCTCTAGTATGAGAGAAATGAACAATCAAAGTAAGTTTAGGGAACAAGATCTTGAGATGGCGCTTCACAGAAACCTTTTGACAGCTTGCAAGGCGAGTTTCTCCCCGCTGGTCAATAATATCTTCGTTGGAACTGGAAGGAAAGTCTTTCCTTTCCATTCATTGCAAATTATTAAAAGAAAATATCAAGCTATGGTTTTCAAATGCCAAGAAGATAGTTTCCTTAAGGAAGTTAGTATTATTTTTATTTGCTTTCATACCTCTACGCCAATTGCCGGCCTTCGGCTTAGATGCCGAAGTTAGATGTTTCTAATCAATATTATTGATTCTACCTAAGTGCAGCTAATAATGTTGTCTTTCAAATATTCTTCCTTCTGTAGTTCACATCGAAAGTGGTGAAATGTGAAGCTACGAAGGAGCCGATAGTAGACTATGGCAAGACTTCCAAGTTCGAAGGATATCAGGTTACGTTGGAGAATACCATTCTGTTCCCAACAGGTGGTGGCCAGGTAAAGTACTCAAGCCTTTCATAATAATCTTGTTATCAACTATAGAAATGTAACAAACAGATGTGTTAAGGCTTTTTAAATACAAATTCTATCTATCTAATATTCATCAGATAATGATATTGAAGCTATTTACATTACTGTGAGTTTAAACATGAATTATGAGATAATTATATCAACATATTTCATCATTCTTAACTCAGAAAGAGTAGAACAAGGCTTAAAAAACAGACACCACTTGTTGCCAAAATGTTTTAAAACAATAAATATTCCCAGCCCCACGATATCGGTTGGTTGAATGACCATGAAGTGTTGCAAGTCCTGCGCAAGGGAGATGAGGCACTACACTTCATAAGAGAGCCTATAGAGATTGGCACTACTGTCTCACAGAAGATTAACTGGGACAGAAGATTTGATCATATGCAACAACACTCAGGTAGTTTGTAGTTAAACTCCGATTTTAAGTGTGGCATAACCTGGCCATGTAGGTCAAATTGCTGACAGAAACTAGTTAATTAAAAATAAGTATAAATGGTCAATTTCCAACTAGGTACAAAAGGTCAGGCCCAACAAATGTACAGTCAAAACCATACCTTTGTTATTATTATGACTTGCTTGTTTTTATGGTGTTGTACATTAGCTTCTCAGGGTACATCTGTATTTGAAATCCATCACCTTTTTTATGATTAAATAAAATCTCTGTAGGTCAGCATCTCCTATCAGCTATCCTTGAAAAAGAATACAATCTACCAACAACCAGTTGGTGGCTTGGTGCAGACGAGTGTTTTGTGGAACTGGACTCTACCAAAGTGAGTGAAGAAACCATCAGAGCCAGTGAAGAGAGGTGCAATGAGTTAATACAGAAGGCAATACCTGTTAATGTCAAGTTCTGCAAAGCGAATGATCCTGAATTGGATGAGGTAATAAGACAATTTGAATTAGATAGATGTTATTTAAGCCTTAAGACTTTTGTGTATAGTCAATAGCATGTCAGGCTGCCCTTCTCCAGTCCAGTCTTCTTGCTCTATTTCAAGGAAAAGTCATTTGGCAAGACCATAATAGATACCACCATTCAGTGCCCATATCTGGGCACCCGATAACCGAAACGGATAGCCTGATGAGACTGTATATGCCAATGGTTTCAGGCCCATACCAGAGGACTCCCAAAGGATTGCATGGATACAATTAGAATAATTTGCATTGGTAATATTGACGAAAACATGTGCTGTGGCACTCATGTTTCAAATCTAAGGTATGCTATCTCTGATTAGTCTGTTCACTTATTTATTCTTCTTGGATTTTTTTTTCCTTATTAGTGGATAAGAAATCACAAATAATCAAGAAATACTTAAAACTTTTCTGATAGGTATTGTTTGTAATGAAAATAAGTTTTAAGTGATGTGTAACTCCACTGTGAAGTTGCCAATGTTCATTATGTGTTAAAATTTATATGTTGGACTAGTTAGCTAATGAAATATATTATTTTGAACTTTTGCAGTCAACTTCAAGTTATAAAACTGCTAGGCATAGAACCAGGAAAAAAAGGGAAAACCAACCTTAAGTTCTTAGTGGGTAACAGAGTCAGAAGAACATTTCAGTCAATGCTAGACAGGGAAAAGGCTTTGACGGGATTACTCAAGTAAGTACTATTATAATATGGATATTGGAAGTATGTATGATATTAATAGGTTCATATGTATTTGTGTAATTTATTTAGAAAAACACAATTCAATCCTGTCATATTTGTGCACTTGCTTAAACTTTCTGTGTTCTTTCCTTTACCTGTGGACTGTCTGGAAGAGATTGCCGCCTAAATTGTACATTGACTCAAAAATGTTTAAAAACATTTTTATTTCCTCCCTGGTGTTTGTGTGCAATAAAGTAATATGCCTGCAAAACATATTTTGATTTATAAAATTTTCGACAGTTACATAAGCGCCCATATCTTCAGTGCAACGTCAATAGCATGACAGGCTACCAATTTCCGGTCAGCGCTCTTCTTGCTCTATTGTGAAGAAAATTGATTTGATAAGAGCAAGATTAAAAACAGTAATAGGTAACTTGGTGTGCCATTGATAGAACAGTTAGCATGAGACCCTTATTAGTTGAAAAAAAGCCACTATTATTACATGTTTTTTTTTATCAATATCCTACGCAGCGCCATCTAGCCCAAACTACAATGCAACATCAGCCCATGGGATACTATTTCTTGACAAGGAATAAAAATATGTAAATGCTTTTATTTGTCAACACATTTGGAAACTGGCTATATAAGATCTGTACTGAAATTAAAATTTATTAATTCATTCATAATTATGCAGGAACGAGCCAAGCAGACATGAGGAATTAGTACAAAAACTGCAGAAAAACTTGAAAGCTTCCAATAAGAACCTTCAAAATGTTCTGCTGGAGTCAGCACAGTATGAAGCAGACAAAGTGAAGAATGCCCAGCCCAAGCCTAAGTTTCTGTTCATGTTCAAAAAAGAGGCAACTCCAGAATTCAATCGTGCAATTTGCAAAAACTTAGAAGGAGAGGGCCTGTTTCTGTTTTTGGCCTCAGAAGAACCAGATAAACCTAAAGAGGGCCAAATAATTATTCAGGGACCCGAAGATCATTGTAAAGCATTAGGACAGCAGTAAGTATTCTAAATAAATATGAGAAACAACATTACAAACAGTGCCCAAAGTAAGGCTTTTCCTTGTGATATGGAAAAAAATCTGTCAAGGCATGTCACATTGAGGTTATCATAGAAATTATGAAGATGCCAGATTTACCAGTATGTTGAGAAATTTTAAGATTTCGATGTCAAAAAAAAGCGTAAAAAACTAGCTTTGGAGCTATTTTAGCAGTTGCGTATAAATCCGCATGAGGAATAAACCGTTAAAATCGTACAATTTTATCAAAACCAGATAGATCCGTGCCATAGTTTTTTTCAACTGTAGATAGATCCCTCCGAGCAGTGTTGCCAGATGATGATCTAGCTTTCTCCCCAAATCTCACCCAAAATCCCCCCAAAATGTTAGTGTTTTGAAAAGAAAACCCCCAGAAACTAGAAAAATATTTATTTACTTAAATGCAATCCTTTACTTAATAATTCAGCGATTGCTTCCACTACTGGATCAGCATCCTCACGTGCGTCGTCGTACATTACATACATTTTCTCCGAGTTAAATCTCTTGAGCATCTTTGAAGATACTTTAAAATTAACACACAACAATATTTACTCTCAAAATAGATTCGGCCGTGTTGATTGCTAATCTGTTCCTCAGTTTACCTATAATAATCGCAACTTGTGAGAAAGCTCTTTCCACAACCGCGTTAGAAAAATTGCAACGACAAAATTGCTAATGCCATTTTGCTTACCTACAACATGTCCGTAAGTTCTATCACCGACTGCATTTTTGAAGCCATACACTCCCTCCAAGCAAATTTTTATCCCCCCACAGAACCCCCTAAAGAATTTTTCCCTCCAAAAAATCCCCCGTAGTCAGAAAATACCCCCAAATTTGGGGGGAATCCCCCCCATCTGGCATCACTGCCTCCGAGCCAATCAGCGAACAGCATTTTTTCAAAATGGACGTCAGTTGACGTAAACGCACCGGCAGTATCACTGTACTCTACTGCTTTTTATTGTATTTAAATAAATAACAAGTTACAAAAAAACACACTTTATAGTACGATTAATAATTGTAGTCAGCAAAATGACAACTTCAACAGTGACTGATACAAAAAAGGGTGACCCGCTACAATAGTGACGTTCGGCAATCACTAGACTTAGACATTTAGTCATGCTTTATTTTATTAGGTATCAAAACCCTTTTTAAATAATTGAAAATATTTAATAGGTACACAACGAATTAAATAATACGATTTAAGAAATATGGACCCTACCTCCATATTAAAACTTCTCACTAAAAAATTATAACCATAGCTGGGGAAAAAAATGTATAAAGAGGTTCAGAGGAATTAACTCTTGAAATTCAACAAAATACAAGTAATTAAAATATACGTTTTTATTCGTTACGGTTAGCTATTGATTCCGACTCCGATTCTCGGTATATTCAGAATCGGAGTCGAAATCAGTTACATTTTATAACGAAGGAATCCACATATTGGTCTATAATGTGGTCGAGTTGACACATTTTGTCTTCGACTTTATAGCATGGTGTATGCACTGTCTCCAATTATCAGGCGTCACCTCTTTCAGGCCTTCTTCAAATATTTTTTTTACCTCCTTTATTTTAAAAGTTTTATTGTTCCTGGCAACGTACCCCTTTGCTTGGGCCCAAACTAACTCTATTGGGTTGAGCTCACAGTGATAAGGTGGCAGACGCAGGATTGTGACACCGTATTCAGCGGCCAACTCTTCCACAGCATAGCGTTCGTAATTAGATTTTTGCAATTTTACTATTTCGATTAATTGAGCCTTTATCATTGTAGGTTGATATTTAATTTGTTTTTCATCTAACCACTGAACAATATCAGCCTTCCGCCAGTTTGAAGTGGGTATACGCTCGAAGCCATTTCTCAAAACACTCTGAATTCATCTCTTCATGATAGTCCATACTATTATTCTAGGATTCAAAAATAAGTAAACCGGAATCTACAAAACCATCATCACTGCCTATATGTGAAATTATAAGGCGTCGTCCTTTGCCGGTTGGGCCCTTTAGGCCTGTAGTCAAACCTTTAGAAAACGCTTGTTTGGAAGATTCTACTGTTGTATCCTCCCAAACTTTTCCAGTTGTATGACCTGTTAATAAACGAAATTCCTACCTGTAAATAACATAATACAGAAACAAAACATTTTGAAACTGAAAACCTATTTACTAAATACAGTTTACCGAAATACCTCTATGTCTCAAGACGAAAGTCTGACCAGTGTGTGTTGCCAGTAATGACATATGGAAGTGGGACGTGGTCATTCACTACGACTTTTTTGCCAGGCTGTAATGTCGACTAACTTTTAATTGTAAAAACTCGATTTACCACATCACTATTTATTTGGGACTGAAAACCTGCCACACTGAAAATGTCATTTCACTGACTACAATAGGCATGACGACAGTATCAAATAATCAACGATTTGAATATCTTAGGGGAAAATACATATTAAGAGGATTTAAAAGACACATTTAGTTTTATTTTAAAATCTGAGATTAATCAGATTTTCGATAAAGTAAAAGGATAAAATACTGCAATTCGCCATTTTGACTCAAACGTCAATCACGCACTATGACGTCAGTCCTATGGAAATCGGCAAATGTCACTGTCATATTTCATACAGTGAGTTTGACAGACACGTGATATTTACATAGGAGTTACGTCACACGGACGCGATGACTCCTGCGAGCTTTTTCGAGCGCTGTTGATAAAATACTAGAAGAATGTCCTCAAACTTTGTTAAACTGACCTTTGAAACCGAAATAAAGTTTTTTTAGTATACAATACATGTGTACCTTTATCACGAAAGAAGATTTCAAAATTGTTCGTCATGCCTATTAAAAATCCTAGTATAACTGTCGATAGTATTCCCTATTTTAGCCACTTCTCTAGTCCTATATCTTATTTTATCAAATTTAGATAAATATCGATCTGGTAAATCAAAACTCCATAAATCCATTCAGTTTTTTCAAATATAGATAAATTGCATTCCATTAAATCAAATGAAGTTAAATCCAATCTAAATATATTTATAATTAATTCAATTATGGTTTTGTAATTGATTTTGTTATAGAGGGTCGTTTTCTTCAATACTGTCACCACAAATAAAAAAAAATCGCTTCAAATCATTGATTTAGGTTAGATAACACTTTTTCATTAATATCTCCTAACCCCCTTATTCATAAAAATGTAAACAACTCTTAAAGAACACGATAACTATTGTATCGCTTTGTCACTGTCATTCTTGTTGCTGCCGCCATTTGCGAGTAAGTGACAGAACACGTCAATAGCTTAAACAATGCGTTAGCGTTGCGTTCGTTTTTATGAATAAAGGGGTGTGAGGGTAGAGTGGATTTATCTGGGTTTGAATTTAAGCAACTCATATTACAGTGTGACAATTGATTAGTATAATTTTTATGCAAAGGCACCCCTTTGAAAACAAAATATTATACATACCATCACTCCTCTTTCCCAACGGGGTAGGCAGAGACCACTTCTTTCCACTTGCTACGATCCAGGCACACACCTAGCACTTCCTCTACTTTCACGAGTCCTTTCACACACTTTCTTTTACATGCTTGTCGGTTAAAGGTTCATAAATATTTTATTTTCAGAATAACAGAACTATTGAAAGGGAAAGGTGCATTTAAAAATGGCAAATTCCAAGGGAAAGCTGGTGACTTAGGGGGACTAAATAAGTGCAAGAAGTTAATTGAGGATTATTTTAATAACATTTCAGAATAAAATAACTTATAAATAAAGTGTATAATTGTTTTATTTGCACAAATTCATGAAATGGCTGAATATGTGTGGTATTATTTGTACACAAATAACTTAATAATTAACCTAGGGGATGAACCTAAATATAACCAATATGTAACCCATATAGTTTACTTTTAAATAGTTTTTATACATTATAAATATGAATAAGGTAATACATTATATAATAAAATATTCTTATGTGTAGGAGCAGTAATCAGAGTGCATTTTTTTAGCCATTTATTTTCTGTACCTTATTTAAATAACTAAATCTCCTGGTGCAAACAAACATTATATTTTCAGTAATATATGCATCTATTTCATTATTAAATGCAAAAGTATTACCTACATAGTTTATATTATTTAGACCCCATATTATCCTATACCCATTCACATTTGAGAAATCAAAATCTTTGAAAATAAAGTCAAACCAGTTAAAATAACCGTTTTTAACAGAATCATTTTAATAAACACAGTTACTTATTTTTTCTCCGGCTTTTTAGTTACTCTATTTCATAAGAGAATTATTTCAACAGTGAAAATCCCATGGTTTCATAGATTTAAAAATCTTTCATTCGCCTACAAAAAATTATCTAAAATGATACATACTATTGCATTCCACTCAGTCCGTTGTGCTGGAGGCATTAAAGCTTGCCACCAACTTCTCAATTCCCAGGTTTGTCCAATCCTGGGATAAATCATCTAGGTAGTTATCGAAGTCGACTAGGTCCCTGTCAACAGAGTGCTTCAGAAGATGTTCAACAGTCGACAAAGTGGTGAAGGGTGAAGCTGAAATGAAAAACAGAAATTTTTTAAGTGATTTTCATTAAAAATTTAAAATCTTGTCCTGCTTACTCATTTGACAATTATTATTTCATAAATGTGTTGTTTAATATAGAGATTGTTAATACACAAGTTTTAGAAATATATTTACCCCCTTATTCATAAAATATCAAATAGCTCTTCAACAACACATAAACTTTTGTATCACTTTTATTCTTGTTGCTGCCGCCATTGGCAAGTAAGTGACACAACATGTCAATTGCTTAAACTATGCTTTAGTTCATTTTTATGAATAAGGGGGTAATTATTTTATGGCATAGCATTGTTAAATTGGCATGTTAATGATGTGTGAGTGTAGGTACTGTGTGTTATGTTATTCATTATTTTTATTATGTATAAAAACTTACAGAATAGTTCATTCTTGTTAATTTCCTTTGGCTTCCATTTCCCCTCACTGTACCTGTGTAGTTTGATGGCCGGTGATGCCAAGACCTCCTCTTCCTTGAGAGCTTTCTTGTTGTCTATCTGAGTACAAAATTGTATATTTTATTTATTATCAGCATTTACAGGCTAACTATGATCAGCCTATGTCACACCCCTTCTGGATATCAGCCACCCCCAATGTGTGCCATCATCCTATCCTGAGGCAAAAACTAGGATATCTCTTAACAATTCTGGACAGATGGGTAGACTCAAGTTATCAGTAAAATAGATAAAATCAACATGTCCGAATCGGTGGCAGAATCAAATGATTACATTTTTTAATTTTTATGTTGTTATTGTCATAAGTTAAAAAGCACTTAAGTTTACATGAATAAAGATTATTGTTACTTTACTTTATAACATTCTTACCACAACAAACACAGCTGACGGGAAATACTCCACAATTTTCTCAGCAATCTTTTGGCCAGGACACTTCTCCACCGTGTTGTCATTGTAGTTTTCACATGCGGCATAGTAGCCAGCAACCACCTGATTGTCAGCTTGAGCTGCAGCCTCTATCTGAAAGGCATAGATGACACAATCTTAGCAATTTTTCTTGTGATTGGCACACCCCTTGTGATGTTAACCTTCAGTGAGTAAGTTACTAGGTAGCAGCTAATCAACAGCTCTTTTCCTATAGAGAGTTACCAGAGGAAGTGCATGCATTGAGGAAAAAGATAGCACAAAATGTTATTACCTGTGTTAACGCTATTTCAGCCATAGGCGACAAATAATGACTGTGGTGAAACAGAGGTATGGTGTCCACTATGTCTAAGTCCTGATTTTTAGCTCCATCCCGGATTTTAGTGCCGTCAGCGAGCAGAACACCGTTTACAGCACAATGTGGATATTTCGCAGCGTGTAACATCATTTTAACGTAGGCTACAGTTTCTATGGATATCTCGCCCATCTTTAATACGTTTTATAGACACCAAAATGCACTAATTTGTGGTAAATTTCGGCCTTCCTTTACTTCTTGCCTTGCCTGTAGTAGTATCGCACGCACACAAACAAACAAATCCATCCGTATCCGTCAATTTGATCGGAAATCAGATTGTCAATTTTGACAACTACTAAAACCAATGTACCAACTTACGTTCCAAAATAAGTGACTGGTGAAATTTGCTTGATAAAAAGATTAAAAAGCTAGTTTTGCTACTCATAGACTCGTATGCACTCGTGTTTTATCTTCACTTTTGACTCAAAACGGACCGCACCCTTTGACATACATGACGTTTTGACACTGACAGACATCTGATCTGATGCATTTGTGCTGGATTCGCTTCAATGTTTTGATGGATTTGTGATTCGTTATTTGCTTATTTTAATGTAGTTCGTAATTTCTTGCAAAACAATTCATAACAATGGATAAATATGATTCGTCTCAGTTAACAGAATTTCCGAGATTCGAGCCAGAATCGACTCAAAGTGGTGTTTCTACGTTCTTCAATAAACTGTGGAAGTTTCCGATATTTTCGCCGAGCGAAACTGCTGAAAATTTACAAGATAAAGCCTTGACTGACGGAAAAAACAGTAGCCAACAATCCCATGATCAGAAGAAAGATGATTTTGATGATTCTAAGACTGAAACTGGGTCGTATGCAGTCGAGTTTGAGGGTCGCACTCTACCTAATGTTCTGAGGCGTATCAGTAGCCTTGTTGCTTTGGGTTCTCGTGTAAGTAATTGTTCCCGCAAACGCTAGAAATATCCGAATATCGGATCCTGTTAAGATACTAAGAAAAAGCAAAGGATGGCTTAAATTTAGTTGGTGGACGCACGAATTGGATGGCGACAAATTTATGGTAGGAAGCTCTTATTATTAGAAGCACTTTTGCAAAGTTTCAAGTTTAGGACATTAATACTTTGTGAGAAAAAAAATCTTAAAGTTTCGATTTTTCCTATGAAAAGTACTGATTTCTTAGACTTTTTTTTTAAATTGCGTTTCGTTTTACTGTCATTCACACATAATAACGGCTGTCAATAGGAGAAAATAGTGTTGAACTAAAAATTAAAAATCAACCACCCTATTTTATGGTTAGTAAAGGCTGGTTTGCACTTTGCTAGAGAGCGCAAGTGCAGGCAATAACGGTAGGTAGGCAGCCACAGTAGCGGGGGGACGGGGGGGGCGCAGCCCCCCCGCCAAAGGGGGCTCGGGGGGCGAAGCCCCCCGCTACTAAGAAAGCACTTCAACAAGTACCAATAGGTTAGGTTAGGTTAGAACAGTGACCAAAAACGCGCGAGCCGAGCGAGCGAAGCGAGCGTGCCGCGGCAGCGGCCGGCGAAGCGCCAGAGTCAATGGTTTTTTCCTTAAAACTGATGTAATATGTATTGAGAAGTACCTTGGAGATAGTCTTAGTCTTTCAAAATGTGGCAGTTAACAGAACACAATGGCAGGCAATAACGGCAGGTAGGCAGCCACAATAGCGGGGGTCCGGGGGGACAATCCCCCTGTCTGTTTAAGGTGGGCATCACCCCGTTCACGGGGGGCTCAGGGGGTAAGGCCCCCCACCACTTAAAAAGTACTATAATAGGTATGGATAGGTCAGGTTAGTACTGTGACCAAAAACGCTAAGCAAGCCGAGCGAGCGAACGCACCAAAAAAATACCAAAAAAACGTGGCGAAGCTCCAGCTCTTGTTTTCTTCATATAAACTGATGTCATTACTAAAAAGTACCTTGAGACCAGTCTCAGTCTCTCAAAATTGAATCATTTTGTAGGACCTAACCTCAAAACTTCATTTTCGTTTTTCTCAAAAACTGTTGATCTCCTAAACTTTTTTTTCACAGGAGGGGCTTCCCCTCCCCTCCCCCTCCCCCCTCCTCGCCCCCCTCCCCCAAATTCGTGCGTCCACCAACTAAATTTTTACCCAAAGGATATTTAAGTAGGATGTAAATCTCATCATAACATGTGAATTGACAACAAATACAACTTTTACATTACATTACTTACTTCAACTAACTTTTTACAAAATGAAAATTGCAATGCAAATTTGGCACTTTAAATAGTAAAACTTACTTTTTAGCTCAGCTCTTTAACAACACGTTAACTCTAGCGTAAGTAGGTAAGTCTCACTCTATTAAAAGTACTTAATAGGTAAAAGGTACATATAAAAAATAGCATGAATTGTATCAACAACCAGCAGCAAGATGCATAAGAATTGTCAGCCTTAAATAAGTACTTAAATGATAAGTCTGGTTTGGTTGGGTACAACAGTATCCAGCTAAAGCAAGTTAGTCAAGGGAGCAAGGGAAGCAGCTGTGAGACTTTCAGAGAAATTTGTGATTAAGTTTTCACATTCACATTTGATTTAAAAGTCACATAACACATTTTATATTATGTGACTATACTACATACTATGTATGTAAAATGATTATTTATAAAGTTTATGGAAGTAGATGTTTTTGTAATTTTTTTTAAACACATTTTTGACGTGATAACGTCTTTAAAATCGTTTTAGTCGGGTGACACCAAAACCTCACGAGCGCGTTTGCAGGTATAACGAGAGAGATGGACCGATCTCCCGTTTCATCTCGAGCGCTGCCAGTCATTCTGTGAAATGCCGTTATCACATAAACATCTCGATCATAAACCTACTTTACAAACAACCAATTTTTTTTTCAAATTCAAATTTTCTTATTTATTTTTTGACATAAAGTGAATTCCTAACAAGTTCGTGTGTAGAGTCCACAGGATACTAATCTATAGATTTTAAACCTTCTCTAAATAATTAAATGTTTTCACATATTATCCTTCATCAAGCCCATTCAGTAATCTACACACACAAACACATCAAAAACAACATAGGCATGTTCAGCATGGATTTGATTAACCATATGTTACAGGGAGGCACCAACTATAGAGACACAGAGCTGGCCCGCTACTGGATGCCAGACGACATCTCACGGGAGTGCTACGAGTGCGCGTCTCGGTTCAGCACGCTCCGGCGACGCCACCACTGCCGGGTTTGTGGACAGATATTCTGCTCTCGGTGCTGCAGCCAGAGAGTTCCAGGTAGCATTTTTAATCCAGTACAATACCCTTTTTCAATTCTAGCCTATTGGACACATCCTAATAAATAGAAAGCAGAACTTCTCATATACTTATCTTTCTAAATCAGATTATGAGCTTATCCAATATGAAGATCATGTTCAATTTATAAAAATATATATGTGTATAAACCTTCCAAACAAAGAAAAACTCTTTTAAAACTTTTTTTTTTTTCATCCCAAATGTTCTTCATTAAAAAGTAAAAAGTTATGGGATCTAAAACTTAACTACTGTATTTGAAATGTTTAACTAAATGTGATTTATTCTGCAAACCAACCAACCAGGTCAAATATTTGGATGTGCTGGTGGCCTACGCGTTTGCAACTATTGCTGCAATGTTGTCTTGAGCTACCTGAAAGAGAACGACCTGACTGGTGAAATATCACCAGACCTGCGCACACTTCAAGAAAATCTGCAGGTTCGACATTCAGAATAATGTTTGAAAATATAACATACAACAAATTATGTAAAACATAACATAAACAGCCTATATGTAAACATCCCACTTCTGGGCACAACTATACTCCAACACGCAGGCTCAGTGTGGATTGTTGAAGGGGTGTAGGGTTAGTGAGCAACCAATGTCAGATGTTATCAAGCCGCCCTAAGGCTTCTGACTTAACGACTGACATATAGCGACGTCAACAAAGGATAAACTCATGACCATATTTTGGTAAAGATGACTTCTACACTGAATTTGTTATTCAACTCTTGTGATATATTGTGAAGTGCGTGAGCGTATTTTTCCGAATCACTCACAAATGAATTAAATACATAGCCCCTCATTCATAAAAACGAGCGCAACGCTAAAGTATAGTTTAACCAATTGACGTGTTGTGTCACTTACTCGCAAATGGCGGCAGCAACAAGAATGATAGTGGCAAAGCGATTCAATAGTTGAAGTGTTGTTGAAGAGCGATGCTCGTCGATATACTTAGTTTCTTGCCGGTTCTTCTCAGTACAGGAACAACTTTCCGGTCCGGTGGTAGTACCACATTAATTTAAGTAAAGTATATTTATTGTTTACATTTATTACTATGGTATTCATGTCTATTATTAAGTATGTTTTGTTTGTTAATTAGATTTGACGATTTAAAAGTACTTTGTAACAGGTCTATTTAAATAAAGCTATTTTTGACTTCGAATTAGGTTTTGGAGCTGTTTAAGTTTTTATGAATTAGGGCGATAAAAAATAACATTACTTGAATAAATTACAAAATGATTTCTATTTGTTCAGACGAAGTTCCCAGAGAACAAGCGTCAATCAACAAGCGCGTTGCGCGACAACTTCATGTTCGCTCGCTCGGAGGAGGAGCGCGCCGAGCCGCGCGCCGCGCCGCCCCAGGCGCTGCACGACCTCTACCGGCAGCTCGCCGCAGCGCTGCCGCCCATGCACCACAGGTCTGTACCACAGTTAACAGTAAAATATCTACATACAAATGTGGCGCTCTCGGTTTGAATGTGTGCGTGCGCGTCGCGCGCCGTGTCGGCACGCGATTACACGCTCACTCTAGCATAAAATACGGGGGGATAAGGTGGTGGCAGTACGGACGGGCTGTGCCGCGTGTCTGTGTGCACGCTGGGCTAATAACTCGGCGGGCGGCCATAGATCACCTACTGTGTATACTGTGTCTGTACTCTAGGGAAGCCAAGAATAGTTCGCAATCGTGAGACACTTGTCCCATCGCTGACAATGAACGAGAAAGTAGTAGAGCAACAGTTCAACTAATCTAAGCAAAAACAAGTAGAAAGGTTACTTGTGCTAAAAAAGTGGCACTCGTCCACCTGAGAAAGGCATTGACAGTCCGAGACAACGCTGCACACATGCACGGCTTCCTTGTTATTGTACTCAGTGGGTATTTACGCTCTAGAACGTCTCGATAAATGTGCATCGTACTTGATACACTTTCTTGTAATTATCTTGCTAATATTAATATGACAATTAACTAGTGCGTCAGCTTATGCAATTTAGGTAAGTATGCTGTCCCTGACCTGACCCACTTACTTAACACGCCAAACGGCTATATTTTGTGTTAAAATCAAACAAAAAATTATTGACATTGTAAATTCAAACCATGACAAAGCACCCACCAATAAGTACAATAAATTGCAGGTCTTTGAAGAAGATTTGGAACGAATTAATGTGAGTGTGTGTGTATTGACGTATTCGCTATTATGAGTTCGGTTTCTTGGCGATTCACAAGCACACCTCATTCCGCTTACGCAGAAACTGCAATGTATTCTTTACACTTGATCGATATTTTATGTAATATTTATCCAATTTATTTAGAGTACAGGTCATATATATTCACTTTCTATGTAAGATTTAGTTACATAATAAAGCAATCTCTACCAGGCCTTCATAAATAGAGAAAATATTTAAGCAGTGGTAATCAAATACCATTATTGTAGAAATTTTAAAGTAGTTTGTGTAACAATATACAGGCTGAGTTTTTCCATTGGGCGTGGTAGGCCAAATCCTAAACTATGAGGAATATCGAAAAATGCTGAAAGGAAGATACCTTTCAGCATTTTTCGAGGCTGATTTTGGCAAAAATTAAATCTGCATAGGTACTCAGATTTCACAAAAAACAACTTAGCCGTGAATCGAACCTGTTTTACAGACAAACATTACATATTTAGAGACAGAATCTAATGGACGAGCTAATTTCCAGACCTGTCCTTTTGGCAGGTCCACCATACGAGTTATAAACTGGATAGAAAGAGTATTGGGTTGTGTTCGTAAGTGTAGTTTGTGGTTGTGGGTGTAGTGTGTGGTATGTGTAAGTATGTGTATAGTGTATTAGGTGGGTACATAGTACAATATGTGTGTTTAGTTGTATTAGCGTTTAGGTGCTAAAAGATGAACCCCAGAGTGATGCCTATTTGGGAGGTGGCTTTTACGGTTATTTTGTCGTTTTTAATTTGGTTTCCCTTTGCAACTCAAGTATATGTTTCAGAAATGAGACTTTAAATGTCTGTAAATGAATAGCAAATGGCTTGCGAATAGGCGGAGGCAAGACATTGTTTCATATTTTTACTGCAAATTTAAGAAAACATGATGCAGAAATATGTTTTCAATAAAAATAAAGGAAAACCGAATATACTATTCATATTTTATTTCAATAAGCAAGTTTATGACTTGCCGATAAATTTCTAACAATATCCCACTTCAAAATGAAAACAAATAGTTATCAAAATAAAGAAATAAATTGCTGATCATGCTTTTACTCTTACGTTACCCGACACTAAAAATCCATAATTCTTAATCATATTTTGTTTACTTACTACAATTTATTTCGTTATAACTGAGCACAAAATATGTTATTTGCCCTTTACATCACTTTATTTGTGATACTTTTTTTTAGATACCGACTAGTGAGGTACAACGGTGTGTGGCGCGGCTGCGACATCCTGCAGTGGGTTTTGGACAACACTAGCCATAAGACTAGGTATGATAAGTTTGAATTTTCTAATAATGTGACATTAGGGGTGCGTTCCGAATTGAGTCAAAATCGAAGATAGCGCGCTCACAAGCTTCCCGAATTGATGATATCGCGCTAACGGCAAATAGCTTGACGTAATGGATGACGTCACTAACGGCGCCATATTGCGCTCTCAACTATTATGCTCCGGGGCGAATGAATCCACCACGGAAGGAGTAATTTCATTCGCGAAATCCAACAATAATCATAAGCATGCAATCCATTTGATGGCAAAACCCTAATTGCCTAAAATATTGAATGTGTTATTTTCAAGAAGATAAACACTGTTATGTAAACTGTCAAGTGTCAGTCGTACTTTCTCTGATTTCTGTTCAGAGTGTCTAGTCTATGAGACTGGGCGTCTATGTCTTCAGCTATAATGTGTGTGGTTGAAGACATATGCGTTCGGTAGATATGCCTGAAGAGGTGCTTGGCCAGTGGATCTGAGCTCGACTCGAAATGTGTCAGATCTATGTTACTGCGCCCTAAACACTTCTTCAAACTCAAATCGGGGTGGCATTCCAGCGGAAATCACTTCACATCTCGGTGCTTCACGCTTGCTTCAATCATCAACACGCTTTACTTTGATTTAGAATTATCTCTCATTTTGTATGTAAATAATTTTAAAAAGATATTTGCCTAAATTATTGACTTCAAAAGGACCACCGTCGCAAAGAAATTGAATTTTAAAATAACTCACTACGAGGGAAATGAGTTTTGGCTCAACCGGAATACCATAGCAGACATGAATGCCGGGTACCACTGTGCCTGTATAACCGGACTTTTGACCTCATCTATTGTGCTGTGTACGTTCGACTGACTACTATATTCGTTTTTTCATAGGATCCAGGCAACTCAAGTCTGCCAAAACTTGATAAGTTCTGGATATATGGAGTGCGTGACGGACTTGCCGCAGTTCGCCGACTACGCCCTCTACCGGCCGACTGCGTTACCGCCGATTCAACAGGATGATTCTACTCGTAAGTGAAGATGGATAGGATATCTTGACTTCGAAATATGAATGTTGTTATTTGTTAGTCTAAATTGTAGAATAATCAGGTTTCGCTAATACTGTCATAAAGCTTCCATAGTAACCTCAAAAAAGTATATCACTCATATTGTTACAGCTGAAGAAAACGACAGTAGGCTAGTAGGGAGCGTATCGTCGTATTGCCTAGACTTGAATCTTGGGAATAATTCAGCTAGACTTATCAAAGCTCCTAAAACGGGTAAGAACCTTTCTTCCTTTTCTGTGTTTTTTACTAAGACTTTCATGGAAAACGTATTTTAAATGCACTTGCATGTTTTCAGAAACCAAATCCTCGCCTTCCAGTGAAGAAGAACACCAACCAGTATTAGAACACAGTGAAGGTACGTGTCTGCATATAATTACGAGTACATTAAACACCACAGGACACTTTTGTTTCACAACATTTAGAAATAACTATTCAGATTCGTTTTCAATGTATTAGGAGTTTAAGTGTGTTTCGTTAGTACAAGCTTTGTTCAGTTTGGGATTAGATAGAAGGCGCTGTGTGAATAATCTCCAAGGATATTTATTCATTTTAACTTCGAGTAGATGATTTTTTTAAAATTTATAGTTAGCCGTCTCCCGATTAGACAAATAGTGAATGGTTGACTGATTGCTGATTGACTCTGAGTGGCGTATTGGTCACTAACTTGGTGTAGTGAACAAGTGACGCGCCGCAAACTGCATTACATTACGCGCTGTATAGAGATTTTGTCTAAAATGTAGGGATGGAGGCAAACTGGAAGCATACTCGTATATTCAGTTGCTTACTGTTCGCCTAATCGGACGCGTCCTTAGTCAGTAATTTTATTGTGATTTTACTCGTTTGCAAGAGAAAGCGAGTGTATAAGATTTTTTTACGCTGATGGATGATACATTATCCATTTACCCTATCACATTATTAAACTATTATAGCATTTTATGTATGTTTAAGAATTCTATTGTGTATTATGTGTATGTATCTTATCATAGTTTGTGTTTATTCCTGTCTGAATACTATTTTGTGCACTTGCCTACACTGCTTATCAATTTTCCTCTACCTGTGTTTGGAAGAGATAGTTTTTTAGCGATAAAACCGCCCAAATTGAACATTTACTGGTTCATATCTACTTGCATCTGTAACCATCATTGTTTTTTTAACATTAGATTTCCTAATTGAAGGTTACACCTCTAGTAAGAAGTTGTGCAAAGCGATCAGTGCATCCGGCGCCGACCACCTGCGGCTGCTGATGCGGCAGTGCCTCGCGCGCGCCTCGCTGCCGGCCGCCTGGCTGCCGCTGTTGCTGGCGCTGTGCCACCAGGCCGCTGACATCGTGCTGCCTGGTAAGAAACAAGGAAGAAAACACTTTTATTGGCCACAAGCCTCATCATCATCATGACAGCCGAACGACGCCCACTGCTGGGCATAGGCCTCCTCCAAGGATTTCCACAACGATCGGTCCTGCGCTGTCCGCATCCAGCGGCTTCCCGCGACCTTGATCAAATCGTCGGTCTACCTTGTGGAGGGCCTACCCACGGAACGTCTTCCGGTACGCGGTCGCCATTCGAGAACCGCGCGAGAACTCGGTTCTCCGCGCTAAATTATAAACAGACATCGCGTATACAAAAAAACATTAACTTAAAAAATTTATGAAATATGAAACGAAAATTCATGAATTAAAAATAAATAAATATGAGTAGCTCAAGTAGTGAGAGGGTGAAAAAAAAGTGTAATAAAAACAAATAATGAAATTAAAAGTAGTGCGGAGTAGGGCTGTCAGCTCTAGTATCACTACCACAACTCGGACCGCAGCTAAAACAAAAAGGCTGTGACTGTGACAGCGAGCAACGTCAGGCGGACGTACTTATGGGTACTAATGGTACGTGTGTGAGCAAGACAGGGTGGCTGCCGCTGCTCCTGGCGCTGTGCCGCCGACATCGTGCTGCCTGGTATATAGCGATACGTTTTATCTACGTTTCAAGTACTTTTGCCTTTACTTAAAAAATACCCTTTGTTCTTTGTATAGGTACCTAAAACGCAATTGGTCTAAATCGCGTTTTGCTTAAAATTTATTTTTAAAATATTGTTTGAAGTAAGTCGATCAACTACGTATTTTACATTAAACCTAAAGCTGCTAAATAAGTAGATTGCGTATTAGATTTAATGTAAAATAGGTAGTTGATCGACTAACAATATTAAAATAATTTTAGGGCAAAACGCAATTGAGGCTAATTGCGTTGCAGGAATACAAAGAACAAAGGACGAATTGGCATTATCCGCCTTTTACCTTTCATCATTGTGTAATAAATAATACGTCAAACAGACCTAAATAGTAACGCCCTTATTCATAAAAACATTCACTTTTGTATCGCTTTGTCTCTTTCACTCTTGTTGCTGCCGGCATTTGTGAGTAAGTGACATAACACGTCAATTGCATAAACGTTCGGTTTTATGAATAAGGGGGTAAGTACTTACATATCTGTGTTTGCAGATCTGTTCAGTTCGGACATAGACGTGCGCCACTACGTGCAAGTGAAGAAGGTTCCCGGGGACTCCCCGCGCGACAGCTGCGTCGTGCCCGGCGTCGTGCTGACCAAGAACGTCGCGCACAGGTAACTTGCGATAAGATAAGATACATTAACGGCCTATATACGTCCCACTGCTGGGCACAGGCCTCACCTCAACTGATCAAAAATGAAATGATGAACACCCATGAGGTGGAACGAGCCATACTCCAACACGCGGGCTCAGTGCGGATTGTTGGAGGGGTGTAAGGTTAGTGAGCAACCTTAATGTCAGATGTTATCAAACCCTAAGGTCTCTGACAAGGCTTAATGACTGTAGCGGTACGGGTGTACCGTAGCCGGTATTGCGTAACTAAAGCGATAGTGAAATAATATCTTTACAATTTCGTTTGCAGGGGCATGCCTCAACAGATAGCGAACCCAACCATATTGCTGCTGGACTGTTCCATCGCGTACCAACGGGTGGAGGGGAAGCTTACGTCGCTCGAGCCGGTCTTAATGCAGGTTAATTGAGAATGTAGAGTTAGAACTATAGTCCGTTCGCGTTAAGAATGCAGTGATTTCATTCTTGTCCTTCGACCTAGCACGCACCCTAGCCAATCAAATCGTTCCTTATTAGAAAGTCAAGTTCACAGTGCCCAGTTGCATGCATTCTTTAAAACGCCCGTTGCGTAGGTACCTGAGTTACTCGGAATTAAATATTAAATTTAAAAAATACTGCATTCTTTACGCGAACATACTATAACTATGTTTGTTTTTGGAGCACAACACGACGTATGATGTCTTTTTCTAATATAAAAAAGATTATTGTTTTATCCCGGAACTTTTCAGCCGCTCAACGTTTGCCTGTAGCGTAATTTCAGGCATTTTGTAAAACGGACCCCGTCTACAAAACTATATCATCCCACTTTTTTTTACTCACTGGGCAGACACAGGCGGCATTTTTATAATTGCTATGATCGTGGTACGGTCAACAGCATAACAGGTTATCCATTTTCGGCTAGTCCCCTTGCTCTATTGCAAAGATATATCATTTGGCGAAAGCTATATAAGAAACGAAAATGGGTCGCCAAAACTGCATTTGTCTGTACATACACTGTTTTTGTTAAACTTTCTTTACTCCTACTCATACATACTCATTGGATAAGGTTACTTGACAAATCCTTTCTGATAACGTCTTGAACTTGTCGTATGTATGTTTGTTCAGGCCCTTTTTTTTTGAGTAGGTGAAATGCACTTAAGCATGCCGTCGACATAACCCGTCCAACCGGGGGGTTGTATGGGTTATGTCGGACTCTCCACGGGGAGGTGTTACCCCAGTGGCTCTACCGACTAGAACACCCTACTACTCTCTCATCGTCCATGGTGCCCCCACCATACGTTGAGTAGCGCGAGGCCTTCTACGCGTTCTCCCGGACTTGTTTAGGCCCTCTTCTTCCGGCAGGTTCATTAAACCCTCGCTGTTTCATTAATTTCCTCTGATCCGTTCCTTCCACAAGACCACATTACACTTAAAAAATAAACAAATATCACCGGACATTATTCCACACAGCGCATTCTACCCTCAAATAAGCAACTAAATGCTTGCGCTATGGGATACAAGATACTGTATAAACATACTTAACACTATTTATTTTTGTAAATACATACTTAATATACAGGGTGGCCCAAACGGTGAGGATAAAAATTTTTTTTTGGGTTCCTGACATATAGTGGTACCCGAAAATACCCCATGTATGTTTGCCGATTTTTTGTAGTTTTCGAGTTATGATTTTTTTAAAGTAAATTTGAGAATAATCGATCTGACCTCCTAAAAAAATTTTTTTTTCGGAAAGTATGCATTTTTTTTTAATTTATTTTTTTGTAACATAGACCTCATTAGTTGTACTTTTACCCATAAAATTACCAGCTTCATGCCATTAATTTAAGGTACAAATTTATTGACCAAAATAAAAAAAACTGGGGTGAATGCGAGTCACAGAAAAAATTTCAAACTTAAATTAAAAATAAAAAAAAAAGTTCCATGACTTTTAAGTAATTTCAAAAACTGCTCAAAACCCTTAGCTTTAATTATAATAAAAAAAACTTGGTGCTTAATAGGCCTTTTTTAGCCGAAACTTGCCTTCAAGTAAACAAAGGTGGAATTTTTTAAGTTAATAATTTGTAGTAAAAACACCTTTTGTTAATTGCTAGGGTTAATGTGGGTTGGACATAACATGGTCAATAAACAAAAAGTGAATTAATTTAGGATTTCTTATTATTCTAGTATCAGCCCGGTGGCATTTCAACAGCACAAGTCAGTCTTTGTCCAATTAATAGTAGTTAGCGATACAAGTGCGGAATGTATTATGTCGTTTTGCACTTGTCCCGTATCAAATATTATTAAGGATATTTGAAAGAAAAAAAAAGAAAACGTCTATTTAAATAAACGTTAAATTGCTGATGGCTTGACTTTTGACAAGGACATAACACTTGAACCCTTTTCCATCCCATTTCATCCCACTACTGGGCAAAGGTCTCTGTTCTTCTTTCCCCATGTTCTTCATAGATCTCGATCTTGTGAAAGGGTCTGCCAATATTTCTCATGGAATCTCAAATGGGCCTTCCTCTGAACCCTTTTAGCATTGTATTAAGTGTAATTTCTAATGACACTAGCAGCTGTCAAAATGAATTTCTGAGATTAGTTAAACTTTACCAAAGATAAAATAATAGGCATTTATTGATTTTCTGGGATTTGAATGAAATCCATGTTTAAATGTAATTACCAATTAAATTACCGTTTGTACCGGGAAACTGTCCTATCCTATCCTAGCTTTTTCATGCCCGCTTTCTTTAAGATTTAATTTAGTAAATCATACGTAGGTTTCCATGTTTTATCATGATTTTTAACGCAAATGTATTAAAAATCGTTGTCCGATACAGAACGGGTATGTTATTTTCACTCGTCCCAACTTTTGATCCTCGCCTTACAGCTCGGGCTGACTTCGGGACTCGTGCGTGCAAAACGACATACATTCCGCACTTGTATCCATAACTATCTACTATTAATTGGACAAAGACTGACTTGTGCTGTTGAAATGACACTGGGCTGATACTAGAATAATAAGAAATCCTAAATTAATTCACTTTATGTTTATTGACCATGTTATGTTCAACCCACATTAACCCTAGCAATTAACAAAAGGTGTTTTTACAACAAATTATTAACTTAAAAAATTCCACCTTTGTTTACTTGAAGGCAAGTTTCGGCTAAAAAAGGCCTATTAAGCACTAAGTTTTTTTTATTATAATTGAAGCTAAGGGTTTTGAGCAGTTTTTGAAATTACTTAAAAGTCATGGAACTTTTTTTTTTATTTTTTATTTAAGTTTGAAAATTTTTCTGTGACTCGCATTCACCCCAGTTTTTTTTATTTTGGTCAATAAATTTGTACCTTAAATTAATGGCATGAAGCTGGTAATTTTATGGGTAAAAGTAAAACTAATGAGGTCTATGTTACAAAAAAATAAATTAAAAAAAATGCATACTTTCCGAAAAAAAAATTTTTTTAGGAGGTCAGATCGATTATTCTCAAATTTACTTTAAAAAAATCATAACTCGAAAACTACAAAAAATCGGCAAACATACATGGGGTATTTTCGAGTACCCCTATATGTCAAGAACCCAAAAAAAATTTTTTATCCTCACCGTTTGGGCCACCCTGTATATAGGAATAACCCAGACCAGTACAAACAGACATGTTCATGCACACAAATGTTTGTACTGTGCGGGAATCGAACCCGCGACCACTCGTGTGCCCACTTCTGAATCATTACACCATATCGGTCGTCTAGGAAAATAGTGTCCTACGTACGACACCGACGATATTTGAAATCTGAGTTCTTGCCGTAATTATTTAATCTCATTCGCAGATATCGACATTAAAACAAATGGTGAGTGAGTGTGGCAACTTTGTCTTGCACGGACATGCATGATTGTTTCATCATGGGATTATCAAAGTGTTTGTTAATGAAAGCTTTCCATCAACATCTGAATTTAAGAATGGGGTATAAGGGAGATACAACTGGTACGTTATCTCCCTATTCCCATGTGACCCGCAATAAAGAGAATTAAATTGAATTGAATCTACCCCCTTTTGCCCTTAACCACTTACTCCTTTTATCTTCAACTCCTTACCACTTTCACCCTAAACCTCTTTCTTTTTTTCCTTTAACCCTTTACGCCTTTCTCTCACTGCTAGGGCCTCAAAAGTAACTTTTAATGAATTTTGTTTTGAATTCTGGGAAGTATGTTTTACAATATGAACTTGTCTCTTTAAATCAGTCAAATTCTTTTTGTTAATGGGTCATTAGCATGACTCATGAATGGGTCTACCCTTTATCGCAGAACTTTTTTTGGCATAATTTTATAATGCATAACAACGGATGGCAGAAATTTCATTTCGCAGAAAATCATTTCGCATACGCTCATTTAGCATACATTCAAAAAGCATAATTTTGCAAGGCAGAATCATCTTTTGGCATAATTTTAATATGCATAATAATCACAAAGCAGAACCATGGTAACGCAGAAAGTTAACATGCAGAAACATCATATGGCAGAAAGTTATTGATTGACCGGCGGATTGTTACAGCGGGCGGGGCTGATCACCCTCCGCGCCTCCGGGTTTTTAAAAACACTCTTGGGGTAGGGTAGACTATTACCACGTGAGCCGGTTCTGCCACTCAACACACAGACATTAATAAATGCTAAAGATCATAAAAGGTGCTGGATTTAACGCAAGCAGCAAGGCGGGAGCTTCGCGCCTTAAACCTTCTAACCTAATCTATCCGTGTCGGTTTCGCCCCGACTCTAGTGTAGGGCAGACAAGTTTTCCAATTTGTTGTTATAACAAATACCACGAAACCACGAGAGAAATGGAATGACAATAGTATGCCAAGTGAAATTCCACCAAATAAGCATTATGCAAAAAGTAATTATGCATCATGGAATTTTGCCAAATAAAATTCTGCCAAATAAAATTCTGCTATCTTAAAAGTATGTCATTGAAAATTCGGCCATAGAAACTCAATGATGATTATGCTAAGTATTTTTTCTGCCTTAAACATATTCGGCCGAAGAAGATTATGCCAAGTGTGTTCTGCAAAACGAAATTCTGCGAAAAAAAAATCTGCCAGATAGAAGGAACCCCTCATGAATACTCATGATTTTGCGAAATTAGTCTGCAGAATATTTGAATTAAATGAATTGTTTGTTTAACACGACATAATATCTGCTCAACTCGGTTTTAGTTTATAGGAAACCAAACAATCAGCCTTCTCTCTTCTTCAATGTAATCTTTTTAAAACAGCTCTCGTTATCATAATCAGAAGAAATAAATGAATCCAGTATCTCCTGTGTATTTGTTCCATCTTCATTCTTCTTCTTTATAACAGCACGAGGAAAAACGGAATACACAATTAGTGCAGTCCATTTTTTAAGATCAAATATTCATAAATATAAAGAAGAGATAAACAAAGATTCTTTCTTTCATTCAACTGCGATCGTTTTGTCGAAGTCCGCTGGCTGTTAAATAGGACATCGTACTGTGATGGTCATGTGTAGGACCCTAATATCACTTTTACTCATATCGGTTAGATCCTTAATGTGTGTTATTGTCTGAACAGTTCATATCAACTGAACTTTTGTTGTGTGTTAATGTCCAAACAGGTCATGTCTTTCAGACCCTTAATGTGTGTAATTGTGGAAACAGGTTATATCACTCGGACCCTCAGTGTCTCTTGTGGTCTGAACAGCTCGTATCGGCCGGGCCCTTGATGTGTGTCTTTGTTTAATCAGTTCATATTGGCGGAGGCCTTGATGTGTGTCATTGTAGAAACAACTCTCAGAGGGCGGACCCTTGTTGTGTATTATGGTCTAAAAAGCTGATATCAGTCTGACTCTTGATGTGTGTCATTGTCAAAACAGGAACAGCAATACCTAGTCCGTTGCGCCGCGCGCATAACCGCGCTGCAGCCGCGCGTCGTGCTCGTGGGGGGCACGGCGGCGCGCGGCGTGCAGGACGCGCTGTTAGCCGGCGGCGTGGCCCTGGCCGGCGGGCTGCGGCCCTGCGCGCTGCGCCGGCTCGCGCGCACCACCCGCGCCGACCTCGTCGCCTCCATCGACGCTCGCATCCAAGCGCCGCGGCTCGGCACCGCGCGCCAGTTCACAGTCACCCGCTGTGAGTACTGCGAGACACACACAACATGCAACACTCTCAGCTGGCCGGCGGGCCCTGGCCGGCGGGCTGCGGCCCTGCGCGCTGCGCCGGCTCGCGCGCACCACCCGCGCCGACCTCGTCGCCTCCATCGACGCTCGCATCCAAGCGCCGCGGCTCGGCACCGCGCGCCAGTTCACAGTCACCCGCTGTGAGTACTGCGAGACACACACAACATGCAACACTCTCAGCTGGCCGGCGGGCCCTGGCCGGCGGGCTGCGGCCCTGCGCGCTGCGCCGGCTCGCGCGCACCACCCGCGCCGACCTCGTCGCCTCCATCGACGCTCGCATCCAAGCGCCGCGGCTCGGCACCGCGCGCCAGTTCACAGTCACCCGCTGTGAGTACTGTCTCACAGTATAAACAGCAGGTTATCTATGGCCGCCCGCCGAGTTATTAGCCTAGCGTGCATACAGACACGCGGCCCAGCCCGTCCATACTGCCACCACCTTATCCCCCCGTATTTTATGCTAGCGTGTGCGTGATATCGCGTGCCGACACGACGCACACATTCAAACCGAGAGCGGCACGTTTGTATGTAGATATTTCACTGTTCTCTGTGTACTGTGGTTATTATAGTACGATTCAAACTTAATGGCGGTTGTGAACATCGCCCGAGTCGATGCGCAGAACACAAATTAAGGTGGCAGCGGGTTGCGAGACGAGATCACTCTTGCACACTCAGCGCTCGCAGATAACTTCCAAGCCGCCATAAGTTTTGCGCAAAAATACTAAAAGGTTATTAGAAACCTGCACCCCTGCTGTCAAACCTCTATTCTTCCTGACTTTTCGGCAAAAACCTATACTAAACTATACTTTATTTCTACCATCCCCAGATGCAAGCAAAACCCTAATGGTTTTCGAAGGCTGCGCTGAACCTCATTTAGGATGCTGCATCCTTCTCCGAGGCGCACCTTTACAAGAACTGGTCAGGGTAAAGAAAGTGGTAAAATTCATGCTTCTCGCTTGTTACAATTGGAGATTAGAGAAAGCTTTCCTCGGTGACATCGAAGCTATGCTGCCAGAACCCGGCATGACCTTTGATGATGACGAAGATATGAACAACGACAAAAAAGATACATCATCTGTTAATAGCGACTTAGCTAATAACGAAAAAGATGACACTGACGTCAGCGAGTCAATTCTGAATAATGACGACTGGGAAAATGAAGGGAATGAAGTTTTTAATGATCTCAACTCAAATGATACCAAAAGTATCAGCTCAATTCATGAAGAAGTTAAAAATACTGATTTAAATGTAAATGATAATATTGATTTGAATAAGAAAGCGGAACCGGATGATCCTTTACAGAAGGTTAAGTTTGTTCGTAAAACAGATAGTGATAAAAACTTCAGCTGTGGTGTTCCTATCAGAGACTTCAGCGATCCTTTGCGTGCTACGTTGTCAGTCGATGATGAAGTGTTCCTGCCGAAGGAAGAAGCCAAGCTGGTAGCTGATAACCAGACTGATAGGTGAGATTTTAATTTTAAAAATCCCGAATTATTTAACGAAACTAAAACTTGAGCATCCTTCCTACTGATGTTTGTGATGAAAATGTTAGTCTTGATTTTCCAAAGTTTCACGAAGTTCGTGAGTTTTACACTGGATTTGGTACCTATTATCGTTAACATATACACAATCAATAGTCTTTACACCTGTAATCTTTTTTTGTGCCTAAGTAGGCAGGCAGTGGCCACAATCTCAGGTAACCTCAAGAGATGCCAATCCAAGGTGGTACATGGCCTTAATAATATCTATTTACTGTCTTTTTAAAGAGGCTAAAGTTTTAGACACATGGTGGAGACTACAGTAGATTTAAAATAAATAAATACATTTTAATCACAACCTCAGCCACATTTATCATAACGTCAACTGAGTGTTGCAGAGTGTTGAGTACGACACGCAGAAACAGTTTTGCTCCTCGTGAGCACGGTTTTTTGTTCTTTTTAAGTTGGCATAAGTGCAGTAAGCCGACCAAATAAAGAAGGTCATTATTTATTGGTAGATTACTCGATGTAGAGGACTTTCAAATTCGTCAGGGTCGTGGTTTGACGCTTCGCTAACGTTACTTTTCCTAATCTCCACCAGGTGGCGGTGCTTCAATCCCATACAAATTCGCGTTTACCGACTTGGGACAGTTTAGTGAGCAAAAGCGGTGTGCCAGTCGTACTTGGCACTCTGGTAATGTGACGTATTCCTGTTAGGACGTTAAAGAAGAGGTGAATAACTCGTAAATTTTAAGGTTTTTGACTAAGGTGTGTTCTTGCCATGATATGTAATTTACAACCGTAAGTTGAACTACATTTAAAGGTTATTTCCTGTAAAAATGCAATTTAGACGTTATTTTATTCTTCATTGTTTCCTAGATGGTCAACAGACGACGTGGTCCTCTCAATGTCTCCCAACGTGGTGATCCCCTTACCGTACCTCGACACCGAGGCGGGGCGCAAGTGTCCCCTGCGGCGCTGCTTCCCCTCCCCCCTGCTCCGCGCGCCGCCCCCCGCGCCGCACACGCCCCGCGCGGCGCAACGACGCGCTAGCCGACACCACGCGCCCGATACGACGCTCAAGGTGCGTTTAACGTGCTTACTCAGCACATAAAATAATTACAGTAATTATACTATAATTCAACTGTTTACCGCTAGATGGAGTTATCCTCCGATAGCTCGCGCAAGCATTATGTTTTTTCGTCTGTATATAGTCTACTAGCTTCTGGCCGGCGGCCTACGGCCGACTCGCGGCCATAAGCTAGGTCTGCGACGCTGGCCGCTCCGGGGCATCGCCCCTCCCGCGGCTGCGAGGCCCCCGGGGGCCTCGCCGCAGCTCGGCCTTCGGCCTCGCATTTGTGTGACGATGGGATTACAATTCCGCGAATGGCGCTCTCGTTCGGCCTCGCAGTTGCTTGTGATTGGGATCACTGTTCCGGGACAATGCTCTCGTCCTTTTCTGGGTGGTTGTTGTTTTAGCAAAAAGATCCTAGTGCGGACGCTCAGCCTACGGCTTCGCGAAGTTACTTGGAGGTCGATGATGGACGCTCCGGGCTTCGCCCTACGCGGAGTTCGGCCTCTGGCCTCACAGTCGAAGCTCGGCCTGCGGCCTCGCTGGGGGTTGAAATCCAACGCTCCGGGCTGCGCCCTACGCGTAGTTCGGCCTTCAGCCTCACACTCGGAGCTCGGCCTCCGGCCTCGCCTTTTAGTTACTGTAGCGATTAGCTTTAGGCGACACAGTGTGCGGGCGCTCAGCCTACGGCTTCGCGAAGTTAGTTGAGCCGCCATTGGAGGACGCTCCGGGCTCCGCCCTACGCGGAGTTCGGCCTTCGGCCTCACATTCGAAGCTCGGCCTGCGGCCTCGCAAATTTTTCAATGTTTCCGTGAAGATTTACAAGAATTTTTCATACAAAGAAGCACTTACGATGACTCCCAGTACATTCAGTATGGGATGTCTAGTATGGCAGGCAAAAAGTTCAATGTCCTTAATTTGTACTGCAAGAGGGTAAACTACCCTTAAATGGGTCAAATCGTCATGAGTGGATAGTTTTGAACAGGATGACATACTTTTTTTTTTAAAAACAAAGAAATTTTGTTTTTCGGGTAAATCTCAGAAATTACCCTGAAAATGGGGTAATTTTTTTCACAATACTGTAAGCCTTACTAAACCTGACAAAAAACTCAAATAACATTTTCCTGTAAAATGGCGCCAACTACCTGAAAAAACAACATTAGTAATTTTTTAAATTGTCATATTTTGAAATGGCCGCCAGTGTACCTGCCATATTGAATTCTTGACATTTTAGACTTTTGGTGCAATCTCAGTTATTTTGCACGAAAAATGGTATCATTAGTTTTTTTCTATCTCGCACACAACTCCCTCAAGAGACCTTCAAAGTGACCCCTTCCAAAAAAAACTTTTAATTCTCATTTCCAGTGTTGCCAGTTGATTTTGATAAAAATGGTCAAATGTCATTTCAATGGCTGCATTTAACCACCCCTGGGCATTTTTGTTAATGAAATGCCCTTAAAATCCTGAAGCGTGCCGATGCCGATAGTTGGCGCCGGGCCTATGTCAGACTGCTAAATAGGTAGATTGCGTATTAGGTTTAGTACGAAATAGGTAGCTGATCGACTTAGTCCTCACACTATTTAAAAATTTTTTTAGGCAAAACGCGATTTAGACCAATCGCGTTTTAGGCATACACAGAACAAAGGCTTCCGAGCATCATTTGATATAACCGATACTCTGAGACTTGGCCTACCTCGCCCATTTGAAAAATGCTATTAGGCTCGTACCACCTCATAAGGTGAAGCCTGTCTTACTGCTAGTATTAACTCGAATCGCCAGCATATATCGTCAAGCACTGATTGGGTGTAATGATTCAGAAATGGGCTATAGAACCAGTGGTCGCGGGTTCGATCCCCGCACAATACAAACATGATATAGCTAGAACATGTCTGCTTGTACTGGGCTGGGTGTTTCCTATACAGTGTGTTTGGGAACCGGTGTCCGACCCGTTAAGGTGAAGTAATATGATCTATTTTATGAATAAATCCACCATAATTAAGCACTTTGCCCCAGTTGTTTTAAAATGGCCGCCATTTTAATTTTTTTTTCTCGGGAGTACGGGTGGGTTATTTTAGTTTGCAATATCTGCCGATTAGAGGTCCTACAGTCACAAAAGTGGTATCGTTGGACAGCTACAAAAGTAGGCAATAAGCTGACAAAAAAGCATTTTTTCATAACTCCCTTAAAATACCTCAAAAAAATGTTTGAACTTGAAAATTGTGATAGAATTTGTTAGTTTTTTTTACATTTTTTTTTTTCAGAAAAACGTAAACTGTCAACATACATTTATTTTTAACTTTTTGGATACCCAAAGACATCACCTAAACACTGAAGCAAAAATCAAAGTTCCAAGTAAAATAGTTTAGAAGTTGTGACAAATTGAATATCACCCTGTCATCAGAGACCCTTTGAAACGCAGGTAAAATTTACCTGAAATAAATAAAAAAAAAAATTGAAAAAAATTAATTAAAAGTGCTTAATTATGGTGGATTTATTCATAAAATAGATCATATTACTTCACCTTAACGGGTCGGACACCGGTTCCCAAACACACTGTATATACGAAGTATGTATTGACAAAAAAAAAAGTATTCAAGACATTCAAGTACGTTTATCCGTTGTCTAGTATCCCATATCACAAGCATTTAGTTGCTTGGTTTGGGGCTAGTTGGCGCTGTGTGGAATAATGTCTAGTGATATTGAATTGAAATTGAAAACGAAAAGTATTTATTTCATGTTAACTTTTACAAGTGTTTATGAAAAGTCATTTAAAAAAATAAAATGATGTAAGAAACACTTAATTTTACTCTACCACCGGCTCGCAAGTTGATTCTTTCGAGAGGAATCCAGCAAGAAATTGATTATTATGCTATTTGTTGCAGGAAGTGCACGAGTTCATCAAGAACCCGATCCGTGCGCGCGCCGACGACGCCGACGTGCGCGCGGCGCTCGCGCACTACCGCGCCACCGGCGGACGTCTCGACGCAGACAAACACAAACGTAAGCAACACACACACTTACCATCACTACACAGTATAAAACAAAGTCGCTTTCTCTGTCCCTATGTCCCTTTGAATGCTTAAATCTTTGAAACTAGGCAACGGATTTTGATGCGGTTTTTTTTAATATATAGAGTGATTCAAGAGGAAGCTTTATATGTATAATAACATCCTATTGCACCCGTGCGAAGCGGGGGCGGGTCGCTAGTTATTCATAACTAGCGGCCGCCCGCGACTTCGCCCGTCGACTTAAGTTCAAAAACAAAAAGTAATATTTCTTTATAAATTGTAGCCTATGTGCGATTCAGATGTAAAAGCTACATTATGCTATACACGCATACAAACTTTCGCATTTATAATAATAGTAGGATTTATTTGGTTGTACAATCATGCGATCTCTTGACATGGGCCGCTGTTAATTATCAGAAACAAACTGAGTGTATAAATAACAAAAAAGCTACTTATAATTATATCTGTCTCACCCAGCACAAGTTATAGAAAGAAAGAAAGAAAAAAAACATATGAACATTAAGCTTAGCACTAAAATGTACATAGTAGATAGTCACAGAAATAGTGTCAAAAAAGCTACCCCTCAGCATATGCCGCGTTGGTATTTAGGAGTAAAACCACCACGACGTTGGTATTTAGGAGCCACCTTAGGGAAGAGGGAGGTGCAACGAGTAACCATCGACCTTACAGCCACTGGTCGCCTGATGTTTGATTTTCTGTATTAAAAATTAACTACCGGCTGGGGCTGGGGCAACTGATTGGTCAATACGCTTTGTGCCCAATCAGTAACGATTGTCGCTTGACAGCTCACGGAAATAGTACAAACTCATTAGGTGGCAGACTCCGATAATAGAAGTATTGGTCTGACTTTGGGACCATAGCCTCTTGCCTGTCATTAGGAGTCTATTGGCTGTGTAGTCGATGGTCATATATAGAAATAAATTCTCATTTCTAGACGAATGTCCACTGTACAAGCCATCAGTAGTGAAGAAAGTTCAAAAAGAGCCCCAACAGGAATCGAAGGAGAAGCAAGCGGATGAACCGCTGGACCCACTGGCCCCGGAGAACCACCAGCGGCTTAGTATACTGCTATATGCCTTCAGCAATAAGTCGGCTAATGTTCCCGACTTTTGCGTTAATCCTTGGTGAGTATACTCGTATTAACACGAAGCTTATGTTACAATGATTTTGGATGGTGAAATATGATGCGATGATCCTGAATTTAATTCACACTATAGTCCGTTCGCTCTAAGAATGCAGGGATTTTTAAATTTAATTCTGTTGCACCCAAAAGGTCCCTAGTCACTGTGGACTTGGCTTTCTGATTAGGAACGATTTGATTGGTTAGCAGGCGTGCTAGATCGAAGGACAAGTATACAATTGCTGCATACTTGACGCGGACAGACTATAGATTATTCTGTGTCTTAATTCCTGAAGTATCGCTCCGTTATTTGTTCATTTATATTCGATAGTAACGAATTCCAAAATAAACAATTTTGATTTCAATGAAAATCACATTTACAGAAATAAAATACTTGCCCTTTATTGAGGTTGATAAATCAACCTTATGAGAGTTTTATGAAAGAAAGAAAGAAAGAAAGAAAGAACTTTTATTTCGCAAGATGATGATTATGATTAGTTACAATATTTTTAACTTACCGACAAATTGTCAACGGTGCATGTTGCGCGACGGTGTTAGTGGTGGGAACAGTCTCATTCGCCTGACACGGACATAGTTTGGTTTCATAATGGGCAGACGCCATAAGGTGGCAAAATGTCCAAAACCGAAAAAAAATACAACATGCTTTGCCGCCTAAAGAGTTAAACAATAAGGGGTAATAACAAGGGTTATTTAACCCTTAAGATAAATTTAAATTAGATAAATACAAAAAAAATGATAAACTAGATAAACTTAAGATAAATTTATCTTTTCAGGATAGTAAATATGGAGATGTACGGTCAGCACGACATCTCCCTGGGCGCCTTCCTCGAGAAGTACTGCTTCAACGGAGACTTCAAGTGCCACTCCAACACCTGCCAAGTGCCCATGAACCAGCATGTTAGGAGGTGACTGATTCAAATTTGACCTACTCCGATTCTAAATTGAGGTGCCCGTGGCGCAGTTGTGACAGTTCGGTGACGATCGCTGTTGTAAAGCAACACACATCGGGTCGGAAATGGGATGGGTGACCACCCCGACCGAAATTTAGTGATGAATATTTCGGGCATCTCCGTGCTTCGGAAGGCACGTCAAGCAGTTGGTCCCGGTTGACGTCGCTAGTTGTCAGTCGTTAAGTCTAGTCAGAGGCCTTAGGGCGGCTTGATAACATCTGACATTAAAGTTGCTCACTAACCTTACACCCGCCAACAATCCGCACTGAGCCTGCGTGTTGAATGAAGTATATGGCTCGTTCCACCTCATAGTTGAGGGGGAACCTGTGCCCAGCAGTGGGACGTATATAGGCCGTTTGTGTGTGTTTCTAATCCTATTAGAATCACACATAAACGCCACATATTTGTCAGTTTGCGATTACCTGATCTGCAGACTCTCTGTCCATTGTCTTATTGATGAAAATCGTTGCAGGTTCGTACACGGCGACGTGTGTATTACTATAACGTGTAATACCATCGGACATAGCAATGTAGATAAACTCAAAGAAGAGCAGAATAAACAGGTAAGTTACAATAATGAATTATCAATATTAATTCTGGCCTACATGAACTCATGAACAAGCATGATGATCGCACGCACGCACTAATCGGTTCGTAAATATTGTCTTTTAACCTCGAAATTCTTAATTTAAGGTCTCTTACTTCTTTTCATCATTTTGTCTTTTCTTAATGTAATTAGTTAGGTATTTACGAAGTTAACAAACGAGAACAATTTGTACAAGTTAGTGGTAGAATGGCATCCTGCTGACATAACTCTCATGGTGATTTTGCCGTAGATACCTCACATAGATAGATAGATAAATTCTTTATTGCACACTAAATCAACAGAAATCAACAGCAAAGTAACACAGATTGACGTAAATGTACATTATTTAATGAGAAGCAAAGAGAGATTTGACCGGTTTTTTATTTTAGCCAATATTTATCTTTTGTGAGTCACTCTAAGGGTAAATTAAAGTAAAAAAAATTAATAAATTGAATCGAGTGAAACCGAGAGTAACCGACCGTTTACTCTGACAGTTTCTCATGCAATTTGGAACGGGTTGGTGAGAGTCAATTTCACACTGGCAAGTGCGATTTCTACCGACGTCTGGGGCCGGGTAGAATTCACCAGACAGCATTGTGGTTATTATTTAGCATCTGAATTTGTGGTCAGCATTCAAGCAATAAACTTTAAAATATATAATAAAATGTGGCTGAGTTAGTGAACGTGTAGTATACGTGGCAATATAGAAATCAGAAGGACAAGTTACTTTATTATATTTACTTATTTAGCTGACGTTGTAAAGAAGACAGGTTCGTTAAGTTATAAAATAAGAAGTTCCATCACGTGGCCGATTAAAAATTCTTTGGCTGGGTTTATTATTCTCCACAATAAAAACAACAAACTATGCATGTGAGTAATCGAGTCGTGTCTTCATTATGTGTAACGTGTGTAGGTGATGTTCTGGTCGCGCTGCGAGTCATGCGGCGCCACAGGTCGCGCTCGTCGCCTCTCTCACAGCGCGCTGTCCCTCTCGCTCGCGTGCTACCTGCGCGCGCGCGCCTCCGCCCCGCGCTACCTGCGCGCGCGCACCTGCCAGCACGCGCTGCACGCGCACGCGCACGCCTTCGTCAACAACCTCACCACGGCTTGCTTCAGGTCAGTTAGCGCCGTCCCTCTCTCTCACAGCGCGCTGTCCCTCTCGCTCGCGTGCTACCTGCGCGCGCGCGCCTCCGCCCCGCGCTACCTGCGCGCGCGCACCTGCCAGCACGCGCTGCACGCGCACGCGCACGCCTTCGTCAACAACCTCACCACGGCTTGCTTCAGGTCAGTTAGCGCCGTCCCTCTCTCTCACAGCGCGCTGTCCCTCTCGCTCGCGTGCTACCTGCGCGCGCGCGCCTCCGCCCCGCGCTACCTGCGCGCGCGCACCTGCCAGCACGCGCTGCACGCGCACGCGCACGCCTTCGTCAACAACCTCACCACGGCTTGCTTCAGGTCAGTTAGCGCCGTCCCTCTCTCTCACAGCGCGCTGTCCCTCTCGCACGCGCACGCCTTCGTCAACAACCTCACCACGGCTTGCTTCAGGTTGGGCAACTGTTTCATTATACCAGTTAGTTTTTTAGGTAGAGGTGTATTACAGCTTGGATATTAATTTTATATTTCTTCAAACTTTCATGGTCACTAACACTTGAATCTTGAAATACGGGATTGCTACCATGTACTTACCTTATTTGTTTTGAGTTTCCGATATTTCGGCACTGTTACAAGCGCCATGGTCACGGAGTAACTGGAGACCATGGCGCTTGCAACAGAGCCGAAACATCGAAAACAAATTAGGTATATGGTAATAATCCCCTTAGATTACGGTGTAGGTAAGTGCCAAGTGGGTATACCTGTCTTGAATTTTGATACATTGTGTCTTTTGACGATTGATTTAGTGTTTCTATACGAAAAATTAAAAAGTTGGCTAATACTTCAGGGGTCGCCAATTCAAATAAGCATATGTACACAAACATTATTGTCTGTTTGAATGTGAGTGTTTTGAATGTGTTATATTATTCCAATTATTTCCAAATTGATCGTATTAGTAGTTTTGACCAAAGCAGCTATACCAGAAAAGGGGATGAAATTCAAAATTCCACCTTATAAGCATTGCACAACCACTGAACAGATGTGTTTTTTACAACAGGTACAGCAAAATAACATACTACGACATACAGCTGCCGCCTGAAGTGATATCAACTAATTACGACACGAAGAAAATGAGAGAGGCGCTCATACAACAACTGAACGAGTTGATGCTGAAGGTAAGCGCAACATAACAAATTATAAAGCACATCCTGCCTGTTCCAAATATCACTACTACAGAAGTACAACAACAAGAGTCAAGAGTCAAAATATCTTTTTTAAATAGACCTGTTACAAGCGCTTTTAACTCGGCAATAAATCAAACAAAAATACACTTAATAATAGACTTAAAGTTCTTCCGACGCGCCATCGGACTTAAATAAAATAATAATAACAGGAGGAAACATCGTACCAAACTAATACAGAAGGTGAGGCTCACTTGGCTTAGGCCCGTGAGTCTTATCACAAATCGAGCGAAATCATATTTCTAGAAAAGTCCATTTTTGGAAAAAAAATATAATTTAAAAAATACGCAGTATACAAACATAATGTGACTCGTACTGAGAAGAACCGCCAAGAAACTCAGCAGTCACTCTTTGATCAGTTAGTAAATTACAAGTACGAGCATATGCTTGTAGTTTTAGCAAGGCAGTGTTTTTAAGTCAGCAAATTTTACCCCGCTTTCACTATGTTTTTTATGGTATCGAAATTACCGTGGCTCAGATGTCTAATTGTAAGTCGTCATGCCTAGGGCGGCTTGATACCATCTTACAGCAATCACTAAGATTACTCTCCAACAATCCACACTGAGCCCACGTGATGGAGTATACTTGCCAGTTTCTTCTTGGTAGATCAATATTCGAACCGGTGCTGCCGCGGTGTTTTTTTAATGATTAGGTTATGGCTTGTAATAAGTGCTTTTTATCAGGCTTACATAAATAAAGTTTTTTTTTACTTTACATTTAGGTACATCGCGCCACCTCTTAGTTTAGATGAGGCTTTTGCCAAGCAGTAGGATGTGTAAAGGTTGTTGATTGTCTGTTTTTTTTTATAAAAGGGATTTGCAAGTCTTTCGGTGATTTTGAGATGTTGCCTTAATGTAAATCTCTTGGTTATTGTTGTTTTTAATATAATATTTTCAAATACTTTAGGGTCACGAGACATTCAGCGGACTAACGGACGGGGACGCGGAGAAAGACGGAGCCAACTTCAAACAGCACATGGACCAGATACACCTGGCTTTGACCTCCACGACCCTGCATGAGCATACTACTTTAGCTGGTAAGTCCACAAGATTTATGATTAGGGGTACTTATATGCATTACTTCAATGTCTGCATTTCTTTTCATTTACAATAATATTTGGTAAACTACTCATGGGCAAGACCTAGAATTATGTAGGTATAGCAAATAATATGGTGGATTTTTCCTGTAAGCCAGTGTAATGCCAAACAACATCCGGAAGAGATATTTTCACCTGATAACTTTTTGCAAGATCTAGTTTTTCGATTGTTTTTCTGTCCAAAAAAACTGATACTGTAGGGCCATTTTATATATGTCTATTTTTAATGGCATGTCTAATGACATGCAATTTACTCGAAATTCAAATTCAGAGCTACGACTGTAAGAATTTAACAAGGGACTTCTTTCAGGAGTTTGTATAAGCCCCTTCAGTTATTAGGGGTATTTTTGTAACACCCTGTATAATAACGAAGAACACACATCCGCCGGTCACATCTGTCCCAACTATTGTTTGTGTTGAAGGCGTGGTGCGCAGCCTGTGGTCGGTGTCGGACCGCATCACGGCGGGGGAGAAGCTTCTCCGCGACGCTCAGGACAAGTGGGCCGCGCCGCCGCCCAAGCACGCACCACGGCCCCAGGACAACACTGGTATGGAATGTTGGTACAGCTGCTGGGTCTATCCCACTATTTCCATGGAAATACAAAATAGAAATAGTGGGACAAGCCATATTTTCATTTCTTGTCCCATTATTTCTATTGCGTAAAAAAAAACGCCGTGTTAGGGATTTGAAAAGTATACCACTTTTAATGAATAGATTAAAATTAAAACACGACATTCTCGGTATTCAAAAAACAAATACTCGTTTGAACGAGGAAATAATAAAATAGTTTCTGTATGTACGCCGTCTTAGGAGGTGATAATGCAGCGTCTTTTTTGACAGCAATAGAAATAGTGGGACAATCAGTCTGAGTCAGTCCCAGTATTTCTATCAATAGAAATACCTAATAGAAATAGTGGGATACACCCCAGCTGCTCAGCTTTTAAGAGACTCGCGAGAGGAACTCGAACAGGGTGGCAAATCGCTTACTTCAATAAAGAATACGCCTCACTTTGTATTAGTATTTTTTCTCATTTTGTATGTAAATAATTAAAAAAATATATTTGGCTTTGTTCTTTTCTCTCAAACGACCAGTAGCAAAAAAAATTTTTAAAGATAACTCACCACTAGCGAAGTGAGTTTTAAGACCAACCGGAATACCATAGCAGATAAATGTCCTGCTAAATATAATAAATAAATGTTACCTAATGGTACCTAATAAAAAATGTTCTTTCTTGACTCGCTATCAAATGTTTTGAAATAGGTAGTTGTTTAATAGTACATTGTTACCCTAGAGGTGAAAGTAACTTACTTAGTCCCGAGACGGGGTTTGGCGCCCGGAACGAAGTGAGGGCGCCAATAATTCGAGGGACTAAATAAGTATTTAACCCGAGGTAAACACTGTGCTTTTCATTACAAATACAAGGAATGTAAAAAAAAACATGAAGAAAAAATTAAATGAAGATCGAATTGCCGCTTTCCCGCCTTTTTTTTCTGTGGCCGGCCCGCTATTCAGCCATTATTTTTTATTTTCATCATTGGAAAAATGGTATATATTATGCTCAAAGCTAAGTTATTTTAAAGAAATTGTTAAAACTAAATTATAATAAAGTTATTTAAAAAATGTATGTATATTCTATTTCTATATATATGTGTGTATATTCTCTAATCAATACTTAACTTTAAGTTATTTCAATTTTACATCGTGGCTGTATCTATACACCACTACTTAACTATTGAACCATAAAGTAAGTCCTAAAGTTGGAACATGGTTCAATAGTTAAGTGAAAATGAACTAGTTTTTTTTAAAATAATTTGACAGCTGTCAGTTGAAAGTGATTCTCCCTAGGGATGAAAAGTATTACTTCCAGCCCGCTTCTCAGGTCAGTAATGACCTACTTTCAGAGTATGAGTAATGAAAATAATATTTTTCATTACTCATACTCTGAAAGTGGGTTACCTACTTTCAGAGTATGAGTAATGAAAATAATATTTTTCATTACTCATACTCTGAAAGTGGGTAATTACTGACCTGAGAAGCGGGCTGAAAGTAACACTTTTCATCCCTAGGGAGAATCACTTTCAACTGACAGATGTCAAATTATTTTTTTAAAAACTGTTTTTTTTTTCACGTATCTATTGAACCATGTTCCAACTTTCTATACAGCCACGATGTAAAATTTGAAATAAGTTAAAGTTAAGTATTGATCAGAGGATATGTATGTTTTAAATAACTTTATTACAATTTAGTTTCAACAATTTCTTTAAAACAACTTGGCTTTGAGCAAAATATTTACCATTTTTCCAATGATGACAATAAAATGATGAAAAAAAATAATGGCTGAATAGCGGGCCAGCCACAGAAAAAAAACAAACAAAATAGGCGGGAAAGCGGCAATTCGATCTTCATTAATTTCCCTCATTTTTTCTTTAGCTAATTCATGTTTTTATTTTTACTTTCCTCGTATTTGTAATGAAAAGCACAGTGTTTACCTCGGGTGAAAGACTTATTTAGTCCCTCGAACTATTGGCGCCCTCACTTCGTTCCGGGCGCCAAACCCCGTCTCGGGACTAAATGAGTTACTTTCACCCCTCGGCTAACAATGTACTATTTTTTGCTCTGCATTGCAGTGGAAGACAAATCCGACGTGGAAGATTCCACCAGCGAAAGCGCCAACAACGACAGTTCCGGTATGTTTTCAGTGTTTTCACCCTACATTATCTTAATGAATATTATTATTTTATCATGAACTTGTATACGATGTTTTATTTAGGGTCGACCGTTTTTGCTTCAGACAACACGTCTAAGGACAACACAGGTATGAATCGTAGTGAAGGTAGTTAGAAGAATGTTTGCACTGAGTAGTTTAGCTGCAAAGTAACACTGAATGGGTCTTGTGATGTCTATTTAGTGTGGTTGTTGGGGAGTAACACATTTCTTGTGCATGAATCTAATTAGTTAGGATGGGTCTGCAGTTGTAGATAAAAATGTACATTTTGTTATCTCTTAAGGAGGAAATACCGGAAATGGCTAGCCTGTCTCGACGTTGACCAAACCACAGTATAAACATACAGTAGGTTATCTAAGGCCGCCCGCCGAGTTATTAGCCTAGCGTGCACACAGACACGCGACACAGCCCGTCCGTACTGCCGCCTCCCTATTTTATGCTAGCGTGTGCGTGAAATCGCGTGTGCGTGAAATCGCGACACGGCGCGCGACGCGCACGCACACATTCAAACTGAGAGTGGCACGTTTGTATGTAGATGTTCTACTGTATGTTTATACTGTGACCAAACAGTCGTTCAAATTTCTAGAGTAACACTTTGGTCTTTGTGTGTATCTCGTTTATTTAATCCTATGCAAATTTGGTTCATTATCAGGGCGCAGTCTACGTAGATAAATTGTACAGATTTTTGAACTAATTCTAGTCAAAATCAAGGATAATTATCTCTTGTAGGCTGTAGACCCAATCCATAACAATACTAAATTACTAAAGTGCACTCACTATGTAGTTATTCTTCTTCAGTTGATCTTCCCGTCTTCCTTTTGTAGGTTGGTCTTCTTCTTTTTTTTCTGCATCTTTATTGTAATTTTATTTACTCAAAAAAGATACATCAATTTACTCAAAACTCTGTGAATTCATTAAGTTTGGTGATGTAAATATTTTCCTGACTTTCGGTTGCCTCTGTCTTTAGTTTCATCGAGTACAGTAGAAATAAAGGGTTATAATTAATTAACACCAATAATTTATAAAATGGGATAAAACTTGCCAGCATACTCGTAATATGGACCTCAAATCAAGTAAGTAAATGGTTAAAAACATTAACGTACTCGTACTATTATGCTGAAGGGTTAACACGAGTTTTGTAATTTTTCCGCAAACTTTTCAGCTTTTAACGGTTTAACTATGCTCCTAATTACCATCCGAAATCATTGTGCCCGTAGTAGCTTCAACACTTATTAAATTGACAATATATAAAACTAAATGGAATACCTGAAATCTTCAAGGTGGAGAAGAAGACGAAGAAAGGGGTGACAAGAAGACCGTCAGGCAGCTTCTCTCACAGCTGCTGTCTAACAACCATACCTCACATCAGGTAAGATCGCATTTTCTCTTAAGAGACTATTTAAAATGTTTTTATTATTGTTTTTAGCATTTTTCATGCAGTATCGGTTACTTACTAAAGATATGAAAACCAGAAAAAGACATTTGGTCATGTTGGCATCAGGCAGGACTCGAACCCGCATCTTTCGCAAGCCGGGCGACTGCACTTCCAATTATGCTACCGAGACCATTAACAGACCGGCCGAATCCTTCTGGTATATTTTACCCTATGAGCCAGGGTGATTTCATCAATGTTATAGGCATCAGCCTCTAACACTCGGAAGAAATATTATTTCAAATATTTAACTTCCGATTAAGATGAAAAAGCTATTACTATTTATTATTATTGTTTAACATATTCCATGCAGTATCTTTACCAAAGATATGAAAACCAGAAAAAGACATTTGGTCATGTTGGCATCAGGCAGGACTCCAACCCGCATCTTTCGCAAGCCGGGCGACTGCACTTCTTTTGTTTTTCTGGTTTTCATATCTTTAGTAAAGATACTGCATGGAAAATTCTAAAACAATAATATGAAATATAAGGTAAAGTCCCCAGTAGTCAGCCTTTTAACGAAAGTTCTGAGTTTGCACTGCTCTCATTTCATAAGGAAGTTACTAATTGAGTGAAATTATGTTTTATGTCATCAATCATTTATTAAACTTTGATGATCTTCAAGTACAACACAACTTAATTACTCGAACTCTGAGATAATTACGAAATAACAAAAAATGGCACTTTTCCCCAGTAGTCAGCCACACGGAACCTTAAGTCAGCCTTTGGCTCCCCAGTACTCAGCCGCTACGTTGGCTGCTTATAATTAGGTTCTAAAACTCTAAAAAAGCGGTGAAATTAATTAAATTTGTTGCTTGTTGACTTGGGAGGGTTGAGAAGGAACTTCTTCTCTCTCTGATTTTTCTGCCGCTTGTACAACGGGTTTTTCCGGAAGCCTTATTTGATGTGATGCCGATGTCATTATTTCTCCTTCTTTCTACCATCGCACCGCCCGCTATCGTCAAAGTTTTCATCTTTATACTTGAGAGGCCCCTCGAGACCTTTTTTTTGTAAATAAAACACTGCTAGTAATTTGAGTAATCAAACTCCCACAATTACTGACCCTACAAAACTAAAACAGGGGGCTGAGCTCTAGAGCTTAGGTTACAAAACCCCTAAACTCCAGAAGTCAGTCGCATCAAAAGTAGTTCAGAGGCGCGTACATAAACTTTTACATAGTGGCACCTTATGCCGCTGACATAAGATCCATTTTTCAACGGTTTTGTAAAGGTTGATGTCAGCATCTCTGTACATTATAGCGGCTGACTACTGGGTTTTCTTCATATTTTAGTTCTACGACCAGGCTTTAAATAATTTGTTTAAAAATAACGAATCGAATGGTGTACATGTCACCGGAAAATAACGAAAACCGTAAATTTATTAATTTCCTAGGAAATTTATCAACTTTCGTAAGATTCTAAACGAGAGATAAATTGTATTATTTTACGCCTACATTTCCGGAAATTTATCAATTTGCGACGTCTCATAGTAAATTTATAAACTAACGGATATCTATTCGTAAAATCCTTAACGGTTCGACTAATCACAGAAGAGCTTTTAATTTTACGCTTTTATAAATAACGGAAAATAACACACTGCTCTCTGATTGGTCGATGTTGACAGTAGCAATGCTTGTGTTCGTAGATTATGATACAATCAGACTTGCCATACTGTACATTTATCAGTTTTGATTACCTAACTGACTGGAATTTTACTTTAAAACTGGGTAGGTTTAACGGGTTACATAATAATACATAACATAAACGGCCTATATACGTCCCACTGCTGGGCACAGGCCTCACCTCAACTATGAGGTGGAACGAGCCATACTCCAACAAGCGGGCTCAGTGCGGATTGTTGGAGGGGTGTAAGGTTAGTGAGCAACCTTAATGTCAGATGTTATCAAGCCACCCTTAGGGCCTCTGACTAAGCTTAACGGCTGACATCTAACGACGTCAACCGGGACTAACTGCTTAACGTGCCTTCCGAAGCACGGAGATGCCCGAAACACACACACATCACTAAATTTCGGTCGGGTGGTCACCCATCCCATTTCCGACCCGGCGTGTGTTTCTTTACAACAGCAATCGTCGTCGATCACTGTCACTACTGCGCCACGGGCACCTTTTGGGTTAACGGGTTAATTTTTACAATATATTAGGCTGATAACCCCTACTTCATCAAAATAAAACAGCAGAAATCGTGTTTTACGATATCAAAAAGTTTATGAAAAAATGAAATGCACTTATGCATATAATAATGCATATTATTAATACAGCCCTTTCAGATATAATTCAGTGGCTCAAACTTAATAACTTACACATAAATCTTACGAAAACTAAAATTATGGAATTCCGATCCTACAACACGACGAAATCACATCTCCAGATTAAACATAATGCCATAGAAATAGAACAAGTCGACACTTTTAAATTTTTAAGTATAGTCGTTGATGAGCACCTTAACTGGAAGGGTCACATTGGTGTCATCTGTAGCAAACTTGAACGTTATGTTTATGCTTTGAAACGTTTAAGACAAACTATCCCTACCGAGGCCTCAGTCACCGCTTATCACGGATATGTTTCCTCCGTCCTAAGCTACGGAATCATTTTATGGGGGAATTCGGTAGATTTTGATAGAGCTTTTAAAGTGCAAAAAAAATGTGTAAGGGCTATTTGTGACGCAGGTTTTATTGACAGCTGTAAACCTCTTTTTCAAAAATTAAACATTCTCTCATTGCCCTGTCTTTACATCAGAGATATTTGCTGCTTTGTGAAACTTCACCCCCAATATTTCAAAAAACACACTGAAGTATCAGGCAGGCGACCACGGGCACAATATCTCAATTTACTACATCAACCACCAAGTCAGTGCCACATTTATAACCAGAATGCCCACAACATGTCCCTACGATTATATAATAAATTACCAGTGCACATTAAAAACCTGAATGGAAATAACTTTAAAAGTCATCTAACAAACTGGCTCATCAAAAAATGTTTTTATAATTTAAAAGAATACCTGTTTTATGATAAAGATTATGTAGTTTAATTTTGTAGATATTGAAAAAAAAGTGTTATGAAGCAACTGCAAATATGTAACAAAAACCGTATTACATTTAAGTAGGTATTAAGTCGTTTTAAGTTTGTGATATTAGTAGATACTAGATGAGGTACATAATAATCCCCGATTTAATTATAATTAATTAATTATATTTTCATTTTATAGTTTTAGGTATAAAGTTAGGTTACTAATAGTTTATAATACATTCAGACCAGAAAACATTCAGTTTTCCAGTATTACTTTACTAACAATAATGTAGGTATAAGTTCATATTAGTCCTAAGATTCATGCTCAATTGTATTCTATGCAAATAAATGTTTTGTTTGTTTGTTTGTTTGTTTATAAAATATAACATATAAAACATAGCATACCGAACGGAACATTCAGAAGCCCACATTAACCGAGGGAATTTGAACCCATCGTGGTAAGGGGCGAGCATACCGCCGTTAGCTGGGTTGCTTAAGTTTTTTATCGGTGTTTCTCATCGCCGGGGAGTTAGCCGCAAATTATACAATGAACACGAAGACGAATTTGTTCTTACAAAATTTAAAACATTAAAACCGGCCTTCTGCCAAAACGAAATGGCGGAGGAGAGGAAGGAGAAGGAACACGTGACTTATTCGACCAATCAGAGCGCACATGGCGTTTGGTTACTGCCCACTTATTATTTTACGGATGCGTTCCGAAAGTTTATCAATTTCCGGAAATCAGGGCGTAAAATAATACAATTTATCTCTCGTTTAGAATCCTACGAAAGTTTATAAATTACCTGGGAAATTTATAAATTTACGGTTCTTGTTATTTTCCGGTGACATACATATCACTCAAAAACAAAAAAACAACTCAAATCCAGAAGTCAGCCACCCCCGGTTGAGTACTGGCGTTTCTAGCGAAAATCCTGTACCCTATAGTCAGCCGTCTCCAAAACTGTGTTCTCTTGGGATAAACATCAGTTATCGTACAAAAATATGCTCTTATTACATTCAATAAGATAAGCTTACAAAAATTCTTCAGTAAAAATTTCAATTATAGATCGCTAATCACCACGCGACGAAAAGTTAGAAAAAAAAATGGCGGACACCGAACAATACGGTCTATCCGTCGTTGGCACTGCTATGAACGTGTTTCCCTCTCTGTGGTGACTGCAGCACGCACCAGTCACGAGCTGTTTCGACCAATAAAGAGTCAAGGAATGATTTAACCACCATGTTATTGGTCGTTTCAAAATATTGCGCTATTCGTGGCTTATAAAAGACCGAGAAGGCTGACCTTAGGTGCCTGGCTGACTACTGGCGACTTTACCCTACCTGTGTATGTTTTTGATTGGTCATAATAACTAAAGAAAACTGTACTTAGAAACACACTTAAAATTGTAATAATATCGATATGTAAAATTCTCAGACCCAAAATAATGTGACAACCAGAGCGGTGTCTGACAGTTGTTGTGTACTGAAAGGAACTAGCAATTTGCCTCTTTTCAGAAGTTTATTTCCTTCTTATGCCTTCTTACTCTACCTTTCCGTGTATTTCCTTATTTTCCTAACCTATTTGACGACCGATTTGGTGTAATTGTTGAGAAGTCGGCTACACCCAAGGTCGCGGGTTCGATCCCCGCACAGTACAAATATTTCTGTGCATGAACATGTCTGCTTGTATTGGTCTGGGTGTTACCTATGTATATGAAGTATATATTTACAAAATATAAAAGCATTTAAGTATGTTTATCCGTTTTCTAGTATCCCATAAAAACGGACTATAATTAGCTCATATTGGGGCTAGATGGCGCTGTGTGGAATAATGTCCAAGGATATTTATATCAGTTTTTTCTCTTGCCAAATGTATTTCTTTGCAATAAAGCAAGGAGGACTGACCGGAAATGGGTAGAGTGATGTGCTGTCCACCGTACTAAGAAACACACATCGATATTTCTCAGACCCAAAAAAAGCGTCTACCAGAGCGGCGTCCGTCAGTTGTTGTGTACTGAGAGGAACCAGCAATTTGCCTCTTTTCAGATGTTTATTTCTTAATACATACCTATTTGATTTGTATTATTCCAGGCGGGCATGATAATATCTAGCGGTGTGATCCCTGTGGTGGTGCAGGCCGGCGAGATCGGCTCCGTCATCGCCGCCACGCTCGCCTCCGTCACCTACCAGCGCACCCTGCGCGCGCAGCGGCACAGGCGAGTACAACAAGTAGATTAAATACACTATTTTAGTCTACATTCGACAGATTCTGATTTTGACACCATAGCCTGCTTATGGCAGTTTTTTTTTAAGTAATGGCTTCACGCTCTGTTAACGAGGCTATTTTGCCAATGTCGAGTAAGATTATAGTACGATTAATAATTCTAGTCAGCAAATGACAACTTCAACTGTGACTGATACAAAAAAAGGTGACCCGCTACAATAGTGACGTTCGGCAATCACTAGACTTAGACATTTAGTCATGCTTTATTTTATTAGGTATCAAAGCCTTTTTTAAATTGTAAATATTTAATGGGTACACAACGAATTAAATAATACGATTTAAAAAATATGGACCCTACGTCTATATTAAACTTCTCACTAAAAAATTATAACCATAGCTGGGAAAAAAATGTTCAAAGAGGTTCAGGGGAATTAATACTTGAAAGTCAGGAAAATACAAGTAATTATATACGTTTTTATTTGTTGCGGTTGCTATTGATTCCGACTCCGATTCTGAAACGGTATATTCAGAATCGGAATCAGTTACATTTATAACGAAGGAATCCACATATTGGTCTATAATGTGGTCGAGTTGACACATTTTGTCTTAGACTTTTATGGCATGGTGTATGCACTGTCTCCAATTATCAGGCGTCACCTCTTTCAGGCCTTCATCAAATATTTTTTTTACCTCTTTTATTTTAAAAGTTTTATTGTTCCTGGCAACGTACCCCATTTCTTGAGCCCAAACTAACTCTATTGGGTTGAGCTCACAGTGATAAGGTGGCAGACGCAGGATTGTGACACCGTATTCAGCGCCCAACTCTTCCACAGCATAGCGTTCGTAATTTGATTTTTGTAATTTTACTATTTCGATTAATTGAGCCTTTTTCATTGTAGGTTGAAATTTGATTTGTTTTTTATCTAACCACTGAACAATATCAGCCTTCCGCCAGTTTGAAGTGGGGATACGCTCGACTTTTCTTGAATGGTACGGTGCGTTATCTAAGACCAGCACCGCATTTGGCTTTAATTTTGGCAAAATGCTTTTAAGCCATTTCTCAAAACACTCTGAATTCATCTCTTCATGATAGTCCATACTATTTTTCTTCGATTCAAAAATAAGTAAACTGGAATCTACAAAAGCTTCATCACTGCCTTTATGTGAAATAATAAGGCGTCGTCCTTTGCCGGTTGGGCCCTTTAGGCCTGTAGTCAAACCTGCATTTCCGTCGGGGGCAACCTGAGCATGTAACAAATACAGGGTCATTTTCGACCCAGAAAAATATTTTGATTAATAATTAGAACAACGAGAACCAATCTTTTCACTTATCAGTACTTAGTCATCACTGAAACACATTCAACTCATTGACGATAGTGGCGCCCCTATTAATTTCACGACTTTTTGCCTGGCTGTAATCTCGACTAACTTTTAATTGTAAAACTCGATTATACCACATCACTATTTATTTGGAACTGAAAACCTGCCACACTGAAAATGACATTTTGCTGACTACAATTATTAATCCTAATATAGATTAGGTATATTATATTGGTATCGAGTATTTGAATGCTTTGTGGAGTTTTTCAGGTTATTCACGCGGCTGCAATTTCTTAACATGCCATAAGGTCATTCAGAGGGTTTGTTGTTCAGAAGGAAACCATGTGACTCAAATGGTCATGTTAAAACGACTAACACCACTGCGGAAATTTACTGAATACACTGATTCCTAATTTACTCACTAAAAACCACTTAATGTTATTGAAAAGTTAAAAAAAAAAAAAACGAACATGCTTGCCGTTTGACTACCCGCAAAAAACCTTCCGCAGATTTTACTTATGACAATTTCTGCATTTGACAGATTTGGAAAAGTGTGAGACAAAATACAAACATTCAATACTAGTTACAAAAACAAATTATGATTATGATGAGACCGCCTAAATTGTATATTGGTCTGTGTAATTTAATTCAACTGTAATCTTTTTGTAAAATAAACAGTATCTATCTATCTAATTATAGTGTTTACTAAACGATTAAGAAAAGTATTATTTTGATATTGTGCCTTATTTGACTCATTTTTTTCAAGAAGAAACTGTTGTGGTGACAAAACCAGAATCTGTCAAATGTAGAATAAACAGGTAGGAGTGAACGATAACATTAACTTAATATACTTACCATCACGCCTATTTCCCCAGGGGGTTGGCAGATTCACATCTTTCCACTCACTACGATCTTGACATACATCTTGCGCTTCTTCTACTCTCATTAACTCTTTCGTACATGAAATTAATATAGAAGATAATGATCGCACATTTCACTAACAAACAACAGTCTTTGTACGTCCCACTGTTGGGCACAGTCCTCACGTCAATTATTAGGTGGCGTGAGCTATACTCGCTCCGGCACGCGGGCTAAGTGCGGATTGTTGGAGGGGTGTCTATTTCCCCCATGAGTTCTGGCCTCGATATGGCGGGGGGGTTAGTACCGGTGGGACGTGGGTGAACCGCCGGGAAGCCAAAAGAACTCAGGGTTTATTAGGGTCTCGAGCTTGTCATTTCACTATCATAAACTCAAATAAAAACATTATAAAATCTAGCTGTATTAATCGTGTTTTTTCTTTTATTCAGTACACAAACGGACCTAGAAGACTCTGAGAGCTCATCTAATCCTAAAGACAAAACAGACGGCGACAAGTCAAAAGCAGCCAAGTCTCATGACCACATCGAAGTGTTGTTGAAGGTATGCTTTAAAAAAAAGAAAAACAAAAATATTAAAAAGTTACGTAAATCGTAACTTTTGTATATTTTTGTCACCACTTAGTGGCACCCTACAGATGATGATTGCATATTATCCTTTCATTCCAACAAGTGCCATAGCTTAGCTTATGTCAGGAACATTCGAGAAAATAGGTTAGGGCAATAGGTTAAAAGTTAGTTGACATAAAAGATTACCTTTTAGTATTATTCATTCTTTTATTATCATATTTTACAACATTTTTGTCGAAAGTGTCGAATGACAATACCGCAGAGGCCCTGTCAGAATTCCAGCATCGTTGTAGCTATTCAGCTGCAACGGTTTATGCTGAAACAGAGGCCTCGTCGTGAGCGCCATTTACTCGTGTATGTATTTTTCTTTTACTTGTATTTTTTTAAATATTTTTTACTTAGCCTTTAAGGCGGCGGATGAAGTACTTCATTTCTAAATAAAAAAAACAGCAACGTGTTGATGCTACGACGTCAAAACTTTGTGAAAAAATGAGGAAGATACGGCACCTGCGTACCCAAAGTCGCTTTCTCTGTCCCTATCACTGGACACTATTCCACACAGCGCCATCTAGCCCCAAACAAAGCAACTGCTATAGTGGCAAAATCAGGTCCAATAGACCTGGTTTCAAACCAATATGACAGCGTCGTTTACGTGCACGTTATTCATACGTCATTGTCATGTTCCAGTTTTCGAATCAGCGAAGAATGAACGCAACGTATCTTTCTTTACTAACTTAAATCAAAGTGTCGAAGCTTTGCTACCATGTACTTTTGAGTTTCCGATATTTCGGCACTGTTACAAGCGCCATGGTCACGGAGTAACTGGAGATCTTGCGGGTGAGATGATATTGGCAGACATATCGGAAAATTTAAAGTTTAAAGAAATATATTGGCTTCCGTCGTCTGCCACCTACTAACTTTTCCCCCCTCCCAGGATGGATTGCCCTGCCGCGTGTACCACGCCGCCCAGTTCCAGAAGCTCCGGCACATGTTGCTGGCGCCGCTCTCCTGCAACCCCCACATCACAGACGAGTTCGCCAACGTCGCCGGATCCCTCGCTGACTCCGACAAGAGGTGCTGCCAAGATGAGAAGGATAAGTCTGACAGTAAGTACTGACTAGAGATGGAGTTCCCTTTCTTGTAGACATTCTTTTACCGGTGGTTGTCTGAAAATATGCTTAATTTTGCGGATTACCCTCCTGTTTTTCTTTTGCGGTCGAGACCCTAAACAATTGCTAGGAATATTTACAAAATTACCAATTTTTGGCTGCCAACGAATTATTGCCAGACTTTTCTTTGATTTCATGACTCAAACACTTTACCGATCATATCATAGGATAAGTTTAAAAAAAACTTTATTTCACACTAAATTAAGAAAATAAATTACATGTCAGTAATATATTTCCACGTATTGGGTGGGTAGTCATTAGGCTGGACCGTTATAAATCCATAGACATAGACCAATGCCTGTGTTTCGTGTTTCAGGTAAACACCTGTGTGAGATCGAGGAAGGCTTCATGAGGTCGCTGGCGCACTGCGTGCCGTGGGCGGCCAAGGGCGGCAAGTCAGGGTCCACCTTCTGCAAAACTAAAGGTAAGCTAGACTAATGCGTAAAAACTTTACCATTTTAGCTGTTTATGGACTGGGTTTTTGTCAACTATAGAGGTCGTTGGCGTACGGAGCCCGCAAGTGCTGGTCAAGCATAGGTGACTATGGCGTCCAAAAGGTTAATTAAAAAACCTCGAAGTGCAGAATGTCACTTGTACAGTGGATCTTAAATTTATTCTTCCAAATAATTCTTATACCTTTAGAGCGGCAATGCCCAGTGGTTAACCTTGGGGCACTGTATATGAGATACCATATTTTCTACTTTTATCTCCTTGACACAGGTCCGAAACCAATGACAAATTACAACATGCTCTGGGTTTAACACTATCTTAGAACTCGAGTAACACCTCCGGAGTGTCAAGGGCGTGGCCTAGTGGTTAAAGACTCTGGCTCGGAACCCGATGGTCCCGAGAACAAATCTGGCCCGAACACACCTTCTACAATTCTTCATTCTACAATTTGCGGCTAACTCGTCGGTGATGGAAAACCCAAGCAACGCGGATAACGGGGGTGGCTCGCCCCTTACCACGTTGGGTTCAAATTCCCTCGGCGAAATGTGGGCTTCTGAATGTTCCGGCAACAATCCGTGTGTCTCTGACTACACCCATTAGGGATATGGTCGTGAGGGTATGTTATGTTATGTTTTGTAATGTGTTTCCAGACGACAGATACGTGCTGAAAGAGATGACGAAGCCGGAGTGGCAGCAGTTCCTGGAGTTCGCGCCGCACTACTTCAACTACGTCATCAACTGCCACCAGAACCGGCTGCCTAGCTTGCTGGGTAAGTGAAACAGTAGGGTAACACGTACTGCTAACGTATTCGAGTTGTAAAGTGAGACTTTTATATGAGAACTTGATCAGTGCCGTAGTGGTAGCTAACAAAACAAAAAAATGACGTGTTGGTGTCATAAACGGAAATTAGTATGGATTGGGCAGCACGAACCACATTTTATAAAGAATAGAGCGTTGGGCTCTCAACCCGGAGGTCGTGGGTTCGAATCCCGCGCGAACCAACAACATGTTGATATTTGTGTTGTTGTTTCGAGTTGGCTAGGACAGTGGAGGCCGATCACCTCGTGTCCGAAAAGTAAGATGATCCATGCTGTCGGATGGGCAAGTAAAAAGTCGGTCCTGCGCCTCACCTTTCTCCGGTCGTGTCGAACTGTCGTCCCATCGGGTCATAGAAAGGTGATGGAATAGGGAGTGCACCTGTGTATTGCGCACACACTTGAGCACTATAATATCTCCTGCGTACCTGGTTAATCTCGTTGAGATTAGCCGCTGTGGTCGAAATCGACCAGGAGGCCTTATTATAGAATAGATGATGTTTATGTGGTACATACAAAACTAAATTACATAAAATACAAGAGACTTCGAAATATTCATACTAAATTAAGCTGCCAAATAATAGGCTCAGCATGTTTCGGCGCAGAACGTCAGGACGCATATTTTCTGTGAATGTCTTTGAAGATATATAGATATAGATATGCGTGAAGCCCTACATAAAAACATAAACAACGAATTTTTTGAACTTTTTTTTAAATACAATTCAAATTAATAAATTATACAATGTGTTTGGTCACCGGTATCGGCTCCGCTAGGGTTCTGTAATATAGTCAAGTTTACAGACGAAACCACTATTACAATTTTTTTCCCTCCTATTACAAAATGGCGGCCATTCATTCATGATTTATCATTCATTTTATGATTTTATCATTTCATTGTGTAGAAGACCGTTTTAGATCATTGTTGAAAGTTTATATTTTTGTCCCCAGCGCGTATCCTGGGCGTGTACAGCGTCGGCGGCGCCGGGAACGGCATCCTCGTGATGGAGAACATCTGGTACTCGTGCGGCGCCGCCAAGCGCTTCGACCTCAAGGGCTCCTCGCGACATCGCCTGGCGCCGGACACGCAGCCGCTCAGTGTGCTGCTGGACGAGAACCTGCTCAACCGTACGTAGCGGTTACCGCAGTGTTTGGAATAATGAGAAATGGGCAGAATATAGAAGCAAAGGAGTAGGATCGTGCTATTTAATTTGGTTTGGTGGAACAAGAAAAAACAAAAATCGCTTCCGAGGTTTTCAGACCCGACTACCTACATTCTTGTGAAATTCTGTTTTTTGTGTGTTTCCTATTTTTGAGCCGTTTTCAGCAAGATATAATAAAAAACGTACGACGTACCTAGATGGGTTACTTGTGCTAAAAAAGTGGCACCCGAAATCAGAACTTCGTACACCTGTCAAAGCATTGACAGTTTGAGACGACACTGCGCAACACGTATCTGTCTCGTTTACGCTCTAGTAAATAATCATACAATCTTGTACACACGGTCGAATTTAAGGTCGCATCAGTACTGACATAAGTCAGTACTGATGCGACCTTAAATTACCTAAGTAAGGAACCCAATGACTTTCTATCAATGATATTATTATCATTGATAGAAGGTCATTGGGTTCCTTTGTTCTGTGTATTCCTAAAACGCAATTGGTCTAAATCGCGTTTTGCCTAACATTTATTTTTAATAATATTGTTAGAACTAAGTCAATCAACTACCTATTTCGAATTAAACCTAATACGCAATCTTATAAATAGGTATATTATACCTATTTAGCAGGTTCAGGTTTAATGTAAAATAGGCAGTTGCTCTGCCAATTTTTCTCATGAACCTGGCACGGGATCGAAATATTTGGAAAGGATTAGGAGAGACCTTGGCCCAGCAGTAGGATGATGTAGGTTAGAAAAAAAAGGTAGTTGCTCGACATAGTACTAACACTATTTAAAAATAATTCTTAGGCAAAACTCGATTTAGATCAATTGCGTTTTAGGCATACACAGAACAAAGGATTGGGTTTAACGTATACTGTTGTTATAGCGTTACCTTTGTTCCGTACCGGTTGAAAAATAGGTCTTACGAGGAAACAGAAGAGTTACTAAAAGTAGTCAAATAACTACAGCCCTTATTATATTGTACAAGTTAGTTATTTTGGTAATTAAAAAAAATAAGTCTTTAGTTTTTATTTCAATCGCATTTTAATTTTACTACACACTAAGCCTAAATGTTGCCTGACGCACAAGTAATTCTTTACTTAGTTTGGGCATCTATAATAACAAACCTGACCTACATGTCTATGTCATAATAATTAACCTGAATTATTATTATGGCTAGCATGCACATTACCTTGCATAAAACAGGTATTGATATAGTTACTAGCGTAAGCATAGTTTAAATGTCATCTGTCAGCAGATTTGAATTATGTAAATAGTATTAAGTTATAAATGTATTGATACCGTTGTCTCATAGGTTAAGTTTTATTCTGAATAAATTTTTACTTACTTTACTTACTTACTTTTCCTCCGTAGTCCGTTGGGAGCTTGTGCTGTACACGATGTCGCACACGGGGCGCGTGCTGCACGCGTGCATCGCGCGCGACACCGCCTTCCTCGCGCGACACGCCGTCATGGACTACTCGCTGCTGCTCGGCGTGCAGCCCAGGACGCTGGCCTTGGGACTCATCGGTGAGGGACGAATAACAATTATGAGTTTACCTTGATGTACACTACTACCTTTTAAAAATAGTTTTATAAAAATACGGTTTTAGGTGCCCGTGGCGCAACTGTGACAGTGATCGGCGACGATCGTTGTAAAGCAACACACGCCGGGTCGGAAATGAGATGGGTGACCGTCCCGAGTCCCTTTTTGTTCTTCTTAAACAAGTTTGCCTCTCCGAAAACTTATCGCTTTAGTTTCGTTTCCCGAAGGCTCAAAACGCTCAAAAACGCTCTAGAACGCTTCATACAAACGTGACTGTGACAACCTATGACGTTACGTTTTGTAAGTAGCGCCTAAGAACTTTGTTCGACAGCTGTATTAAATATTGCATTTATGAAAATGGTCTCCTAATATAATTGCTTCATGATAGTATGGGTTACAAAAGCCCAGGACGCTGGCCTTGGGACTCATCGGTGAGGCGGTTTGATTAACTACCAATGATAAGATAAACCACCCGATTATTGGCACCCTTCCTATTAAATGGAAAAAAATAGGCTACGACAAATTATTTCGGTTCGAATTGAATTAAATAAGGCTACGACAGATATTCAGATACTTTACTTTGAAATTAACTTCCTATCAAAAATGTTGCAAAGGACGATGCCGGATTTATATGGATCAATGGTGGGTGCCTTTTTAGTTTTGGTATAACACAGTCCAAAACTATTTTTTTATGTTCAAAATTATTAAAAAGATGGCACCAAATTGCCATTGTTATTTTTTTATTTTCATTTCATTCTAATGAATGAACAAATGGGTAAATTAACAGTTTCAATAACTGAAAAATTGTTTTGCTGAATGGTTTTTCCGCGTGAAAAGCACAAATTGTTGACCATGTCCTTTTATAAAAGTTTTTTGACCATATATTAGTGATCCATCCTTGACACTACCAATGGGCTGGTTTTAGAGTAGCGCTGATATGCCACTCGGGCGCCCGTATTGATATCTAATCGATACTTCCATCAATATTGCTGCGTATTAATATAATGTTAGCCATCTATTGATCGTCTTTCTTTTCAAAAAACGAGCGATAGGTTTGTACTGTGATATCAATGAATTACTAGGATAACAGTTATAAGCTTTAAGCCACATTGAAACCAATAACTTTTCAGGTAAATGTAACAGATTTACTGTTACATTCTGTTCTGTTATTTTCTTTTTGTTATTGTTTTCTCTTCATAAAGCAAATTGCAAATTGTTTTTCATGGTCTGTTCATATAATATTGTATAAATGATTCCTTTTGTCCTCAGATTACATCCGCACATTCACCTGGGACAAGAAACTAGAGCACCTCGTGAAGAAGAACCTAGGCTCCGGCCAGCCCACCGTGGTCTCCCCCGAGGAGTACAAGCGGCGCTTCTGTGCGGCCGCGCGCAAGTACTTCCCGCAGAGCCCCTCGCACTGGGACCATCTCTACGAGCCGGTGCATGGCGAATGAATACGTCGGCGACCTCACACTAGACCAGTCTGTCAACGTATCAGACTGATACGTCTTATAACGGAATACAGATTAACATTTTCAGCCGTCTCCATGAACTGTCAAGCGGGGGTTAACTTAGGGTGCGTTCCGAATTGAGTCGAAATCGATTACAGCGCGCTCACAGAGCGTCCCGAATTGAAATATCGCGCTGACATTCATCTAACGTCAGACAGCTTGACGTCATGAGTGACGTCACTAACGGCGCCATATTGCGCTCACAACGATAATGCTCCAGAGCGATATCACCGTGGGCCTTATGTCAGATTCATAGATGAAACGTCAAACAGACATTTTAGCGTAAAAATATTTTTGTCAATATTTCTCAGAATAAATTTTTGCTGGGACAAATCTTTTTCTGTGATAACGTATCAGAAAGTTTTACTACAAGAACCGCTAGTTTAACCTGGGAATGATAGAAATCAAAAGTTAAAAATTGTTAGGTTATGTATCACTATCTAGCGGTCCGAATTGGTTTTGACGCTGATAGCGCTGTTGACGCGATATTTCAATTCGGGACGCCTGATATCACCGTGAGCGCTCACATTACTGTAATCGCATTACGGACCGCACAGTTAGCTGATTGTTCAATAACTCTATTGACTAATCTGTGAAAAGACTTACATTTGAAAAGCAACTTGAAAAACGGTTCATCCTCAATGTGGGTGCTGGTATAATAATCAGTGCAATAGAAAAATTAATGCTTAAGTTTTCGATCTGTATCTGGCATACTCAATATAGTTATAACTTATTTTAAATTTAAATTATGCAAATAAAAAGTATTCAATCCATTCCCTGTAATTACATTAGATAGATATAATTATATTGTATACATAGGTACTTATTTGTAAATTACGTATCAATCAATTAATATAAATATGTTACCATGAAAAGTTTTTTCTTTTAAAGTCCAATTCATATAAAAGAGGGTTAGGGTTAATTAAAACACGAATTTTAAAATCAATATTTATTTTTCAGGCTTTCATAAGTTATATTTAGTATCATATCTCCATACATATTTTAATAGTTAATGCTGATTGAACAAAAAATCAATAAATCAATCATTCTTTCATCTCCCATATGGAAACAATATATGTACATGCATATTTTCTTTGGAATATTCAATTCCAACTTAAGAAGTAACTAAATTAAAACTAATATAATTTTAACACATTTTTTTTGTCACATGTATTCATGATTTCACTGATTCGTTATTTATTCGGTCAGATTTTCCTCGGTTTTCTCCAACAATACGCAGAAACGCATTTATCGAATGTTATTCAAGAGGGTTCGATCTAAAAATTGCTTCTAGTGATTATTTCGTCTGAAGCGATCGAATACCCTTGTCTGATAATTTACTACGAGTCTCTTTTTTACAGCTGCAAAAAGTTTCTTAACATTTCGGACGACGAAATTTACTGAGTTATTCGAAGAGTGACTTTAAAATCATCACGCGTCTGGAAATGACGAAAGTAGTAAGCTCTCTGACATGTGAATTCGAATTCAAAATCGTTTACAAAATTGCTCTTTGTGGCGGTTTCGGTGCAACGTCAATCAACGCTAAGCACGCGCTCACGCTCATGCTGTCCCGTAAAATGACAATAGAACTGAAAGAGACAACTATACTTCTGAAGGATCCTCAACGTTGATTTGCGTTTGTGAATTCGGAGGTAAGAAGTGTGTAAAACTTTGATTCGCCGAAAGCTAATAAATATACGTGTGATGTTTATACGTTTTATATACATCGTACAATAGAATATGATGCTTAGAATATCCAAAAATCAAGATATACTTCGGATTGTAAACTGTATGGTTTTTCAACAATGGATTCAGATAAATATCGTTTGGAAAACCGAAGAATAATATTACATGCAGTCTTAGTTTATGTTATTAATTAAGTTTGCCTCCACACCTGTAAACTACCCATGGAATATTGAGGTATATCGTAAAATATTTGGATGAATTAAAACGATAAAATTAACATGCAAGTTTCAGATACAGGGAACACATTAATCGTTGCGCGCAAGCAATCATCCTTTCGCTCGGAAACGGTGCAACACAAGTTGAAGTTTTATAATACAATAACAAACGTAAGTACACATACGTTGAAAGAACGGAAATACACTCCTCTTTGCTAGGCTAAAACCGCGAATGCTTATTCAATTCAATATATTCGTTAAATTGCTTAGTATGAATCATATGAATGTTGCTATGTTTTATAATCAGGGGGGCTAAAAAGGCAACATTTTAGATGATTCATATTATGAATCATCTAACTGACGTTTCATCAAGAGCGCGGTCCGTTTCGAGTCAAAAGTGATAATAGCGCGCTCACACGCGTCCCGAATTGATAAATTGTATGAGCGTGAGCGACGTGAGCGCGCTATGATCACTTTTGACTCAAAACGGACCGCGCTCTAGATGAAACGTCAGTTAGATGTTTCATATTATGAAACACTAAAATGTTGCCTTTTTAGCCCCCCTGATCCCACCACGAATGACAAAACTCAATAGCGTCTTTACTCGACAAGTATTTTGTAAAAAATACAATTCAGATCGTAATTGTTCGCTCTACACATTCTAGAAGTTTTGAACTTCATACAAAACTAGATTTCTTCTTGTAATAAAGCTTTTATTACCTTCAAGCGCGCTGTACACCGCAGTTTTAGTCGGAAAAATACTTTATAATTAACATTTATGCTTTTATGTATTCTTTTTCTTCATACGACTCGTGCACTTTGGGTTGTTTCACGAGACTTTTGGTTATAAAATTAACAAATTAGCTCTCCATCCTCGCATAGAATAGAAACCATTCGCAAGTTCTTCTAAATTATTTTGCAATGGCTCAAGTGCGCAACGTTACCTTAGTTCAGCCCCTTAAGCTTTGAAAAATAATTATAACATTTCTTTTCAGGGCCCCTTAAATTTGATAAACCCAGGATTAAAGATGCCCATGAATATGTGAGAGCCTTGACAGACGTACCAGTAGATAACACAAAAGAAAATCGCAATTATCATCATCCATCATTTCATCACCTCATCACAGACCTTAAAAACATTAAAACGAACAAAACAACTATTCAAGAGATTTCAAGTATTTCGATCATACATATTTTAGATCTATGCTTTTGGATTTAAAAATACATGACACATAGTTTGAGAAACTCTAATCTTTAATCAATAATTGTAGCCCTCATAATTCATTTTATTTCAGCAAAACGTTTAAATGAATTTCATGCGATTGTATGTATAAAAAGAAATATTAATCTAATAAAAGCTACTGTTACCTAAGTTTCACTCATAGCCAAGTTGCAGCAGCTGAAATAAATGACAAAAATCTAAATCGCATTGCATGGTACAGACATGCTATGTATTTTCGTCAAGTCGAAGAAGCTATGTATCTTGTATTTCTAAACATCAATATATCTAATATAATGTTTTCGCAAAACAATGGAAATAATACATTACAATATGGTAGTTTTAAAAACTACTATTTAGCGATTGTTTCATAAAATACAGAAATGTTCAAAGTTTTTACAGCTATAAATACATTATCTTATAGGTCTTATGTATAGTATATTTAAGCCAATATTATAGTTACTAGCTAAGCAGGTTTTTGCTACGAAATGTTTTAACAGTCAACTTCTCAACTGATAAAATATGTTACATAGGTTAGACATTACTGAAAGAATAACTGATAAACATTAGACTTTTCTCTTTAAAATGATACCAGTCTAATATCTCTCTATTAAGTAATGCACACTCTTACCCCAGTTTTAGGACGGCTCATCAACGCATAATGAATGTTGTTGTTAGCATTTTTCGCCAGCTTATCACGCCACGTGGACAGACGTTACTAATTTTCTGATTATTTCGTTGATGTCCGTAAAAAACTGGGCCAGGTCGATTTTTAAACTTGGACCAAAAAATACGAGTGAGATGGCTCCATTTAGAAAGGAGATCCATATCATATAAATGATGCAAGTGCAATGTCATTCCCTGCCTTGGAAGATACTTAACGTAACGTAAGTATACCATGTGTGGTGTCCTGGATTCTGGGGATAGCTACCGCACTCGAAACCACATAACCGACATTTAGAATAGGTGTTGCGAACCTACTACACAAATTTCCGTAATTTTGGCAAACTAGCGGCCCAAATTAAATAAATTTCATGTCCTTTGTATAATGGATTATGATTTTTAACATAAAATGTGAACAGCAAATACCTTTTTGATGACCATACAATCACGCTATTAGGTTGAATCGCAACAGGCCGCCAGAGCTAAAGTAAACAGTTAAATATGTACATGATATATTGAATTAATTATATTAGGTATTTTAAATCTGTTTTTACACAACTTATTTATCTCAAGAATAAATGATTGATGTATGCACAATTCCGTAGTTGAAGTCAATAAATTGAAAAAATGGCCAAATTATATTGTATTTTAAAATAGAAATTGTCACTAAAAAAAACTCTTTACGTATTTTTCTTTTCAGGGTCAAATGAATTTCGTGATACAAAACAAACGAAAACGAAAAGTTATTTGTTACATTCAGTTAATACTATTGAAAACTTAACCTAAAACCAATGTACTTTGTTACATATTAAGCGCGAACTTACAGCCTCGACCTGGACTAAATTCTCGACCATCCGATATAATATCACTGGAACCGTGATATTCAAAACGAATTCAAATTTAGGTACTGGTGACGGTTCAAACGAAATACGACTGTCATTGTAATTTTACAATAGTTTTTATCAACCATCAACGATACCATTTTGACCATTTCCGGTACTCTCATGTTGTTACAATATAAAATACAACTACCCACAGTCGCAGCTTGTTTAGGGCGCGGTCCGTTTTGAGTCGAAAGTGATAATAGCGCGCTCACACGCGCCCCGAATTGATAAACTGTATGAGCGTGAGCAACGTGAGCGCGCTATTATCACTTTTGACTCAAAACGGACCGCACTATTAGTTACACAACACTACTCATTGAAAGTGACTTAGTATTGAGTACAGATAGATTATTTGACAATTTCAGTGATATAATATCGAATAGGAAGGACCCTCAGGTACTATTTCTCCACCCATACATCCGATATGATGCCATTTCAAATCAACCTATTGAGAGAAGGGAAAGTATCTACTGAATTCGAATTTGCTCAATAATTATAGGATCTTATTAATAACATCTCAGCCTCTCTGAGTAACTAATAACCTTGCTTTGTCTCATTCATTCTTAGCGTTGTTATATTTGCGTGAAAGAGACAGAACATTGCATTAAGTAGTGATAGTGGACTTACGGTCAAGTTAATAAAACCTTCATATTGAATTTAAAGTTGACTTTCAAAATAAATTGCTTTTCTAGGTCTGAATAATATGACAAACGAAACAATTCGCTAAAAATACAATTTAAATTTAATAGACACTTTCACAGTATATTTACACAGTTATAAATGATGGTAAAATATCGGAATAATTTACAAACATCAATATTTTTGAAACTTAAATCTATTGGTTTGCGTAGGTTAGGACAAATTGACCATTGAAGTGAATACATCTACCCTGCCTTCCGATTTGTTAAACTCTTGAGTTTACTTATATTTTTCCAAGATATACTCACCTTTCGTTGGGAAGTTTTCTTAACATCATTACTGTTTGTCATGGTAGAAATTATAATCTGGTTCATTCGCGACAAATTTGAGCGCACACACTGCTCATTTCGGACCACATCTTATTATTATATGAATAGCTGTCTTAACTTATTTACATTGTGTTTTTCAAGTCCTTGTAAGATTTTCAATTGTAAGGTAAGTCGGACATTTGGCATGTTTCGAATAACGAAAGCTGCTGTTAGATTCATAAACTTATGAACTCAACTGAGTGAGATTATGAGTATAACATTACGCGGCGACTTACGTTTTATAAGTTTCAATCGCTCTACTACAGTACTTAGATCTACTTATGAAAATAATATCTAAGCATTATTATTATCATATTTTTTGACCTTAACCTATTATCATTTTTATGTATTTATTTCTTTAACAACTTACTATAAATTAGTTTTTTTAAAGACCTATTGAAAAAGGGTACGTGTATTCACTTCAATAAGGGCTATGTTTACAGAAGGGTAGATATACGAAAAATAAAAGAGGTTACTGAGCAAGCACTACCAACTGGTTGCTGGGTAACCCCACCATTTTCTCGTGTTATCCTACCCCCTTATTCATAAAAACTTAAGCAGCTCTTCAACAACACGTTAACTTTTGTATCGCTTTGTCTCTTTCATTCTCGTTGCTGCCGCCATTTGCGAGTAAGTGACATAACACGTCAATTGCTTAAACTATGCTTTAGCGTTGCGTTCGTTTTTATGAATAAGGGGGCTAGTCATTAGCCCGCTCGTAACTATTCGGCGGGAGAAGGGGGAGGTAAGTCAGGGGGGAGTTATATACATAACAGTAGTAAGAAGTTCCGAAACGATGTATGAGTATACAACAAGTTTGGTATGTTTTGTGTCGGGTGGGGGAGGGAGAGGGGTGTGGGTGCGAGAGAGACGGAGATAGCTCACGTGGGATGCAGCGTCGTGCTCAGTGACTTTAGTTGCTCCAGACCGGCCAGCAGGTCTCTGCAACAAGTGAAAATTACGTCAAATATACTCACTCAAAGGTCCATTGTGTTTTTTAACACACAGCGCCCTCTAGCCCCAAGATGAGCTAATCATCGCCCGTTTTTATGGGATACTATACAACGCATAAACATACTTAAAGATTATACAATAAATCGCTACTCGTGTTTCTAACCGCAAAACTCGAGGATGGTTGAACGAATTTCTTTTTGTTGTGTTTGATGAACTATGAGGAAGATTGTTATGGAGGGAAGTACGAGGATAATAGTAAAAGCAACAAAACATTTTTTCCTGGTTAGCTATCAAATACCGTGTTTATATGTCTGAAAATCTATGGGCGACATAGACACAGTATAAACATACAGTAGGTTATCTAAGGCTGCCCGCCGAGTTATTAGCCTAGCGTGCACACAGACACGCGGCACAGCCCGTCCGTACTGCCGCCTTCCTATGCCTCCCTATTTTATGCTAGCGTGTGCGTGAAATTGCTCGCTAAGTTTAAAATTATTAAAAATATATATATTATGTGATGTAACTAAAAATTTATGGTTTTCGTATTTTTTCCTTTATCTATGCTATAAGACGTTGCTTCGTACCAAATTTCAAGATTCTGAGTTCACGGGAAGCACCCTGTAGGTTTTGATTCCCTTACAAGTGTCGAAAATTTGCGGCATAAACGGCTGTATCTTTTGATTGCGTTGGCTTAGAAGTTTGATTTTTTCACAGCTTCAAGGGACAGTAGATCTGAGTAATTGATATAAATTTCAGCTTCATACCTCCACGCGTTCCTGAGAAAAAGGGTCTTGACAGACGGACGGACGGACGGACAGACGGACAACAAAGTGATCCTATAAGGGTTCCGTTTTTTCCTTTTGAGGTACGGAACCCTAAAAATGCAGAACTACATCACTCTTCGCAAATTGATTTGTTAATTCTACTGGGCTATAGGTGGCGATGGTGGGAACAGCAAGACTCACACTTGAAGAATTGGCCCGTTTTGGCTCTTGGCCGCGTTCTGTAGGCAGTGTAGGACTTTACCCAGCTGTGGGTCATATCAGGCGGGCCATAATAACAGTAATCTATGTAGATACCTGAGCGAGGTCTCGGCGACGGAGGTGGCGTGTCGCAGCTCTGTGGCGGCGCCGGCCTGCCGCGAGCGCAGGGTCCGGACTTCCTCCTGCGACGCCGCTAGCTCCTCCTACAATACAAATTAACAGTTAACTTGATTATACATCTTCGGGGAAGTCATCACGTTAGAGCTTCCAAGAAAACAAGGTTTTTTTTTATCTCAGGTTAGATGATAGGGCAGTTGTGGCAGCGGTACGGTTTAAGGCTACTTTATGACTAGGAATTCTATAAAAGCAGGTCTGTATTATAAAGTACCATCATAGTCAAGACATGACGTAGCCCGAAAATCTCCGAAATTTTAAGAAGGGAAGATCGTACCAGCATCTCTCGCAACCGGGTTTTTCTCGTATTTCTAGCTTAAGATAAGATATGCTTGGTGTTTTTGTAAGCATGCGTTTCATTTTGATTTTGCGAAAATATAATTTAGATAAGGCCACCTTATTGAAAAGATTCACCTTTTTTTGTTTTTATAAACCATTTAAATGACGCCTGAATAAGGTGGATACACGCAGGATAATGCAGACAGACCAACGTTTGGGACCAAGAATGTGTCGTAACGGGCATTTTTTGTCTTTTTGGTACAGACAGACATTTTAGCCTAAAAAGCTACAGTAAAATTATTATATTGATGTAGGAAGAATATTACCTTTAATTTTTTTATCTGCTTCTTTAGATTTGCAATAGTTGAATCCGCCTCTGTAGCTCGACTCTGAAATTTAAAGTGTTTCGTTAAATTACTGTATTCATACAGTAACTGGTGTGTCGGTGGAATAGGTTCTGCCTTGGGCTTGGGGTTCTGCATTTGATTACCACTTAGGACAAACATTCAGATGAAGTGCTTGTTCTGCAATGGGTCTGAGTCTACGTATATATATGTCACCGGAAAATAACAAGAACCGTAAATTTATAAATTTCCTAGGAAATTTATAAACTTTCATAGGATTCTAAACGAGAGATAAATTGTATTATTTTACGCCCACATTTCCGGAAATTTATAAACTTTCGGAACGCATCCGTAAAATAATAAGTGGGCGGTAACCAAACGCCATGTGCGCTCTGATTGGTCGAATTAGTCACGTTTCATTCCTCTCCTCCGCCATTTAATTTTGGTAGAAGGCCGGTTCTAATGTTTTATATTTTGTAAGAACAAATTCATCTTCGTGTTCATTGTATAATTTGCGGCTAACTCTCCGGCGATGAGAAACACCGATAAAAAATCTAAGCAACCCAGATAACGGCGGTATGCTCGCTTCTTACCACGATGGGTTCAAATTCCCTCGGTGAAATGTGGGCTTCTGAATGTTCCGTTCGTTCACCGTGACGGGAACTCAGTGTGACTCTGACTACCCCATTTGGAATATGATCGAGATGGTATGCCATGTTTTGTATGTTATATTTTATAAGTGTATTTCAGTTTTTTATAAACTTTTTGATATCGTAAAACACGATTTCTGCCGTCTTATTTTGATTAAGTAGGGGTTATCAGCCTATTAATTGTAAAAAGTAACCCGTTAAACCTACCCAGCTTTAAAGTAAAAGTGCAGACAGGTAGGTATTCAAAACTGATAAATGTACAGTTTGGCAAGTGTGATTGTACCATACTCTACGAACACAAGCATTGCTACTGTCAACATCGACCAATCAGAGAGCAGTGTGTTATTTTCCGTAATTCATAAAAGCGTAAAATTAAAAGCTCTTCGCTGATTAGTCGAACCGTTTAGAATCTTACGGATAGATATCCGTAAGTTGATAAATTTACCACGAGTCGTCGCAAATTTATAAATTTCCGGAAATGTGGGCGTAAAATAATACAATTTATCTCTCGTTTAGAATCCTACGAAAGTTTATAAATTTCCTAGGAAATTTATAAATTTACGGTTATTGTTATTTTCCGGTGACACATACATAGTAGACACTGTCATTTGTTAAGGCTCGCTTTTGAAGGTAAACTATTGCGGAAAATAAAGTAGGTATACCCTATAGGAGCTGTCATCGATAGCTTGAATAGCTGGGAAGACTATATAATTGCAATCGGTCGTAGATACTGCCAGGATAGCAATCGGTTGTGGAGACTGACCTGTGCGGTGTCGCTGTCAGCCTCCCGCTTCTGCGCAGTGTGGTTTAGCCGCCCGGTTTAGGCGCGATCAACGCAACGCAAGTCATTTGAGAGGCTTGCGCTCTCAAATCAACCCCTAAGATTCAAAAAACGAGCCTAGAGGAAGAGACACGTTAACCGTACGTAGATAGACACTGACCTGTGCCGTGTCAATATCAGCCTCCAGCCTTTGAGCAGCATGGTCTAGCTGCCCGGCGTAGTTCCGATCAGCGCGGCGCGCGTCCCGCAGCCCGGCGCGCGCTGCTTCAGCCGCGGCCTGGGTCTGAGCCCCTAACATTCAAGTAACGAACCTAGAGGAAGAAACACAGTAACCGTACGTAGATAAGACACTGACCTGTGCCGTGTCGATGTCAGCCTCCAGCCTCTGCGCAGCATGGTCCAGCTGCCCGGCGTAGTTGCGGTCGTCCAGCAAGGTCACCTAACTGTGTCCCTAACATTCAAGAACGTGTCTAAGGGGAAAAACACGGCTTAGCCCTAACTGGTCGATGGCAATCGGTCTTCAGCACTGACCTGTGCCGTGTCAATGTCAGCCTCCAGCCTCTGCGCGGCGTGGTCTAGCTGCCCTAGTGCCTTGGTCTCGCAAGCCTCTCAACTCAACCCCTAACTTTCAAGTAACGAGCCTGACCTGAGCCGTATCGATGTCAGCCTCCAGCCTCTGCGCAGCATGGTCCAGTTGTCCAGCGCAGTTCCGGTCGGCGCGGCGCGCGTCCCTTAGCCCGGCGCGCGCCGCCTCGGCAGCCGCGCGGTGCGTGAGCGCGGCCTGGCGCGCCGCCGCCGACTCGCCTTCCGCGCGGCAACGACGGCTGCGCTCCGCGAATAACTCAGACCTATACCGAAATGTAGTTTATACGTACATGACAAATAAACGGCCTATATGTATAGGCAATATTTAAAAGACATAGATAGGTTATGTCAGTACTGACACAGTAAACATAACAGTAGGTTATCTAAGGCCACAATTATAAATGCATTGCATACGTGGCGTCGATAAACTCATTTTGTTTTTAGTTCAAATTGCTAATATTTTTAAACGATAAACACTTGTAATGATTGTAAATTCATTCAATAATGCGTGCATTAATTAATAGAGAAACGAACAACGCATAAATGGACTAATTTTATCAAATTAATTACCTTTGTATAAATTGAATTGAAATAATAGATGATGAACGCAGAAAATTCACGAAAGGGGTCCCAAAGGTGGGTCTATACAATCCAACGGTAAACTCGCAAGGTTAAATGATTTTCTCACCTCGTGTGTTCGAGTTCTGAAATGATCTGCCGCAGCTGTTCGTCCTGGTGCTCCGGCTCTGGCGACGTCCGCCCAGGGTGCATCGGCAGGAAGTCTGGCAACCGCATCGATTCAGCACCTGGCAGTGTTTAGGAACAGTTATATTAAGGCAACGCGGCCTAACGTTGCGACGGTGTTTGCAAAACTTGCCCAACACGCCATTTTTGGAATAATCAATATCTGAAAATGATATTTGACTAATAGGCATGACGATAGTATCAAATAATCAACGATTTGAATATCTTAGGGGTAAATACATATTAAAAGGATTTAAAAGACACATTTAGTTTTATTTTAAAATCTGAGATTAATCAGATTTTCGATAAAGTAAAAGGATAAAATACTGCAGTTCGCCATTTTGACTCAAACGTCAATCACGCACTATGACGTCACTCTTATGGAAATCAACAAATGTCACTGTCGGATTTCATACAAGTGAGTTTGACAGACACGTGATGTTTACATAAGAGTTACGTCACACGGACGCCATGACACCTGCGAGCTTTTTCGAGTGCTGTTGATAAAATACTAGAAGAATGTCCTCAAACTTTGTTAAACTGACCTTTGAAACCGAAATAAAGCTTTTTTAGTATACAATACATGTGTACCTTTATCACGAAAGAAGATTTCAAAATTGTTCGTCATGCCTATTGTATTGTGAAGTAAATTCTATACTCCCCTTGAAAATTGGTTACTTTTTCAAAACAACAACACTTATGGTTAGTCAGATCATACTTGCTGATCATAAGAATGAAGTACAGAGTTATCTTAAAATGATCTATGTTGAGTAAGGATAAACATTTATTGAGTAGAGGGCTTCGTGCCAGTCACCGCAGTTCCCCCAACATGGACGATGAGAGGGAGTCCCGGAGTTTTTAGTGGGTATGCCACTGGGTGCCACCTGCCCAGTGGTGAGTCCCACATAACCTGTCCGCCCCCCGGTGGACAGGTATGCGTAATGTCATTTCCTCCGGGTCAAAAAAAAAAAAAAGGATAAACATTTATGAGAATTCAATAAAATGTTACTGCAGGTCCACATTTATCAAAATATGCCTGCCATTTGATGAGTGACATAAAACTAGTAGTCCAGATACCAGACCTACTATCAATCGCATCACTGGTGCGATCCGTTTGTTAAAAAAAATTACTTCCTGTCTTGATTTTCGGTATTTAAGCATCATATTTGATTGTAAAAATTTAAAGTCAGCTACATGGACATGACAGCCTTTACATACATTGAGAGTGCTGCAGCTGAAGATAGTGACAAACTCAATACATATCATATAACTCAGAAGGATTGGCTGACACGCGCACATAAGGCTATGTGGGCTGGAGATTGGGAGGCGAGGCCTTTGCCCTGCAGTAGGACAGAATGGGCTGATTTTTGATTAAACGTTAAGATATTAGTCCAACTTTTATAGAAAAGCAATCTGATTACTAAGGGTTCTCATCTACAAAGGAGAGTCCTTCAAACACTTCGTATGCAACTCAAGATACAATACAGTTCATTTGCTTTCATTTACAAGTACAAACAATAAAAGACTAATGGGTCAATGAATACCAAAGTACATTATGTACAAAGTACCTTTGACATTAGGTTTAATTCAGTATTAATTACATACAGGTCAGAAAACGGTACTAACCGTGCATTATGTGGTAATTAGTTATTTGAATGTAATTAATTTATTTTTACACCAAGTGTCACTGACATTACAAAAAGTCCAATTAAATTGAGAAAGCAGAATATTTGAATATAAACAAGCAATTGTCATGTTTTACAATAACCAAACACAATATTTAGGCTTAGTTGCACCATAGTAGAAGTTAAAGTTTTTGTCAAATTTGACAATTTGACGTCATTTTTGCTTACCTGACCGGTACTTTAACTGAAATTTTTATGTTTGTTATTGTTAAAGTCAGATGGTGCAACCCAACCTTAATGTATTACATGATCATCATTTAATAGACTCAATCCTAAAATTTATAATGTCTACAAATATTTCAACTACACCACATAATTTTAAAATTTTAAAATTTTAAAATTACTTCCCTAATTCACTATAGCTTACAGATTGTGAACTTTGAAAAAAGAGGGTTCCCAGCAAGGGTAAACCTTGATCATCACAAGTAGTGCATTGAGATGGGAAAGTGAAGTCTTTTTCTAAAATTGAAATTGGATTAGCATACAGGCTTTTGTTTTTTATTTATTTATATTACACACACACACAACTTCCCCATTCACATAAATAAATACTACAGCAACTAATGATAAATTGTAGGAGACCCCCAAGAACAACCACTTATGTGATGAATATTTAATTTTGTGGTTATAGTCTATAGATTTAAGCATTAATTTTCAAATTAGATAAGTATGACCGGTTTACTAGTAACTGGGTTACCCTTAGTGTTATTTCAGCTGAATGTGTTTTATTATTATTATAGATAAGTAATCAAATGAGGTATGAGGATGACACTCTTTACTAATACAGTTATTATGAAGAGCATAGGTTGCCAATCAACATGGCGAGCTGAGTATGAGACTGACAGGTGATAGAATCAATGGTGTATGTCAGAGGAGGCCTCAGTCACAAGAAACACAATATCAAGCATTTCTGTCTGTGGTTGTAAGTGTATGTCAGAGGAGGCCTCAGTCACAAGAAACACAATATCAAGCATTTCTGTCTGTGGTTGTAACTGATAAAGGGAAAAAGGGTGAAATGGCCCACAATGGGTGGATCATACCCAATCAGAAATATTAATTAATGTTTATGATACAAGGTTTTCATTTGGTTTTCTTTCAGAAAAAAATGTTTTTTTTTGCTAGCTATTATACCATACACTTACAACCAATAGGCATGATGACTGTATTTTTTTTTTGTTTATTATCGAAAGACCTTACATTTATGTAAACAATCCTCAAAGAATCACTTCATCTGGATCGATACCACCAGAGATATCACAATTTGAAATGCACATTTTTTGGACTTGCCCAAAAACGCTCCATACAAAAGCGACAGTGACGTCACTATCGCTGTCACTTTTGTATGGAGCGTTTTTGGGCAAGTCCAAAAATGTGCATTTCAAATTGTGATATCTCTGGTGGTATTGATCCAGATGAAGTGATTCTTTGAGGATTGTTTACATAAATGTAAGGTCTTTCGATAATAAACAAAAAAAAAATACAGTCATCATGCCTATTGAATTGGTAAACAAGAGATATATGAAAATATCTGATATATTTTATAAAGATGTCCAAATAAAGCAAACAATACTTTACCTGCATTTAGAGGCAGATCCAATGGGAAAGTATTTCTGGGTGATGTATTCCTTCTGTCAGCAGGGTTCACTGACTCAGTGAGATCCAAGTTGAGGTGTGCAGGCAGGTCCACCTGCGCAATCCCAGCAGCCTCTGCACCTACTGGCAGGTCCAGTGGCATCCCACGAGAGGGACCCGCATCATTTGTGGAAGACACAGAAGCCCTAAAAGGGTCATAATCATAGTTCCTATTACCACTGTAACCACTGTTACTTCTTCGTCCTAGTGAAGATGTGGAACCAGCATTAAAAGTATTACGAAATGTAAAATCTGGTAAATTGTCCAAGTCCACCGATATCGGACCATTAGAATTCAAATATGCCTGTTCAACTAATATATGGTCTTGAACAAAGTCTGGAAGAGAAGGCATGCCTAAAGGCTCTGAGGCCAAGTTTGGTCTGTGGTAAAAGGGCATATCAGAATTGTCCGTGTAAAGATTATGCTTAGAATCTGTATTGTTCATTACACTACTAAATGGTATCTCTACAGAACTGCCTGAAGATGTATTATCACTTATACGATGGCTGCTAGAATCGCTACTCTTTTCTTTGGCTTGATTATCGGTCGAGCGGGTCTTCTCGCGCCTAGACTCGGCGTGAACGTCTATTTTAGTCGGCGAGTGCTGCACTGTATTGGCGTAAACTTTGGGTCGCGCACCAGTGTTTTCGTACGTAGAGTTGCCCGGTAACGACAGGTCACGCTTCAAGAAATGCCTAAATGAGAACGGATTCTCTTCCTTACGAGTTGCACCCGTAGATTCTGAAACAAAAACGAACGAATCTAGCGGTATGTCTTTATATTTAGCGGACAAAAAACAACTTCGTAAAACACTTACTGGATGATGAACTTTTAGCCTCTGAAGGCGAAGACTCGCCGTTTTCGTTAGAATTGCATTTTGCTTCATCGATCCCTAAGTCTGGTTTGGACGCACTCTGCTCATTTTCCTGGGAAGGCCCTGGATTATTTGAATTTTGAGGAGTTTTCTCCGAAACACCATCTTCGTCCTCCGCCATGATGATGATAAATGAGTGACAGTTCGGGTTACGTTCAAAAACAGATTGAGAAAGGACTCTACGCCTCTATACGGAATAAATAAACTGCGTTCTAAAACCAATGACAAAACCAAAACAAACAAAGATCATAGAATTCATAGAGTAAACGACCATCACAGCTGCCTTGCCTTTTTCACAGATGTCGCTAACATAGCCTCGAATAGGCCAAATTTTAACTATTCGACTGACACCGGCGACTGACTACCGACACTGGGAGAGATTTCCGATTGCAACTTAGAAAGCGCATTGCTGGTAATAATTTTACCTATTATCTATTTAGTAAACACCTGTTTGGCGATTATGGCGATTGTGGCGATTATGGCAAACCCCCCCCAAAATGATGGCACGACATAAGAAACGGCCCCCAGTCCCCGGCGGCCCCGCTATTCCTGGCTGCGGCAGCGGTTATGGTAACGGCGGGGCAGGGGGTGCGAAGAATCCCCGGGTAGGATCCGGCTGCCAACATCGACGACTCGACCTGGCAACTTATAACGCGCGCACACTGAGGCTCGACGCGAAGCTGATTGAGTTGGAAGAGGCAATTGGTAAGTTACATTGGGATATTATTGGAAAATCCACGCTCCGACCAATACCGGCTCAGATTCAAAACCGTTTCGAAGCCCTTGAGAACAGCATCGATGTGGACGATCAATACAACATGGTGGTGGATACTGTCCGTACGGTAGGGTCCAAGCACTTTAAAACCCGCCGTCCAAAATCAAATAAACTCTCCAGCCATACTCTCCTACTCATGGATCAGAGAAACGAAATGAGGCTACAGAACTCAGTGGATGCCCATCGTTATCGGCAACTCAATAGACAGATATCTAAGTCTTTGACGAGCGACCTTCGCCAATTTAATACCCAGCGTATTAAAGAGGCCATTGAGCGGAACAAAGGCTCCAAAGTGTTCGCTAGAGATCTGTCTATTGGGCAAAGCCAACTCACGAGGCTGCAAACTGAGGCAGGTAGCATCATTACGTCCACACCTGAAATCCTGAGGGAGATTGAGAGTTTCTATGGACAGCTGTATTCCACGCAAACACCTGTTGAAAGCAAGGCTGAAGACCCTAGAGCCAAGCTTACCCGACACTATACCGAAGATATCCCGGACGTCAGCCTGTACGAGATTAGGATGGCTCTCAAGCAGCCTTAAAACAACAAGGCGGCGGGTGATGACGGAATCACAACAGAGCTTCTGAGAGCGGGCGGTCGGCCGATACTCAAGGTCCTCCAGACGCTCTTCAGTTCTGTCATCCTCGGGGGCAGAACGCCAAAGGCATGGGGCAGAAGCGATGTGGTGCTGTTTTTCAAGAAGGGTGACAAAACTCTCTTGAAGAACTACAGACCCATATCGCTTCTGAGCCATATCTATAAGTTGTTTTCGAGAGTCATTGCGAATCGTCTCGCTCGCAGGTTTGACGACTTCCAACCTCCCGAACAAGCCGGGTTCCGAAAAGGCTATAGTACCATAGACCACATTCATACGCTGCGGCAAGTTATACAGAAGACCGAAGAGTATAACTTGCCACTTTGCCTGGCGTTTGTGGACTATGAGAAGGCCTTTGATTCGATTGAGACCTGGGCAGTGTTGCAGTCTCTCCGAAGGTGCCAAATAGACTACAGGTACATCGAGGTGCTAAGGTACCTATACGAAAACGCCACCATGTCGGTCCGATTACAGATTCAGAGCTCTAATCCGATCCAACTACAGCGAGGCGTGAGACAAGGAGACGTCATATCTCCGAAATTGTTCACAGCTGCGTTGGAGGATATTTTCAAGCTTCTGGACTGGAAAGGACGCGGCATCAACATCAATGGCGAGTACCTAACACACCTACGATTCGCCGATGATGTAGTTCTTATGGCTGAGACCTTGGAAGACCTGAACATAATGCTCGAAGATCTCGGTAATGCTTCTCAAAGAGTGGGTCTTAGGATGAACATGGACAAGACGAAAATCATGTTCAATGCCCATGTTGCACCCGCTCCAGTTAACGTTGGGAACATTACACTCGAAGTTGTTGACCACTATGTTTACCTGGGACAGGCAGTCCAGTTAGGTAAGTCCAACTTCGAGAAAGAGATCTCTCGTCGAATCCAGCTCGGATGGGCAGCGTTCGGGAAGCTCCGGCATATTCGCGTCCGAAATTCCTCAGTGTCTCAAGACGAAAGTCTTGACCAGTGTGTGTTGCCAGTAATGACATATGGGAGTGAGACGTGGTCGTTCACTATGGGTCTCATAAGAAGGCTCAAAGTCACCCAGCGAGCAATGGAGAGAGCGATGCTTGGTGTTTCCCTGCTTGATCGAATCAGAAATGATGAGATCCGCAGGAGAACTAAGGCAACCGACATCGCTCGAAGGATTGCATCGTTGAAGTGGCAGTGGGCGGGACACATAGCGCGGAGAACCGATGGCCGTTGGGGCGGAAAGGTTCTCGAATGGCGACCGCGTACCGGACGACGTTCCGTGGGCAGGCCCTCCACAAGGTGGACCGACGATCTTGTCAAGGTCGCAGGAAGCCGCTGGATGCGGACAGCGCAGGACCGATCGTTGTGGAGATCTTTGGGGGAGGCCTATGCCCAGCAGTGGGCGTCGTTCGGCTGACATGATGAAACACCTGTTTGGGTGGAATTTGTCACCCTAAAAAAAGAGAGGGTCCTGGAGATTGCACAGCTGCCTAGTTTCTTCGCATTGCTAAAACAGCGGAGATTGCATCGAATGGAACCGTCCCGTCTGCCTCGACAAGTGCTTCTGGGTTCTGTAGCAGATGCGAGGAGAGCTGTTGGAAGACCCTTGCTGCGCTTCAAGGATTGCGCGAAGAGAGACATGGCAGCCTTTGCCATCGAATCCACGGGTTGGGAGGGACTCGCCCAGGATAGAGATAAGTGGCGAACAAGTGTTCAGAACGGTCGCAATGTTCACGATCAGACCTGGTTCTCTATCTTGGGTGAAAAGCGCGAAAAAAGGCATCAAAATAACATCACCTTACCCAACCCAAACATCAAATGTAGTTTGTGCGGAAGGCTATGCCGTTCGGGGATAGGCCTTTTCAGTCACAAAAAAAAGTGCTCTATCTCCAACGGCACTGCTTAAAACGTCTGGAAAGATGCAGAGGCCATTGATGGTTGGAATTGGAATCAGTCGCCATGGCCATTTTCATGCCATTTAATTTGATCAAAGATAATTTTCATTTAACTTTATTTAAGACGTGAAAAGTTCAGAATTAGTGTTTAAGATAGCTCACAAATACAGACGATTAATATATGGAGAGTCCCATGATAGAACTTTAGATGTGAATGGAATGGAACCAGTGGCAAATTTCGATTATTTTCACTTTTATTATGAACTAGCAGCAGCCACCCGCGAATTCGTCCGCGTATACTTAGGTTAAAAAAAGTTATATACATATCTATATAAATTTTAGCCTATGGTGCTCTTCAGATGCCTAAGCAATATTATTGTAAAGTGAGAGAGCAATAAGGGATGTGCAGCACATACAAACTTTCACATTTATAATATTAGTAGGAGTAGGCATTTGATGAAATGACCTAAAGCAGCAAAAAATTAAAGATTTCTAAGTTTACTGCAGTAAGACAAGTGCGTAAACAAGGGTTTACAGAGAAAAAACACGGTTACGTGGACTCGCCACCAGAGGCGCTACCACCGATGATTCCATACAACTTCGTGCTCACTGTTCACTAGCTTTTGATGCGTTTGACTGAATGAAACTGGCACTGAGCCCTCTATGAGCCCCCTAATCTCGTGAAGATACTGCACAAACCTGGCCGATGGGGTGGTGGGCCATTGTGGGTGTAGACAAACGCAGGACATAGAAAACAAAATAAGGACATAAACAGAGAATTTTATTAAGTATTTTTATTTAAGGCTCCTTTTTACTGTTTCATAACATGTTGTTACTACACATTGACAGAAAGTGAATCGTTAACTAATTAGTTTACAACAAGATAAAATAAAAACAGTAAGTTTTAAGAATAAAATAACAAAATAAATTCGATAACAGTAAATGCACTTTCCATTAATTCTAATGTTAAGTTAATATTATAAAAATAGTGAAACAATTTACATAATTTACTAGCCATAGAGTTGGTACGTAGATTGAAGCATCACACCGCACTTCAGTTGAATAGGTATACAGTGTGTTTGGGAACCGGTGTCCGACCCGTTAAGGTGAAGTAATATGATCTATTTTATGAATAAATCCACCATAATTAAGCACTTTTAATTAATTTTTTTTTAATTTATTTCAGGTAAATTTTACCTGCGTTTCAAAGGGTCTCTGATGACAGGGTGATATTCAATTTGTCACAACTTCTAAACTATTTTACTTGGAACTTTGATTTTTGCTTCAGTGTTTAGGTGATGTCTTTGGGTATCCAAAAAGTTAAAAATAAATGTATGTTGACAGTTTAGTTTTTCTGAAAAAAAAAAAAATGTAAAAAAAACTAACAAATTCTATTACAATTTTCAAGTTCAAACATTTTTTTGAGGTATTTTAAGGGAGTTATGAAAAAATGCTTTTTTGTCAGCTTATTGCCTACTTTTGTAGCTGTCCAACGATACCACTTTTGTGACTGTAGGACCTCTAAATCGGCAGATATTGCAAACTAAAATAACCCACCCGTACTCCCGAGAAAAAAAAATTAAAATGGCGGCCATTTTAAAACAACTGGGGCAAAGTGCTTAATTATGGTGGATTTATTCATAAAATAGATCATATTACTTCACCTTAACGGGTCGGACACCGGTTCCCAAACACACTGTATATTTTGGGAAATAGTGAAAGGATATTTTACAATACTTTAGAGAGAATACAAAATGTTACTACATTTTAGATATTAAGAGCGAGCTTTTATATCTACTTTTTATATTTTGGTTTGTCTGATATCTGGTCGATGTACGATCAGCAGCATGGCAGGCTACCTATTTCCGGTCATTCATCCTTGCTCTTTTGCAGAGAATGGGCTCTCAGCAAGAGCGATATAAAAAACGGCAATAGGTAGCCCGATTCACTGATTGTACAGTACAGACAGGTCGAGTGTACGCTTTGATAGTTTTTAACTCTAAAGTATATTACGCTTGACATGTCACCGTCTGCATAGAAATTGTATACTGTGAGTACTTACTAACGCAGTCGCTAGCGTTTAAGTATTTGTATAGAAGTTTGATAGTGCCATTTTTACCGGCGAGGTTAGAAATACTATGAAATTAAAGACAAATAATGTTCTTACTTAAAGAGATAGTAGAGGTTGTAGTTAAAGGGATTATTAAAACAGTGTCGGCAAAAAGCATAGGTAACAAATACCCAAGTAACTTATTATTATAACTTTAGTGGTTTATTAAAAAGTCCATGTGCATTAGATCGACGTTAAGAGTACAAATAATGTAGAAGTACTTATTATTTCATAAGTATATGTACACGTACAAAAATGGTGAACTTCCTAAGTCATATTAACAGATTGGACTATACATAGGTATGTACATAAAGTAGTGTAACTAGAACATTAGATTTTCAAAATAATTTGGCACTAGTAGTTTTATTAATAAAATAGAGGGATCAGATTTTGGTTACATTACACTATACCTTACGCAAATAAATAAATAAATAACTATCTACAAATATGGCACAAATCGATGCATAATAATTAAGCTAGGTATATAAATAAACCTTTTTTTTGTAGATTACATTACATTAAAAAAAACAGCAGCATAATGATGTTAGGTAATTAATAAAATGATAAAGGAACTTAAACATAACAAACAATATTGATATTAAACATTCACTAGGTTACAATTTTTCAAAATCGATATTGACTGCAAAGGTGTATTTTGAATAGTACTTATAGCAGTACAGTGTGCACAGAATATCGAATTCTAGAAAATGAAGACACTGAGAGCGCTTATTTAGCTCTAAAAAAGTAAACTAAGTACGTAGGCAAGAGATGTGAATTATTAAGTCAATCTAATTTATGCTATCATTGCATTTTCAATAATTCATAAGTCTGTTGCACAGTGTGTCAACATTACAGTGTGTCAACATTACAGTGTGTTGACGTATTATAACCACACGAAGGTATTTTACTATAGTGCGGATTTCATCAACCACGCGTGACTGCCCCGCATGTGGCCCTTTAGTGCCACTCTAAACCCAGCCTTAGTGCCTAGCCATACCTAGTGTTTATTTAAATAAAGTGTTCATTTATTTAAATAAACACTAGGTAATAATAAGGTCCACAACGATTTTTGTTGTGTTTCAGCGTATAGTCTTCAATATACGAATGGTTACATCCTACACACCTTACCTAAATTATAAAAGTAAAGAGCTGTTTGCTGGTTTCCATACATAGATTTTAACGCTTTTCATATTAAAACAAGTTTAAATACACTTTTTTACATTTGTTTTTGACTACTTATATTAATTACATGATTGTAAAAATATTTATTGTTATAATATTATGACAAAATAAGTAACTTAATAGGTACTTACATACATATCATGAAATATCAAGTTTAGAGGTTAATATGGTAATAATAATAATAAGTAATAAAATACTTTTAAGTCATTTAAAATTTTCGTGTCAGAAAAATGTAGGTTGGTCCATACATCTAAATAAAATGTTTTGTTTTACAACGTTACGGTAAAAAATCTATTAGGTTGTTATAAAAAGGGCTATGGAAGAAAATTACGAACGAAATAATACAAACAAAGAAAAATCAGTCTTTAGGATACAAAGGAAGAACCGTTTAGGAAAAATAACATTTGTCGTAATTTTAAGAAATCTCAATATTTTCATTATTGCATTCAGCTTAGAGTTCATGACTTTGAAAACTTTAGCATCACTGGTAGCTACTAAAATGCATGTATTTACTTAAACGTCTTTTACAATGGAAGTTCAAGATAATTACGAAAAACCCCATTAATCGGCGATGCAGAATTATGAACACTTTCATTGGAAATATGGCCCGGAAGTAACACAGTGGTTAGTTTCGTTGCTCACTGGACACTTTAATTGAAGTGTTTGAATCTGACATTTATTGCTTTTACAATTTAACAATCAATGTTTACAGAATCAATCTGGAGGACCGTACCGGAATCCATATAATAACCCGGAAGGCAATACCAAAAACCAGTGAGTAACCTGGAAGGAAATACCGAAAAAAGTGTTTACCATTGTGCAAGTGCAACGACTTAAGTGATTCAGTTTTAACATTAGCTGAACAATGTAAAATCAAAATGTTTATATCATTCGAACACTTTAAGATGGTATATACACAGTACAACAGTAGATCAAGCTACCGCAAGTTGTACAAAAAAATCCATAGATTTGACAGTTCGATGTAACCCACTGCGCTGTTATGTGTACATTTTTACTACTTATTTTAGTTACTTGTTTGAGTCGCTTTAGTCCCGATCTCATGAGAATAAATGCCAAATACTGTTTTACTTTATGTGCTTTTATTGCGTCGTCGTAGGTACACTGTGATACGGTCAGCCACAACTGCTACTTGATATTTTATTACATTTAAAGCAGTTTTTTGCATGATGTTAATCTTAGTTAAAAATTCGCATTGGGCTCACCACTTTCAACATCGGGTTTAAATACGCGTGGCGAGTTGGGCGCTCCTGAGTGCCTTGTTACAAAACTCATATTTACCCAAAAGCAAAGGCGGCCAAGCTGGTGTTCTAGTAAAAAAAACTAACAACCTAATATTTCAAATATTCACAATATTTTTTCCTTTGGTGTCCCAACGAGAACTTGTCGTAGCTACTAACTTGTGAGTGTCACCTACTTCATTTGAATATAGAAATAACTTGATTTGACATTTAGATCAATTTGATTTTAACACATAAATAAATAAATTCAAAAAATACGAGTTTGAATACTTTTGATTTATACATGTGACTACGTCACACACTTATGACCCCCTTACCCTTTTGGTCACACGAAGTCACACTCTGTTTACCCACTCCCAACCCTTTCATTCGTGAAGTAATTTATGCATCACTTCAATTTAGATATATCCAGCTTGCCAATTCTAAATAAGAAAGTGTTGAATTGTCTAGTCAACATAAGTACACTGCTCAAAAGTGTCTAGGGATATCTCAAGTATTTTCATACAAAGTATAGCTATTTGGGAGGCTGTAAAAATTAAAATATTGATACCAACATAGAAATTTTTATAACACAGAAACTGCTATATCTGCCCTTTCAGATTGTATGAAGAAATTCATTGTAGTAGCATTATTGTACAATCGTAAGGACGTTAAAAAAAGGCAGATTTTTCTTTTAAAAGGTGTCAAAATTTTTGCAAAATCAAACGCTTTTTTTTGTAGTATTCTTAACCTTTATCTTATGCCTATGTCCTCGCGTTATTCTAAGATAATATTCAACTTGTAAACAAACTTAACTTTATGAAATATTTGAAAAATTATATCGCTATGATATCCCTAGACAGTTTTGATGTGTGTATTTTGACCCATACTAATTTATGTGAATTTTCCATGACTTCGCAATTTGGCAACATTAATAATACTAATTTAGTTACTACATAGAAAAATGATTCCCAAAATTACATTGAGTGATAAAAAGATTTGAAAAATATTTTTACTACATCTGAGAAATCTAATTTAAATATTTAAGTAGAAACTTACAGTAATAATATTAAATTTTCACTTTTGCACTCACTTTTATGTGTGGATTACTTAAAAGTCTAGCTTACTATCACGACGATTTATATTTGAAAACATGTTATACTTTAGGTTTGTCTTGCATGTAATTTTTGTGATATAGTCGTGTGTAGTTCGTTTATGAATTGTGGGTATATAGAACTAATTATCTAAATATACAAAAGCTAGGATGCGAAGTTTCTTTCAGCGTTGTGTTGCCAGAATGAAAAGTCATCATCATTTTGTCAAAGCGTGATTCAACAATCTGCAAATACTAAAAGTCCATCACTTTGAATGATGGTAAGTTGGAGCCGTGTGTAAAGTGAAGCTAAGTTTGTTTAAGTAATACTCGTATAGCGAACAAAATCCATTTTCACTATATTTTATTAATTCAATAAATTAGCCTACTTTCACATATTGCATTTATTACTTTTTTATTATTATGTACTTCCTTACTGTCATTTGAGTTTTCTTTGTCATTTGATTTGTGCTTTTTGAATGAAATGCTGTTCATCCTATAATTATTATATTCTCGTAATTTTCTTCGAGTTCATTGTTACCTTACACATTTACTTTTAAAGGATTATATTTGTAAATAGATACACTTAGTGTAAACTGTAAATGTGGTGGTAGGTATGTGGGTACAACTATTAAAGTTTGTAAGAGGTGCACACAGTTATACAAATACACAATTCGTTTTTCTGTAGATTAACGAAAATGCATTTGTAACTTGGATTCAATGGGATTTAATAAATGGAAAAAACAATGTTTCTACAATTACACATTATTGTTTAGTAAAAAAAACTGTAAATACAAATAATCGCTAAATCATGATAACATAACAATTATGCAAAATTTCAAGAATATTACCGCAAAGCAGGGACAAGAGAAGTTCAAAAACACTATTAATTATATTTGATAACTCTTTATATGTGGATGATTGTGCATGTTCGCGCATGGAGTGAGCTTGTTTGTCTCACGCCCGAAAACAGTTTGGTGTAAATTCATTTTATTTCCGCGGGAATGCGCCCCGTTTTGGAACGCTTCCAAGGCGTTCATCGTAAAAAATGCTCTAACTTTGAATGAAAATACGACTGTGGCACTTTGACTATTCAGCGTGTTTGAATAGTTTATAGTACAAGTTATGAATTAAGCGCTTTTATAACATCAGAGTTTATCATTTTAATGGCGTGAAAGGATGAAAACTTTAGGCTTTGTTGAAGAAGGCGAGTAAATAAATTGTGGCCTGTTGGTTCCGATCATAACTTAACTTTTTGTATGTTGTGTTCACTTAGACTGCGCCTTCTCAGCTGGGCAGACAAAAAATGACTGTCAGCATTTTAACCTATCATGCGTCAGTTGAGTGAGTTCAAAACTATTCTGTAATTCAATTTTAAACACGAATCGATTCGTATCGATTTCTTAGTCCAGGGAATCCGATTTCAAAATCGTCTTAACGAACCTTACTAATGAAAACTACTGATTGTGGAAATCACCAATGGATTTACGTGTGTTCCTTATAAAATATAGGTTTCATAAAAATCATCATGACAAATCGATTTTCTATTTAATCCAAAGTAAAAGCAAATAGTATCTACTACAGTGCCTGCGCAAGAGATAACGGTGTCCTATCTTAAAATTTCTAATACTTGTCACTTTCGATGATACTCCAAAAAAAATGATTGCCCTGTTTATCACCAATTCCGCCATCATTTTAACAGTTTATTTTTCTATCCAAAACGGAATACAAACAAACACAATCGCATCACGATTATTTTAGTTTTATTTTGAGGTGTTACAAAAACACTTTACCTTGTACACGTTGTTTTTAAACAACCCACATACGACTGTATCACAATCACATGTTGGACCGATCACGTGTTCCAATATAAACATTTATAACCCTACACGATAATTACACTCTCGCGCACGTCAACGGAACACAAATGTTAAACCAGTGAGCTGCGCCTGCGACGCTGTTAAACATACTAGTTACAAACATGACTAAATACTTAATTATCTCCCTCATACAGACGCTAGATTATCTAGGCGACCTCGTAACCTATAAATTAATACAGTTAAGACTAGGATTGCCACCTTTTAAACAATTTAAATAAATAGCTGCTAATATGACAGCGTTAAAATAAGTCGTATGCCAACGTCTTGGCATTATAATAAGGTTATCATTAAAACGTCAAAGAATAGAACTGCTGCTTTTAAATATCTTGGAAAGCAGTAGTTCAACTATCATAGTCTTAAGGTTTCAGAAATCATTCTATTGTAAGATGGTTTTAATAGGTTGTGTGGCTATTTGCTTACTTTCATGGTCACTGAACTATCTTAGGCAAGTTAAAAACGCATTTGTAAGGACAATTAAACCATTACCATTTCAGCTTTAGCAGATATTAATTGCTAATTTGAACGTCTGATTTGGTTGTACTCTTATTGTTCGGTGACTAGCCATTTTTAAAAAGTAATCGAGACTGCAAATAACCCTTCAGCACCAAGTGCAATTTACTATTCAAGATTTAAGACCTTTAAATATGCTTACTTCTATAAGTTAGTTCATTAATTACTCATTTTTAGTTGTACTATGGACTACAGTTAACTACAGCTCAAGAGCAACTTAATGGGTTTCGTAAGTCATAGTAGCGAGATCTTATGCCGGCAGTGTTTGCTTTAGCTCAGTTAACTGTACACAAAATTATACGTCAGATGCACCTTATCCCGATGCATTAAAGGCCATTTTCAAAATGCTTAGTGACAGAGGAAAAGAGTTCCCATCGAATTTAAACCTCTTGACACCAATGAAAATGTTCAGCATGCTTGCATTGCGTATGATATTGTGGTCCATGAGTATCCTGCAGATCCATCTGTCTGAATATAACGAAATCAGGTGACAATCCTAACTACAATACGACTATCCTCTTAGAGGTAAATTGGCGATTATACTTAGTATCACAAGGTTCAACCTTAAATTTCACACGTACGTTTCCTCATGCCGGGCCGCGGCGACGGGCCCGAAGCACCCGTCGAGGCTTAGCCCCTAGCTGGAGCGATCTTCGGAGACGCTGTCCACGTCGGTGGAGGCGCGGGCCGTCGGCTAGCTGATCGACGAGGAGCTGGAGGTGGACATCGACTCGGCCGCCATTATCGCGATCGTCAACTCCTTCCGGGCCTTTTGGACCACCCACAGCATTAGGGTTATGCCGATTAGTATCTGCAATTGAAATAAGAACCATTGAGACGGTTGCTGGAATTACGGAAATAGAAGTACAGTTAAAAATCGCCTAAAGGCAACTCTATCTCCTTCACACACATTTGTTATCCGATCTCTTTTACTGTTCATCAGATAATTTAATTCAGAAATGCGTGAACTGCATTTTTAGACGGCACTTGACGGCAGGCAGTTACCATGACCATGATATCCAGTGTGACTGGTAGCTTAAATTTTCGTCACCCAATCACGTCAGTTGACTTGACATAGAGATGTTACTATGTGCGGAAGGAAGCTGTTGATTGAACTTCAAAAGATTGCTTTTTAGTGTTATCATTACCTACATGGTCGTGATATTATAATTTGCACATATTTGTTAACATTGCGAGTGGTGACTCCTATTGGCCCACATAGCTTATAGTCGACATCTGGTTATCTGTTCAGATAGCACATACTTAAACTATGACTACTGTTACTATCAACCGTATTTATTTACTCTTTGTGAAATGATAAATTCTGCATTTACAGAAATATCTAGATTAAACTCGATGCTATTCAATTTTACCTAGATTTTTCCTGCGAATCCGTCTGTGTGGTGGCCGACATCAAACATCATAGATGCTATATCCAACTTACACAATTTGAATTTATCTTATCTATTTTCATAAGTTTTTGAAATGTTTATCAATGTATTCATTTATCACATTTGACTTCAAAAACGTTGAACAACATAAAGTTCCTTATGTTAACCCCTCAAAAGATGATTTTCCAAAAATCCTTTTTCTTACCCATTTACGTCATTTTAAGGAACACATCTGCTAAACTTCCAGGATTCTCATGGTCGGTCATCAAATCACCTTTCACGTTCATATTGTATCATCATCATGTCAGCCGAACGACGCCCACAGCTGGACATAGGCCTCCCCCAAGGACCTCCACAACGATCGGTCCTGTGCTGTCCGTATTCAGCGGCTTCCCGCGACCATATACAGGGTGTCCCGAAACGTGACGTCAAGCGGGCACGGGATGATAGGCTAGGTTATAGCGGCTCTGGGAAAAATAAGGAAAAAGATCTATGTCACTTGGTTTAGTAATAATAATAATATTATTGAAAATTTTGGAAATCGACACCCTTGACTAAGTTTTCATGTACTGTACTCACAAATGATCGAATTTCACAGCGTTTTAATTTTTTATGTAATCCCAGAAAACTATGCTTTCGATTATAGTCACTTTTATGATGATCAATATTGGACGATTCGTAAAAAAAAATAAGTTCGACTGAGTCACAGTTAAGAATTTTTTTGTCAGCTAACTTCATCCCTTATTTTCTTTGAAAAACATTATTGTAGCATCCTTGGCAAGTTGTTTAGAAAAATAGCCTATTTAATCAAGATTTTAAAAAGGTAAAATACTTATTATCCACTTGTCTTATGTTTCCATGAAAAATATTATAAGCCATACTCGGTGATTCAGAACTTGAACTAGCTGAAGTCTAAAGTACGCTATTGTTGGTTAATGAAACAAAAAGTGACCATAAGTTAGTGGTGGTAGCAAATAGGAAGTGATTGCTGTTGCTAAGCATTCCATGCCTGGTCGGTTAATGTGATGGGTGACCATTTCGGTTTCTTTTTCATAGTATCTCCGTACACATCATCAGCAGTTTTTCCCAGTTGAAGGTGCTAGTAGAAGTCAGCCGCGAAACTTATTCAGAGGCCTTAGGACCAGGGCACCTTAACATCTGACTACATAGCTCAATAGAAGCTCTGGTATCATACTTTTACGGTAAATGCGACATCACGCTTACCATTTGCGTTCAGTCCTCCTTACATACATACATAAGCGGCCTTTATCCATCCCACAGCTGGGCACAGGCCTCACCTCAACTATAAGGGTGGGAACTAGCCATACTCTAACCCGCGGGCTCAGTGCGGATTGATGTAGGGGTGTAAATTCAAAAAAAAAAAAAAATCTCAGATGTCACCTAGCCGCCCTAAGACCTCCAACTAAGCTTTGCGACTGACATTGACAGTTAGTCCCGGTTGATATCCAGAGATGCTTAACGTGCCTTGCGAAGCCCGGAGATACCGGAAAAATACATTACTAGTCTTCCTTGCTCGATTGAAAAGAAATTTCATCAAGCAAGAGCACGATAAAACACGGAAATAGGTAGCCTGACATGCCGGTGACTGTACCACAATCCACTCTTAGCTCACACTGTGCCCACATGTTAGGGTATGACATTGAAGCAATACAGGATAGTTGCGTTGAGCTTAAGCGTGATCGTTGAGCATAAGTATGACCTCGACTGGTGACACTTATGCTTAACCGCAGCGGGCACACGCAACGTCTTCCGGGACCAACCGCTTAGCGTGCCTTCGAAGGACGGAGAAGCTATAAAAGATTTTAAATGTTCGAAATGTTTGGAGTGGTCAACCATCACATTAACCGAGCAATCATGGAATGCTTAGCAACAGATAAACGTTCCATTTTTGCTGCTGCCACTAACCAACGGTCACTTTTTATCATCCAAGAAAGGCATGTAGACTTCACCTAGTTCAAGTTTTGAACGACCCATTATGGTTAATAATATTTTTCATGGAAACATAAGACAAGAAAATAGTAAGTATTTTACCTTTTTGAAATCTTGATTAAATAGGCTATTTTTATAGACAACTTGCCAAGGACGCTACAATAATGTTTTTTAAAGAAAATAAGGGATGAAGTTAGCTGACAAAAAAATTCGTAACTGTGACTCAGTCGAACTTATTTTTTTTACGAATCGTCCAATATTGATCATCATAAAAGTGACTATAATCGAAAGCATAGTTTTCTAGAATTACATAAAAAAAAAAAACACTGTGAAATTTGGTCATTTGTGAGTACAGTACATGAAAACTTAGTCAAGGGTGTCGATTTCCAAAATTTTCAAAAATATTATTATTACTACTAAAACAAGTGACATAGATTTTTTTTCTTATTTTTCCCAGAGCCGGTATAACCTAGCCTATCATCCCGTGCCCGCTTGACGTCACGTTTCGGGACACCCTGTATAGATAATAATCATATTGTATGGATAGCCCTTATTCGCGACACTTAAAAACGTGACTTTCCCGCCCCAGTACTTGAGCACGAGTGGGCTGTTGGAGATGAGTGGCCGCAAAAAGTTGACAGCAGCACTTTTTAATTCAAGATTTGGCTCAGAAGATGCAGAGTAGCATGACAATCTAAATCACTTATCCAAGGTTACATCAGTAATTGACTTTTTGAAGAGTTTTCCTCTCAAGATATTGCTTCAATGATTACATTATCTGAAGGCAGTATCGCGTAAGATGGGTTTGCACTTCAACGTCTTCACCAGAAAGATTACATTAAAAAAACATCAAAAACCTATACTTCACCTAACGAAAACACCAAGCAACTTTTTTACGATGCATGAATACAATACTTAATATTGAAAAGTGTTTCAAAATGCACAGCGTAGTTTGGAAGAATTTAAATATCAATCCTATCAATATAGAGAGTAAAAAATAACAGCATAGAGAAGAAATTAAAATGTCTGAAGTTTAAACAAAAGAAATAACAACTTCTTACATAAATCACCTCCCCCATTTAGTTCTCACGTATACTTACCTATCGCGTGACAAGTTAATTGTTAGCCTTGACTTTTACAACGCAGACATGCATAAAATGCTAATATCGTTGAGGAAAAACTAAGTTACACATTCACATAAGTCTAAAGGAAATCCCTGAACGTGAATCAACATTTTCCCCTTCGTTAAGGGGAAGTATTAGTACCGTCCTTACAACAGTTACAACTCTATGCAACCTATAGGTCCTATGTTGTATCATTCAATTTGATAACGGTTTATAGTATTTACAGGTATTTAGTTCTTAAATACGGGGTTATGCTCCTAGCTCCATGAGTTTTTGAAAAGTGGCAATTTTCAGATTTCGCTGCCATCTTCTTGTAACTCAACTTTGCCAAATCTGTGTCCGATTGTCCATTTGATTGTGTACGATATATATAACTTTCGTTTCTTTAGATAAAAAAATATCTTTCCATTTTCTCTCTTTGTAAACACATGAAACAAACGAAACTACCTAGCTGTCTTCGTACAGTATAAGCGGAAATTATCAATAAATACATCTCTATATATAAAAATGAATTTCTGTTCGTTAGTCTCGCTAAAACGCGGTTTTAAAATATTTGTAATGGTCCAGGGAAGGTCTAAAAGGTGAGTAAACATGAGAAATTGCTAGGAATATAGTGAAAAACCACAAATTAGTTTTCTCTTAGCAACTGTTCCTACCTGTCACGTGACACTGAATGTTTGACAACAGAACGAAGTCTGTCGGGACAGCTAGTAAATAAATAAAATTATCACCTTAATTGTGGTAGAAATATTCTATGGACAAGTTATCCTTGTCCAAGCAAGTCTAAGCCAGCTTATGTATTGCTCATGTAGTAGCATGGGTGCAGTGCGAGAAATTTAATGATTATAGGATAATTTGATTACTGTTGGAGAATGTTTAATAAATTCCATTAAAAGATAAAGGCCATTACTAAGAAAGGATAAATATTATTACTTAGATAGAATGACATGTCGCAATTGAGATCGTTTGCAAAATACATAAACCGCAATGTTAACGTGATGCAACTGAACACTAACCGCACTTTTCATATCGTATTATTTGCCGATGATATTGTAAGTAAATTCAATATAAAAAACCCATGTCGTAATCCATATGTATCCCAAATGAGGTTATAACATTATAGAACACTCAGAGTTCACTGCAAACCCAATTAAAATATTCAACAAAAATACCCAAGCGGATTTATCTGGATAACTAACCGATATTGTAAAATACAGTATTGTAAATGAAAATACAATAAAAAAAACATCGGATTGGTTTTGACGCAGAACGTCACTTTCGCAAATGGTCACCACGAAAATTTTGGTCACTTTCGCAGAATGTCACTTTCGCAACTGGTCACTTTCGCAGAATGTCATTTTCGCAAAAGGTCACTTTCGCACAATGTCATTTTCGCAAAAGGTCACTTTCGCATTTGGTCACTTTCGCAAAACGTCACTTTCGCAAAACGTCATAATCATCAGAAACAAGTCGATGTCATATTGAATTAAAAACAGGTCCATTGGAGCTGTTTTTTGTGTGACCGCATTTAGTACGCAGCCGTATCTTCCTTTTTTTGTAATACGTTATAGGGTTACTTAATAAAACCCTTATTGAAATAATTGTATTTTCCTATTTTTATACTGAAACTAGACTACCGTAATAAAAATTTGATGGAGTATACCTCTTTTATATTAAAACACTTAATAGAGAATTTATAAAGGAAATTCTAACAACCAATCAATAAAAAACGAATATTTAACATCAAATCTTTATTACGGTAGTCTAGTTTCAGTATAAAAATAGGAAAACGTATATAATGTATTCCAAAAAAGGAAGATACGGCTGCGAACTTAATGCGGTCACACAAAAAACAGCTCCAATGGACCTGTTTTTAATTCAATATGACACCGACTTGTTTCTGATGATGATGACGTTTTGCGAAAGTGACGTTTTGCGAAAGAGACCAAATGCGAAAGTGACCTTTTGCGAAAATGACATTGTGCGAAAGTGACCTTTTGCGAAAATGACATTCTGCGAAAGTGACCAGTTGCGAAAGTGACATTCTGCGAAAGTGACCAAAATTTGCGAGGTGACCATTTGCGAAAGTGACGTTCTGCGTCAAAACCATCGGATTGACCGAAACAATAACGGTATCTGTATTTATAAATTAGGGTACCGCTATTTTGAAGCTATTTTTCATAACATATAAGTATTGCTTAACCCTATGTTCTCTTATTTTCTAACCCACGGCCATGACGTGTGTTGTTGCCGTATTTACTGGTGCCTGATAGTAGTTCTGATCAAACATTGGGTTATCAATTAATTCAGATACCTTATTTCTGTAATCCGATTGTATTTCTTGAAATGTGGATAACGTTTCGATGATATCTAAATTGAGTGTCACTGGTTACCGGTCAACTGATTTTTTAATCAAGAATTTATGCCCATTTCATTAATTTCTCGGAACGATACGATAAGCTAACCATCGTTAGGCTTCGATATGGAAAAATATGTACCGTTATGAATGAAATTTATCGATACACAAAGGAAGCAAACAATAGGCATGATGACTGTATTTTTTTTTTGTTTATTATCGAAAGACCTTACATTTATGTAAACAATCCTCAAAGAATCACTTCATCTGGATCAATACCACCAGAGATATCACAATTTGAAATGCACATTTTTGGACTTGCCCAAAAACGCTCCATACAAAAGTGACAGCGATAGTGACGTCACTGTCGCTTTTGTATGGAGCGTTTTTGGGCAAGTCCAAAAAATGTGCATTTCAAATTGTGATATCTCTGGTGGTATTGATCCAGATGAAGTGATTCTTTGAGGATTGTTTACATAAATGTAAGGTCTTTCGATAATAAACAAAAAAAAAATACAGTCATCATGCCTATTGCTACGCGAGGGGAGAGCGATTCTTTGAGAATCAGGAAAGGACTCAGCTTACGCAATTGTTTAGACATAAGTTTACCCTCGAGAAGTTGTTGAAATTCAATAGCAAAATGTAGCTTCTGAATATGTTTAACGATGATCATTAAAGAGGTATGAAGCGACAAGTTTGTTTTTTTTTGCGAGGTGCCCGTGGCGCAGTTGTGACAGTCGGCGACGATCGCTGTTCTGAAGCACGTTCGGATGTTCGGATGGTACGTTAAGCAGTTGGTCCCGGTTGATGTCGCTAGACGTCAGTCGTGAAGCCTAGTCAGAGGCCCTAGGGCGGCTTGATAACATCTGACATTAAGGTTGCTCACTAACCTTACACCCTCCAACAATCCGCACTGAGCCCGCGTGTTGGAGTATGGCTCGTTTTACTTCATAATTGAGGCGAGGCATGTGCCCTGCAGTGGGACGTATACATATAGGCTGTTTATGTTATCTATGTATTTCTTACTACATCGTAGAGCCAACTCCGTACCGTATCATAATATACTCTGCTGCACTATCAGACTAGATATCCAATTTATGAACATCCATGAGCATTACACGTTTTAACGGCGATATGCAATCAGAAGAAACATCAATCACATCTTGTTATGATAAAATATCTTCATGAGCTATTTATAAATCGGCAAATACAGAAAATTCTTCTGCTAGCGAATCGAGCTTCTGTTATTATCATGGAAATATTCTGTGCGTGCCCACTGAACACCCACACGGAAAATGTGCGAGTAGATTTTGTAAATATTATGATTTAGAACAAATTGTTAGCAATAACTTAAAATTAACCTAACATATGCTGACGGCCTCATCCCGAACCGGGTAGTCAGTGGCACTCTGATTGTGTCATGGTTAATGGAACATTCAGAAGCCTACATCTTGTACCCAACTTTGTCAGGGGCCTTCTTGCGTTACTAGGGTTGCTTGGGTTTTCTCGACAATTGCTGACACGGTAATTGATATTTCAAAAACACACACTTTATAGCAGTGAACTGTTATCTTCTGACATTGGAGTGTCAATATCCCAATTTTATTAGTCAAATCATAGAATAACAAAACCCCCAAAAAAATTACACATACGAAACATCAAATGATTAGATTATTCACTCGCCTCGTAATTGTAATTCACAGCCAGATAAAAGGATTGGCAGGCAAACATATAACCGACGATTTGCAATCTGCACTCACAACGGGTGATAGATAGCGCTTTGTTGGGCTCTTATCAGGAGGTTGTAGTTGTAGCACTAATCCTCTGATAACGCTGTGCACTGAGCGTTATCGCTGCGGTGGGTACTTGTGAACTAGCACGATGCGATGATACGAGAATCTTTAATTATACTTACGTTCGGCCAGTATCGGAATTATATGGGCATTTTATTACTTTGGCATACTGGATAATTTAACAGAATCTTAATCATTTTTATGGCAACTTGAACGAAGTTAATGTGACAAAGTTCTGAAGTGTTACCATATTTTCGAAGCTGGCGTGTTTATATCCGGAACACAGACGTGCGCTTCAGAACTCAAATAAAAGATATCATGAAGTAGGACTAGTTAAGAGCCTCACAATGTGAGATGACCTCGCGGTAGACCAATGCGACGATGGAGAGACGAGCTGGGCCCCAAGTCTGCTAATTTAAACGAAACGTCCATTCAACCGAGGCTCAATAAGGATAACAATACGATTGACACAAATTCGGTAGTCTGCTAAAATCAACAATCGTCTCAATATGAATGCATTTCTAATCGGAATGGACGTTCAGTCTTAATAACAAACGGTATTGCCAACTAAAATCTACCATGCCGCTGAATGAATGAACGAATGATTTCTTTAATTTGAATGATCATTTTCTTCAGTTTCTCAGATTAGATTACATTTCTTTTGCGTGGACTTACTTGGTTTGATTATTTAACATGACTACACGTTTTTTAAAACACTTTATTTTATAATACGGTGGCTAAAGTATTAGTTCTCCATGCCAAAGTCTGCCAAATTAAAAGTGTCTCCTGTCTATAGCCTGTCATGTCTCATTGTCAAATGTCAAGTTGTCAATTTGTTCGAAAACACCATTGCAAATGCAATAAAATCAATTTATTTTTGGCTTTGTTTATTTGTTAAACGAGACTTGAACTTCGAGATAAGAACTAACTGTATTGGACAGTAAATAATATACTTTCTTCCCTTCGTATCGGTAAGTATTCGCACACCATATTTCATTTTTGTGTTAGTTTTTGGTGGTGTACGTCGCTTTATTTCCTGATCTTTTATATCTTAATTTCAGGTGAAGATTAACTACCTCAATGCGCAGTGCCACGAAAAGGTTGGAGGGCCACCTAAGCGCACATGGTCCGCGGGAGCATGCGCAATCCACAAATAGGCTAGTCACGGCCACAGGGGCTTATGTGATCTGCAGCCTTTCTATATAAACATTGTAAGCACACACGGTACCTTTATTTATATATTTTGAAGGCAAAGTCATTAACTGAAATTAATTATTTTCACTTAGTCGTTTTTACAAATACCTTCTTCTTTTTCAGGCTCCAGAAACCAGAAAGAGATTTCATGCCTAGAAGACAAAGTTGCTTCCCGCTGTCTGTTTGTTCAAATGTACCTATGCTTGAATCCAAGTACACAATGGATGTTGATGCAGTATTTTAACTCAAAGTGATTCAAGGATTAAGTATATTGCCTATTTTATCAGAGAAACACTGATAATTTTAAACATGTATGAAAAATAAAAGATTCAAAAATTGTTTAAAGAATTGTTTTATTGATTATATTATTACACTGATAATCACTCCATAGCCTCAATGCAGCATTCTAACAAATTCCATCAGTGCCGTCTGTTCCGCCTGTGCCCAGCAGTGGGACATTAAGCCGTTAATGTTTTGATATGTCCTTCTTTCCCCTGTGTTAGGTAAGGGGGTCATCATGATCTCTGCAAAGTATATTCACTGTCACCTGGAAATATTATAAAACAATTACCTATAGAAAAAATGCTCATTATACTTCAGCCTTGAATTCAAAGTTAATGTAGTTACGTATTTTTTGGTACAACCAATTTTGTGTTCTGGTTCAAAAGTGGGCTCCTACACTAGAGGTCGCGGGTTCGATCCCCGCACAGTTCATTCTGCATCAAAATGCTGTGTTCATATAGAGTCCTCAAATCATTTTGATGCTGACTGTACAAACATTTGTGTGCATGAATATCACTTTCGGTTACAATAACGGTCCCGTTCCTCATGTACAATGGGTCTCAGGATGGCTATGTGAGTTCATCGATGCAACTCAGAACACCCGAATCGATAGAATCTGTAACATCAAGTTTCACCTAACTATTTTTGAAAATAAATACAACAAAAACTCCAAAATACCTACTTGTATAAGAGATGGCTCCCTATTTTTTTTGCTTGATTGCATTCCGGCTTTGGATCCTTTTGGGCCGTGTTGTATACTGGTAGTACAGTGCCAAAAAAATGGACTAACCTTAAAATTGCATCCTTTCGCCGCTGTTGTTTTGTAGATTACTTCCTCTTTTCCGAGTATCCATGGTTTCATAAATCGGACTTGGGCATCCCCTTAAATGCATGTAAGCATTGCCGTGTTGGAATTTAGAGCCCGAGATTCATGGTGCTGAGCTAAAAGCCTAAAGAAGTCGGTGTCGGCGGTCACTCGCGTTATCAATGGTCAAAACATGCCAACGATTCGTAGGAAGTAGTGGCCAATCTTTTAATTCACCTAGAAAAGCACTCACTTCAATTTAAAAGCAGCTTTTAAGTTAAAATATCTAAGCACAATGACTGCAAGAGGTGTTGTTGTTCAATAACACAATTGTCAAAGAGATACGATTGAGCTAAACGTCAAACAAACGTCAAATAAGGAGCGGACTACCGTAATTCTTACAATCGGCTTACCAATGTACCGCTATTAGTGAGCAGACTACCAAAAAGTGCAATAACCAGTTTCGATGGAGAATCATTGGTCTTTTTTAAGGAGCGGAATACCAAATGTGTCAAATTAGACGATTACGATTCCATGCCGACTCGATTGCGGCGTCTTAAAATTAGCAGACTTGGGACCCTGGACAACTAAACAGCAGAGATTTGACGTCGTCGGCTCATGATCGGGAGCAATGGAAAAGTGTTAGAGAAGCTTCTGCCCTACAGTGGGACTGTGGGACACGTCTTGCTGACTTTAATAACAATAATTAAAAGAGGTTTGTAGAATGCTTATTCTCTATAAAACAGCTAGTAGACATTTAGGGGGGAAACTCTAAGTTTGCCTTATCAGAAGGGCTCCCAATAAAACTATTTTCTTCATCAAAATAACAAACCTTTACTAGACGGCATGAGTTGGAACGGTGTGTTCAACTTGGAGTTTCCATTTATTTCTTTTCAAAGTTAGACTATTAATAGACCATAACCCCGTAAATGTGTTGGAAACTAGCACCACAGTCACAGTATAAACCATACAGTAGGTTATCTAAGGCCGCCCGCCGAGTTATTAGCCTAGCGTGCACACAGACACGCGGCACAGCCCGTCCGTACAGCCGCCTCCCTAGGCCTCCCTATTTTATGCTAGCGTGTGTGTGAAATCGCGTGTGCTTAATATCGCGAAACGGCGCGCGACGCGCACGCACACATTCAAACCGAGAGTGGCACGTTTGTATGTAGATGTTCTACTGTATGATTATACTGTGACACAGTAGTACTCGTGGTTTGACTATAGCTGCGCAGTAATTCACTGCCAGTAGATAGAATAGCGACGCGCAGGCCAATAGAGCCGGTGGTATATTATCATTGATGTCACTCCCCTCATCCGCAACAGGAGGGACGATTACCTCGTCGCTTGTCTGGGTGGAACTGGCCAACTGTGGGTACAGCTGGCGTTATGTTAAGTAGGTAGCTTTCGTAAGGGTTTGATTTAAACTAGATCGTTTAGGTGTGATCCAGTACAATGTGATAAGATCCCGTACTGAGACTGATCATTATGCCTAAGTACGCCTTACAGCATTGTTGAAACAGTCATGCTCTGACATGATGTCCTAAGTGCCCAGCGTAACCTAATAAAAATAAGTAGAGGTAGTCTCAGATACTACGAGTCTTCTTGATTAATTCCTAAATACTTTAAAAAACTCGTACAGGTATGTTCTGGTATGGGGTCGACGGTCGACCACTTAAATAAGTATGTTGGATTGCATATACAATAAGTCATTGTTTCTCTAGAGCATAATTTAATGATAACATTGCAGATTAAATCCTCAATAATATCACTAACAAGACGAAGACATTATTTTTGATCCCATGATTAAAAGTATTGTCAATTCGAGGTTTACTCAAACACCAAATAAGCTGGGAAAGGCCAAAGCGTGCTTGCTAGGTAACAGTATAATGGATGGTATAGAGTGCAAAATTTAATTGCGGACGTGTGAAATGACGGATACACCGCAAACCGCAGACAGACTAGAGCGTCGATAAAAGGTAAACTCCGACCAATTGAACTGGCAACAGCCCCAATATGATTGAATATTTCCCTCTCATGAGTCCTCGCCGATTCGTGATGGTGCAGGAGAACCACTGGCCAAGAGGGCTCAGGCATGGTTGCCTAACCACTCCCTCTCTACCCACCTGCCACCGGGCGTGTTGGAAGTGCTGCTGTTGCACGGATCATCTAGCATGGGGCGGGTACCTCAGCGCTTGGTCAGCTTCAACCCAGTAGCACTCTTTAGGTCGTACGCGGTACGGTAGGAGAAAGAGCGCTGAAGTACCGGCGTGACCATGCCAGCATTTTATTTTGACAGCGTAAGTACCTGCGTATGCCTGGTAGACCAGGCTCCGAGGTACACTACGAACAAAAACAGCTGGCAACAGCCCCGTCTTGCCACCTAAGCAGTAACACCAGATGGCTTAGAATGCATACCTGGAAGGCGAAGACGATGTAGCCAGTGACGTGCGAGTCATCCAGAACCTCGTGGATGGACCGCAGCGTCGACCCGAGGTACACGTTGATTAGTTGAGCTGGGAATAACCCGAGCATGGTTGCTAGGTGGTACCCGCATCCGCGGATATCGCTTACCTGTAATAAAGGAAATAAATATATGAATCAGAGAAGATGGGCCAACGCGTAGCTAATGATAGCGTCAATGATATTTTTTATCAGTTCTGTTATATCTATCCTTCATATGAGAACAAAAGAAAGAGTCAAGTCTGTGTATTCATGTTTGTATAATTACGACATCATGACTTCCATATTTAATACTCCGTTTTTCCTTAGTAGAAAAACATAATGTGTACAAAATACTTTAGGCAAAAAAATGTTGATTGAAGACGTAATAAAACACATATTATTATGAAGTCTTAAGACCGACCTTGTTAGTTATTTTGGATTCTACCCTTGACATTTAGAATTCCATGTGCTTATTTACATACAACAAATAAATACAGTTGTAACGCGAACTTACATAACTTATTACAGAAATAATAGGCTTTGTGTGCGGAGAAAGGCTTTTATTAGGTATTCCGATTCCAGTAAAAGCAATTAAAGTAAATTGCTAGAAATGGAGCTATTAAAATGTTGCTATCGGGTTACAGTTAGTTTTGTATAATTAATACTTTGTGCGACGAGAATGAACCCTGGCTCGATCCATTAAAACTATCATTGACACGTCAACATCCTATTATTATTGGTATTGGTTAAGGTATTAGATATGGGTGATTCTATTTATAAAACAAACTTTTGAACTTATCGGTTTGTATAGGTGAAAAGATGAAAATAACTGTGACCAACAACTGGGTGTCCCAGTATGTTGGGTATGGGTATCCCACTGCCGGGCATAGGCCTCACCCGAGGGATTAATCCACTATGATCACCCAGGTGGCTGGTTCAATACGAGAGAGTAAGAAAAACGCCAATAAAAATATAGGTAGTATCTCATGTGCATATCGGTTTTTATGAAAGTTAACGCGGGTGATTTTAGGTAACAAAAAAAATAACTTATGTGGAATTTGAAGGTGTTTTGACGGCAGGTGATTTTAGGTGACAAAATTTCAGGTTCTGTTCACCCAGGTGATCATAGCGGATTAATCCCCCCCAAGGACCTTCATAACGACCGGTCCTGCCGCAGGACAGCGCAGGACTCCTGCGCTGTCTGTATCCAGTGGCCTTGTTGCGGCGGATCCTATATTTGTTGAAATGGTCAAAATTCAGTTTGTAATAACGAGTAAACCCTATTTATTACCCTATTTATTATACAGCCGCAGTCTAATTAAAAGTCCCCCGTTAGGACCCTAACAGGCCTCATGCAGCAGTATGCAGTGGCAGTATGAGGTAAGAGGATATTATAGTACCGTTCTAAAACTAGACTCTTCTATCGATCAGTTTCTGAGAAATCTGGACTTTTGCTAACTCGAATTCCATGGAACTGGCAAGGTCATTGAACACATTATACGTTGAAAAATATGAATTGTAAATTTGTACAAATATTTTCACCCAATAATTATGGCATACTTAATGAAATAATAAGTTGATTGTTGAAGAACCAAATCACATTAGAAATTTTTATTTGGACAATTACTGTAAAAATGATAAAATGAGTATTCATAATTAAACAATCCATTGTAGGTACTGAAAAGTGTCTATACTCAAAGTGACAGCCTATACCTACTTGTGAGGGTTGCTCAAGTTTGATTTGCATTTGTGAATTTAGGGTTAAGATAGTTATTCTGCCATCGATCTAGGACATAAGGACAGGGGCAGGTGTCATCCCAGAATCTTAAGTTCACGCGATGCGTTTTGTTACTTAGTTGTTGAACTAAGTAACAAAACAATAACAATACGTGAAAGTTTGGCTGTTGAGCCAAACTTTTCATGACAGAGTTTTTAATTCGAAAACTTACCCTATAATAAATTTCGTGAGCCAATGAATGAACCGACATAACGATAAACAAACTGAACTTCAAATCGCGATTATTATCAACGGGGCTTTTCATATTGTAATACGCTACAAGCTTTTAGAATTTTGATCAGCGTACTGCTTGTTCGCGTGTCACTTACAAATAAAGGCAGTTTAAAGTGCTACAATTAAGCCAACAATGCTGAAAATAAAACTGGAGCACGCTATCAAAGCTCATTAACATATTGTTGTTGGTTATTTATTTATTTACGTGATGGTTCTTCAGGTGTTATTCTGAACAATCAGTACACATTTCGTTGAACACATGGCGCTACGAATGGACATCCGCAAAACAATTGAAGAGGGCTACATACCTTCTAATTACATTTTAAAACAATACTATTACCGATTGCCTTAAAGTAAGTCGCCTAGTAAGCTTTTCTTAGAATACGTAAGTACGCAAACTAGGGTCTGAATTATGTCAGCGCTTGAGTACCTTTTCATACTGGCTAATTTGACAGCATCTTCATCATCATCAGCCTGTTCCAGTCCACTGCTAAACATAGGCCTCTCCTTTTGCACGCCACTGTACTCGATCTTCGGCTGCTCGCATCCAGCTCCTGCCATCCATCCTGCGCAGGTCATCACTCTACCTTGCCTGAGGACGTCCTACACTACGCTTGCCGAGACGCGATCTCCACTCAAGAACACGTTTACTCCAACGGTTGTCGGTTCTACGGCTATACAACGTCAACAACGTAATGTGACATAGTTCGAAAGTGTTTACAGTTTTGACGCCGATTATAGAGCATACATCAAGTTTTTTTTTGTGTGGCTACTAGCAATCAAACATTTGAGTTCGAACTTCAACAAATAAATGTACAATTGCCTGTATTTTGTCCTTGGTCGTCCTCAACGTAAGCCATGGTTAAATAAGTATTTTAATGAAACCTTCTAAACGCAATGTAAAGGAATAATATTTACAACCCTATCCTTGGCCTGTCCAAAGGAAACGAACGCGATATACACTTCAAGGGTATATAAACAAGTTTGAACAACAGCGTAATTTTGGAACATAAACATCTATGTGTTTCAACCACATCAGACAAAATTCCAAAATGAGAACGAATTCAAGATTGAAGGCTTGAAATCGCGCAGACACTTCTGCCGAATCGTTGTTTCAGTGTCTTGTGCCGACTAAAATGACAAACGTGACCAAAAAAACAAATGAATCTCGCTGATTGAATGCAAAACATCTAAATGACTGCTAGATGTCATATCGGTGACGCAAAACGCTCAAGCACATGTTCATGTTATGCTAATGCCACAATCTTGACCGTCGCCGTAGCGAATTACGTCGACTGAAACGATCGTTTTGCATACATTTTCTTTGAACGTTGAATCGAGTATGACTTAATTGGTTTCGTTGTGTATTTTTCCGTTTGAAGTTAGCAATTTTTCAAATTGAGAACTCTTATTTTCGAAGTAAACGTAGACAACGTAAGTATGTACAATTAGGGTTAAGTATTCAGTAAAAGGTTTGAGGTAGAACAAATGTATAGGTATCAGAATGGTAGGATAATATTTTGTTGATTATGTAGACCGTTTATATTTTGACATTCAAGATCTGTCCATCTGCAGAGTTGTAATTAGAAAAGGAGTTCAAAAATTATTACGCGTGCTTAGCGTGAGGCCTGTGCGAAGTGTTTTGGTGCTGATATCCAATGAATTTGAAGCGTGAGCTTTGAAAAGGAACGCCGGAATCCGTAGAAAAACAATAATCAAACAGTAGCCTCGGCAGCACAGATGTCACAGAGCAAAGAAGTGATGGTCGTTGGGCAAAAGAGTCTTTAAATGTACGAAGGTCAGGTCATTTGGCCATTCTGGAAATTGAACGTCTTCAGAAGTAGACGCTTTGTTTGCTGCTAATAATAGTAGCTAGTAGTACTACACATTGTAAACACCCTATTTATAGCCAATCAATGCTTATCATTTTAGAATTGAAAGGTCGAGTTGGTTCTATTTAAAAATGGTTGATACCTACTGCAGAATGGAGACATACATTTCTGATTCACCAAACTTATCCCATAAAGGAAGCAATTTGAAACTTAAAAGCTATTTCGCTGGGCCAGTAGAAATTGTATTTTTAGTTTAATGCATAGCAGCGTCCTCGCCGGCGGAATGTAAATATTCCTCGACGTAAAGTCAACATTTTATTTGTAAACTTAGCGAGTATATTTGGCAGACACGACGTAACATCCATGATTACGACCAAACAACCACCGGGAGCGATTCGTGACTCGAGCACAAATGGACGATACACGACGAAAAGTGGAATAGAAAAATAGAGACAGGTAACGAAAATAGATTACACAATACGCAACGTTCAATAACAGCGTATGTAGGGCATATTGTTTGCGGTGATGTCTACCTTGCCTGATCTTGAGTGACGATTCGGTCGTACAGTTAAACAAGGCAAGCCTTTTTGGTATAACACGAAGAATATGTGCTCCGCTCAGAGTACCCCAAAACTCTACCCGATATAAGCTGAAATGTTTTCTGAAGGCTATTCTTGATCGCCAATTAAGGAACGCTGTTGGGATTTTGAGGGCCCGTTTGAACCGAGGCTGTCAGAGGACAGTTTAGCTTACACATCAGTATAGTCATCTTGAGAATACAAAGAATCCCATGTGTGCCGAGCTCGAACCCCAGGGGGCTAAAATTATAGAAGTAATTGTCGATACTATCAATACTAGCGACAGTGTCTTGCCAACAGAAGCACAAAATAAGATATTAAGCACTTGCTCAGAGGCACATTTGGCAGCTTAGCTTTCCTTATTTTACTCCACCTAACCTCGCGCCCATTTCACACATTTTCTTTTCGCATTCACCAATCTTCTCGAGAAATACCCATGTTCAATAGTACAAAATCTGTTTAGTAATTTTACATAACCTCGCTAATTTCAAATTAAAACCATTACCACAATTACCTAATTACGTTCATGCTGGATTAAGAACTCTTTTCCTCTATTTAATTAACAACTTTGCTTGCCATAGTTTCGTCAAATAAAAAAGGTTTTTGTAGATACAATGAAATAATTTCCTGTGACACGAGGGTTTCATAGTTTTTCAATCGAATCTTTAGACTATTCATTAGAACTTATTTTGAAAATTCATAAAAAACCCACACCAAGTAGCAGAACTTCTCAGTAGCATTGCAATGACAGTAAATACAGTAATATTATTCATGTATACTAATCTAATCATACATTCATTTTCCTTTAGCCAGCGTTCAATGTTATCTTTGTATAACTTAAGACATCAAAGAAATGTTATTCTTAGTCTGTTTAGACATACATCGTTCAAACAGGCGAAGAATAACATTCCTAATTGATTTTCAGGCGACCCTTCATGTTTCTAATGCACAATTTTTATACAGTTTTTATAGGGTCTCATGAGTTGGGATTCGGATGGATAAACATGTATTAAATAGTAACAAATAGCATGTCTTTTTGTCAAATAGATATGTTGTTTGTGTGTTGTTTGTAAGAGATCGCTTTTAACCGATAAAGCCGGCCAAATTGACCATCAACACATTCACCTGTAAATACTCTTAACTGTTGTACTTTTGTTTTTTGGTGTACAATAAAGAATACCTATCTATCTATCTGCTTACCTACCACAGCAGATAATAAATAATGCGATGTGTATTCTCTACAAAGTCAATTGTTTTAAATAATGGTAACCAACATTGGTTCACTCTACATAGAGTGAAATCGAATTTGCACTGTCCTAGTTTATATGTATAGTGTAAAGTGTCACAACGACGTGCCTTTAGGTACTCGTAAATGCACTAGTACTAACTGGGTTATATTTACTGCGATAAACACTGGAATAATGAAGCGACCTTTCCCCAAGGGCGAAGATAAACAGCCAAAGATAACGTATTGCTCCAGCTACATACTTCTTTTCACCAAGAGGAAGTTAAAACGTTCAAATAAAGTCAAGGTCAGGTTACGTAGGTTTCGTAACTAACTGTTCATGCATGGGTTTATTTTAATAGTTAGCGAAGCGTCAAGATAACGTCCCGGACATGGTCATTGTCGGAAACTTCAGTTACGTTCACAAAACACCGCGTTGGGCGCCATATCTTATCGGAGTTCAACGCTCATGAAAAAATACTATCAGACACGTTATTATAGCGCATGTAACACGTCACTCACCATAATCTCTAGTTAAACATGATATAACAGATATAGCAATATAATAGCTATTCGCGAATTGCTTCCTGAGTACATCCCGACGGATAAAGACCTAGTGTTATTGACAGCTGATCCAATTGCCTAATCGCCTGCCTTCATCTACTCGAGTGGAACGAAACATCGATTCAAGATAGCGACTTTAGAATGAGTAATCCGTGAAATACGTTCGTATTTTTAGTTTGGTACTTTTGTTATCCTATTACTGGGAATTACTTTTCTTTGTAAATAGATATATCCATGGACGCCCACATGCGTTTACTACCTTAGCAGCAGTAAAAATCGCTAAAGTCTTAATCACGATAAGTTTTAATAATCATATAATTAAACGTGACAGGTCAGTTTTCTCTCCAAAAATATGTCCGATAGCCCTCTCCAAGAAACGCCCTAAGCCGAGGCCGAGCCTTCTGGGGTGCCCTTAACTCGTTACTTTAAATATTTGAGAGCCTTCTGCGCTCACCCTACAGTTCGGTAGAGCTGTCAAGCCGCCATAAGCGGCTAAACAGCGGTAGTCATTTAGAGAAAAAAAAAGGAAACTTTTTTTAGCTGGAGTGGAAAACGGGCTTTAGCCGGCCGCTTTTCCGTCGATTTATGTTTCGTCGCGCTATTGCACTATTTAAACACGAGCTTTATTTACGAAACTGTTTTATCTTTGTTCGTTGCGACGAACAATCACATTCAGCGCACTTACTGATCACTATTTACTGCTTTATGACTCATTGTTTCACTGATATGACGTTACAGGTTTTTATATCTTTTATATTATACACCACGTCATAAAGATGATTATCTATTTGCGGCTAGATTTTATGGCCAGGATGGTATTTTATGGCTATATTTCCTGGCGTTTATTAGTATTTGTAATACTCGTATGTATTTAGTAAATTGTAGCACATTTATTAAACAGGGAAGAATGTATGGGAAAATGCCATTGGTAGGTAGATTAGAATAATGTCCAGTTTTGAATTGGAATACAGCGAGATGTTTAACCATACCTAAATGGAAAGTGTTTTTCATCCTGAATGTTTACCAAAAGAAAACGTTATTTTGTTCACAAAGCGACTAAACTGCATTTCATGGTTCTTGAAAATATGCTTCACCGGCAATAGATCGATACCACACTAATGCAAAAAAATCACAATTAGTACTATCACGCCTCCCAAACATACATTGAAGAAACCAAAGGTTTTTGAAAAGTTTTCATTATTCTGTTCTGTTAAGGTCGTCGTCGTCATTATTAAAAACTAGCTGTCCCAACAGACTTCGTTCTGTTGTCAAACATTTAGTGTCACGTGACAGATAGTAACATTTACTAAGAGGAAACTAAAATTGTGATTTTTACTATATTCCCAGCATTTTCTCATGATTACTCACCTTTTAAACCTTCCTTGGACCATTACAAATATTTGCGAGTTTTAGCGAGACTAACGAACAGCAATCCATTTTTATATATGGAGATGAAGTAATAGTTGTTTGCCGACATTATTGTATTTCATCTAGTTATTTTAAAAGATCTTCATCTTTTCACACTACAGCGTTGAAATCTCTGAAAAGGCTTCGTGTAAGTGTAATCCACTTGACTGTAACACGATTAGTTATTTTCTTTTTACATTCTGTTAGTAAAGTTTCGTGTAATCTTATTGAAATATTCCGCAAAATGGTAACTTTAAAGAGGACTAGATTTAATCTCAAATGTTAATTGAAACTTTACAAAAGAACTGAATAGGTTTTAAGAGTGCGTATAAACCCAGCAAATTTATAAAATTCACCCGCACCCCCCTCTCTGCGAACACTATCGCCCGCCAAACCACAATACATCTCTCTCGCTCGCTCAACGCGTAGCTTCCGTAGTATACGTAAAACAATCAGATAACACAGTAGGCATTCTTCTTGTGAATACATTGCCTACATTTTAATGTACGTAATTTTACTTTGTATATATAGTACGATTAATAATTGTAGTCAGCGAAATGACAACTTCAATAGTGACTGATACAAAAAAGGGTGACCCGCTACAATAGTGACGTTCGGCAATCACTAGACTAAGACATTTAGTCATGATTTATTTTATGAGGTATCAAAGCCTTTTTTAAATAATTGTAAATATTTAATAGTGTACAAAACGAATTAAATAATTACGATTTAAGAAATATGGGCCCTACCTCCATATTAAAACTTCTCACTAAAAAATTATAACCATAGCTGGAAAAAAAATGTTCAAAGAGGTTCAGGGGAATTAACACTTGAAAGTCAGCAAAATACAAGTAATAGGCATGACGAAGAATTTTTAAATCTTCTTTCGTGATAAAGGTACACATGTATTGTATACTAAAAAAGCTTTATTTCGGTTTCAAAGGTCAGTTTAACAAAGTTTGAGGACATTCTTCTAGTATTTTATCAACTGCGCTCGAAAAAGCTCGCAGGTGTCATGGCGTCCGTGCGACGTAACTCTTATGTAAACATCACGTGTCTGTCAAACTCACTTGTATGAAATACGACAGTGACATTTGTTGATTTCCATAAGAGTGACGTCATAGTGCGTGATTGACGTTTGAGTCAAAATGGCGAATTGCAGTTTTTTATCTTTTTACTTTATCGAAAATCTGATTAATCTCAGATTTTAAAATAAAAGTAAATGTGTCTTTTAAATCCTTTTAATATGTATTTTCCCCTAAGATATTCAAATCGTTGATTATTTGATACTGTCGTCATGCCTATTATATACGTTTTTATTCGTTACGGTTGCTATTGATTCCGACTCCGATTCTGAATTCATCTCTTCATGATAGTCCATACTATTATTATTTGATTCAAAAATAAGTAAACCGGAATCTACAAAACCTTCATCACTGCCTATATATGAAATTATAAGGCGTCGTCCTTTGCCGGTTGGGCCCTTTAGGCCTGTAGTCAAACCTTTAGAAAACACTTGTATGGAAGATTCTACTGTTGTATCCTCCCAAACTTTTCCAGTTGTATGACCTGTTAATAAACGAAATTCTTACCTGTAAATAATATAATACAGAAACAAAACATTTTGAAACTGAAAATCTATTTACTAAATACAGTTTACCGAAATACCTCTATGTCTCAAAACGAAAGTCTGACCAGTGTGTGTTGCCAGTAATGACATATGGAAGTGGGACGTGGTCATTCACTACGACTTTTTTGCCAGGCTGTAATGTCGACTAACTTTTAATTGTAAAAACTCGATTTACCACATCACTATTTATTTGGGACTGAAAACCTGCCACACTGAAAATGTCATTTCACTGACTACAATTAAAAATCCGAGTATAAGTTGAATGTTATGTTGTAGATAGTAGTCTCATCTTTGAAATTATTTTTAAGGATCTTTATGCAAAAGGTAAAAACAGGGCCCTAATACGTAGACTACACTGTCTTTCTGTCACTAGTTGATTTTTTCACAATAAATACTAAATACTAGCAGCCACCCGCGACTTCGTCCGCGTGGACTTAGCTGTATATGAAAAAAGATTTTCCCGCTTTTCTGTTGAAATTTTCCTGAATTTTCTTTGCTATGAACCTCACGGAGCCCGAGACCTTTCCAACGAATGCAAAACCGTGGAAATCGGTTCTTGCGTTCTGGAGTTATAGCGTCAGGAAGGAAAACCCGACTTATTTTCATATACTAAAAAAAAATATATAAAATATATAATCAAATGTATATTTTAGAGTAAATACACAAGCGGGTTTTTTTGCGTTCTTTGTTCTATATTAGTGACGGTAATAGGTGGACGCATTTGTATATTTATAAACAAAAGCTCCCCGGTCATGATTTGACCCGGCTTTTTTTTTCGTGGGGAAATCTTCATGGATACCTCGCCGCCCGGGGGGACGACGATGTTATGTTGGACTGCTACCGACCAAAACCCCGCGGCCGCTACTACGCGCCTCAAGGCGCTTGCAGGCCGCACTGGCCCCGCAACCCCACGTGTCGCCCTTAGGGGCCTCAACGAGTGGGTGGCTAGTCCACCACACTGCCACGCCTTCTATTCGCTTCCCGGCGGTTGGACCCTACCACCAGTACTAAGCCCCCTCGCAACGATAAGGTGAGAACTCATGACGGGGTGGTTTGACTCTCCTCCACCAACTGAACACGAATTAAAGGGTCATATCCCGCCTGGCGCGATTGTCAGCGATTATAATAATAGATTTTCAATGTGTGCGTGTGCATTGGGTGAGCACCCTCTAAAAATGAATAAAAATGTTCTCACCATTTAGTTAAAGGTCTAAAACAATTGTAAATGTAATCTTGCAATTTGTAAAACGATGGAACCGAAGTTATTTAATGAAATGTGTGCTCACCCAGTTCTTACAAAGGGGCAGCCGTATCTCCGTATGTAATGACTACAAATACCAATAGTGTACTGAATTTTAGTAAAAACCTATTCTAACTAGGGTTTTAAAATTCAGTTTCACAAGATCCGTAATAAAAAAAATACAAATGATTTCTTGTGCTCACTCAATCCTCACGTTATTAAAAGGGCTGATATTTTAGCGAACTAGCAATTAAATGGCATTCATAATTTGTACTGTTTTAGTTGTATTGTCACTTTATTTTGTAACGTGTGAACACCATACCCTACCCTACTCCCTACCCTACTCTATAGAGTTCCGGACAAACAATAAATTGCGTATATCTCCTGAAGTAAATAAAAATATCAAAAACGTATAGACATGATCATTTTGTATTTTTTTTGACTAAATTTGACATGTTAACTTATTCTTCAAAGTTTAGTTACAAAGAGGTATACACGTTTTTCACTTTACGAAAATAAGAGGATTGGGTGAGCACTTTAAAAAAATGTATACTCAAGAACGCGCAGTGATAGTGGTTTGTTTTATATTTTACAAAATTATGTTCATAGTCAACCAAAACAGTACAAATTATGAATGCCATTTAATTGCTAGTTCGCTAAAATATCAGCCCTTTTAATAACGTGAGGATTGGGTGAGCACAAGAAATCATTTGTATTTTTTTTTATTACGGATCTTGTGAAACTGAATTTTAAAACCCTAGTCAGAATAGATTTTTACTGAAATTCAGTACACTATTGGTATTTGTAAAGTCATTACATACGGAGATACGGCTGATCCTTTGAGAGAACTGGGTGAGCAGACATTTCATTAAATACCTTCGGTTACATCGTTTTACAAATTGCAAGATTACATTTACAATTGTTTTAGACCTTCAACTAAATGGTGAGAACATTTTTATTAATTTTTAGAGGGTGCTCACCCAATGCACACGCACATATTTTCAATTGTATCTGGTTTATAAGGCGTTGAAAGGTGAATGAAAAATTAAAATGAATGCCAAAAACATCATCTTTATTTCAAGTATGTGCATATTATACGAGGGTCATTCAATAAATACTTACTTAGCCTACAAAAAGTAAGGGAAAATTTTTGAAAAGTTGCAATTTATTTTTCAACATAGTCTCCTTTCAGTTTCAGATACACTTAGCACAGCGATGCTCAAACTTTTTTAACCCGTCCGAAAAATAGTTTTTGTCAAACTCTGCAAAAAAGGCCTCTGTGGCGGCAATGACCTCCTCATTTGATCCATATCTATTCCCGGCGAGTGTTTTTTTCAGATTAGGAAACAGGAAGAAGTCTCAAGGGGCCAACTCTGGAGAATACGGTGGATGGGGCAGCAATTCGATCAATTTGGCCATGGCAACGGCAGACGTGTGAACCGGTGCGTTGTCGTGGTGAAACAGCACGTTTTTCTTCGCCAGGTGGGGTCGTTTTTTCTTTAATTCGGCGTCGAATCAGCCCAATAAATCGGCATAGTAAAGCCCTGTTATTGTTCTACCCTTCTCGAAGTAATCGATGTAGATCAAATCTTGTGGATCCCAGAAAACGACTACTTAGAGTGCGTCGTCGCTTCAATGAACTGTAATTGAAAAGTTCAGCTATTTACAAAATTAAAATTAAAAAATGACACAGTAGAAAAAAAATAATGCGGAAGCCATATTTATACGGAAAGGCACAAATTACCCACTATTAGGAAAGTCATTTGCAATTAAGCATAAAAGTACTCGTAGCAAGTGGCGTTCTGAGTCAAAATATCGCTCGGCTCATGCGTTTTGTGGTTGCAGTTCTAACCACCCCACCCAAATCAACCCTTTTCCGTTCAACTGATCGGATTTATTATATATTTACAGGAGAGTGCAAAGCAGCGGCCAGGCAAAAAAGTATGCGGGAAATGGTTAATTTCGGCGTCTGTTACTTTCAAATTACTGATTTAAGACAGGATGGTTTGGAAAGTGATAACTTTATCAGAAATTATCTAACGTTATTTTTCAAATGACTATTTCCTATTCGTTATTTTTCTCATGACAGGTCTCCGCTAGTTTAAATGTTATCGATTGTACTGTAAGAATTTAGGCGGATACCTTTCTGGAGTATTCTCTTCATTCCTCGAGTAATCATTACGGTAAGTATTTTTTCTGACTGACAATAGTCTGTAGATATAGGCTGTCTATTAGGGTCTACATTTTCCAAATTCAATGTTGTTCTGTAAAATAAACACAGTACTTAGTATATTTACTCATGTCGTAGTAACTAGTTATTGTTTCAGCCAGCTTCAACTTTACTAAAAAAAATATCCCAAGATGGAAAAGCAAGTATGGATACTATTTTTAAAGAAACCTACATAGTCGACGACGCGCATGCCTCCACAACTTCATTTTGATCACACCTGTCAGATTGTGAAGATGCAGCAATTCTGAAAATTAAATATTATTTGAAAATAATTTACTTACAATAAATACCTGGTGGATTGAAACAAATACCTTCGAAATCAACCTATTATTTGAAGAGACCAACTAAAGTCATGTGATTACTTAGCATATACTTTACACCATCTGTTTACGTCATCTTACTAGAGCGACTCAAATGAATTTATTTCTCTTAAAATACAATACAACATACCTTCGACAATTAGACATCCTTGCAGTTTGTAACTTTTTTAGTTCTCGTTCACTAAGTCCTTTTCTTTTTCCCCATTTCACTATTTATTTTGAAACTCGGAGCAGCTAAGAATTTGAGCGTAGTCTTCTCGTCTCAACGGAGCGATGGGTACTGATGTGTGAAATAGAAATATGTGTCAAGCTTCACAAACGTGCGACGGAAGATGACTTTTTCCGCGGAATCAAAACGTATTAAGTGCCAAAAGTGTTTAATCGTTATAAATCCAAAACTAAAAGTAATTTTAAAAAATGGCTAGACATAGCCCTTACTTATTTTTCAATATAATTATTTATAAAAAAATTGTCATCATAGTAATTGCCATGTCCAGTATAAAACGAAAAAAAGGGAAAATCAGACGTAACTTCGTGATTTTTTTTTATCGAGATAATTTAATTATTTTATGTTTTTGATCAAACACAACCCTCGAAAATATAATGAAGCGTAACATTTAATAAATTCATAAAATTTCATCTAGTATTTATCACGTACAATCAAGAAGAAGATTGGTAGTTTTGCTTTATGCGCACTCTTAAAATGGGATTTCGATTGATATGAACTATTACCTACATAAGTAAATAAAAAAGCGATAATTTACTCGCATTTTTTTGCTTACCAAAAAGTTATCGATATCGATAAGGTACTTTCACTCAATAATGTGTCATGTCGCATCAAAGTTAAAAGTCAATCTGTCGCGTCCAAGTAGTCAGGATGAAAAATACACTATAATAGACACGAAAAAGTTCTAAGTGACGTCATTATGTGGCCGATGTGGTAGTCATAAATCATTGTCAAGTTGCAACTTATGATCATCGCATATAAATCATTCGAGTAATGAAGTGTAAATGTCGAGTTTCTGGCCGGTTTGAGGACAGGAACAAACACCGACATTGGCGGAAGTAGGTAATATTCGTTTAATATTCACGATTGACTATTAATAAGTGTATATTTTTTGTATATTTTACTTTTGGTTGACTTCAAAATATCAATAGGTACCTTCAAGAAACGTATGTTTACGCTCCAACGTAAACTTTTTTTTTTTGTTTTCCTTACTAATACAATGTTAGAGGAGGTCCTTTTTATATGCCCCCCGCCCCTTCCTTTCAGTTAAAATTTCTAAAAAGCAAGTACCTAAGCTGATGTTTGACATAAAGCTGTGTTTCAAATTGTAGCTTCCAAGACTCACTAGTAATTAGACCTAACACGTTCAGATAAAATATCATCTTCTACTATTTAAAAATAAGTCGGGTTTTCCTTCCTGACGCTATAACTTCAGAACGCACGAACCGATTTCCACCGTTTTGCATTCTTTGGAAAGGTCTCGGGCTCCGTAAGGTTTATAGCAAAGAAAATTCAGGAAAATTTCAACAGAAAAGCGGGAAAATCTTTTTCACATACAGCTAAGTCCACGCGGACGAAGTCGCGGGCGGCTGCTAGTCCTGTATATTTATTTATACTCAGTAGTGCAGTATTTGCGGGATAATAAATGATTGCAGACTATTTGAAGAAATTACTATGCATCCGTTTTATAGCAGATATAATTAACTCGTTCGGCCGAATGTCCAGTAGACAGCAAAACTGGTTCAGTGTCATTGGATGGCCTCTAACTCTAATGCCGGTGCATGAAGTCCAACAAGTCAGTCTTCTTTTAGTTTTTACAAAGGAAAAACAAATTTCTTTCATGTTATCTGATACAATCACATTCAAATATAAAAAACAAACAAACAAATTCTTCAGCCTAAAATATAAATAGTTGTATACCAACGGCCAGCAAGAAGTTCGCCATTTATTTGTCCCACAAATTCAGGGATTAGCATTCAGAAACGGGAACAGTCTGGCTGAAAGTGGAACGTCTACTCGTGGCACTATACAATTACATGAATGTCACCGTTTGCCCATTGGAGCGACGCAAGTTACCAGCCGTGAAACCGTAAGGCTGGGCTGGCTTTCCATTGTAGCTTCTACTGTATGGTGAAGATTAACACTGTGAGAGGGAATATCTACAGGATTATGAGGAATCCTAACTTGACAACTGGTTAGTTCCTCGGTAAGATAAAGGCAGAGTCAGGGTGTTGTTGGTTTATGGCAAGAGTTTCGGAGAAAAACTCGAAGCGAAATACAATTTCTGCACACTGTATTATAGTAGCCAACATATGCAATGGAATAATTGTGGGGGGAGACGAGATCAGGCACCTAGGACTTAATGCTTCGGAAGGCACGTTGAGCAGTTGGTCTCGGCTGACGTCGTGGGAGATTTAAAATAATCAGAGGCTTTATGGCAGCTTGATGACATCTGTCAGGAAGTTTTATTACTAATATTATAACCCTCTAACAATTCGCAATTAGCTCGCGAGTTGGGACTGTTACACTTGGCGTGAGGCCTGTGCCAAGCAGAGAGACGTATAAAAGCTACTGCTTGTTTGTTTGTTGTCTTGACTGTATAAGTTGTTCTTTGTGATGAAGTCACTTTAAAAGTACGAAAACATTAGTACACTTCATCAACGCGTAGTTCAAGTAGAAAGCACAGTTCTTCATAGGTGCTGCGCATTCTCGCACAGCTCTAGTGACAAGTTTTTTCCTGGTCGTTTAATGTCTTATACTTCTTCAGCCTTTCCTTGACATTTTACAATACAATGGATATTGTACGCATGAAACCACTGATAATAACGAGTCAGCCTAAATTTTAATAATGTCAGCGCAGTTGATAGCCCGCATTACAATTGCCGTCGTTTATTATCTCACCAGGGCCGGCTTAGGCTGTATTTGGCGCCATATAGGTTTTGGAGGCCCCTGGGCAGAGAGGGATTAGGGGATAAAGTTTTAAAACTTTTGTTCGATAAGACGAACATTGATATTTTTAGCAGTTGGATAGGAACCTTTATAACTCCGGCTCGTAGTTGAGGGCAATGATTTTTAGTTTTCTACTACAAGCTACAATAAGGCTTGGTCATTAATTACGCTGGCTAAGTGGTCTTATCAAATCCTGATAAACATCATCACGAACATCTATTGGAGAACTTTGCGTAAAATGTCTTTTTTTTTAGAATCAATTCAAGTGTGGAAATCCCCCAAATTCTCATGACCTCAAGATTCAACAAGTGGGGAAATAGACCCATAAATTGTTTTGGTAACAATTACAGCTTGCTTTTGGTCAAAACATGTCAATCTCTGGAGGAGTGAACCAGGTAAAAGTTTGAAATGAATTAAATATAGAACATTGTGGCGAAGTTGGAATTAATGAAACAGGCCACATGGATAGGATAGCAGGACTTTAGTGGTTGCAAGCGGCTGTCTACAAAACGGTACGGCGGGGTCTGAAAATCAACGGGGGAGGCCTATGTTCAAAAGTGGACGCAGTTAGCCTGATGATGCCTTAACGTCGTCACGAGTTCGGCTTGAAATTCTGATCACGATGTTTCACTGGCCAACATTAAGGTCAACGCGCGAATACGCAACAGGAAGATAATGTGAGAATATAATACAATGCTTTTATCTCCATTGTTTCAGAAGAATACAATTGCTGTGATAATGTGAACAAACATCACCTGTGCAGTTCTATTTAGAGTCCATTGACACTGCTGACTTTACTGGCAGAGACTGGCAGTTGCCTGATGTACGACAGGTTAAAGACCATTGCAGGCGTAAACAAAGAATGGTATTCCACTATCGCTCGTAGATCGTGAGTTCTTAAGCGCAAACGGTAATGAGGCGTTTCCTTGTTTGGCAGCATGACGATTCGCAGTCTCAGCTCAATGTGTGGTAGCTATGTTCATCGCACATCGCCATATTCCTTTTCTGTGCCGGCTGTGTCACATTTCAAACAACGCAAACTGGAAGAAATTGATGGTACATTCGTCTTTTTGTTTTTCTAAGGATTCTCTACCTGTAGGGTGGAGAAGGAGGAAAGAGGATTAAAATGTAATCATAAGTGGCAGTTGCGAACTGAATGCAGAATCAGAACCGGGAGTTATGGTGGACCTTGTAGAGTCTTCTGTCCAGCATTGGACTTCGATTGACGGTCGATAAACAGATTTACTGTGAACTGTTATTGCTTTGAAGAAATATTGCCCGTTAGTGCAAACATTTGGACGAGGCGCAAACAAACAACGAAAAACGATTTTGTTGACGTTGGATTTTGGCGTAGACCCGATGGAATGCGTGTGATCGTTCAGCAGCGGCATTGCTTACGAATACTTGTCAGTAGAAAGTAATTTTAATACATCAAACGTTGTATTAAAATTGTCGTTGGATTATTTGTCTGATTATTATTAGACAGTGGCACAAGCAGTGCTGTGAGGTTATGATGTGTTTCAGCCTAGGTAAAGCATGCACTATGCGGTTAACCTGACTGCGGCTTGCTATTGTCCGCCACTACCGGGCGCCTCGCGCACGCTGTGCGTAGGGTCGAATGGGGCCCACTCCAAAACTTTCCTGACATTACGGCCTTTCGAGCCGGGTCGGCCCTACCCACTATCACATTTTACGTTACTTCCCCTATTTACACGCGGTTGTAAACACGCCTGCACGCATACTCTAAATATGTCACCTACACTGGTAAAGGAATGTAATTAATGCTTTTTAACCACATTATTTTAACTAGTACAAACGTGCGTAATAAGTACTTGCGCAATTGAATATACTGATTAGTAAGTTGTTTGATAGTATCATCAGATTGCCGAAAAATGAATAGGCATAGATCTATAATAGAAGCAAATTACAGTCCATTTCAGTCATAGTAGTCATTATTCAGTAATCCCATAGATAATATGCCTATAGTGTGATAAGCAAAAGCCTGTATGCAACTATCAACCTTCTAGCACAGGCATAAGAGCAAAATGATGACACGTTTTTATTCATACCTGGCAATAGCATGGGTTTATCACTGCTCATCAAATTGAGCAATTGCTCTGACCCATCAACGAGGTTAATTGACTCAACTGTTTATCACTGTCACAGTGAGTGTAAAAATTGTCTAATTACTGTGAATCACACTAATATTTAGTACTTTAGACAGAAACTAAAAAATACTTAATTAAGCACTGCTTACTTCTGTTTAGGAATTACTGAGAGTTGCTTGGGAGAGTTGTTTTTTTTGAAATTTTGGAAAAGATAATGAATTACCTAGTTAATACTAATGAGAAACTTAAACTGAGTTTTAAGCAAAAACTAAAACTTGAGTTGGTCACTAAAGTGTACAGATTTGACATGAAAATGTTGTCTTACAAAAATAATGTTTATCTAAAACATTAAAAGTAAACATTGAGGATAGAAGGAACCACCTGGGACAGAGATACATCTAGAAATTATATATTCTGTGGTTAAAGGTAGATTTCTTAACAATTTTAGTGATTCCTAATTCCTATAAGATAAAGTGTATGGGAACACTTCACAATCACAATCTTCTTTCTTCCTATCTCATACAGGATAATATTATACATGGCTATATTTCATTTACTAGTATTTGCCCAAATTCCTTATTTTAAAACAGTCAATATCTTTCAAAACTGGTTTAATTAAAACAGATAGCATGAATCTTATCACAGTTATTAAAAATTGATAAGAAGCAAAGTGAATGCCTATCCAATTGAAAACGGAATCGGAGTTATCACAAAATGACTCCTCAATCATGATATGAAAATATCAATTTTGAGTGCCCTTGACACACCTAATTGGTATGAATATTTATGATGGCATTATCAGTGACATATACTTAATATTGAGTTATAAAAAAAAATACAATTCATTTCCTATATGATTTGGACTCAAAAAGGCATGCAAAATATGTTTTGTGATAGGTATTTAAAATTTAATTTGCTACCATAAATCAAAATCTTTTAGACTTGTTTATATAAAAAACATTGTTATCCATTACAATAAAAATGAGATGATCTGAGTATAAGAACTGAAATTATTTTGCACAGGCATTTTCACAATAACACCACAACACTCCTTAGGGCCAGTGATTGGGGAGAAAGCAGCAGTAAAAACACTTACAGCAAATATTGTGTTCTGCAATCCAAAGGGTATTGGAGTCAGTCTTGCAAAGAACACTATCTTGAAGGCTTGGGGCCCCGCGATGACCTTGAGCAGGGCCCGCGCAGTCTCGTTCTTGAGCAGGCGGTCCAGTGGCAGGTAGGACCGCAGGGCCCTCAGCGTGTAGTGAGCCACCGCCACGCCGAAGTTTGCGCACACCAGCACCGTGCCCAAACCACGCAGAATACCCAACAGGTAACCACTCGTTATTATCAACACCAAATATCCAATAGTCACTGGAAAACTCACTAATAAAAACAAAGCCACAAACAACAAAAATATCACCCAAGGATCCTGGTGGTTCACCCAAAATAATATTGCACGCAAATACTCCTTGAAGAAGTACAATACTAACACGAGACACGTGAGCAATAATATAGAAATAACGATATTAACCAAATAGCCATACGTCGTTCTGTTGTTAATTTTAGCCCACAAACTTTTCTTTCTTGTGACCGCGGTGGGGTCAACCTGGCAATCTTCAACGTCCACTATTTCCATTGTAAAATTGTTTATAAAAATTAAACACTATCTAATTTAGAATGCAAGGTATAATTTCATATGGGTTGGCACTCGCCATGGCCTACTTTCATTGTCTGTTTAATTTACGCTCAGCCCCTAGGAGTTTGATCAAACCGGGGATAAATGCAATGCAATCCAACTACACAAGTCACAACTGTCAGTCACTGTGTGAGTGTGGTGAAGTGACCATCATGACCACCGCTACCATAGACTAAATTTAAATAGGGTTGTCAACTGTCAATGTCACCATGACATTACCTGTGCGGTCCGTAATGCGATTACAGGTCCATGAGCGCTCACAACGATAACAGGCGTCCCGAATTGAAATATCGCGTCAACAGTGCTCACAGCGCTGTCAGCGTGAAAACCAATTCGGACCGATAGATAGTGATACATAACCTAACAATTTTTAACTTTTAATTTCTATCATTCCCAGGTTAAACTAGCGGTTCATGTAGTAAAGCTTTCTGTTACGTTATCACAGAAAAAGATTTGTCCCAGCAAAAATTTATTCTGAGAAATATTGACAAAAATATTTTTATGCTAAAATGTCTGTTTGACGTTTCATCTATGAATCTGACATAAGGCCCACGGTGATATCGCTCTGGAGCATTATCGTTGTGAGCGCAATATGGCGCCGTTAGTGACGTCACCCATGACGTCAAGCTGTCTGACGTTAGATGAATGTCAGTGCGATATTTCAATTCGGGACGCTCTGTGAGCGCGCTGTAATCGATTTCGACTCAATTCGGAACGCACCCTACATAGTGACATGCATTGTCCATGGATATATCCAAAGAAATTGTACAAAAAAACGAGAATGCGGGCTATGGAGTATGGCGAGACACTGGGCATTTCCAAATAAAAAAAATATTTTTTTTATAAATAGTACGACTTACAACTTTAGCACGGTGGAAAATCTAAAAAATTGTAAAATTGTACATTTTACACATTTGTAGGAGAAACTGTACACCGAAGCCATAAAAATAATAACAAAAAAAAACTAATGTCAAGTTTTTCCACGACGATCTGCTGCTGCAGGCTGCAGATTTTGCGTCCAGTTTTTTGCTATTACAATTTGATGGAATTAAGTCAGTCAAATCATTTATAGCCACAAAATACCACGTTGCATAAGTTGAGTCCATGTGACAGTAGCTGTTGGGCTTGGTTATAGTTCATTGGAGTCTCAAGAAAGAGAACTGACCATGCCGCCAAAGAAAGCAGCAGCCAGCGGCGGCGCCGCGGCCAGCAAGAAGACTGAGGCGAAGAAGAAGGAGAAAGTAATTGAGGTATGTACACCAGCATGTTTTCATTTGGAGTTAATACCTCGGCACTATAACCTGCTTTGCCATGGCTTTACCGGAACTTCCAGGCTTTCTGGAAAGTCAAATTCGTTCTTAGAAGATGTAGAAAGGAGCAGGGTCAGAAGTTAGTCTTCAGGAACAAAGTAGTCGGTTTTACTCCATTACCAACAGTATTCACAATTTCAGAATCAAATTGGTGCTCAATCTAGTGTTCACAATACAAATAACAATGCAGGCTGATGGGTAAACTTGACCAATGTGCCAGGTGTTGGTAAAAATACTTAGTTCTTCCAAAAATATGTTAAGGCTCCCTCACTGGAGCATTAACGTGTAATGTAATGTAACATTATATATTTGAGCCATATTTGGCAAATATGTGCTTGTAATGTAACATTTAGTATAGATTTGAATTTCAAGCATTCACTATTGATTTAGTCTACTGATGTTACAAGTTGTATCAATATATTACACAATGTATCATTACAATGCTTGGTTCTCCTCCCTCACTGAAGTGAGCTCGTTTTGTACCATTACAAGGTGCACATTGCAATGCTCTTGTAAAATTAGTCTTATGTTAGCAGTATAATTGTAAGGTGATATGAAGGCCTCTGTACATTCTACTTCCCTGTTTGAGCATTACTGACACTTGGATCCAAACCGGGTACGGGTCTCATCTTTACTGTGAGTCTCAAGTTTATTTTTTTTCTGTAACTTTCAAGTGTGTCTAATCAGCACTTGGATTCTATATATTTCACACTTTATTTCATAAATTTTATTGGAAATCAGTGAAGCTGGTAGAATTCAGTTCCAATATTTGAAGTCAACTTAGGGTTTGTACTCATTGTAATTTTTTACACGAATTGTACCAACTTAACCTTATATTTCAGGACAAGACGTTTGGTCTCAAGAACAAGAAGGGTGCTAAGCAGCAGAAGTTCATCCAGCAAGTGGAGAAACAGGTGAAGAGTGGTGGGATCCACCCGGCCAAGCCTATGGAAGACAAGAAGAAAGACAAAGAACAAAAACTTAAGGAAGCACAACTTTTGGCGCAACTTTTTAAACCTGTGCAAACTCAGAAGGTTGAGAAAGGTTGGTTTTTTGACAGTAAACACTTCTGCCCTTTTAAGCTCATAGCAATTATCTTGCTATTCAAATTTGAACCTCAATTTGTAAGGGTAAGGTACGCGTGCTGCGAGTTGAATGGTATAGTAGCGGCAAGCACGCTGACAGCTCGCTACTGTCTTACTTGTATTATTATTGCGAAATATGTTGTTCCACACACAACGTAAGGTTCAAATTTGAATGGCAAGATAATTGCTGGGTTGGAGTCGTGCGGTTGCCGTGCTTGCCTAGTGAGCTACGACTTTAATTCAGAGCTTCAAAAATCAGTTCTGGCATCTGATTGGTCTGAATAATGAAATTCAAACATTGATGACTTGAATCTATTTGTGAGTTTGATTAGAGTAATCATTAACATAAGGGAACATAACCTGGGTAGAATCCAGAGTAGATAAGCTAAAATTTACAAATAGTGAATTAAATGAAGTATTCACTTTTTAGGATTGTGTAAAAACCTCTGCAGCCCTAGCTGCAAAAAAGTGAAAGAAAAAGGCACAAAAACTTTCAAATAGCCTACTACTTGAAAGTTTTTGTGCCTTTTTCTATTTTGTTAGGCAAACATGTTTTCTAGTTTTTATTTTAATTATTTATTGGTCAAGTGGTTAAGCTTTGAAAAATGTTTTTTTTTAGGTACTGACCCAAAGTCAGTGGTGTGCGCATTCTTCAAGCAAGGGCAGTGCTTTAAGGGAGACAAGTGTAAATTCTCCCATGACTTGACTATTGAGAGGAAGGTAAGTGTGGTTGTATAAGGTCTAATGTAAATACTTGAGTTACTTACAAGTACTAGTAATGCCAAATAATGCAGTAAGCCAACTATCAAGGAAGCTGGTCATTTAGATCACAGCTTTTAAGAAATTACGCCAGGGGTTAAGAAATTGTTTCAGTGTTCAAGTTCAAAAGCTAGTACTTGTTCCTTATTTGGCGTATAACTTGGCACAGTATAGTATAAGTGCAGAATGAGACATGTCCGATTGCCCTCTCTAAGTAACGCCCTAGGCCGAGGTCCCTGCCCCATTCTGGGGACCCCTTAGGCACGTTACTTTAAATATTAGAAGTTGAGAGCCCTCAGTGATCAGCCTAAAGTCCAGTAAGGCTGTCAAGGCCATCTGAGGCCACACAGCAGTAGTCATTTAGAAAAGAAAAGTAAAGGCAGAATGAGTGGGTTTGATCCCTTTACTAGTAGAAAATGTTTGTTTATAAAGCAGATATAGGCCTATGTTTGAACTACCTACCTTTGTTGTTTAAGGTTTTCATAATATTTACACCTTACTTTGGGAACACAGCGATATGTGATGTGTTGTCCCTTTTTATTTTTGTCTGCAATTCTTAAACGTAATTGTCATATGTTTCTTCCAGGCTGAGAAGAGATCCTTGTACGTTGATATGAGGGACGACGAAGACAATATGGAAAACTGGGATGAGGAGAAACTAAAGGAGGTTGTGGCGAAGAAGCACGGAGAAGGCGACACTCAGAGGCCTACCACTGATATTGTAAGTTACACATTTGTTCATTTCATGAATTGGTGAATGAAATGAATTGGTGCATTCAAATATGGCGGACTTTATGCCAATAAGGCATTCTATACCAGTCAATTGTAGGGCTAAGCAGAAAATTCGCGCGCTCCCAAAATGTTAACATATATTTATGTAGTATAATAATTAGTTCGAGGAAGTGTATTGTAACTTGGTTGATGATTGATAAAATAATGTTAATTCATCTGAGAGGGTGAATTTTGACTTTAAAAGCAAATGTTGCTGCTAATATGGTCCCCAAATGTATGTTCACAAAAAAGTTCATTGTTGTTCACAAAAAAGTTCAAGAAAGTTGTTACTTGTGTTAAATTACCCATCACTTTTTAATTATGTAATGAAAGGGTGAAAGGAGGGACAGGAAGAACGAAAGGGACTGAGCGATGACGTGATGTTGAAGCACTGTTTAAGTTTTTATGACTACGGGGTAAGAAATGTATCTTAGGTATTCATAATATAATTTTCTGTTTCCAGATCTGCAAACATTTCTTAGAGGCTGTTGAGAGATCCAAATATGGTTGGTTCTGGGAGTGTCCATCAGGGGGAAAGTGTATTTATCGGCATGCATTGCCACCCGGCTTCGTACTCAAGCGAGACAAGAAGAAAATGGACGAAAAGAAAGAAGAAATATCTCTTGTTGACCTCATAGAGAGAGAAAGGGCGGCATTAGGACCTAATCAGACCAAGATTACTCTAGAAACTTTCCTGGCCTGGAAAAAGAAGAAAATTAGAGAAAAGAAGGTTTGTACTATTATCTCTAAAGCTTCAGTACATTTTGTACACAAGAATTCCACCAATGTTTAGGATTGTTTAAAAAATTGAATTCATTACTAAAGCCTTACTGGAGATAGTCCCAAAATGATGGGCAACCCACATGAAAATCCGTTGTTTAGTTTAGCAGAACACACTGTTATTTTATCATATTATACTCTTTCGCCTTCATAGCCGTCAATGTACAGTTTGTTAGAAACAGGATAACATATTTTTGCATTCTTTCTTAACATAATAGAACTCAAAATGTTTCACTTACATTCCAAACATACCCAAAATCATAACATAACTGTACCTACATAAGATTCTATAGGTTTTCTAGGTATCCTTCTTTTTGTTTATTGCATGCGTATGCTATCTTGACTATTTATAATGCTTTTTGTACAGTTAATTCCTATATTTTGAATCAAAATAGTCTGTTGTACCAATTATAGGCTTAAGCCTGTGTGTGGATACAGATCTAAGAGTGGTCGAAATATTCAAGTCTAACCAATTATTCTATTACTTTAACATTCGAGTTTTGTAAACTATAGTCTGTTTGCGTTAAGAATTCAGGGATTTTTAAATTGAATTCTGTTGCACACAAAAAAACTCAGATCCACAACTGGTCACTGTGGACTTGGACTTTCTAATTAGGAACGATTTACCTGGTAAGGGGGCGTGCTAGATCGGAGGACAAGTATGAAATCGCTGTATTCTTAACGCAAACGGGCTATAGGTACTATTGAAATGGTACCGTGATTTGGTGGAACATAGCAAATCTTCTAAGAAAATAATTCACATTCATTAACTGTTACCTCCAGGAAACGCAAGCCAAACAAGAGGAGACCCGCCGCAGCGACTACAAAGCAGGCAGAGCGGTCGGCCTGTCCGGTCGGGAGATGTTCTCCTTCGACCCGGCGCTTGCTGCCGACGCCGACGAGGATGGGGACGAAGCCGTGGACCTGCACACGTACGGGGACGAGGACCAGGGACAGTACCGGGACATCGAGCTGGAGCTCATCGGCATGGAGGCTTCCGAGGTAAGGGAGCTTGTATTACGATACCGAGTCAGTGTAATGGTTAAGAAATTGGCTACTACATTAGAAGTTGCGGGTGCCATCTAAGTATAGTAAGGACATTCCTGATGTATTTACTCATAACAAAGCTAATTCCGGATGGTGGGGCCCTGGTGTACTGTAATACGGGCTCATAATATGAACCTACTCCTGGCACCAGTCTTCCTCGATACGGCATTTACTCGTATCGTATTTATAGAAAGTGTATTTTGTTTAGCAATAAGTCAAAGTAATGTGGAGAGAAAAAAAATAGAGCTATTCACCCCCCAACCTACACGGTATTAAACCTATGATTATTACGTAACCATTGATTATTTTTCGACTAGGCCCAGGACCAGGACAGTAGACCAAATCCTTATAAAAAAAAACATGTGGTCACTCAATCGGAATGACAATTAAAATCCACTAAACCTTTAATTTTTTTTGGACAAGTATATCTATATTCATTAATATAATTTAACTGTAATTCAACTTCGTTACAGGCTGACGACACCGGCACTAAAGCGTTAGACAACCGACTGGAGCAACTCAACGTGGGGCTCCAAAACGGAGGGCCCCCCGCCGACCCCGCACCCCCCACCGAGCTGGACGACTCGGGCGGCGCGGTGCCCATCAACGAGAACCTCTTCCTGGACGAAGACCTCGATGAGGAACTACAGAACCTCGACCTAGAAGACTAGTGTTACGTTGACTTTGTTAGTGAGTGCGGAAAGTGTTTGACTTTGGCTAGTGCTACTAATCGACAAGTTACAAGTTTTATCGTTTTATACCTTATAATTGAGACACAGAAAGTACGAGATGTTAGAAATTACAGCTGATACCAGCTGAACGAATACCTGAACTTCGAGCTGATAGCTAAATGGATTAAAATTAATGATATTATAATGAAAAAGACGTAGATAGGTTACTTGTGAAATCAGAACTTTTTGTATACCAAAGCAAAGCATTGACAGTGTTGACAGTTTAAGAGTCTTAAACTAACTTTAAGACAACATATCATACTATCTTGTTCACACGTTATTATAACACGGCCAAATTAACTACGTCGTACCCCGTGGACAAATTTTGACTTCGCGTCAGTACTGACATAACCTATCTACCTCTTTTTTATTTTAAGATCATTGGTTAAAATTGTGAAAACTTTCATAATTTGGCAACAAGTGCCGGGTATTTGATACAGAATTGTTCGTGATTTGTTTACTACTCATATCAATGGTGATATAGATATGACACTTTTCTGTACCAGATATTCAATACATGGCTTAAATTTAAATATAAAACATATATCATTGGCCCCTTAATACAGATTCCAACATAACAAAATGTTTTTTGGTGTAGTTAACAGTTTTGAAAAATGTGATTAATTACTTGCATCAGATGAAAACCTATTTTTTTAACAATCGTCCATATGTATTTATGAATAAAAGGATAATATGAAATAAAAAATGTAAATAAAATAAAAATGTTAAACATAAAATAGGATTTTATTTAAACTTTTTTTTTTCCCTTGTGTTATCTGCGATCGGCTCTTCAAGCCATAATCAGATTTGTTCCAGAGCTTCGGGGTTTTAGGCAGCATTCTATTAAATGACACCTTACACGCAACAACAAGCAATGTTTAGGCTCCCTGGTCCAAGTCCAGTATTTGCCGTCTTTTTAGGCGTTTTATATCTCTGTGTGTGTCCAATAGGTTCTTTGCCAACTCATTTTGGTGTTATTTAAACTTAACTCACATTTACTTAGCATCACATAACTTAAAACAATGTATAAAACTACTTCTTGTTAGATAATGAAAGAAAAATGTTAGCAACAGTGGCAATGAAATGAATTAAACTCAGAGTCCAACTAATCTAAGAAATACATTTTGACAGCTGCCAGTGTCATTGGAAATTAAACTTTATGCAAAGCTAAAAAGGTTCCAGTGTTCTGTCAGGCTTAAAAGTCAAGCTACAGCTTATGAATTGTATTTGACACAGGCAGCTGCTAAAATGTTTTTCTTAGATTAATGGTATTTGTAAGAAAGATCTTATTTTTAACTATTCTCATAAACCGTTTACTCTTCGACTTCTTTGTTTATGGTGAGCCACCTAGCAGGATTTTCTATAGTAATCTTGTCAATGGTGGCCTGAGTGAAACCCTTGGACTTCATCCTCGGTAGGATGTTGTTGATTATGTGCGAGTAACCGTGGCCTCCATAGTCCGCCTGAAAGATATAAAAACTAATGTTTTAAGTAATAAGGCAAGTTTTACTATCAACATTTTGGCTTTTTGAGGAAGTGCCAACCATTTTGTTGAAAGGGGTATTGTTCAATGGAAGATTTTCGTTTAATGCATTGAGCAGTCAGTAATAGAAAGAATAAAATTGGATAGGTATTGCGAGAGGGCGATGTGATTTTGATGAAATTACTGATATACGTTGTCTCGAACATGTAGATGCCAGAACCGTGTCATAGGGCCGGCGCCCACTATCGGCATCGGCACGCTTCAGGCTTTTAAGGTGGCAAATAGTAATATACTCTAACATAATGGCAATAAAGTAGAAAATGCCGAAACAGAAACAGAACAAATGCATTTTGTTTTTACGAGAACACATCACGGAAATTTCTACTTTATTGCCATAATGTTAAAGTATATTGCTATTTGCCACCTTAAAATCCTGAAGCGTGCCGATGCCGATAGTGGGCGCCGGCCCTTAATTTGCCAAAGTAATTATATTCATGTATTCCAATATTTTTTTCACGTTTCAATGTCGCGTTTCTAGGCAAGGCTGAAGTCTTGTATGTACAGACGCGTAGAGTTATGTTACCTATCTTAGTAGCAAAATCGCGTATTATGCTTTCGGTTTCCTTGTAAGTATCTAAGTTGGTAGCCGTGAAGACTTCTTACGTTCTCGCGTTATTAACTATCTATTTCGTCCTTGACACTTTCGTCACTTTTCGTCCTTCACTGAATTTATTTTATTTCGTTATTATTATTTTCTTGTATTATTGTAATCTAGTTTTGACATTGTTTCCATAGTATTTTTTATTTTTGATTTGAAGTTTTATTTTTTGTGATCTTATTAATTATCTTGAATTTTTTCACGATCTCAATATTATTGACTTATAAGTATATCAATGTAAGTTATCCTAATACTGAGAAATAAATGAATCTAATCTAATCTTGGAGCACAAGTCGCTTAGCTCAGCGGTACTTACCAATCGGTGTTTAGTGTGAATATCGTGTGACATAAGCACTCTGTCCTCCTTGCCCTCGTCCACCAGGAGTTTGACCAGCTCCAGCCGCTGCACGTCAGACGGCATGTCTGTGTCCACGTTCAGCTGATAGTAGGAGACCTCCGTGCCGAACAGGTCGAACTGGCAGTAGACGCCCAGCTCGGCGAATTCTAGCAGCTTCTCTTTGTCTTGGAGGGTGCCTGGGAAAAAGTAATTGCGTACATCATCATCATTATTAGAAGCTGCATAAAGTCCACCGCTGAACATAAGGGCGTACCCAGGTAGGGGCAGGGGGGGGCAGCTGCCCCCCCCTAGAAGTCAATTTTCCTTACAAGTGGGAATTAAAAACGTATTTCTCTCTCTACGAAAAACGAAACAGGTATGAGCTGCCCCCCCCTAGCTGAAATCCTGGGTACGCTCTTGGGCCTCACCCATTGCTTCTCAAAGCTAGTAGCAGGCGGCCTGCATCGACCGGAATCTGCGACCTTCATCAGTCATTCCGTCCACCTGGTGTGCGCCACACACTGCGTTTGCGCGCAAATGGTCTCCAATCCTGAACCTACTGACCCCAACGGCCAGTTCTTCGCGCTATGTGCCCTGCCCACTGCCAATTTCATTTGCTTACCCGCCGGGCGACGTCGGTGACTCCAGTTCGTCTATGAATCTCCTTATTTCTAAATTGGTCTATTAGCGGAATGCGGCATAATCCACCCATAGCACGTTGGTTGGGTTTGTCGAGTATACTGGCTTCCATTTATGAAGCTCAACATATTACAGAACATATAAACCAGAGGCGGCTGTATTGCATTTTGGCCACTGTTTTTTATACAACTGGGCGCCAAAGCCATTGGCTTCACATTTTCGCTACATGGAAGAGCTAAAGCCTGCCTACTTACGGTCCAAATGTGACATGACGCATTTGTCAGCAGCCCCGCCCGCCTCGAGGTACATCCGCACTATCTCGAAGGGAGCGTCTGCCACTCGGTGAGGGTGGAAGCTGACGCCGCACCCTACTTGCGGCTGGAGCTCGCCTGCTGCCTTAATGGCTTTGATCTCGAAATCTGTAACGATATGCAAATACACCAACCTTAAAAAGTACAAGGTTTTGCAATAAACTATATTGCTGCAAAAATCGATCTCATAGACCTTTTTTTTTACGCGGAGAATGCTTTTACGCACTATCCCGCTCCCTAAGTAGGGGAGCGGGGGAGTGTGGGGCTCACCCACCCCAGTGGCCCTCCCGCACCGCTGCCCTCCACAGGATCGCTTGTGCAATGGAAGCACACAGTCTCCACCATGTGCACTCCTGGCGACCCCGGGGTTCCCCTTTAGTCGCCGCTTACGACAGGCGGGGGGGAACCTTGGCCGAATTCTATGTGGCCCCACATAGACCTGTTGACCAGTCAGTAAAGTTTGTCTAAGGTTCTCGCTTGAAAACTCACGGCAATGCTTGAAACTGATGAAACTGTTGAAAAGCCTGTCATGCCGTTGAGGGAACTTAGCGGTTGTTGTAACTTGATGGATGATCTGTTTTTCCCAATAGGTATTGTGTTACTAAATGTTCAATAAAATCTAAACGTACCTCTCATGGGCCAAACGCTCGCAATCTCTCCCATAAATCCAGCCTTGATGTCAGGGTCTTCCACGCAGCCCACCGTCAGTTCCTGTTTCATATGCTCATACAGCTCCTCAGTGGTGCTGTGGAGGTGGTCGGCAGCCTGCATGTCAGCGATGTAGAAGCCAGTGCCGGCGACGATGTGGACTCCTGTCTCTGAAGACACCCGCTTGTAGAACTCCAGCTTTCTGTCTAAGCCTTCCGTTGTGTTCTCCACTATGGTTCCTGTTATTAAGAGAAGCTGCTGATGTAAGTTAAATTTCGATTAAATCTGAAACTGAGTAGATAAGTCTAAAGAAAACCAGAAAAAGACATTTGGTCATGTTGGCGGCAACAATCAGTGTGCCTCTGACTACCCCATTTGGGATGTAGTCCTTATCGTGTGTCCTTGATGTGTGATACGACATAGAAACAAGATTCAACATTCAATTCAGCAGACGAGAATCGACGCATGCGCATATTTTGGCATTACAAAAGACAATCGCTTTCCCTTATTCATAAAAACTTAAACAGCGCTTCGACAACACGTTAACTTTGTATCACTTTGCCTCTTTCATTCTTGTTGCTGCCGCCATTTGCGATAAGTGACTTAACACGTCAATTGCTAAACTATGCTTTAGCGTTGCGTTCGTTTCTTTGAATTAGGGGATAAGTGTGCAAAATAGCTGCTTACCTCCTCCATACTTCTTATAACACGCCACATCATTCAAGACCGCATTTTCCGCCATCGAGTCGTTGAAGAGCAGGTTGAAGTGAGAGCTATAAGGATACTGCCTCAGGTAGCCCGCCTTCTGCAGGGATAGCCCTGCTTGGAAGTGCTCTGCGAGGTGTCGGGGCGGTTTGCGGTAGAAGTGACTGAAGTCCAGCGCCAGGTGCTCGTGGGTGAGTGTCCTACCCAGCTCGTCGGGGCTGACATCTCCCAATACTAGAATTGAATAGTACATTGTTATCCTAGGGGTGAAAGTAACTTATTTAGTCCCGAGACGGGGTTTGGCGCCCGGAACGAAGTGAGGGCGCCAATAGTTCGAGGGACTAAATAAGTCTTTCACCCGAGGTAAACACTGTGCTTTTCATTACAAATACGAGGAAAGTAAAGATAAAAACATGAATTTGCTAAAGAAAAAATGAGAAAAATAAATGAAGATCGAATTGCCGCTTTCCCGCCTATTTGGGTTGTTTTTTTTCTGTGGCCGGCCCGCTATTCAGCCATTATTTTTTATTTTCGTCACTGGAAAAATGGTAAAAATTTTGCTCAAAGCTAAGTTATTTTAAAGAAATTGTTGAAACTTAATTATAATAAAGTTTTTTAAAACATACCTATATATTCTCTGATCAATACTTAACTTTAAGTTATTTCAAATTTTACATCGTGGCTGTATAGAAAGTTGGAACATGGTTCAATAGATATGTGAAAAAGAACTAGTTTTTTTTAAAATAATTTGACAGCTGTCAGTTGAAAGTGATTCTCCCTAGGGATGAAAAGTGTTACTTTCAGCCCGCTTCTCAGGTCAGTAATGACCTACTTTCAGAGTATGAGTAATGAAAACATATTTTCGTTTGTTTGTTGTGTATGTGTTTGTGTTCTTTACTTGGCCACAGATCAGAAAATCTGTCTTCTTCTCTTATGCCTATGCCTGTGGCGGTAGAGGCAATGGAGATAATAAATGAACTAGGTAAATGAGATTGAATGGGTTCCTATCTTTTTTAACATTCCTCTAAATATTTTTGAAGAATTCTCCTCTTACTAGACTTCTTGACATCAACTGCACTTTACTTTGATTTTAGACTTCTTTAAAACGCAATAAACTACGACTGTGATCATTTGAGTGAAAATAACTAAGCCATGTAAGATAAAAAAAATACCTACATTAGATAATAATCATCCAATTGAGGAAGGATACCATCTACCTAATTGGACGTGAAGCAAATAGACGATTAAAGTGAGCGTGCTCTCCTGAGGGATATCGAGATGTGAAATGATGTTAGTGAAAATCCCAACACAGGTATCTTTTGACTACTTTCTCCGAAGCCCCGGAAACTTATTCGTAAAAGATTTACTGAAATAAAAACTTTTTATTTTTTATTTTTAAAATCGCTAGGTTGATGTTAGAAACTTTAGATTCACGAATTATTTTGATTTAAAGCACAGGTATATAGATAGGTATTTCATTTCATTAGATGTTTCAAATTCGTTTTATTTACCTAAGTAGGTATCTTGTTAATTCTTAATTCATAGTTCTTTAGACTTACCAGTTTGCACGACTTCACTCATGGTTGGAACATTAACAATTGCAAGCCACTAAAAACCATTTAAAACACTTCTTATCACACTAAAACCAAATCAACAATTCACTGTAACTAATAATTATATTGATAACAACTTATGACTTTGCTTCTGTCTCTTCATACATTAGGTAATGTTTGTTGATAAATCTAGGTTTCACAGAAAGTAAACAGTATTTTTATCTCATGTTCGGGAAAATGCAAGATTTCTACGACCGATAAGACAAAAACGAAGAACCGTATCGTTCTACAGTCCGTTCGCTTTGAGAATGCAGTATTTTCATACTTGTCCTTCGACCTAGCACACCTCCTTGCCAATCAAATCGTTCCTAATTAGAAAGCAAAGTTCACAGTAACCAGCTGAACGTATACTTTCGAACGCAAAGGTTGTGGATCTGAGTTTTTTTTGTGTGCGACAGAATTAAATTTAAAATCACTGCATTCTTAATTAAATTTAAAATCACTGCATTCTTAACGCAAACGAACTTTATACGTGTGGCTTGCGGCGCGAGACTGAACATAATAAACAGTCTATAACGGTGGAATTCACAAAAGCAAATTAAATAGTTGAGCGTTTAACAAATATTTGAACAACGCTCAAACTGTTTTTTCGCATTCACAAAAGTTCATCAATTGCTCCTCCACTCACGTGATTAAACTAAGTTGATTAAGCACTCAAACGAGAAAATCGTATTCATGAAAGACAATCAGCGTGCCACAGATAATAAAATGCCATCAAATTTGACAAATAGCATGATCAAATATTTAAAAAGTTGAGAGCGGTCGCGACCTATCTTAAATATTTAATTTGGAAGTATTTCAGCTTTAACGCCAGTTTTAAGGACTTTGCTAGAAGAAGCACCCCTTGTTAGAAGTCTCTGTAATGTGTAATACCTAAAAACACTACAGAAATATGTCAAAACGCAATTTCAAATGCTATCAAGAATTGCAGTTTCCGACAAAAGAAATTAGTCAGCACGTCCCCAAATTGGAAGAAAAGCAATCAAGCAACACAGCCAAAATACGGAATACTCCTCGCTCTCCATCATTATGCCAAGGGCAGTTATTAAAGACCCAAAATCAGAACAGGATACTACCATTTCCAAAAGACTCTTCCAGACTCCAATGTTGCTAAACTGTAGCTTGGATGCCAATGCCAGTTATCAAAAAACCTGTTTCAAAAGAATAGTTAGTACCATTATCAAAAAGAGTCCAGTGTGTGTCTGCCTTTCTAGAGTGTAGTGAACTTGGTGATTCAAAGTGTGGCTACCCATGTTTCTATCTAAATTTTAAGAATAGCTGCTGGACAATCACATTATTGCTTCATTAAAGGCTCTGGACCACAATAAAGAGACTGTTTGGTATTCTCAAAAGAAGATTTTCTTGTCCTGATTTATATCAATTATTGGGAATGGCCTATGTTGGTATAGTTATAATCCCACCAACAACAGTGGAATGTGCAGTGTACTGTGGGCTCTGTTAGGAACACATGAAGTTAAGTCGTTGGTGTTGTGTAGAAGGCACCTAACATAATGTAATAGTGAAGTGAACACGAACTGCATAAATAAACACCGTCAAATCAATATTTGTTTTATTTAACAACTAATTATTACACAGTTCTAAAACACAAGTTCTTTTCCTAATCTATCCACCCATCATGTCTCACTGCAGGGGGAAAGCCATCACTCCCAGTTTTTAAGTTATTGAAATAAAAAAGATGTGCACCTACTTATTACTTAAGGTTGTTTGTTTGTTTCCCCCTATACACCTAAAATTGTGTAATGAATATTTGTGTCTATCCTGTGTTTGGGTGTTATATCTATTTACTAAAGTACCTATGTACACACATCAAAACTGTCTAGGGATATCTTTTTTCTAATATTTTATAAAGTTAAGTTTGTTTACAAGTTGAGCATTATCTTAGAATAACGCAAAGACAGAGGCCTAAGATAAAGGTTAAGAATATTACAAAAAAAAGAAAGAAAGAAGAAATATGTCTTTTTTTGATGTCCTTACGATTGTACAATAATGCTACTACAATGGATTTCTTTATACAATCTGAAAGGGCAGATAAAGCAGTTTCTGTGTTCTAAAAATTTCTATGTTGGTATCAATATTTTAATTTTTACAGCCTCCCAAATAGCTATACTTTGTATGAAAATGCTTGAGATATCCCTAGACCCTTTTGAGCAGTGTATTAAGAAACAATACTGTTTGTTCAGTCTTCATGATCTATGCTAAATTTTGGGAGCCGTGACCCCAGTGTAGATCTCGAATATAAATTATGATTTTCATGATACTTAATTAATAAAAACACAAAACGAAAAATGAATAATTTATTTTATATAATTCAAAAATAACAAATAAACTATAGGTTCACACAGTTGAAATAGAACATTACAATGTGAAATCACAACAAGACAACAAGATAACAATTTGATAAGATGAGGAACACATTATTGCATACTAAATTATTAGCAAAATTATTGGTATGAAAGTAATACATTTCACCATAAAATACAACTTAGGCAGTCTTATTGCTTAAAACAATATCTTTCAGACAACCTACAGGCAGAGGAATAGTGATAGAAAAGGTTAGCAAGTCAAGCTAGTTTGTTGCTGAAATACCCAGCAGAATGGTACTGTCCTTCAAAAAAAAGGCTATCATTTTAAACATTATATTTATATCGCATTATATATTCAGTGTCCACTATTGATTTGATGCAAGTGGTTAAAGATTCGAACAGCTCTGAAATACATATTTTGCTGTAATGCCTGCCAAATTAAAGTTTATAGTAAGTTATGTGTTTTACAAACAATACCAATACATACAATACATTAAATAGTCTACTACCAATAAAACTGTTTTGGCATAAACATAATTCTTCTTAGGTTATTTTATTTTTAGCATTAGGGGTAATGCATTATCATCTTACTAAAGATGATCCCAATGGTTCAAGTCCCGCCTGATGCCAAGACTGAATGCCTTTTTTCTGGTTTTCCTATAATTCTTCTTCTCTTGCACCTTCTAGGTCTCCTTCTCCTTATGAAGTTAGTCACTATAGCGGTCACAGTTGGCAAATAATATGCAATATCATCATATTTTATGTTCAACTTTTGTGGTACTACTGCCTTATTAATTATTTCCTTCATTTTGGTTATCTGCTACCCTTTGAAGAGCTGGAAAGTAAAATACTTGTTAATTACATTTGTTTTTCAGCAAATAAAGAAAGGTAGGTAATGGCTAAATTTACACAGTGAAACTTTTAACATCAAACAAAAAACTGTATTGATTTTAACTGACTGTATGGAAGATTATAAACACAGCTAAATAGAGTTGTTTGCTTACCTAATAATCCATTTCCAAACTATCTATTTTCAGCTCGGTTATTATATTTGAGTTATTGTCTTTGCAGGTACTTTATCTGCAGTCAAGATCTGATAAGATCAAGTGCAAGATCTTACACTGACTGTAACGATGATCTTCCAGAAACCCAGATAATTACTTGGAAATGTAGTATTGTAGTTACATAAATAAATAAATTTAAAATTTAATACGTAATTCTAACCTTAATTCTTATAATGACTGATTGACACATATTTGACATTTGGTTGCGTTCCGTTTTTACATAAATATTGTTTTAAAAATGAAAAAGTATTGTTTTGTTTATTCCATTTATTTTTTTTGTTCAAACATGCTTAAATTTCGAATTAATAATCAAGCTACGTTACAGTCATCTTAAATTGAGATAGATCTGTGAAAAAACCCAAGAATTGTTCATTTCCAGCAATAATTTCGACAAACAACGAAACGAATCGAGGCACAAAACCATAGTTCCATCAAATGGTTAGCGAGAACGAATGATTCTTTTTGCAATGTTGGCATTTCTGTTTGTTTGAAAGATGCTCAGCTGATCACGGTAGAAAACTGCTTAATGAACGTTTGTGAATAGCATTTAAGTTAAGCGTGCGATTAAACTAATGGCTTAATTAGTTGAGTGAGTGATCTGATTTGCCTTTGTGAATTCCACCGTAAGTATACTTCAAGGTTCATAGTTGTTTATCAGTCTGTGACGACCGCGTAATGTGCCCTTATGATGCTCCAGCCACATATGAATCAATAGAATGTTTACCTCTATAGCATGGAATGTAGGCACATTTATAACGTAGGTAGGTAGGTCCTAGGTAAAATATGGAAATGCTAATATTTTGTCAGCCTTTTAAGATACTACTAGTAGTACGTAATACGAAGTACGTAATAATTCCCTTTTTTTTTTTTTACGCGGAGAATGCCTTTACGCACTATTCCGCTCCCTGAGTACGGGAGCGGGGGAGTGTGGGGCTCACCCACCCCAGTGGGCGTGGGCATACCCACTAAACTCCGCGGAGGCCATCTTCTGCGCGGTACCAGGAATCCCCGAGGACCCCCGTAAGGGACTCTATCAGTGGACCCCTGGCGCGCTTTGCTGGGAACCCAGCTCCTCACGAGGGGAGTTATGCCTCCCCTCATACACCCGCGGGCGTTCGCGGCAGTGCGAGGCCTCCCCACACCGCCGCCCTCCACAGGATCGCTTGTGCAATGGAAGCACACAGTCTCTACCATGTGCACTCCTGGCGACCCCGGGGCCCCCCTTTAGTCGCCTCTTACGACAGGCGGGGGGGAACCTTGGCCGAATTCTAACGCCCCAAACCACAGGGCCAACGTAATAATTACCTAGCCGTTTTGTGTTAAATTATGGTCATGTCATTGGATGTTGGTCAATGAGTTAGTGTGAGATAATAGTTATTTTTAACTTAAGAAATATTCAAATGCACTCGCCGCTGTAACTAGGTAACAGTCTGTGCAACTTTAGAAACGCTTGCTTGTTAGAAAAATGTTAATTTTTATTGGTTAAAAACTTAAAAACCGTGTTGACTGATTTGGATAGTTATTTTTATTTAATTTTCAGTCCTAAGTATTCAACCATCTATCTACGTGTTGATATAAGAATCCTTTTTAGAAATAAAAATTGTACAGTATCCGAATTCAATCCGAATTCCGGGGTCAAGGCTCAGATTTAGAACAGCGCGTCGTGGACTAGTTCTTGAAAGATTTTGTCTAAGTTAAGGTAAAAAAAAAGGATCATCTACTGAAAACCTGTAACGAAAGAGGTAAAATGTTCAAAAAGAAATGATGTGAAAACAGCTCTAAGTAAAAACAGCTCTAGAGAGCGTCGTGGCCCAGTGGTTAAACCTTAAACACTTTGGCTCGGAAGCCGATGGGCCCAAGATCGAATCTGGCCGGAACACACCTACTTTGTGTTCAATGCACAATTTGCGGCTAGTTCTCCGGTGATGCAAAACACCGATATGAAACCCATGCAACCCGGATAACGGCGGTAGGCTCGCCCCTTACCATGTCGGGTTCAAATTCCCTCGGGCGAAATGTGGGCTTCTGAATGTTCCGTTCACCATGACGGCAACAATCAGTGCGCCTCTGACTAACCCATTGGGGATATGGTCGTGAGGGTATGTTATGGAGTCTACTCAGATGTTTAACTGTCCAGTTTAGATCAGATCTGTACCTGCCTTTCTTTAGTATGCATTTCACACTGTGGCTGGGGTGAAGAAGAGCTCATTCTTGCTCATGCATGAGCAACCTCAGGCATAGACGATATTAGCCTGGCTGTGCCTTTTGTGCGGCACGCGTAGGTTGATGATCCAGGCTTGGTTAGTTCGTTCGCAACGCAATCAATCGACATAAAAACATCCTTTCTCTCAATATTACCATGACAATTTATAAACAGCTGTTGCTCGCGCAATGTATTGTTGTCATGACATGCATGTGTCATAAAAGCAAGTATCAACTCAACCAAATCACAAAAATATTGCGATTGGAGGTTTTAAATTTTAAATCATGCCTATAATCGTAAACGACCACACCTGGTCGCAAACAGCTCAAACCCTGCAAATCAGGATACCAGTAAGTCCTGTGAAACACGAGAAAGTCGATATCTTCACTACAGACTCATACATCAAAGCAAGCTACAGTCCATTTATTTTCGAAATATTTCTTTTACACGATGTAGATAACGACAAAAGTAAATGCATCATCAAAGAAGACGTTATCATCATGGATTTGTTCAAAAGAGATGAGATTGAATGGGAATGTCTGGAGAAAGAGTTGACCAAGGCAGAAAAGATGAAATTGAAGCAGGAAGTCCTTGAAGAGTGCCAAGAAAAGGCACAACAAGAGTCTGAAGATAAAAGAATCAAGAAGAGTCAGTTAGATCGGTTTAGCGTTCAAAGGGCCATGGATTTAGATTCAAAACAGCATGCTTTGATGGATGCTAGGAGGGATGAGCAAAGGAAGCAGGCAATGGATGCCCTGGAGGAATGGCGTCTCAAGAACGATGACACAACAACCGTACATAAAGAGTTGGACATAATAAGATCTCTTAAACCTTTAAATACTGGTGAAAGAGCTAATTCAGGAGTGAAAATAGTTGAGTTAAACGACGATGAAACTGAAAAAGATAATCGAATAACTAAGCCACTAAACTCGGCTCCTAAAGACATAAAGCCATCAAAGCAAAATAAACCAACGAAAACTCGTGTTAAGTCTGAGTACGTTGAGAAGAAACAGAAAGAAGTAGCAGCAAGAGTCTTGCCAAGGCTGCGGGAGACGGCTCAGCTTGAGATAACTCATACTGCAAGAACGTTCCCGACTCCTAGCAGGGAGTCTACGGCGCAGGAAGAAGAAGCTTGGATCAAGAATATTACATTAGCTAGGAGGGCTACAGGTAATATTTGTTTACCAGTGTAACAGCGTACGCGTATCTATTGTCAGTAAAATGCTCGTTATCTACATCACTAGACAATTATTTAAACGCTTTCATTAAGAACACGAAGGTTAAGCCGTACGACAACATGGGGGCTCATTAAGGATTGTTTGAGAGGTGTATCTAAAGCTAGTGACAAACCTTACACTCAGATGTTAACAAGACACATTAAGGCTTTCCAGAATGCTTAACGACTCACCTAGCGACGTAAGTCCTAGACAATGCTTAACGTAGTTACCACCGTCCGAAGCACGTAGGGACAGAATTTGGAGATGTGATTGAATTTTGGCCTTGGTGGTCACCCATCCAAATACCGTACCTAGCGTGCCGAGCCTATTAACGTAGATAAGTAACTACCCACGAGTTGCCCGCTGTGTTTCAACAAAAATCTTCTTAAACTTATTCATCCCCTTATTCATAACAACTGAAATAGCACTGCACCATTCGTTTCGCGATTCTATTAAGGTGCTTACTAGCAAATGCCGACAGAAGTAAGAATGAAAGAGGCAAGTGCGACTGTTTAGAGTTTTTGTAAATAACTGGGTAAAATTCTTCCAGGCTTTGTATCCGAGGATCTCCGTCCGGAAGAGCAGGACCCGCAGTGGTGCAAGGAGAAAGGCGACGAGTTCTTTCGCTCCGGTAACTTCCTCGGGGCTATCAGCGCGTATACTCACGGCATACGGCTCTCGGACAAACTGCCCAGCCTGTTCGCGAACAGAGCCGCTACTCACTTCGCCTTGGGGAACTTCAATAAATGCGTAAGCCAATAATAAGGGTGCTTTTCCAATAGAGATGTGCTATGCTGAAGCTGCGTTGCCATGGACGCGTTTGATGTTGGTACACCAAGCTGTTCATTGATCCACATAGCATAGCACTGGTGGTTCTACTGAGCCATGTTTTTAATGAATGGATGCGTCCTGTGAATGCAGGCTATGGATGCTCTACACGTACAGTCAACGGCACATCAGGCTACCCATTTCCGTTTTGTATCTTGCTCTAGCCAAATGACATTCCTTTGCAATACAGCAAGGACTGACCGGAAATGGGTAGCGTGATGTGCCGTTGACCGTACATAGCTTAATAGCATCAGTGGAAACGAAGAAATATAGTTCCGTAGCTTAGCGTTTTTTTTACATCCTTGCAGCATAGCATCTCTGATGGAAAAGGGCCCTAAGATGTAGAAAAAAACGTTAGTTAGATATATAAGACACATTACTTAATAAAAAATATTTGTTAGCTTTAGGTATAGTCAATGAAGTGTCTGAGCTCGTACAAAGATTAGAATGTTCGTTGTTTTGACTCGCGTAAGAAACATGGTCTGGTCCTTTATTATAATTTCTGCCCAGGTGAATGACTGTTCAACAGCCTTAGAGCTGCTTGTGCCCCCTTGCGAGGGTAACCGCCGCAGCCGGGCGAAGTGCATCGCGCGCCGTGCGGCCGGCCTGGCGAGGATCGGCCACCTCAGCAAGGCGGTAGACGAGATGAAGGCCGCTGCCAAACTGCTGCCTGAGGACGAGACCATCAAGCAAGACGTGTACGACATGGAACGCGCTTGGGAGCAGAACCCGGACTCAGATTGAGATTTAAGATGAATATGGATAAAGTTCCCAGGAACTTAAAATAGATGAATAGGTACATAGAAAAAACAAAAGCTGAAAAGGAAAACAACCCTGGTGAAGTGCGGCAGTGGGTTCTACGGAAATGACTTGAAAGCAGCCTTTAAGCAGAGGCTATTATTTTAGTGTTATTTTTAGTATTTTGTAAGTCTTCATATTTATTTGTTCTTTCTATTTATTAAGATCCTCTTTAGAGCCTTAAGTGCTGACCTTGATATTAAGAGCAAGCCTCAACTACGTATTTGATGAGATTGTAGTAATTAATAAAGTAAATGGATACTTGTTGTTTGTTTTCGTTTATTGTCAGGATAAGTCAGATAGTTGGAAGCTTTTGCTATCCGTGTAGCCGGAACCCCGGCCGATATCGCAAACCCGCCCTCCAACAAAGGTTACCGGTGCAGGGAGCCTGGTTGGCTGGCTGGCGCGATTTTCCTACTTAACTAACCGTATCCAGAACAAGCATGCGCGGACCGCGTAAGATGTAAAATCTTCACCAGAATTCGCTTCGGAATTTTTAAAGACAAAACAAGTTATACACTAACAAAAACAGTTTAATTTCATATTTATAGAAATAAAATTACAATACAGATAAAGGCTAGTCGTTTCATTCCTCAACAACTTTCTTAGACAACCCAAGGTTATTTAGCAGCGCGTGTGGAGATGGATCCCTGCCGCGGAACCTCCTGAACACTTCACTGGGGTGGCAGCTGCCGCCGTGCGCCAAAAATGTGTCCCTGTATCTCTGACCTACGCTTATTATGTCTTCGCTACCTTGCTTAGCTTCTTCAAATGCACTGTAAATGTCTGCAGCGATCATTTTAGACCACAAGTGGCAGTAATACGCCGCCCCCCACTCCTCAGAAAAGATGCTCGTGAAAGACAACGGATGAGAGTTATATTTGTCGAACGGCAGAACGTGGTACTGTGGCCACAGCTCCCTCACAATATCTCTCCAGAATCCCTTCTTCGAATGTAATTCTAAGTCAAGTTTAGAGAGGTACAGCTCTTCACACAGGTTGTACCCGGACATGTGACCTCTAACACTTCGGAGATTTTTGACGATCTCTTCCGGGAGGGGTTCGTCAGTTCTATAATGGCCGCTGATCGCCTGGATCGTGTGAGGATCGTAAAGCCAGTGCGTCATGACTTGCCCACAGACTTCTGCTGCGTCCCATTCCACATTCGATAGACCTGCTACTTCAGAATAGTTGGCTTTGGTTAGTAAATGACGCAGCGCGTGTCCGAATCTTTGGAACAAAATGCCTACTTCTTTGAAAGTCAATAATGATTCTGTTCCCGATGATGGAGGTTGGAAGTTGAATATTAAAGCAGAGAGAGGAGAAGTACCAGTCACAGACGATTTGTTGCGTATTGAAATGTGCCATCCTGCGTCATCATGGACGCGGATCTTTTCGTCTTGGCGCGCATAAGGGTCTAGATAGAACCCAGCAACTGGACTGTTGCTGGATTGGTCGTATATGTCGTAAAATCTGACATCTTTATGCCAAGTGTGCACATCAGTTCTTTCAACAATTTGTAGTTTGAAAAGGGTGCTGCAAAGATTAAAGAGGCTGGTGATAACTCTGGGAAGTGGAAAGTATTCACGTATTTTATCTTCATCAAAGTTGTATGTTGACCATTTATGTTTTCTCTGCCAGTATGGAATATCATAAAGTGCCAGTTTTGCATCAAAACCTCTGTCCTTAGCGAAGCGTTGAAGTAATTCTATCTCTACTTCCTGCATAGGTTTAGCACTTTCGAGTAAACTGTCCAGAATGCTGTAGACATTTTCAACAGACCCCGCCATTTTGGTCTCCATACTCATGTCTACAAAAGAGTCAAAACCGAGAATTGTGGCCTGTTCATGCCTCAAGCTGCGGATTTTTTCCAGATTAGTGCTGGTTTCAATTTCTTTATTGACATAATTTGAACATCTCTGTACATGTGCCTGCCACGTGTTCCAGCGTAGCTCTCTGTCTGGGCAATACTGCATGAAAGGCTCATAAATGTGAGGTTGCAATGTGACTTTCCAGGGTCCCCTGTGGGGGTCACTGTTCACAGCCATTGCTCTGACTAGACTTTCAGGAAACTCCCGTACAATTGAACCATCTTCAATTGTACTTGTGAAAACCTTATTTGCAATATTGACTTTGTCACGGAACATTTGACGTTCCTTCTGCAATGACATAAGGAGGTTATTTAAACGCTCTCTCTTGACTCCTTTGACATCTAATCCATTAAGTTTGCCTTCCAAAATATATTTATCTAAAAGCCGTTGCTCTTCATCAGTTAGTTTCTTCAAGCGGTTCTTCTCATTGACAGCAGATTGGAAAATTGGTATACTATTAAATTTGGTAGATCTGGCTTTGTGTGCTCTCTCATGTATTTGTATGTAAGATTTTGTGGGCATTAGAGAGCTGTTCCCTAAATAAAGTGTCTTTGCCATGCCCCATGTCAGTTCTAACTGTCCGTCGAGTTTCTCCAATGGCTGGAATATCTCAACAAAAGCATTTTTGCAGTTGTAGTTCTTCTGTTCAATCTGTTTGACTCCATTTTCATATTCCAAGCTCTGCTTGCTGATTGCAGCTATGCATTTCTCAATTGAGATGTCACTGAACTCAGGAAGGCCATTGTCCGAGAGAAGCAAGTTTTTATCAGAATCTTCACCAATTTCTGGGATCCTGAAAACAATTTTATTAAACTAATTAAATTAAAACCAAGTTATAGTTTTGTTTTGTAATTACCAGAATCTGTGGCCGTGGCTCAGTTGTACAGTTGATTATCAAAAATTGTTGTTGTATAGCAGGGTTTCTCAAACTTTTGGCACCACGTACCCCTGTTAAAATTTCCAGGTGACAGCGTACCCCTAATTAATTAATTGCTCCCCCCCCCCCCCAAAGAAAATAATAAAATTGACTATTGAAGAAAATAAGGTTTTTATTTTAAATAAAAGGTAACAAACATAGTGCCAAAAGAAATGTCTTTTTAATATTAATGTGATGGATGTGCTTGTTTCTTGTCGCAAAGGGATTCAATTTTAGGTGTAATTTTGGTAAATTTTAACCTCAATTCTGACTCTGCATCAAGTCGATTTCTGTACGCGTACCCCTTGCCCTCGAATGGCGTACCCCTCTTTGAGAAACCCTGTTGTATAGCAACACACAGGTTGGGAAAGCTATGGGTGACCAACCAAACAGATATTTAGCTTTTCAGCATCTTGTTTGGAAGGCACATAATTTTATTTGTTTGCACTCAAAAAGAGAGTTATTGACAGTAATTAGGACATCCAAAGTAAAGGTGAGTTTGTCTCTAATAAGAGATTTCTTCTGGCAGACCAAAGTGAAAGGAAAAGTAATTGTACTGTAGCTTTCTGTGCTGGAGGCCATAAGGGGCTGGAAAACATCTGACAACAAGGTTTACCACTAACTTTACACCCCTTTAACAATTCACACTTGAGTCCTTGTATTGTGATAACAGCTTGCCCAGCAGTGAGACATACACATCTACCACTACATTATGGAATGCAAATAAATGATTGGGTATTGAAAAAAACACATATTGGAACATCCGCATCTCTTCTCCCAAGAACTTTTGGTGAAATACTGTTACAAGGCTGTTATTTATCAATTGTAACAGGAATCTAAATTAAGGTATCAGAGCTCGCTTTTAACTAAGCACAATGCTAAGCCCTCTGAGCAAGATTGAATATTTTGTATCAGCAAACATCTTCGATCCCCTAACACACAGAAAGTAGTGTAACTTTTACATTCAATTTTTTAGGCCACCTTAGGTAATAGGTTAGACCTAACTGGTATCACCCGGCAACGCTGTTCCCAGGATTCCTAAGTCATTCACGAACAATATTTGTATTCTATCACAATGGTCGCTAGCGCCAAAGTTAACAGCACCTATCTACGAGCTCTAGGAGGGTATTTTGACAGACTGGTTACTGTTTTTCCGTCTTAAAGATAAAAATAAACCTTTACGAACAACCTGAAAGAAGTAATAATCAGAGGACAAAATCAATCATACTTACAAAACGACATATCCGGCATTGCGTTTGTTCTGGTAAAATTGGTTTTTCACTTGACGCGCAATTACTTTAGTGCGTAGGAATGATAACGCCATTATTCATTTATGCTGGAAATGATATTTCCCTTGGAATTATTTCATAAAACCAAACCCAAAAGCCGAACAATCCGAACATATGACCCCGATGACAGCCAATAATCAGTCAGGCAGACAGATGTCACGCTTGCGCTCTGACATCTGTCATTTTTGTTTTTTTTCTGGCTTTGCACGGCTCGTGCATGAACGACGTACGCAGCTAAGTGATGGAACTTGGCCACCACATTATCACGTGAGGTCAATGGACACTGGGCGGACAATTTATGTTGTAATTTTAACATCAAAGTTATTCCAAGTGAAATAGTATGTGTTTCATAAAAAGATAATACACGAGATGCAAGCTGTTCCCATTTGATAAATGTTGTTATTATACAAGCCTCAGTTCGTCTGAGTGTGGGGAGGCAGCGTTCCAACGCCAGAGGCTCTTAAAGCCATACTCAGCCGTCGAGCCTCTGTTCTCACGTTGCCAAAATTAAGACTGGGATGACCTTCGAGGGCTTAAGTATAGTTGTTGGGTATTTTTTGTATTTTTTTTTCATTCAATAACATTTATTTATTTATACAAAAAACTTTTCAATGTTTCCTCTAGCACTGCTATGGTGAAGTCAACGTCTGCTTTGTTGATGCACATAGGAGGCTTGATTCTTAAAACCTGTAATACACACAAATAACAGTTTTATTCGTAATATAGCTGGGTATTACAATAAAAAATGCAAAAGTGCAGAACTTCATTAGTTAGTTCCTTTCATGATTTATTATACGCTGAGTAATATTCGGAAATCTTACATTGCTATAACGTCCACCCCGTCCTATTAGAATGCCGTGGTCCTTGATATCCTCGTGTATGGCTGACACATCAGCCACTGCCAGGGGTTGTTTAGTCCCAGGAACCACCAGCTCCAGACCCAGCATTAGGCCCTTCCCTCTCACGTCACCGATCAGCGGCTGCACCTTTTGCAGCTGCATCAGCTGTTCGATAAAATACTTCCCGAGCTGTTTGCAGTTTTCTTGTAGCTGGTCTTCTTCTATAGCCTGAAAGATTGATATTTTTTCATTTCTACACAATAGTTTAGTCGCATTGTATCTTACACATGATAAATATCTCAGGAGGGAACTTTGAACACTTTGACAACAACCTAATTTAATGGTAGGAATGATGAGAGAAGCTTTGACGAGGTTATTTGTTTCTATTTAAATAAAATCATCGTTTAGGAATCACTGTTGACTGCGCTGTCAGCGTTTCGCTCAGGCGAATGTTACTCCCGTTCTGATAATCATTGGTTTGATTGCCTATTTTAGAGTTTGAACATAACAAGTCTTTATTTTTTTTATAGGAACTACTTAATTTATTGATATTAAAGTTCACCTCTAACACGGCTTTGCCAACACACGCCGCCATCGGATTACCACCAAACGTGTTAAAGTACGTAGCTTGCGTATGGGCTGCAGCTATTTCTTTAGTAGTGACCACTGCGGCCATTGGGAACCCGTTGCCGATGCCTTTTGCCATGGTCACGATGTCTGGGGTGATGTCGTGATTTTGGAAACCCCAGAATGCGTCGCCTGTTCGGCCAAATCCTGTTTGAACCTGGAATAGTACATTGTTATCCTAGGGGTGAAAGTAACTTATTTAGTCCCGAGACGGGGTTTGGCGCCCGGAACGAAGTGAGGGCGCCAATAGTTCGAGGGACTAAATAAGTCTTTCACCCGAGGTAAACACTGTGCTTTTCATTACAAATACGAGGAAAGTACAAATAAAAACATGAATTAGCTAAAGAAAAAATTAGGAAAATAAATGAAGACCGAATTGCCGCTTTCCCGCCTATTTTGTTTGTTTTTTTTCTGTGGCCGGCCCGTTATTCAGCCATTATTTTGTATTTTCATCATTGGAAAAATGGTAAATATTTTGCTCAAAGTTAAGTTATTTTAAATAAATTGTTGAAACTATATTATAATAAAGTTATTTAAAACATATATATTCTCTGATCAATACTTAACTTCAAGTTATTTCAATTTTACATCGTGGCTGTATAGAAAGTTGCAACATGGTTCAATAGATATGTGAAAAATAACTAGTTTTTAAAAAAATATATTTGACAGCTGTCAGTTGAAAGTGATTCTCCCTAGGGATGAAAAGTGTTACTTTCAGCCCGCTTCTCAGGTCAGTAATGACCTACTTTCAGAGTATGAGTAATGAAAATTATATTTTTTGGATCATCTAGCCTATTGGCTTTATTTGTCATACTTGAAATAAGTTTAGGGATCTTTGTTGCACATTATGCAAAATATTACTTATCATAATTATTAATTATTGTCTAATTACCTCGTCTGCAATAAAAACGCCGCCATATTTCTTAACCAGCTCATGAGCCTTTCTCAAGTACCCTTTCGGGAATTGTACAGCACCATTCACGCCTTGTATTGACTCGGCGAACAAAGCTGCCACTTTCCCGGCTGGAATAGAGTTTTCTAGAAGCTGAAATGAAGGTTTTGTATTACACACTTTCATAGGCTCTTGTGCAAAATTTGTTTTTATCTACATTTTGTTTAGGTGATGATATTTTTTACCTCATTGAGTTGGTTTATATATTTGTCCGAAGATACGCATTCTCCAGGACAAGAGCACGAGTCTAAAGGCTGTGACAACGAGTCTCTGCATCCACCAAATATTCCCCTGTAGGGATCTGGTAGCATTGCCTGAAACATTTTTGTTTTTCAAAACACATATCAGAGAGGCACTTGTAGGCAATAATAGGCTTCCTATACTGCTTGTCTGTCACAAGGAGAGCGTCTCGTGGCCCACTGGCTCGGAACACAGGTGGTCCCGAATTCAACACTGGCTGGAGCTACTTGGTGTTAATTTTACAATTCACGGCTAACTCTCTGGTGATGGAAAAAACCGATAGAAAACCCAAGCAACTCGAAAAACGGCGGTAATCTCGCCCCTTACTACGTTGGGTTCAGATTAGCTTCTCGAAAATGTGTCTTTATGTGCCGTTCGCCATGTCGGCAACAATCAGTTTGTGTGCTACCTACCCATTACCCCGTTTGTAATATCATATGTTATGTGTTCAATTGTGTTGAGGTATCTATAATTTTCCACAAATATAGTGCAAGAAGACATACGTGATAGAATCCTGGAGGAACAGGCATGGGCATTCGATAGCTTTGCGTGGCCGTGAGGGCCATCAAAGCAGTGGAGTATCCGTGGTAGCTGCTCTGCAAGGAGACTACGTCGTGATTGCCCGTGTAGGCCTTCGCTAAAAGAATGGCGAGATCGTTGGCTTCTGAGCCACTGTTCACTAGGTAAACCACCTAAAATTAGTAAACCACTTAATTAATTAATTAAACAGCAAAAAAATAAAATAATATAATAGTTTTCAAAGTTCGAAATGATGCTGAAAACAAGATAATACTAACTTTTAGGTCACCTGGAAATTTAGATGCTAGTTTTTCGACATACTCATATATTTTAGGATGCCGATAAATATTTGTAGTGTGCCAAAGAGTGTTGATCTGCTCTTGGAGAGCTGAAGTGACTTTTCTGAAATGGATGCAAAAGTCTTAGATTATCTCTAAAATATTAAAAGGTCAAGCAGGAGTATACGTATTTAAATACTCACGGGTGACAATGTCCCACCGAAACTGTAACTATACCCCCAAACAAGTCCAGGTACTTTCGGCCTTCGTAGTCGAAAAGCCATTGCATATGACCTTGATGGAGCAGCACTGGCTTCTTATAGATGTTGAACACCGCTGGTGGTAAATGCTTCGCTTTTAGTTCGTCTGTTTTTTGCAGGCTAGGACCCTACATCAAAAGAAAGTGAAAGCTAGTCATTATTTCTAAAATGATAAAAAAATCGCCTTATACATCATACAAATTTGAGGATAGCAGATATTTTTAATACTGTAGCTCTTTTTGATTAAAACCTTTCCTTCGGCTGCTTTTGAAGTATAATTTCAATTTTGATGTTTGAAAAAAAATCTTTCAAAAACTAACAACTAATTAAATAAGAAACTTAAAAAAACTGTTTGAGTGAAGGGCATCGATGCATCATAGCAAAAAAATAGGGCCTACACTTAACTAGCCGGCCTATTTACTTTGGGGCGGGCTTTGTATGTAAGGAAAATGATCTCCTAAACCTACCCTATTGAGGGGATCTTGAGCTAGTAAACAACTTCTACATGATAAAAAAGATAAATGTTCACTTTTGACTAAATATCAAATACATTTTGTTAAGGCCGCCTTTCTGAATCTCGTTAGAGCAATTTTGTTATATTATTTGCTTTATATAATTAGTCTACTAGCTAATTTCTTACCGCATATCGTTTAGGTATAAAATCTGTTTTTGGTTGAATAGAAGCAACACCAGTTCCATAACTCCTATAAACGTCTTTTAACCCACGAACAGCTGCTGAAAAGACATTAACACATTCTCAAAGATAGCTATTGTGATGATAGTTAATTTAGTAAATTCAAAAATGTTTAACCTCTGTTTGCCATTTTAAACGCGGATGACAATAGTTAACAATGCAACGATACAAAGAAAACTGGTTATGTTAAAGTTGTTTGAATTTTAAATGAAGAATGACCGTTGACTCCTGAATAGATTTGCACTACGTTGAATAATTGAAAAGGTGTGCCCACACTGTCATGATTGAATATTATGAAATAATTTATTAATGTTACAGAAAGCTAATGACGTGTTAATCTACGAGCAGCAACCTACGGATTTACCGATTTTTTACTTTTTCTAGTGTGAGAGCTCACTCAGCTTACGCATAACGAGTTACATAATACGTCATCATCATCATCAGCAGCCATAGGACGTCCACTGCTGGACATAAGCCTCCCCCATAGATTTCCAGAGCGGCCTGCGATTTTAAGCAGGTCATCCGACCTTGCGGTTGGGCGTCCCACGCCGCGCTTGGCCTCGAATGGTCTCCACTCGAGGACTTTCCAGCCCTAACGACCATCAGTTCTTCGAGCTATGTGCCCCGCCCACTGCCACTTTAAGCTGCTAACACGCTGGGCTATGTCGCCGACCTTAGTTCTCCTACGGATTTCCTCATTTCTGATTCGATCTCGTAGCGAAACACCGAGCATAGCCTTCTCCATAGCCCGTTTGGTGAACTTGAGCCTTATTATGAGGCCCATAGTGAGTGACCATGTCTCAGATCCGTATGTCATCACTGGTAACACACACTGGTTGTAGACCTTTGTCTTGAGGTACTGAGGTATGTTAGAAGAGAAGACGTTACGCTATACGTAACACGTAATGAAGGCAAAAATGCGGCAACATCAGAAAAACTAAACTCATTGACGTAGCCTGGTGGGTAAGTAGATTGCAGTGACAATGGGCTCGAAAGTTAGCAGTAATTCCGCAGCTGCAACCATCAAACCAACACCAACAAAAATATCGTTATACAAATAGATTGTAACAGAATTTTCGAAATGATTCCCTCATCTTTCCCTAGGCATTTCCCGTAAAGCTTAAACGGGCAGCAATGGTTATGGCTGATGAATAAGAGGTTCTACCATGATTAGTGAGAACCTTCGTGGAGTCACTAGCTCTGCTTTAATGATTTTTATGGAAAATCGGTAGGTATTGCTTTAATATCCGCGCTGTACGAAATATTAAACAATTGATTTCAATTTAGTTTACGTTGTCGTTGTCGTCTGCGTGAGCATGGATGGTATCATGTCATGGTAGACCGTCCTGTGATAGTGTTGCATGAATAAATAACAATAAATGAAAATGTATAGCTTAGTGCATGTGTACAGGGACTTAGTAAACCTTATCAAAAATGCGATAAAATAGTCAAACATTTTTAACCTTATTCCAATAAATGTTTATTTGTATTATTTCTGAATTTCAGATAACTTTGAAAGATAAAACAGTAAAAATAAACCCTGATTACGACATATGTTATTGTATTAGATGTTTTCTACACCTACGTAAAGGGTTCCAGCTAAAATCCGCAAATTATTACTGGCACAGGCTCATTTATCGGTCGGGTAAAGAAAGGGTGAAAGGCTAAGCTGCAACCCACTCTCTCCCCACAACGGTGATAGTGTAGTGGTCTTGCCATTCTACCGCGCTGCTGCGCTGAGAGTGCCCTGTGGTATATAGTGGGAGCCGTGGCACACAATCATTTGGTGATGTGCTTTGATCCAGATAAATTTCGAAGTCTCATTTGAAACTCTAAATCGGATTCTTTGACAAGTGACAAGGATCTCCACAGCGATCGGTCCTGCGCTGTCCGCATCTAGCGGCTCCCACGACCTTGACCAGATCGTCGGTCCACCCTGTGGAGTGCCTGCCCACGGAACGTCGTCCGGTACGCGGTCGCCATTCCAGTACCTTTTCTTATTCACCCACTGCCACTTCAACGGTGCAATCTTCCGACTGATGTCGGTTGTCTTAGTTCTCCTGCGTATCTCATCATTTCTGATTCGATTAAGCAGGGAGATACCAAGGATCGCTCTCTTCATTGCTCGCTGGGTGACCTTGAGCCTTCTGAGACCCAAACTGAACGACCACGTCTCACTCCCATATGTATGCAGATTGATCCATACCTAAAATTACGTGTATGGAAATGCCGTAAATAGTAAGTTTGGTGACATACCTACGGATTCGAGGTTGAAATTATTTCACAGAATAGCTCTACTGATTTTACGCTATTAAAAATATAATATTAGGATATGAGCGTAAGATATAAATACAACTAATTGCGCGCATGACCATTTGCTATGATTGTGAGAACCGGTTGAACACACAATGAAGAATAATACCGACGTTATCCCTTTTAAATATCTAATACTATAGGTGCTAGACGGCTGCAGTGTGGGTGTCAGGCTTAGCCCGCAGCGGGCCACAAAGCGCCGCCACCTGTCATATTCATATAGTTTGTGGCGTGTGGCGACCACAGGACCACTGCCTTCGCTATTTGCGGCGAGTCCTTAAAAATGTATGAAAACTACAGGATGCCGTTTGCGGCGTTGTGTGGCACGTGTGGGTTGACGCTTTGAGCCTTATGACTGGCCATCGGATTAAACATGTTGAACATTTAAATGCTTTCGCTGGACACACCTCGCGCACACGAGACGAGCCCCAAGACGCGGATGTAAATGTGAACTCGTGCTTCGTCGCGTCGGGAGCGAATATGCTCGCGTGAACTGCGTGCCGAGCCACGAGATGAGCCACCCAGAGCCACCTTAGTGATCCGCAATCAAGTCTAAACGTTGTGTCTCAACAATCAGTGTAGGCACTATTTATTTTCTAATGAACGCAGCTTAATTAATTCTGAACTATTTGAAATTATGGTACGTTTACATTCGCGCCTGAATAGGTACTTCAAAATAATTGAAAAAAAAACATGTGACATTGGAATTGCCATAAAAATTTCAGTTTTACTCCTTAAATTATCAAATTGTTGGTGATGGAGTAGTTTTGTAATAAAATGCTGATTAATAATTACCGATTTTTTATCGGTTTTTAAAATACTTGTGTCACATCACTACTCGTGACAAAATACTCCACGTCAATCGAGTTGGAGAGAAAATTGGCATTTTGCCTCTAGTTTTGCAGCGTTGGGCCGCTGGTTTCTCAAAAGTGAATGGCCTGTAATCTGTTCTGTAGTCACTTTAGTTTTGTGTAGCAAAAACAGTTCTAGTTTATACTAATTCAAGATGAAACTAATATATTTGACCCTGTTGGTCCTGCCTGCGGCTTTATTATGTTTCCAAAGCGGTAAGTGTCCTGGAATTCGTGCTATTTATCATTGAAAGTGTACGTGGCATCAAAATTTACTATTTTCATGAGAGAAACTTAACATTATTATGTCCACCAAGTAAGTTTAACTATAGACCTCTATGATCTACAATCGTGCGGTAAAAATTGATTGGTTTTTATGGAAGGCCTATTTCTTTTATTCCAAGAATATTTACGGTAACCTCAACCTATTTGGTTTAGCTGTGTAATCTCAATACACTGTAACAACAGTTGCATGATATCATTGTTAAGTAATTGCTAGTTATATAAGACTCATGCAACTTGCAAGTATTTCATTTCACTTTCTCTTACAACTTGGAACAATATATTAGATTCCCTGACCTCTAAATCTAGTGATGCTATGGCATATGGTACCAAATATAATTTAGTACACAAATTGGTAGAATCTTCCTGCAAACATGATCTTGCTTATTATCTTAATGATCAGTAAAGCATTACATCAAATAGGAATCCTTGAAAAGTTACAGTAAGCTATTTAGTTCTAACTAAAAGGAATTGAACTGGCATAAATGTCTACATTTATGCCAATAAAAAAGTAATGGACTTAAAACTAATTCATTTAATAAATTTATTTCAGCAAACACAATCTTAGCAAGAGCAGAAGAAGATGAGCTCGATGATGTGGTAGACATCGAAGGTGAAGACAACCAGGTGGTTGGTGATGATGCTCTGGGAGACGATGATGATTCTGTGGTCAAGTCTTCACAAGATGTAGAAACTACTATTCTATTCACCAAGCCAGTGCCTAACTTTGGAGATAATGCCTTCGGTAAGAATTTGCCTACTGTATTCTGTATCTAATAATATAAGTGTATTGAAAAAGCTGATTTAATGCACAAAAGGGCTAAAATTAATGTTTTAAGTTCTTGTCATCAGTTTTCATTGTGGCCCTAACAATAAAACTGGCCATTTTCATAGCTTACAGTTAGTTGTTACCATCAATTAATAGTGAGCAGTTTTTTAAATGTAGTTATTTACCTTTAGTTGTTGATAGATATAATATAATACACCATGATTCCTTTATTTACAATGCTTGCTTTGATTTAGTTCCAAAACTGTGTCTACCTTTTCGCATATACATTAAAATTTCATACATGAGATAACTTTAGGAAGGCAAATTTATAAATTATTAATATTTCTTTTGTGCTCTTTTCCAGACCTTCAAGCTGGTTACCCAGTTGAGTTCCTTGTAGGATTCCTGAACAAGGGTGCTGAAGACTACGTTGTTGACTCCATGGAAGCTTCATTCAGATATCCCATGGACTACACTTACTACATCCAGAACTTCACCGCATTACCTTACAACCGTGAAGTGAAGCCAAAACAGGAAGCTACCTTTGCGTACTCCTTCATCCCCAATGAGGCTTTTGCTGGAAGACCATTTGGATTGAACGTCCAGCTCAACTACAGAGATGCCAGTGGAAACTTCTACCAGGTATATTCTTGGTGTACAACTTAGTATTAATTATTTATGATTTGGGACACTGAAAGTAGGCCAAGTGATTTGCTTGGATGAGCCATAATACCCATTTAAGTGGCAGCCTAGGACTATAAGGTCTGATTCAACATATTCATCACTGTACTGGTCTTAAATAAAAGGATTTCGATTGTTATAGTGACCAACAGCACTGAGAGGTTAAATTGTTTCACTAATCCTTTTAAAAGAGTCTGACCATCTATTTTGTCTAAATTTAATTGATTTATTTTTCTCCCCTCAGGAAGCCGTCTACAACCAAACAGTGAACATCGTAGAAGTATCCGAAGGTCTTGACGGCGAGACGTTCTTCCTGTACGTGTTCCTTGGTGCCGCTTGTGTCTTGGCGCTGGTGGTGGGCCAGCAAGCACTGTCCTCCCTGGCCCGTCGCCGATCGCCCCGCGCTGCGCCGAAGCCGCTCGAGACTGGAACTGCTAATGATGTCGACTACGACTGGCTGCCTAAAGAAGTCGTCAACCAGCTCAGTAAGTATAGCTAATCCCTCAAAAAATCGCATAGTTGATGTAATTGCAGTGCTCCCTATTTTTCGTAATTGTATAAAGTGTTGCAACCATTATGAGCAATTTTATTACACTCCACTCCCTTATAATTCAAATAGATGGCCAATGCTTTTTGATTGAATTTCAATAAAAAAGCAGATGTTATTAATTCAAGTGTTCTAATATCTCTGTTTTACTGTTTTCAATTTAAAATTATTGTTTCCTTGTTCAGCTTTGTGTGTTGTTTGTTTAAGATATAAGAAACTAATTTATGTTATTTCTATTATTTACAGAAAAATCTCCCAAAACGCCCAAACAGTCACCTCGCTTGAGGAAAGCGAAGAGATCCGTCGGGGATGACTAAGTGTTAATCGTGTTAGTTTAGAGAACACTGAGCACTTCCGCCAACTGGTGTCGTGCACGGCTCCAATGAGAACATGCCTTGGACAGAGCAATAATTATAATAGGGGAATGGAACTATGTATGTCAAGATCAAATGTGTGACCTATTTAGACTCGATAAATTTCCTATTTTCAATCAACTTCTGTAGTTACTTCTCTAGATATCATGTTAGTCTCTTGGTGCTTATTTCTATTTTTCAGTTCTGTTTAAAGATTTATGCGAATGATCCAGTCGTCAAGATGTGTTCTCCTTTGAGTCGCCCGTGTGGATAGACTGTCTGTGGTTAGTTCTAAGTGAGTAATGAGCGTAAATTATGGAACAAACAGTGTGGAGAGATTTCTAACAGCGTGTGAGAAGATGACATTATTTAATAAAATGTTACATTTTTCAAATGTTTTGTTTTATTCAGTGAAGACCATTGATGAATAGTACAAATCACCTTGTATCGAAGCACTTAAGCTCAATTTCCAATTTCTATGTTACACTAGTGTGAGCCATTGTGTAGTCAGGGCCGGTTCACACCTACACGGCACACGCCGCGATATCGCAGCGATAGCTCCGCGATAAAATAAGCGCTGTGATCACGCCGCGAAGCCCGCTCTAATTGGATTGATGGATGAAGTGTCCACCGCCCGCGAGTGCGCAGCGATCTCGCGGCTTTTATTTTATCGCGTAACTATCGCGGCGTGTACGTAGAGAGAGAGAGAGAGCTCTGAGAGTGCTGAGATCGCCTCGCCGTGAAATCGCCCAACAAACAGGCGATTCAGGCTCCCTGATTCTTTTAATTTTAATTCCATTTCTGGCACATATTTGCTTTGATAATACTATTATTTTAAGAATTAAAATGAATGATGTTTGGCGTTCTTTAAAAATACTATTGTTCGTTACCGCTACAACCCAACCCAATGTATTACTGTACTGTGGTGTTTATCAGTAATACTATACTCTGGTCGACCCCTTATACAGCGATTCTCGCAAACATCACTTCTCATCTGGATCTCCCTCAGGTGCGTTGAGAAATCGTACTCGGGCTTACACAACTAACATTTAAACTAAAAGATGCGAGTAATTAAAAAAAGCCGATCGATGGTGTGAACTGATTGCTTGCCTGTTGCGTTGGCCTTGGCAAGACACTAGTCGCACTCGGGTTCGATTCCTGTACCAGGATTAAATATTCTTGCCAAAACAAATTTGTGCTGAGTCTCGGTGAGTGTGGTTAGTCGGCTTGTCCCTGATTCCCTTATCACTAGAGTAAAAAGGTTTGGGAATATCTACCAATATTGTACCTAAATTATTTACATTGACTAATCAGCCAAAGCAGACATAACTTTAGTGCCTTCATTTTATAGATCACAAATCTAAAAACTTCGATTGCTTTGAATGTTTGTAACCGTTAGGGCAATAATACGTTACCACAAAATAAATAAAAACTTCGGAAACTTTATTAGAAACTAAGGTACAGTCAACAGCTCGTCAGGCTACTCTCTGCCTCTAGTCAAATTATGATTCTTCGTAATAATTTAAACGAACGCGGAATGTCTGAACACCCATTTTCAGTCATTCCTTGTTGCCTGTCATGTCGTTGACCGTACGTAACTGTTTTAAGAGATTTTTATTCAGAACTTGAAAGTGTGGGATAAATTAATACCTTCGGTTGTAAACTCATTTCTAATCGTGGCTATGTAAAGATTTAAAATAATCATCAAAATGTTCAGTTCATCATCATTCAGTTCAAAAACCGGCACCTAGATCGATTGGTGACGATGAATGATTTCAATTCGAAACTGAGGTAGTCATGTCGTTGACAGTACATCAATATTTTAAGAGAGTTTCAATCAGAAATTGAAAGTGTGTGACAAGTATTTCCTTCGGTTGCAAGCTGATTTCCAATCGTGGTTTAGTAAGGATTTAAAATAAATTATTAGAATGTTAAGTAACATTCAATTCAAAAACCGGTACTTAGATCGATTTTTCAATTTCCAATCGATTCGTTGTCTTTTTAGGACGTCACTATTCTGTCAAATTCTTTTCAGAACACGCAAGCTTCACTGCACGTGTATTCTCCGGGTTTAGCTCGATTATCTACTTATAATGGATAAACCAAACGTTCTCGCTCGTGTCGTGAAGGTGCTGGGCCGTACTGGCTCCCAGGGCCAGTGTACCCAGGTGAAAGTAGAGTTCATCGGGGAGACCAGTCGTCAGATCATCCGTAATGTGAAGGGCCCCGTCCGCGATGGAGACATCCTCACCCTCCTCGAGTCTGAGCGTGAAGCCAGGAGACTGCGATAAGGTGAGGGGTTGTTATACAAGTGCTTTGTGAGTTGTACAAATCATGAGAGAGCAGTATGTTTGACATTTATTTTTGAGGTTATGTTCGTGTATCAGAAATCAATAAGTAATATATCATTTTTTGTTTGAAAACATCCCAACAGGCCTCTCAATTAATAATGACAATATAACAAAGGTATGCTAAGTGTTCTGGGCGGCAATACTGCCGTTTTGCGCATCTAATTCTTAGTTCTCCAGCAGATTTAAATGCTGTCCACCTGGCCTTTGCATCTGTTTATTTGAGGCGCAGAAGGGGCTCACAAACTTCAAAGATCTGCATTTATACTCTTTATTGAATCATTGGGAGGCATAGTTTGATATTTTGAAGTTAAATTTCAGTGCTAACTTTAAACCTATTGGTTTTTAATGTTTGCTAATTCTTTCCTTTCTATTGTTTCAGATGTCGCTATTTAGTCTACATTAGGTTAAGGCGCACTATAATCTACAAGTTATCCAAATTAATATTATGATAAACATCTCTTAAGAAACCGTCAAAGATGACCATCTCATTGTAACCAGCTCGTGAATACATATTTAACATATTTTTAATGTTTCATTACTTGTACTTTGCTTCCGTGATAATCTGATTTAATAACTAGGGTTATTGATTATTAAATAATATTCTTAAAACAGAAATCTATAATTTTTGTAGTTTGGGTAAATATTTTCTACAAGGTATCTTACCTCAGCATTTGAAAGTTAACAGTGTGTAGAGGTCTAATTAAAATGAGGCCTTTCTTCCGTTAGAAGTATCATAAAGTGCCTTCCTAGAATTCTGTAGTTTATTTTTAAAAAATATCAAGTCACCATCATGAAATCTATATCCTGTATAGTTAAGGATTGAACACACCCATTTCAGAAATTAGCCCTGTATATCTGGTAGGGTTACCTCTGTGTTTCAAAACATTACCTATGTGGCGACATTATCTCGCCAAATGCGAACTACAATTATTGACGTACTTCCTTTTCTATGGTGGATAAGAAATATAACACACTGTTCCTCATATTCCCATACCTACTATTGCCTTTACCAGGATAGACTTTTGGAAGGTTACCCTTACCATTTGAAAATACAAAATATATATTTTTAGACAATGCTAAACAATGAAAGGATTAATCTTTGTTTCACTTTGTTGTTCAATTTTGCTGGAGGTTTGTTGACTGTTGGTTTATAGTAAAGACAATTTCATAAATATTGATTACAATTTGTTCGATTTAGTTTTTTCGTGCTAAATACTTGTCTCAATGAATGAAAAAAAAGGGTCCAGCATTATAAACAGAACTGCTCAGACTATGAACCTAGAACAATATCATCAGGTCACAATGTTGATTCAAGTATTGAAGTTTGGTATTTGCACTCGAAATCTTAACGAATTCTGGAACATACTCCTAAATACTACATACACGCTAGTATTGCAACCCTAGTAGGTACAGTCAACATCGAAATGAAATGTGCTAATAGGTCAAATAGACTTATGGTTTGTCAAAAGTAATTTCGTAACACAATGACAGTCGCATGTGTCGTGAGAAGACTCACTAAAATTGAATACAAGTGTTGCTTTCCCTAAATACTTGAATGACCACCGTCCACACACATCATTTTGATGCTGACTGTACAGTCAATAGCATGACAGGCTATACATTTCCTGACATTCCTCCTTGCTCTGTGCAAAAAATACCTTTTAGCAAGAGCAATATAAAAAACGGAAACTGTTAACTACCCTGCAGCCGATGCTGGTTTTCATCGCCTTATAGGAAGGTGGTGCAGGCCTCGAACTGTTGTTATTGCCCATGGCATAGTAATACCACTTATACATTAAAGTGAGCATAATCGCCGAGAAAATCTGAAGAATTTGAGAAAAAACCTCCAGTCTCGGAGGCACAAAATGTAAGCACTGGAGGCTACATTATGTCATCGAGGTTAAGTACAGTCACCATCAGATATATTGGGGCTGAAAAGGTGACCAAACACTACTGCTCAGTTTCACAGCCAATAAGTTCAATACACCACATAACATTTATTACTTAGCTAATGAATATCTGAACAGATGCTAGGCACTATTTATAATCCACACGTGATAGCTCTGTCTCGGTGTCACGTTCAGATATTAATGGTAACTTGGGTGTATTTAAGTTATTGGCTGTGGAACTGATCAGAAGTATTTGGTCACCTTGTCTGTTTCAATATAACTGATGGCGACTGTACTCATCTTAATTAGTGATAAAATAAAAAGTAACATCAAGCCTAAGGTGGTTTCCCCTTCTGTTATGGCGAGGCATCTACGAGCTTCGGAAGGCTGTTGGTCCCGGTTGATATCGCTAGATGTCAGTCGTTAAGCCTAGTCGGATCGGAGGCCTTAGGTCAGCTTGACAACATCTGGCATTGAGGTTGCTCACTAAACTTACACCCCTCGAACATTCCGCACTGAGCCCCTCCGTGTTTGAGTATGGCTCGCGCCACCCATAGTTGAGTGAAGCCGTTTATGTATGTTGAATGGAAACCAGGAACAACGAAGGTGCTACAATCACTACGCCCAGCATGAGAACCGTGCTAGTCCTCGTAACCACTGCTTATTGGTTGTTATATATTTTCCCTTCTGCTGCCATGCCAGGTTGTCATGAAGGGTCAACTCCGGTGCAACAAATTTAACCCTTACTTGGCCGTCGTCTTCGTTGCATTGTTGACTACGCTCCGTCAGACTGACGGTGGTCGACATCGCGACCAAGACCGACCCTGAGGCACACGACCAACCCTGCAGAACAAGATGCACACGGCAGGGTAGATAGATATCCACAATATGCTACTTTCTAGGATTTCTGTACTGGAAGGCAAGGTATCTCTTTTCACAGCAATATATCAGCGGGCGACTGTACACTTAGCCTAACAAAAATATGACAGGTATCACCACAACAACTTATTTTTTTTAATGCCATCAATGAGCACATAGGTATCTAATGGCATCGTTATAATGATGAGCTATTGATTTTAGTGAGGCCAGTCTTGTCTAGTTTAGTCACGTTGTCAACTCGTGTAGTGGCCATGAATGCATTTAATAAATCAAGCGTTGTAAGAGGTACCTAGATAGGTACCTAATCGAAACATGACATGACCCGAGAAATCGAAGCTATTAGAACTACTGGGCAGCTTTTCATTTTGGTTAACTATGCATTTAATTTAACTTACCTACTTAATACCTACCTACATAACACTTAATCAGTTTTTAATTATATTATGTAGGTAAATACATAAACGAGAACCACAAAAATCTTTCAGTTAGAACTTGGGCGCTTTTTTAAATTTTATTGTATAAGCCAGAAGGCGTTTTTTATACTCATTGAGAAGAGGTTTTTTAAATATTCAAAAACCTCATGAAACTTGAGACTTGAAGCTGGTCATTGACATGGGTGTACTTCTTGGAGAGCCTTCTATGTCCAGCTGTGGACGCACAAATGCTGCAAAGAATAAGATGAGTAAACTGTGTAACTGTTGTCTTCAAAATTCCCCAGAGGCCAGAAACTATGGACCCACCACACTGGCGTCACTATTGGCTGTATATCAGTCACTTGAAGTCATCTCACAGGCAGGGTTTAAAGTGGATTTGGCACTAAGAACAACAAACATGAAGATTTTTCCTTGAATTGGAAGAGTATTGAACATTAAATAAATAGAGGCTACAACCAAATAGTAGTTTTTTCTTGTATTGGTATGATATGGTATATAACATTGAATAAATAAATAGTTGAACAGCAAGACCTTGCTTGCATACAGGCAAGGTCCATTAGCAAAAAAGTTAACAATAAATCGGTGTGTTTCTGGGTGTTCGCAGTGCTTTTATCATTCCTTGTTGCTATAAATCCTCACCTACTCTAGGACAATGTAAAGATAGAAGCTGGCATAGGTCAGGCTTTACCTAGGCTAAGCATGGACAAAATAACATCAAGTTTCAAATCAACACATCCTACTAATATTTTAAATGTGAAAACTATGTGTGTATGTGCCGTGTTGCTCTTTCACATAAGAACTACTGAATATAATAGATTGGTTGGCCTCTAGTTATTCATAAATTAAAAAGGTAGTGTGAGTAAAATACTTGTTCTTAGACTTAGTTCTTATTTCAATGGTTTAGTCATTTAAAGTACCTACTTACAGTAAGGGAACCATTTACGAGTAATAAACTAATGATTAGATACTACCTACTTCAAGATACAAAACACCTGTTATCTAACAATGATAAGCTTATCTAGATAAAGAATTTAATTACAATATGTAGACACAGTGGCAGTGAATGTAACATTATTATGATCATAATAGCATTGTTGAAATTAATTGTTTTGGCTTAAATATTTCCATGAAAACACAAAGATGAAATAGACTTATTATTACAATATTATCAAGAGAATAAATCCTCGTTTATTGCAGAAGATTTCAGTTATACATTGTTTCATATTCTACAAGTACTTGAAATATGACAAGAATCCATAAGACAATATCAATATAGTTATATTTCAAATTAAATTAGGTAGGTAATGGACTACAACTGTATGTACATTAATAACATCACTTTAAAGTAATCAACATAACAGAGATACGTAAGTACAGGTCAGCATGATGCTTCCACACTATCATACTTTAACAACATTAATTGTAAATTGAACAAAATTTACATTATATTTACAAGATGTATAAAAAATTAGGAAGTTTTTTTTCGACGGCGCGCAAGTCCCAGGCTTCGGCCGCCGCGTCTCCCGCCTTTCGTTGCAGTGACAGGAACACTTATTTGCACTTTGAGCATTTTGGTAACTCTGGAAGGTTCGTGATCTCGGCTAAGTGTCGTACTTTTCTCCATCGCACTGAGTCGCCCAAAATAAACAGTTGCCGATACCGCTATAACAGATTAGTATAACGGCGGCTAAGAAGACTACACTGCACACAGTACACGGCTTCCTCTCAAGGAAAAATCCTATTAAATACAGTACCATAAACATCACGTGGGTGTTTACCAGGGCCGGGTTCACGGGCTTCGGAATCAAGAGTACGGGAATCAGCCATTGCAAACAATACATTTCATCTGGCGCGCGTGCGAGCGTCTGCGTCAGTGTTGCTGCGGACTATGACCAATGCGAATCAGTAACGGTGTCGCAATTGTCATGATTAGTGCGATATCTTCATGATTTTCGTAGACGCGAGCAGAATTCTTGATGGCCTTGATGCGGTCGCAATTTGCGACGATTGAAGTTTTTTTGACTTCTCTCTCCCCTCGCTCGCAGCGCAGTCAGATTGACAGTAATGACAGCTATCGTGCGCTCTAAAACGGGTGACTGCGAGGCGTTTAATAGTACATTGTTATCCGAGGGGTGAAAGTAACTTATTTAGTCCCGAGACGGGGTTTGGCGCCCGGAACGAAGTGAGGGCGCCAATAGTTCGAGGGACTAAATAAGTCTTTAACCCGAGGTAAACACTGTGCTTTTCATTACGAATACAAGGAAAGTAAAAATAAAAACATGAATTAGCTAAAGAAAAAATGACACAAATAAATGAAGATCGAATTGCCGCTTTCCCGCCTATTTTGTTTGTTTTTTTCTCTGTGGCCGGCCCGCTATTCAGCCATTATTTTTTATTTTCATCATTCAAAAAATGCTAAATATTTTGCTCAAAGCTAAGTTATTTTATAGAAATTGTTGAATCTGAATTATAATAAAGGTATTTAAAAATATATATTCTCTAATCAATACATAATTAACTTTAAGTATTTCAATTTTACATCGTGGCTGTATAGAAAGTTGGAACATGGTTCAATTGATATGTGAAAAATAACTAGTTTTGTTTTTAATAATTTGACAGCTGTCAGTTGAAAGTGATTCTCCCTAGGGATGAAAAGTACTACTTTCAGCCCGCTTCTCAGGTCAGTAATGACCTACTTTCAGAGTATGAGTAATGAAAAAATCTATAGATCAACTCGTTCCAAAGTCTAAACCTCCAACATGTCCGGAAAGGCACCTAAGGCTACCCCTTATATTTTTTAACTTCCTCTTGCCAAATTGTATTTCCTTACGAAAGAGCAAGGCGGACAACCGAAAGTGGGTAGCCTGGCATGCCGTTAACCGTACCCAAGTGAATCAAAACAGGCAGAAATAGTTACTGTGTAATACATGTAGAACTTGTTTTACCGCCGCACTCAGAGACGTCACATAACTTTAATGGTTGATTAGCGTCAAAATTTCATTTTTGAAAAGAGACTTTATAACAAATTGAATAAAGAACTATTCAGAATGTCAAATTTTGACTCTAATGAACCATTAACGTTAATTGACGTCTCTGAGTACGGCAGTTAATCCGCTCCCACATCGCCACAACCTTTACTCCAGATAAGCGATTGTAGTCTGTCAACCAATCCGACTAATACGTATTATAACAAAAACCAACAGTCCAATCATTCAGTTTTGACCATTTTTGAGATTTTCTAACATCCGTTAAAATTATTAAATACCTGCCTCCTACTTTGCGTCACACAGGAGCCAAGAAGAGTGAAAGAATAATGTCATCTCGGCACACCGAAATTGAATGGGAACGTGATTATGTAACTTCCGAAGCATCAGTACAATGAAGTGCTTTTATGCTGTATGAGCTACGTTGCAGCGTCGGCACTCTACACCGACGACTCATTAATGATTTATGTAAACAAATTACACTTTATTAATGAACCAGATTTCAAACGACCGTGTTGACTTCTCATTTCCCCACCGCTGCGGCCAAGACACCTTTAGCCCTCAGTATCATGATCAGGCAGTAGAGTGAGCCTGCTCTACTGGCAGCGGTTCCTACAACCCTGCTACTGTCCTAACTGTCCCCGCTTGCACCCTGGGCACCCCGAGAGCAAGCTCACTCCCCTTACTAAGTTACTATCTATCTATCTATCTATGTTTTGTGTATATTGTTAGCTAGTCCTACCTAAATAGGCCATAGCGAACTAGGAAAAGGAATCTAGGCTTTCTAGGGAGTTAGTTCCCTTCCTGATCCTTATGCGGCTTGGAGGCGGTGCCTTACCACCACTTATCTTCCTGACCGTACATAATATTATATATTGCAATTATTCCATAACATTTGACGATCTCAATATTAATTACTTATATAGGACATTAATGTAATGTATAATGTTTTATTAATTTTGAGAAATAAATGAATCTGAAAATCTGAAATCTTTCCTTATAATACTACCATGATGTGACCATGATCTTCACGGCCCGTATCCCTCAGAGCCTAAAGACTAAAGTCTTTGAGCAGTGCGTGTTGCCAGTGATGACTTACGGCACTGAGACGTGGTCTTTAACTGTTGGCCTTTTAAACAAGCTCAGAGTTGCTCAGCGCGCTATGGAGAGAGCTATGCTTGGAGTTTCTTTGCGTGACAGAGTTCGCAATGAAATTATCCGCGAAAGAACTAAGGTCACCGACATAGCTTCTCGGGTAGCCAGGCTGAAGTGGCAATGGGCAGGCCACATCGCTCGCAGAACCGACGACCGTTGGGGAAGGAGGGTTCTGGAGTGGCGACCACGAACTGGAAGACGCAGCGTGGGGAGGCCCCCCACTCGGTGGACCGATGACCTGGTGCAGTTTGCGGGAAGCCGTTGGATGCTAACGGCCCAAAGCCGCTCGTTGTGGCGCTCTATGGGGGAGGCCTATGTCCAGCAGTGGACTTCGAGAGGTTGATGATGATGATGATGATGATGATGTGACCATCCCCCATGATTTACCATTTACCATCCCACTTATCTTTCATCACCATTTGGAGTAACCATTACCAGGTCGGGACTCTTGGTTCATTTATATATGCATTTATACTTAGGTAGGGTTAACTGCTGCAGCAGCAGCAAGCAGTTGATTTATATTTATCCTCACTAGTCTCACTACATACGATTTCACCTCTCTACCCTACACATAATTACCAACAGCAGAAGATTTTAATTAAATCTTTTCTATATATTAGGCTGTTGCCACGGACGTACAAGAAAGACGTTTCACCTCGTATAATCATGAGTGAAGCATATTATCAGCTGCCAGTGGCCAGATGGCGTAGTTAGTTTGTCGCACCTAGTGTGTTTGTGTGAGTGTAGTAGGTCGTGTACAACGAACGAAATTATAGTAGCTTGCGTGCTTCACATTTTTTAGTTTAATGTTACGTTCGTCTTTCTTTTACATCTGTGGCTGTTGCATTATGCTGAGCTAGCCAACCGATTCGGATGTTCTATTTTTCATTAATATCTAAGTAGGTATAATTTAGCAGCACAGCGGTGGCACAGTGAGTGGTTGTTGCATTCGCCCGGTTTGCGAAAGATGCGGGTTTGATTCCTGCCAAGACGAACGAATGTCTTTTTTTATTTTCGGATCTTTGGTTAAGGTATAATTTAGTTTACTTTTTCATTGTTTTTTGATTTTCCTGTGATTTTTATAATACTCTACAATTAAGTTTACATGTAAAACAGCCTAATAGTTTCACTTTGTTACTTTCTTTGCTCAAATAAAATAATCGAACACCTTTTCTCAAAGAAACTATAAACCGATGCTTAAAGTCGACGGATCGGACGCTCGAACTCGTTATCTCAATTTAATCAATAAATAAATATCACTGGACATTATTCCACACAGCGCCATCTAGCCATAAACTAAGCAACTAAATGCATGTCCTATAGGATAACAGACAACGGGTAAATATACTTAAATACTTTTTTTCGTAAATACATTTTATGTACATAGATACTCGTAGGAAACAGTAGGCCAGTAAAAACAGACATGTTCATGCCCACAAATGTTTGTACAGTGCGGGGATCGAACCCGCGACCCCTGATGTTATAGCTCACTCCTGAACCATGACACCTAATCGATCGCCAACCATTCTAATTTGCCTTGCATTAAATAAACTTCTAATAATAAGTGATTAAACCTATCTATGTAATAAGTGAAGAAGTTTATTGTATCCTAAGCACGGTCGTTAGTTTATTGACGCCACGTGGCGTTAAATTGAAAGCGACTGAAGTAATGAATATTCAGGAAAGCCCCACGAAGTTCCCGCGGTCGGAAGCTAAATACATAACTGACAAAAGGGCTATTACGCCTTTTAGGGGATTAGGAACCTTAATTGAAATGGTACGAGGACAATTATCTAGTCCAAAAAGGCAGCTCTACCTTTTCAAAAATACATGTTGTAAACTGCCGATTTACGCCCCACAGCTTTGCACAGCCTTACCTCAACCTTGAGGTGGCTCGAGTCATACTCCAACAAGCGAGATCAGTGTGGATTGTTGGAGGGGTGTAAGGTTATTAGGAAAAGTTAATGTCAGATGTTATCAAGGCGCCATACGGCCTCCGACTAGGCTCAACCAAGTTTTTTCCAACTGCTTAAGGTGCCTTCCGAACGTGCCCCAAAAATACATCACCAAATTTCGGTCGGAATGGTCACCCATCCCATTTCCGACCCAGAGTGTGTTGCTTTACTACAGCGATTCTGGCAAATCCACTGTCACAACTCACAACTGTGCCACGGGCACCTTAAATAATAGGCTTCTTAACATAACACACCCTCTTACTTTTCTTTGGTGAGGAAATATAGTCTTCTTAATTTCGTTCCTTACACGAGGAAATGGTAAATCTCTTTATCATAATAACAGCTTTATTAATTCCGTTGGTACAGCAGAATGAATGAACCGAGAAAGTAGTGACTTAAACGAGATTAGGGACAAAACAGTCGTCTCGACCGTTAATCTTGCTCTCAACTTCTTTGGGCGTAAAAAATCAATGCCCTTAAGTAACACCACCACATTCGGTCTTAATTCTACTTTTTTAAAGCAGGTAAAATATTTTCATGAGTCGCGTAGAGGCCAGTTACCTCACGCTCCCTCAGTAAACTGCTTTAGGGTTCTCGGAATTTAATTTAGAACAATCTTTTGGGGTAGCAACCATTCGGCCCAAAATTAAACGAGCCATGATCTAAATGGAATTACCGCGACATTCAAATTAAGGTTAATTGCGACGTTTCTTTATCTAAGCAGATTGCAAAACAACACTTATTTGGACTGAAGATTGGACTCGTGATTGCAGACGAGGAGATTTTAATCCATCTCTCCAAAAATGTGGGTGGACGTTACAAAGAGGGAACTCAAGGCGCATGCGTGGCCGAGATGGCACCCTCTCACCCCCTTACCGAAGATTTCCCGCCAGTGACGTCCTACCCCTAGGACGGACGCCATTCGCCTCCACATATCACAAATAAAAAAATACAGAAAGTATCACATGAAATCAGTGAGTGACATATCATCGACCATATCAAAGCCACCGCGCCGGGATTCAAACCAAAAATCCAGTGAACGTTTCGAAAAATGCTGAATCATAAATCAATACATATGCTATCAATAAAGTCTGACATAATAGAAATCACCATAACCTTTATATGCTACATTTTAATGGTTCTCGTTGCGTGCCACGACTCGGAAAATGAGTCCTATTAGATTCGAATGAGATAGTTAAACTTAGGTAATAGGAATAAAATGACAATAAACGGATTACGACAATAATTAAACTAGATTTCTACTATAAAATAGGTTCGTTAAATAGTGAAAATGGCGAATACGGCTCATTTGATGAGGCGACAGAGTTCGCGGGACCTTTACGCCCAGCGGTCCATTGACAGGATGGAGATGAAGGAGTTGCGAGGACGTCTGGTGACCATGGAGAACGGGCATCCGTCACACCGCCCACCGGTCATGTACGGGGCGACCAATGCCGCCTTCGAGGACACCAGCCCCAACAGACGTTCCCCAGACACTCCCACCAGCAAGACAAGCTCGGTCGAAGAGAAGAACATTAAGCCTGAAGGACAGTGCGAGAGAGAGTCTTGGGACAGCAAACTGACGTTCCTCCTAGCAACAGTGGGGTACGCCGTCGGCTTGGGCAACGTGTGGAGATTCCCATATTTGGCTCAGAAGAACGGCGGAGGCGCGTTTCTGATTCCATACTTCGTGATGCTGGCAATTGAAGGGATTCCAATATTTTACCTGGAGCTGGCCATTGGCCAGCGTCTGAGGAAGGGTGCAATCGGTGTGTGGCATCAAGTGTCGCCTTATTTGGGGGGCATCGGGATCAGCTCGGCGGTGGTGTCGTTTAACGTGGCGTTGTACTACAACTCTATAATCGCGTGGTGCCTGTTCTACTTCGCGCAGAGCTTCCAAGGAGAGCTGCCGTGGTCTGAGTGCCCGAAGAAGTACTTCAGCAACGGGTCTTACACTCCAGAGCCCGAGTGCGCTGTAAGTATTGTTTTAATGACATCATGCTTTAAAATTTATCAATTTTTAGAACATAACTGGCTGAAACAACAGGGTCTTAGTAGGTTGATACGTCTTGTACCTTCAAATGAATAAGACTTGTTTCTTATTTAAGATTCTTATTGAGCTGTTTCTTATTTAGGATTCTTATTGAGGAAAACGATTACAGAGAATGTAATCGTTTTCCTCTGGTATCTCATTAGTTTGTCGTGTCATTAAACCTCGTAGTTGCTTCTTAACTCGTATGATTGTTTCTTAATTCACAGTGGGCCGCACGGCGAGCCTAACATATCGGTTGGAAATGGCTCTTACGTAGGGTTAGTACCTAGGTAAAAATAGAACACCTAAAACGTACAGACATAAAATATCATTGGAAATTCATCCACACAACGCCACCTAGTGCCAAACTAAGCGAAGCTGTACTATGGAAACTACTTGGAGCCTGTTCACACCTAGTGAGGCGATTTCGCCGGGATGTCTCTATCGCTGGGAAATCGCGAGTGTACGCTGCGAGAACGCCGCGCTCTCGCTGCGAGATCGCCTAGCCGTGGAATCGCCCAACAAACGCTAGTGTGAACAAGCTCCTGTTGGGAACTAGACCTTGAACATTGAGATTACATAGTGAGCCATTTAGCTCTTGCTTGTTTTAAGTAATTTGAATTCTTCGGAGAAGTAACTAAATCGTATTTTTGAGCTGTAGTTACTCTATTCCTACATAATCACTCTTGATCCGATACTGGCCTACCAGTCGGGCTTGACGACCAAATGTAGGACTGCGGACTGTAAGAGAGGTGCATGAAAGTGATGAATCTTACTCTTCGATGTCGAAAGCCGCCTAACTCACATACCTACATCAAGCTAGGTTTTTCTTTTCTTTCCCGTCTGCTTCTCCCCTGACAGGACCAGATGTTTCTTTAATTATTTTAGATTGGCCTGCGTGGGTTTTAATATCGCCTGTTTATTTCAACCTTTCTTACACACTTTGTTGTGCCCTTAGAGACTAGCTTTACATACTTAATTAACTTTCTTCTAACCTATGTGCATTTTAGCATCTTTGTCGGTGCCGTTATCTTATTTCTAATTCTATACATGCAAAAACTGTCAGTCTTGTCCTATCATACATTTTCTTTGCCACCGTCTTGCTATCAAGCTAGGTTGGAGCAGGAAAGATAGCAGAAAAATACTTCACAAATCTTGATCGTGGTGGTTGGACCCATCCAGGGTATCCATCCGAACAACTTTACTCCTGTATACTTACGTTGTCACTAATCCACAGGCACCTAAGGCCCAGACTCCACCAGAGCTGAGCGGAGATGTGCGGAGTCGAGCTGTGTTTTCAACAACCAATAAAATCACATCTCCATATCTCCATGTGTGAATAACGCAATTCCATTGGTTGTTGAAAACACAGCTTGACGCCGCACATCTCCGCTCAGCTCTGGTGGAGTCTGGGCCTTATAATATGTCACAAGAGAGAACTCAAGCGCAAAACGAATTCCATTATAAGGCCGAACTTACAATTTCATAAAACCCTAACTCCTAAAAGGTCCTGTGGTTATTGGATCCGCAGATTGACGAGGTTTTGTTCAGAGGCTGTCAAGATTAGCAAATTCTTAAAGGCATTCATAGTTTCTAAATCTAACAACATAAGGTCCATATTTCAGCGATGTGGTTTTATTAGGTTTCAGGGAATTTATTATTTATCGACGCTTCGGTGACAAGGCGATTTATGTGGCGTCTGGTTCAGTCCGTAAATTGCGTTTTATAAAGATTTATTACAGCTGTGTTCATCTACCTTTTCAGACAAAACCATTTAAAAGGGTTTTTGACAACGATTATTGACGAATCGCCTTTTTTTTAAGCTAAATATTTTTGTCTCCACTGGGCACTGTGCTCGTCAGATGGCACTATATGAAAGTAAAAGTAATGTAAAAAAATATTTATTCATGTAAGCTTATAACAAGCATTTATGACACGTCAAGATAAAAAATCAAAACATCTAAATAAACAAAGTGACTCTACCACCGGTTCGGAAGTTGCTTTTATCGAGAAGATTCCGGCAAGAAACTCGATACCTAGTTACTCTTTTCAATCTTGTTTCATTACAATAGTTTAGGTTACATAATCAAGTATAGGCAAGACACCTAAGTCTTAAGGGGATTTTAAGATCAGGAATTCTTAAGTTTGGCTTTATTTCTAGTATTTAGTTTATGAACATCACTATTTTTCTGAATTTCTGAATATCAGGGGGCTAAACGTGAGCAACACAAAGTGCCAAAGTGTTGAAATTATGTATTTTTCACTTTTCGCTGGGCGGCGCGTTGGCAAGCCACCCTGATTGGTTTTTGAAGCAGTTCCACACATTTCTACCACGCTAAGCTCTGATGCATACGAGCCATATGCTTCCTACTTGATTCGTCATTACTGGGGAAAATGCTTCATCCTGTTTTTGCTGTCATTTCCACAAACAGACACGCCTGGAGGCATGGAAGGTGTGTGATAGACCTTGCGGTCAGATGTTGTCCACCCCGCCCCAAGGCCTTTGCATAGAGTGAAAAATACGTAGCTAACTTGTGGGTGGTCAGACATCCCATTTGTACAATGGTGATCTTTTGCCCGTCCGCTGCAACAACTAAGCCACGGGCTTAGAAATAGCGACCTGTAGTGTCCGCTTGAACTTGGAAATAGAGGAAGGCAAATAGATTGGAGTGGAGAGGACCAACAGAGCCTGGCACAGGACAGAGATCTGCTCAGGAAATTGGGAGAGACTTCCTTGCTTAGTCTTGGGACGATATAGGTTAGAATAAAAAACCCCTTAACTACAGTTACTACATCATCTGATGTTTAACTGCCTCGGTGGTGTGTAGTGGTTATTAGAATGTTGGACTCTCAACGCTCAGCTCGTGGGTTCGAATCCTGCGCGTGCTCTTGCGCCAACCAACAACAACATTTTCATATTTGTGTTGTTGGTTCGAGTTCGAGGACAGTGGAGGCTGATCACCTCGTGTCCGAAAGCCTCAACTTTCTTCGGTCGTGTCGATCTGTCATCCATCCGGTCGTAGAAAGGTGATGGAAAAGAGAAGTGCACCTGTGTATAGCGCACACACTTAGGCACTATGTAGGGATTATCGATGTTGAAAGGAAAAACATCGATGTCGATCATCGATTTCACTGAATTTATTGTGTTTTTACTATCAGTGCTAAAATTATCGATGTTACACAATATCGATGTTTAGTTTGTCGAAAATATCGAACATCGATGTTGAGCTTTTGATTATGACATCGATGTTTTACAAACGTCGATCGTCCCTAGCACTATGATATCTCCTGCGTACGTGGTTAATCTCGTTGAGATTAGCCGCTGTGGTTGATATCAACCAAGAAGCTTCAATATCTGAACTTTTGTTCGTTTCCGTCTCGTATCGTAATAATATGTGACATATTAATATTGCCTTTTTGCTCTAAATAATAACGAACAGACCTTTCTCCCACACACGAGAAAAGGCTTGCGGTTTGATAGCCTTACGTCATGAGCCTAAGGTTCGTTGACATTTGACCCTTTGAGTAGTTAAGGCGCGATACCAGGAAAACGGCTCTCGGGAAAACTAAAGTTTTATATAGAAAATATGAAGTATGAGGCACGAAAAAAATCGTCATAGGAGTCAAAGAGTTGCACAATCAGCTCAAACTTCCAGTATATTGATCAACTTACTAGATTAATGTGAAAAAAAATCAGAATATCGCTAAAAACGTGCAAAACGCACTCCCGTATTTCAAAAGTTTAGGCGTCATATAAACTAACAACTTACGTGCTTTAAATAACGTGTAAAGATCAGATATCAAAGAAGCATTGCCAATCAGTTGTTTTTCATTGCTTTATTTCAGTTTTGTGCAAAAAATTCCCAAACATTCCGAATTTTTCGCTTTAAATCTCCATACAAATTACTATGGAGTGAGTGAAGTTTCTTTGATAGCTGTCCGCGCACCGTCGCAGCTCACTCCCCCCCATGTCCCCAAGGTGAGCGCACGTCGCTTTTGACGAAAATGACATTTATAATTACGCGGATAATTTACACGAAATAGGCGCACATAGGGTCTTTTGTTGAAAATAGTACAACTTTGTTTTTTTTCCTCCGTACTGTTTGTTCATATGCATTATGCATAATTTATCAAACGTATGATTTTATCATGATTCACCATGAGAGTTATATGGCAGGTGTATATTTATAAGTACACTTGATTAAAAGCTCTCTTGGGTTTGACAATTTCGTACTAGTTGCCATTTCATTTTCCTATTCTTTACGCAGTGACGTGCACTCACCCGGCGTCATGTGGAAGACTGACTTGCGGGACTGCGCAGACGGCTGTCAAAGAAACTTCACTCGTTCCATAGTAATTAGGATGGAGATCTCGAGCAAAAAAAATTAAAGTTTGCGTTTGCTTATACGAAACAGAAATAGTTATTGCAATAGAACATAATGACAAGTTATTCGAAATGGAAACACACTTCACACCGGAACAGCTTTTACAATTGTACCAAGCACAAATTCGGTTGTGTATGGAGTACTTCTGCCACCTCTGGGATGGCTCTGCCAAGTATCAGCTGGATGCACTGGACTCAGTAGACCGAAGAGCCAGGAGACTAATAGGTGACGAGACGCTCGTTGGAACCAAACTCGAGTTTGGAGCATCGGCGTAGAGTTGCCTGTCTATCGGTTTTTTATAAGGTGTATTTCGGAGAGTGTGCGCAAGAACTTCATGACCTGATACCACCCTCTACTTTCTACTACCGGACCACAAGACGCCGCGAGGGCTTTCATCTCCATGTGGTCGACTTTCCAGCGGTCCGAACTAAGCGGTTTGGTGCTTCCTTTCTGGTCCGCACCGCTAAGGAGTGGAACGCCCTCCCTGCGTCTGTGTTTCCGGATACATACAACCTTGGTGTCTTCAAGGCAAGAGTGAATAGGCATTTTTTGGGTAAGCGTGGCTGGCAAGACTGAGGTCAAACGCAAACCCATTTTAAATTAAAAAAAAATGGATCAGATAGAACTTTGATAAAAATATGAATTATCATATTTACGTCAGCCATGGAAAAATGGCAGTGCAAGCATTTTTATCTCTAACTGGCTATTTGCACACAGCTTTCCCTGTAGTAATTTGAATGAACTATACAGACAAACGTTCTAGAAAATATAATTAGCATCAACTATCATTTAGATAGTGAAAGCTTATGTAAAAACAGACAGAAAAACGCGGAGGGTGACTTCCTTTCATACTATGCTCTACTCGTAGATCAATTCCAGTAAGATGAAGATCACGGTGGATTCTGTATTAAATTCAGCGCGATGGCCTCTACAGGAGACTAAAGGTATTACTCAAGTGTTATTATCTAAAATAAATTATACACTAAAAGTGTCTCAACTGTTGACAACTGTTAAATTCCTTGTTTTAGTTAGCAACAAGATAGCTCCGTTTAATGCTTCTTGCAGCCTTTCATTACAAGTAAGACCAATTAATTAGTGGGTTCTTCTGCATGTTACTAGAAATGGCTCCGTGTATTGCTATATCATATGCATTGGATGTAAGAAATATTTTGTGTTGATGACGATCGAACGGATAAACCAAGTTACAACTAGATCTCGATGGAATCGTCAAGTACCAGATATAACATTGTGCAAATAACGTGGCCACGAGAATAGATTGCAAATAATAGCGTAAAAAAATAATTGGCAAAACCGCTTATTAGTATGTTTAATAAAATAAAATTTTTGGTTAGTTTCTTTTGTTTGCCCTATATCCTGAAATATATTGGGTGGCGAAATAAAAATATCTTTGGTGAACACATCAAATGATTATCATGCCGCGATTTATAATAATAATAAATAAATAAATATCCCTGGACATTATTCCACACAGCGCCACCTAGCCCCAAGTGAGTAAATTATACTCCGTTTTTATGGGATACTAGACAACGGATAAACATACTCAAATACTTTTTCTTTTGTAAATACATACTTATTATACATAGGAAACACCCAGACCAATACAAACAGACATGTTCATGCACACAAATGTTTGTACTGTGCGGGGATCGACCCCCGACCTTTGGTGTAGTAGCAGACTTCTAAAAAATTACACCCAGACGGTCGTCCGGATTTATGCATTGCATTTATGCACGGATTGCACGGCCCAACCACTGTGTGACCATAGCTGTCACGATCGCTTTCAAATTTGACAGATTTTCTCTCCGGCCGACCCTAGTAGCGAACCTTAACTGAAGGGGTAAGGGCAGATACAACCTTTTAATGTTTGCTTAGGAAGCTCGAAATTTACTGCTCTTACCACGCTCGATCTATTTGTAACAAATAAAAAATAAAACACTTTGAATTAAAAACCAAATTATGTGGAACAAACTTCATATTAAGTTGTGTTATTATATTTTTTTTAAACCAGAGAAAGATGTTCAGTTCATTCAGTAGCTCAATGGTCAGTGCAGTCGCTCGGTTTGCGAAAGACGCGGGCTCGAATCCCGCCAGAAACCAAGACCATCTGAAGAATGTCTTTTTCTGGTTTTCAGATCTTTGACATTCAGTTTTCTTATCTAGAGGTACAGGCAGGCTGCCATTTCTTGCCATGTTAGGTTCTAATTCGCTCTCCAAAATGGGCTTCTGAATAACGCTCACCGTGACAGCAATAATCAGTGTGCCTCTGACTACCCCGATTGGTATATTACTCTTGAGCGTATGTTATGATTTTTAATTCAAATCTCAATTAAAATCCAATCATCCAATAATTGGACAACGCACAGATTGTGCATTAGGCTTTCACATAACTATACTCTTGTCATTTGGTGTATAGTCGGGCACAGAGGGTTGAGGGGATCCGTTATGTGTCGGGTAGGTATGTCGAGTCACGGGCAGCTCATTAACAACCCGTTTTCCGAGGGTAGGAGCTGGCACGGATCTGGCTTGGCCCGTAATTGCCTAGCTTGTTTGTTTTAAGTGACAACTAAAGCCTTTATACAAACAAACAAATAATTTATTCGCCAAGAATGCAATGGAGTAAAAACGTGGTAAAATATAAACAGACTTCGTACTATACACGCAAGGACATATGAGTTCCTCTATGGTATTCCGGTGGGCGCCAAAACTCACTTCGATGGTGGTGAGAAAACTTTAAAATTCAATTTCTTTGCAACTGTGGTCATATATTAAGAGAAAAGAACTCAGCCAAATATATTTTTTAATTATTTACATACATAATGAGTGAAAATAATAATTCAGAGTGAAGCGTATTTATGATTGAAGTAAAGATGAAGCACTGAGATGTGAAGTGATGTCCGCCGGAATGCCACCCCAGCGATAGAAGAAGACTACTACAGACAGTATAAAAGCAAATTTTAGACTCATAAATTTGAAGAATTCCCTAAATTTAATAATAGGCAGTAAAAAAACAATATTTTCATATAAGTACGACATATCTACGAAATATAAACTATACATAAATAACACGTAGGTACATAATGTAACTCTACCCTAGACGGCAGGATGTTGTGTCTACTGAGATATCCTGGAAGCAACTCAGCGGTTATTTACTTTTTAAATATGATGTTTTACTGTAAGAGCTATATTAATAAACCAACAGAGTCCGCTATAGATGAAATCTCCGACATGACACTTGGATTCGAATTCAGTTTGAGTGAATGATTTCTAATATTTACGCGAACACTATACATCGAAATAAAACAACTTTACGGATTCTACTCGCGGTGTTATATTTTCTTTCATTTTCTAACCCGACGTTTCGACTCCTTTACAGCAGTCGTGATCACGGGATGACAAAGATGTTCTATGTCACAAAACAGTACAAAATTTTTAGCAACCCTCACTTAACTACCGTCATTTCCACTAACATTATTGGAAATGTTCCTATCCACGCAGTACGAACTAACCGTATCCTGAGACCTCACAGTATTGTGCTGCCCTCTGGGATTGATCAAGCGTATAACAGGCTCCCAAGCTGGTGGTAAATTCCAACCATCCTCACGATTGAAATTCGGATGTTTTTTAATTTCAATAGCCTCTCGCAGCATCCTTGGTAAGTAACGATTCTCCCTAGCAAGGACCTGCGGTTTATCAAATCGTATGAAATGGTTGGGCTTATCAAGGGCATGTTCACAAACTGCTGATTTTGTAGATCTCCTATTCTTAATATCACCTATGTGTTCTTTGATACGCGTCCCTATGCTTCTTTTGGTTTGACCTATATACGAGAGCCCACAGTCACAATCAAGCTTGTATACACCCGCTGTTTGAAGAGGAATATTACACTTAACAGGTCTTAAAAATTGATTAATCTTCTTCGGCGGCTTAAAATAAGTTTTAATAGAAGCACGCTTCAAGATGTTCCCAATCTTGTCAGTGACACCCTTCAAATATGGCAATACAGCAGGCTGACGCTCAACTGTGGCTGGTTTCACTCGGTTTCTGCGACGTCGCGGTGCTTTGAGCTTGTTTTCACCCAGCACACGCTTGACATGCTGGACTTCAGCATGCAGGTGGTCATCATCACAGATCCGTTCCGCTCTCTGTAACAAAGTTTTACCAACAGTAGCTAACTGCGAAGGATGGTGGTGAGAATCACCGTTTAAGTACCTATCAGTATGGGTAGACTTCCGATACACAGTATGGCCCAAACTATGATCAGGATTCCTAATAACTAACACATCTAAGAAAGGTAGTTTACTGTCAGCTTCCAATTCCATAGTAAATGTTATCCTAGGGTGTATAGAGTTAAGATGGTCTAAAAAAGCTGATACTTTGTTGGATGGTAAAATTGTGAAAGTATCATCCACATACCGCTTGTAAAACCGTGGAACGACAGGTGCTGAAGCTAAAGCTTTTTCCTCAAAATCCTCCATGAAGATGTCAGCTACCACAGGGGACACGGGAGATCCCATCGCTACACCATCAAGCTGTACGTAGAATTTATCATTCCAGTACAAATAACCTGCCCTAAGACACAGGTTAAGTAACTCTGCATATTCAACGGGCATATCACAGTCCACTAACCTTTTCCTAGTAATTTCTATGCAATCCTCTACTGGTAAACATGTAAACAAGGACTGAACATCAAAGCTAACCATTGTCTCATCATCAGAAAGTTGTAGTTGTTGTAACTCACCAATGAACTGGTAGGAATCCTTCACATGAGATGTAGTCTGTCCTCGCAAAGGTGAGAGTACCTTCGCCAAGTGCTTAGCCAAACGATAAGTAGGTGAGTCGATTTGGCTTACTATTGGCCGAAGGGGAGCAAGTGGTTTGTGTATCTTCGGTAACCCATACAGCTTTGGAGGCTTGGCACACGATGGTATAAGATACGACACGTCTAGATTTAACTTTTCACTGTGTTTCTTAAGAAGCTCGGTGGTCTGCTTCAAAATCTTACTAGTTGGGTCGGTTTTAACAAGTTTGTAGTTTGTGAACATGCCCTTGATAAGCCCAACCATTTCATACGATTTGATAAACCGCAGGTCCTTGCTAGGGAGAATCGTTACTTACCAAGGATGCTGCGAGAGGCTATTGAAATTAAAAAACATCCGAATTTCAATCGTGAGGATGGTTGGAATTTACCACCAGCTTGGGAGCCTGTTATACGCTTGATCAATCCCAGAGGGCAGCACAATACTGTGAGGTCTCAGGATACGGTTAGTTCGTACTGCGTGGATAGGAACATTTCCAATAATGTTAGTGGAAATGACGGTAGTTAAGTGAGGGTTGCTAAAAATTTTGTACTGTTTTGTGACATAGAACATCTTTGTCATCCCGTGATCACGACTGCTGTAAAGGAGTCGAAACGTCGGGTTAGAAAATGAAAGAAAATATAACACCGCGAGTAGAATCCGTAAAGTTGTTTTATTTCGATGTATAGTGTTCGCGTAAATATTAGAAATCATTATGTAGACCAGTACGGACTGGAAACTGCCAAAAGCATTCGCCGGCTGGAAGACCTTAAGACCTGGCGCGCAAGAAAAACAACATCTTTAAATTTCTTGAAGAGGTGTCGTGATCATCATCTCCTTCCACCATGCGTGAGAATATCACCAAAAAAGGACATTTGGGGAAGTGCCAGGATTTTCCAGCAGGCAAGTCAAAAATTGCTTAGTAGCCTCATAAGACAACACCGTTTCGATCTTTCTTTGTTGCGTAAAGATATTGAGAATTTGTCTAATTATTTGAGAGCACAACTGCCGAGTTTAGATTTTGCATCTTGCATGGAACGATTAAACAGTAGAGAAACATCTAAATATAATAACTGCAAGCAAAGTCAGATTCAGAAATTTGAAAAGTTAATGAATAAAAACAAAGGTTGATACGAGAAACGGAACGCGGCCGTGACATCTGGCCAATCAGATTTTATCTGTGGAACGGATCGACCGGAGTCTCGAGCGGTTGTCAATTTATCAAAACAAATATTGGACCGGCCTACCGTTTCAGTTTTGGAAAAAGGTCTTAATTTCTCTGTAGCGCCGCGTAAAATACCTTATGAAGAGATAATCTGTAGTGTTGAGGATGCCTTGTATAAGAATACCATGAAGAAGGAGGATTTGGAGGCAATACGCCAGGATGTGTCATCCGTTCTGCGTCGGAGCAAAGTGCCCAAACTGAATCTTCCTCTTGATGAATATCGCGCTTTAAAGAACTTGCGTACTAGGCCAGAGCTGACTATCCTTCGTGCGGACAAGGGAAATGCTACGGTGGTGTTAGATACGTCGGATTACAATGACAAAATTTCACGTTTATTGTCGGATGAAAACACCTACAAACTTGTTAAAACCGACCCAACTAGTAAGATTTTGAAGCAGACCACCGAGCTTCTTAAGAAACACAGTGAAAAGTTAAATCTAGACGTGTCGTATCTTATACCATCGTGTGCCAAGCCTCCAAAGCTGTATGGGTTACCGAAGATACACAAACCACTTGCTCCCCTTCGGCCAATAGTAAGCCAAATCGACTCACCTACTTATCGTTTGGCTAAGCACTTGGCGAAGGTACTCTCACCTTTGCGAGGACAGACTACATCTCATGTGAAGGATTCCTACCAGTTCATTGGTGAGTTACAACAACTACAACTTTCTGATGATGAGACAATGGTTAGCTTTGATGTTCAGTCCTTGTTTACATGTTTACCAGTAGAGGATTGCATAGAAATTACTAGGAAAAGGTTAGTGGACTGTGATATGCCCGTTGAATATGCAGAGTTACTTAACCTGTGTCTTAGGGCAGGTTATTTGTACTGGAATGATAAATTCTACGTACAGCTTGATGGTGTAGCGATGGGATCTCCCGTGTCCCCTGTGGTAGCTGTTGGAGCGCGGGCGCCTTCGGGAGGCATCGGCATGGATCGGTGGCCATCGGCGCAACCGCGGGCGGTCGACCACCGGATTCCCGCCACTACACCACTTCACTTCACTTCGGCTTCATACAGCGTACGCACCGGTCGCGATCCCATATTTGTTTAAGAGGTCAAATTTTGTAATAACGAAGTAAACCTATATATACAGTCCGCTATCTCTTATTTAAAGTCCCCAGTTAGGACCCTAACAGTAGCTGACATCTTCATGGAGGATTTTGAGGAAAAAGCTTTAGCTTCAGCACCTGTCGTTCCACGGTTTTACAAGCGGTATGTGGATGATACTTTCACAATTTTACCATCCAACAAAGTATCAGCTTTTTTAGACCATCTTAACTCTATACACCCTAGGATAACATTTACTATGGAATTGGAAGCTGACAGTAAACTACCTTTCTTAGATGTGTTAGTTATTAGGAATCCTGATCATAGTTTGGGCCATACTGTGTATCGGAAGTCTACCCATACTGATAGGTACTTAAACGGTGATTCTCACCACCATCCTTCGCAGTTAGCTACTGTTGGTAAAACTTTGTTACAGAGAGCGGAACGGATCTGTGATGATGACCACCTGCATGCTGAAGTCCAGCATGTCAAGCGTGTGCTGGGTGAAAACAAGCTCAAAGCACCGCGACGTCGCAGAAACCGAGTGAAACCAGCCACAGTTGAGCGTCAGCCTGCTGTATTGCCATATTTGAAGGGTGTCACTGACAAGATTGGGAACATCTTGAAGCGTGCTTCTATTAAAACTTATTTTAAGCCGCCGAAGAAGATTAATCAATTTTTAAGACCTGTTAAGTGTAATATTCCTCTTCAAACAGCGGGTGTATACAAGCTTGATTGTGACTGTGGGCTCTCGTATATAGGTCAAACCAAAAGAAGCATAGGGACGCGTATCAAAGAACACATAGGTGATATTAAGAATAGGAGATCTACAAAATCAGCAGTTTGTGAACATGCCCTTGATAAGCCCAACCATTTCATACGATTTGATAAACCGCAGGTCCTTGCTAGGGAGAATCGTTACTTACCAAGGATGCTGCGAGAGGCTATTGAAATTAAAAAACATCCGAATTTCAATCGTGAGGATGGTTGGAATTTACCACCAGCTTGGGAGCCTGTTATACGCTTGATCAATCCCAGAGGGCAGCACAATACTGTGAGGTCTCAGGATACGGTTAGTTCGTACTGCGTGGATAGGAACATTTCCAATAATGTTAGTGGAAATGACGGTAGTTAAGTGAGGGTTGCTAAAAATTTTGTACTGTTTTGTGACATAGAACATCTTTGTCATCCCGTGATCACGACTGCTGTAAAGGAGTCGAAACGTCGGGTTAGAAAATGAAAGAAAATATAACACCGCGAGTAGAATCCGTAAAGTTGTTTTATTTCAGTTTGAGTGAGTTTAAAGAATCACTTTAAAAGCGAGTGAACTTCAGATGGACATTATTTTCTTAGGTCGCAGACAGTTTTATTAGCACTCGATCTATAAAGTCTAAGAGGTTACATCTAAACCCAACTTTACGAGGCTTTTTGTCTCGCTTGTTGAAACGAGTTCTCAACAATCTGAACTTTGGTCGGTACAGAATTTAAATTGCCCAGCCTCGTGAAGTTTCGCTCTTATTCAGAAAGTAAATCTGTAGCGATAACGGCCAGTTTCCGAAGGCAACGTGTTTTTATTGTTCTCTGCGAAAAGCGTGGAAAGCTTTTTTGCATTAGTCGTGACCTTGTTTGACCTCTGTCTACTGGGGGAGAGCAATGGAAAAAAAGTTTTCATTACAGAATAAGTAAGTAGCTACTAATGTACAGAAGGATCATTATACAACAAAAGTCAGTACTTTGCCTACTCCTACGACAATAACTTACTATCACGCTAGATACAACTCATTGTGTGTGTGTGTGTGTATTAGAACTGCGACTATACTTAGGTGACAAACAGTAAAAAAAAAACATTAGCTTTATATTGAATTGATAAACACCCAAATGAAATAGTAAATATTTATTCTTAATGGTATAACAATCTATGAAATAGTCAAATGTTGAATAATTTTCTAAGAAACTGAAAAAGAATTTAGTCATCTCTATGTAAGTGCAGATGGGGATCGAACTCACTAGGTAGGATTACTACCAACTGAGCTTTTGGACACCTTGAACCTAATAAGTAAACATTCAGCAAAAGGTTGTCTTTTAAAGACTAGGTACATTAAGCAAGGGTTTTCTATTAAGAGTAGGTACTTAGACTAGCTATTTCTATTTATTCGATCTGAAACTGGGTAAGTACAGCCTTTCAGTCGACCTTTTTGCGTCGGACTATTATCTGCCTAGCAACATTTATTATTAAATAGAAAAGACGGCTACTTTATTGAGACTTTTACTTGAGAAGATACGAAATACTTATTTGCTAGGAAACAATTGACTACGGTTAATCAAACTGTGCTGATTATCATATAAGTTAATAGCTAACTTTTGGCAAAGAAATATTAAAATATCTGTACAAATGCCTGAGTTACAGCCATTTCTAATTCTACAAGAACAGAGAGTGCCTGCTTACTGAATACCTTAGCTATTTTGTATTTTATTCTATCTTAACGTGTCTATGTGTAAGTCTAGCGAACTCTATTACCTAACACCTACAATGATTGATTAACCCTCTCAGCCTCCGTTATCAGCCCTGAAACAACAAAGAAAAAGAAAGACAATTAATCACTGGCTACTTGGTTCGTTGACAGGCTAAGGCCATTGAACTCTACAACTCTTTTCGTAGAAGTACTATACTTGTATTGCCTATACCTACTACTAGAGTACCCCGAGGATCCCAGTATGGACTTAACCGGTGGACCCCTGGCACGCTCTTCCGATTGCTCGGACCATCTCGAGGGGAGTTGTACCTCCTCCCTAACACCTACCAGTGAGCACGGCGATGGCGGCGATCCGTGGTCGAATTCTTGCGCCCAGAACCACAGGGCTTAAGCTCTTCAGCCATGGCTGGAGCACTAAGCTCATTTTAAGTCACTTCAAGTGTTTACTGAATAATTGCATCCTTTTGGCATTGCTGCATTGTTTCTGGAAATTAAAAACCCGCCTAACCGATTTTCATTCATTTTGATAACGAGTCTGGGAAACTTGTAATTGACCGATCAGGTAATTTTCTTTAAATTTCAGTAATATCGCTGATTCAGCGAAAGTATTTTTTACTTAAAATCATTAAAAAAACTGTCAAAGCTCACATTGAAGAATTGAATTACAATTGAAAGAAATTAACTGAATCTTTCGATAACGCGGCGATGCTGAATCCTTTTTAGTGAAATCTGCTGTGAAGTATTTTGAAATTAAACTCTTCAAAATTAAATAGATCAACCTTACCTAATTATACTTTACACAGTTACTAAAAGAAAGGAGTACTTAAGCTAAAATATTGTGTTAATTAAATAAAGAGTGGCGCCATCAAGGAGTGGCGAGCTAACATTTGTAACTTCGGGCCGGGAGGCTTTCGAGGATCCCCACTTAACTTGTGCCAGATGTTCGCCATTTTTCATTCCATAAACTTTCTAACTACTTCACTGTGTTCATTTTTCGGGATGGAATTCGCAAATTCTTTCATAGAAGATATTACTAAAGTTTGAAATATTTCCATTCAAATAGCAAATCGTCAAATCTGAACAAATATACCTAAGAAACTTATAACCACTTATTACCACAGTACTTAACACAGCTTTATTAATTAAACAACTATGTATACAAAATTTCCAACCTTTAAGAATGCATCTAAGTAACTCCCGAATTCACAAACGCAAAATCAACGTTGAGGATCCTTCAGAAGTATGGATGTCTCTTTTAATTCTTTTGACATTGTACGGGACAGCATGAGCGTGAACGCGTGCATAGCGTTGATTTGCGGATAATTTCTCTACCGTCGCAAGCAAGCAAAAAACTCAGTAGTTACTCTTTAAATAAGTTTTCTTAGCAACTTTTAAATCGTAATGCTGCAAAATATCTAACATTTATAACCAACTTACCCATTCAACAGTACATGTTTGGCTCACAAATCCTCTCCTAAACACTACGGATGAAACCTGAGAGGAATTTGGAGACGAACAAAGAGCCGCGTTGACATTTTATCAATTTACTGAGTCATGGATTCCGTTTATTAATAGAGGCTCAACCAATTCCCCCTCAAGATCTCCCGTTACACGAGTCACATTGTGGAAACATCTTCCGGTTGGGAATAAAGGAAATGTTTTACCATTAAATGCTTATGTTGGGTTAATTTCATTATTAGGTTACGCAATTGCAATTTCAATAAGTTAGTATGGTACTTAGGTATGGTTGCTTGGTTATGGTAAAGTCACCTTTTCAAATTTCGTTACAAAGTATTCTTCCAAATTGCGAAAGATTCCTCAGTTTATTAGAACTCTTCGCCTTGTAAAGCCCTCAAAGAAATGGTTTGTAAACTTTTATTGCCATAAATGTGTTTGTCAATTTGTTTTAATTAGCAGTATCTTACAGCGCCAGTGGTTTCTTTGTATTATACTTATTTTCTGTGTTGTTTTTTACTGTTTTCGTATTTTCAAAGCCAAACAACTATTGTTGTATTTGTTGCTATTATTTTAGGCATTAAATATAAATACTTAATATGCCTTAGATTAAATATTGGTACCTAAAGCAGAATTGCCACATGCCAGCACCTTTTAAGAATGCAAGTTAAAATTAGTTTCTGAGCTCCATAATTACGTAATTTGGTGCACTTCCTTTCTGTAGAGGAAGTCTTGACTTCGTGGGCGAAATTACTTAGTCCCAGACGTAACACGAACACTTCTCACTAGTACCGGATTGCAACTTCCAAGCTTGTTTGTTGACAGCCGAGAAGACACTCTCTAACTATAACATTCACTTTAGAGTTAACCACAACATAGAAGACAGCCTTATATTTACAGAGGTGTAGAACGGATATGCCCGCTAGGTATAGGTTATGTTTCGTTCACCGGTTAGGTATACACGGTAAGTGTATGGTCGCTTTCTCTGTCCCTATGTTCGCTTAAATCTTAAAAACTACGCAACGGATTGTTATGCTTTTAACTAGATAGAGTGATAGAAGAGGAAGGTTTAAGTATTATAACATCGCCGGGGCGGGTCTGCAGTGGGAAATAAAAGGATAAAGGATATTCCATCTCGTCAAGTAGATTTCGCGTCCAATTTGGCTTGCTCAACTTCGCAGACAGCTTACTTCACTTCCAAGCTGCATTGTACAAGCAAGCAAGTTTTGATTTAACGTGCTAGAGAATATACGAGTAGTTGAAGACAGGCGAGGGTTGTCCCACAATATAGAGCAACAAAGTAGGTAGGTACTTAGATAGTTTGCTTCCCTGTGCACGTTTAGAAACTTTGTCTAGTTAAAGTTGTTCAAAGTAGAATAAAATTGAAGCTCAGTGGCGCCAGGAGATCCACTATGACAACTTATGTTGTCATGATAACATTGTTAATTTTAAAACTAAAAATTACAAATACTTGTAAGGACTGCTTAACTTTGATTGGTGTTTGTAAATACGGCGATGAGTGCTCCAGAAAGAAGCCTGTTGTACGCCTTCGTCCGTTTCGTTTTAAATTTGTATTATGGTTATCAAATACATACCTAGTCAAAAATGGTTTTGAATACATGCCTATTATAATTACCAATTTCATCCCATTGGATTTATCTTTCTTGCGTTTCTCTGCCTTGTCTATAAGTTATCGCTTTTAGCGCTAAAGCCACCCCAATTTAACTACCATTTTTACAAGTCCAGCGGAATGAAGTTTGTCTTATCCATTTAAATAGACACATTGATTACAAGAATGTTTCTTCCGAACGAAACTTATGACCCGTGGCTTACCTGGCATGATCACTACTGAACTAATGAAGCGACCGGGCCAAACAGAGTCGTATTAATGAGCCTTTACGAAAGCAAAATGCAAACGTACTATTACGTACATATAAATACGGACAGACTGATGTTACGTAACTCGACGTCGAAACTTATACCATTGCAGAGTTTCTGCTATAAATACGCGTACGCCTACAGACAAACATAACCACTGAAATATATATACGAGTATTATGGCATCCCATTCCCTACCAAATATACATAAACGAAACGACATTTTGAACAAACTTCTTGCAAGTTTCATGATGCGACGAATAGATATTACTTAAATATAACATACGCTCTTTACCGCAGATGGGGTAGTCATCGGAACGTTAACTATTGGGATTGCAGTGAACGGAGCGTTCAGAAGACTACATTTCACATAGCGATTAAACCCAAAATAGGCGGGATCACATCCACTATCCGAGTTGCTTGGATTTCATTGTTTATCTATGTATTCTATAACCGTAGAGATAGCTGCTTGTTATATAATTAGCACAACGTAGGTGACCCAACCAGATTTGTACCGAGCCAAAGAGTTCAACTACTGGGTCTCGCACGACACTCTCTGAATGAGAAGCCCAAATGAATGAATCCTATAGAATTCTATAGAAACAAATAAATATGGCACCACATCACATACGTTGCTCTAGTCTAGAAAACGAGAAACAAAAAGGTTCAACAAACACCCAGACCCAGCATAAATATCTGCTTTATCTGCAATGATTAGTGCTGATGTGGGATTTAGAGCTGTGACCCCTTAATCCTCAATCGGGATTCATAAGTACTGCGCCAAAAATAGGATAAGAACCAAGCTACAATATGCATTGACAAAAGTAATGTTATGAGACAACTTCTACAAACTTATTTGTTTTCGGTATAAGAGAAATGTTCCATCCTTCTAATTCTATTTCAGTTGGTAAACGTACAGAATTTCGTATACAGAAAGTTTCCCTTTCCACGGTAGTAAAATACCTCGGTTTCGCTTTACGACGAAAAGGGAATCGGTAAACCGAGGAGTTTAGACAAATCCTTTCAATCGGCCACATACGAGTGCTACAGCTTTCCGTAGCACTGCTACGAGTCGTTATACTGCTACAAACTGTAATACTGATACATATTGGAGCAGCAGATTAAAGAGTATTTATCAATACTCAGATAAAAATCTTAATGAAAAATAACATTTCGGCAGATGTTTAAATGGCAAAACATATTTTTGAAATAAAGGACATTTGCACACAATTATGGATTTTGACTATCAATCAACATTGCCGAGTTAGACTCGTAAGTTATTGGTCTTTTTTTAAAAGACAAATAACTTTGGTCTAATTTTATTTTATTTATTTATTGTTATTTACAAGTATCTTGAACCTTTTAACGACAATACAAATAAAATCGGTAGTTGTCATATTGTTAAACCACTTCGCATAAAGACGCAAACAATTCCCAATGCTGAGCTAATGCTCACTTATGTCTCCTTATCCCAAAAATGAGGTGGTGCGAGACATACAGCGATAGCCCGCATGTTGCATAAGTATCTATGTAGATTAGGCGAGGAGATGGGAGATAAGATGGCCGATACCGTGTCGGCGACGATATTCAATGTTAAACTACAGACGCCATGCCGGGTAATGATTTGTCCAACGATTTAGAAAGATAACTATCTTTCAAATTATCGAATATATCTAATTGTCTCTTTTTATTGATTTTTTAAATTATCTAACAAATCGGTTTGTTTTATCATTTTAATAATTTATATATGGGGACGTAAGGGAGCTCAAACACCATCCCAGAGCTCCAAGCCAACCTCACCTTCACGCGGTGCGTCCTGATGGCCAACGGACGGGGATATGGCGGCCGACCGATGGCGGGATAACCATCCGTAATGAGTAACGTGCCGAAATACACAGGCCGCGACGGGCAGCAGCGTCGCGGCGCGAGAGGGTGCGTTCTGCGCTCGCCAACCCGCCTGCCAAGCGTGGCGAGTATTGGCAATTCCCCCCATGAAGACGGCAATGCACACAAGGCCCCTAGTCTCCGGCAGCCCCGCTATTCCTGGTTACGGCAGCGATCATGGTAACGGCGGGGCAGGGGGTGCTAAGAATCCCCGGATCGGTTCGAGCTGCCATCCCCAACAGAAACTGGCCCTGGTAACACACAACGTACGCACGCTCAGGACAGAAGAGAAAATTATCGAATTGGAGGAAGAAGTCAGTGGGTTACACTGGGACATCATCGGGTTATCTGAAGTCCGTAGAGAGGGTGAGGACTCGATAACCTTGAAGTCGGGTAACCTGCTGTACTACCGGGAAGGTGACCAAAAGTCCCAAGGTGGTGTCGGGTTCCTCGTTCGCAGGTCCCTTATAAACAACATTGTTACCATCGAAAGTGTGTCGAGCAGGGTGGTATACCTTATACTCAGAATATCGAAAAGATATTCGCTGAAGGTCATACAGGTATACGCGCCGACCTCGACACATTCAGATGAAGAGGTAGAGGCTATGTATGAGGACATTAGTACAGCCATGCATGCCTCTAAGACTCATTTCAGTGTTGTTATGGGGGATTTTAACGCAAAACTGGGCAGGAGGGGCGATTGTGAGTCGAAAGTGGGGCAATTTGGGTATGGACGTCGGAACCCGAGAGGGCAGAGGCTGGCCGAGTTTCTGGAGAAAGAGGGACTCTTTGCGATGAACTCATTTTTCCAGAAGCCACCTCACAGGAAGTGGACCTGGATAAGCCCCGACGGTTCCACGAGAAATGAGATAGACTTCATCATGACGACAAAGAGACGCATATTCAATGATGTCTCAGTGATCAACAGGGTGAAAACCGGCAGTGATCACCGAATGGTACGAGGCACATTGAATTTGAACGTCAGACTGGAACGAACTCGACTGATGAAGTCTACGCTCCGACCTACTCGCGCCCATATCGAAAACCCCGAGAGCTTTCAACTTGAGTTGGCTAATCGTTTCGCCTGTCTGGATACTTGCGTTACAGCGGACGAGATGAGTACCGGATTTGTAGAAGCTGTCCATGCGGTTGGGTCCAAGTTTTATAAGCCTGGCCGTCAGAACAAACCGCAGAAACTTTCAACCCACACCCTCGACCTTATGGCTGAGCGTCGGTCTTTGCCCCTGCAGACCCCCGAAGATGCTTTGAACTGTCGACTGCTCAATAGACGTATCGGGAAGTCCTTGCGACACGACATCCGTGTCTTTAATACGAATAGTATTAAAGAGGCGATCGAACGGAACAAAGGTTCCAAAGTGTTCGCAAGAGACAAGTCTATTGGGCGCAGTCGATTGTCGAAGCTGAAGACGGAGGACGGCAGTGTGGCGTCGACGCAAGAAGCAGTATTGAGGGAGGTCGAGAGATTCTACGGGCAGCTTTACACGTCTGTCGCGGAATCCGCTACAAGTACGGCCAAAGATCCCAGAGCCAAACTAACCCGACATTACACCGAAGACATCCCGGACATCAGCCTCTATGAGATTAGGATGGCTCTCAAACAGCTCAAGAACAACAAGGCGCCGGGCGATGACGGAATTACCGCTGAGCTTCTGAAGGCAGGCGGAAGGCCGGTTCTCAGAGTACTTCAGAGGCTGTTTAATTCCGTGTTGTTCGAGGGCACTACGCCAAAGGCATGGAACAGAAGCGAGGTGGTACTGTTCTTCAAAAAAGGAGATAACACCCTGCTGAAGAACTACAGGCCCATTTCGCTTCTGAGCCATGTCTACAAGCTGTTTTCGAGGGTCATCACGAACCGTCTCTCTCGCAGGTTTGATGACTTCCAGCCACCCGAACAAGCCGGATTCCGAAAAGGCTTTAGTACCATAGACCACATCCATACGCTGCGGCAGATTATACAGAAGTCTGAGGAGTATAATCTGCCACTTTGCTTAGCGTTTGTGGACTATGAGAAAGCCTTCGATTCGGTCGAGACTTGGGCAGTGTTGCAGTCTCTCCAGCGTTGCCACATTGACTATCGGTACATCGAAGTGTTGAAGAGCTTATACGCAAACGCCACCATGTCTGTCCGAGTACAGGAGCAAAGCACGAGGGCAATTCCTTTGCAGAGGGGCGTAAGACAGGGAGACGTTATCTCTCCGAAACTGTTTACGGCCGCATTGGAAGACGCCTTCAAGCTCCTGGAATGGCAAGGACTCGGCATCAACATAAATGGCGAGCGTATAACTCACCTTCGGTTTGCCGACGATATAGTGGTCATGGCAGAGTCGCTTGAAGAGCTCGGCAGCATGCTCGAGAACCTCAATCGAGTCTCTCAACAAGTGGGCCTAAAGATGAACTTTGACAAGACGAAGGTCATGTCAAACGCCCTTGTTATGCCCACTCCAATATTTGTTGGAGGCTCGGTTCTCGAAGTTGTCGACGAGTACGTCTACCTAGGACAAGTTGTCCAAGTAGGCAGGTCCAACTTCGAGAGAGAGGTAAATCGCCGAATCCAACTCGGCTGGGCAGCATTCGGGAAATTACGCGATGTTTTCTCTTCAAACATACCACAGTGCCTGAAGACGAAGGTATATAATCAGTGTGTGTTACCAGTGATTACGTATGGATCGGAAACGTGGTCTCTCACTATGGGCCTCATAAGAAGGCTCAAGGTCACTCAACGTGCTATGGAAAGGGCAATGCTCGGCGTCTCGCTACGAGATCGAATCAGGAATGAGGAGATTCGTAGAAGGACTGGAGTCGCCGACGTGGCCCAGCGGGTAAGCAGGTTGAAGTGGCAGTGGGCGGGGCACATAGCGCGTAGAACTGATGGCCGCTGGGGCCGAAAGGTTCTGGACTGGAGACCATTCGAGGCCAAACGCAGAGTGGGGCGCCCACCCGCAAGGTGGACCGACGACTTGATAAAAGTCGCGGGATCCCGGTGGATGCAGGCCGCACGCAACCGGGCGCTCTGGAAATCAATGGGGGAGGCCTATGTTCAGCAGTGGACTTCTTGCGGCTGATAATGATGATGATGAATAATTTATGAAGAAGCTCACAATATCTCATACTTAAGATGTACCGGTAAAGTGTGGGCCGTGAAGGCTGATGTGTAGTTTTTAGTACTTTACCTCACTAAACCTGTTTTAAAATTACTACACTTAATTTCTCATGAGTTTTTCTCCTTTCTGGATCAAAATGTAGAGCTTGTGAAACCAAGCCGACTAATCTGTTGCCTGACCCCATTCAGCGTTCATACGATCAACCGATGCTAAAGTTAGTGCTGAACGAGGTCTGCGGTATGTAAATAGATGGTTGCATAATAACGTTCTTACTCTGAATACCTCCAAGACTAACTTTATTTGTTTTAGTAAATACCACGATTTTCAACCTAGTGGTGAATTTTCTTTAAAATTACACAAATGTGATAAAGGCACTATGGTGATACCTAATGCTGGCTGTAGCTGTGAAGACCTGCAAAAGGTTTCACAAACCAAATATTTGGGCGTCGTTGTGGACCAAAGACTGTCCTGGTACCTGCATCTTGAGTCGGTCATAAACAGAATCAGGAAACTCACTTGGATTTTTAAAACACTCAGACATGTGATACCAAGAGTGACTGCTGGATCACGAAATTCTGAAAGAAATCTACTTAATGAGATTTACACATCTTTGGCTCAGTCAATATTGGTATACTGTATACCCATTTGGGGAGGTGCTGCAAAATCTCGTTTTCTTGAGGTGGAGCGAGCTCAGCGCCGACTCATCAAGGTGATGAACTTTAAGAGCATGAGATTCCCAACTGAACTTTTATATCAGGAAACAAGTTTATTGACAGTCAGACAACTGTACATAACTCATGCTATTCTAAAAATGCACAATAAGACACCCTATGACCCAAACATTTTAAATAAAAGGAGAAAGCATACAGTTGTAAAGCTTCCCAGAACCAAATCTCTTTTTGCCAAGAGACAATTTAACTATCGTGCTGCCCACCTTTATAATACAGCAAATAAAGAACTCAATTTTTATAGCAAACCTTATTATGAATGTAAGAAAATAATATTGCAATGGCTTCAGGCGAAAAATTATGAAGAGACGGAAAATATACTAGATGCATTATCATAATCTATACACACGCACACACAAACAACACACACACATACATACACACACACACACACACACACACAGACACACACACACACACACACACACACGTACAGAGAGAGAGAGAGAGAGAGGAGTCGCTTATGTTCTTTTATCTTTTGTTTCTGTATTTGTTTAATCCATACATTTTGTTTCATTGTAACTGTATTAACGACAGTGCTTTTGCAAAATTTGTTTAATTATTTTATTTTATTGTCTAAATTAGTATATAGGTAACACACTGTAATTCATCTAATAGAAGAGCGGTGCCTCCTGATACAAGCCAATCCAAGCTTAAAAGGAGGCTCCGGCCACAGTTAATGTTAAGGTTATCTTTTCCAAAATAAATAATTTATTATTATTATTATTATTATTAACCGTAGCACAGCTACGAGCCGTAGCCACTCGTAGCGTCCTTTGCATAGCTGAGAGCCACTCGCGTAACATAACCGATTCTCGTAGCGGTTTGAATATTGCTTTTCTTGTTTATTCGATTACAAACATTTCTTACATTCTGTTCGAGGTTCTGTCCACAATAAATAAAATAATGTGAGACAACATCACATACATTTCTTTGGTCCTCCAAGCCCTTGTGTTATGGAAACTAGAACCAAAGCAAGGACTACAAACAATTAGTACAAATATCAGTTTTATCATCAAACATTTGTGCTGGTGTAGTAATCAACCTGTGATCTTTTGGCTATCAACCGACCTTCGTAAATTTCAATGCGCTAATCGGGTCTTCATTAACGAGCAAAGTACATATTGGACCCTTTTTCCTGTATTTTTACTAAAAAGGGCTACCTCATTTGAATCAAGTCATCGTTACAACTTACAACATAAATTGTGCCTACATCCGTTTGAAATAAATCACTGAAGTAAGTAAGAGAAAATACTGTTTTATTAAAAACCTAGCAGCATTCAGAAAAGTGAACCTCTCAATGGGGCACCACACTGAGTATTTACGTGTTGCGGTGGTTTAAAAATATAATTCAGTCGACTTTTAGTACTTTATTTGAAGACAAATTCGGTCGACTTTTAGTTCACTTGAAGCCACACAGCTATTTGAAGCTAAATAAATTTTCAAAGTAATATTTTATAATTTGCTTGCAACTTAGTTGCTGAAGGTGAAACATTTGTAAATTACTATGTTTAGAGCAAACTGTATTATGAAATAATAAATCGGGGAAACCCGAGCAAACCGGATGACGAGGGTAGGTTCCTTTCAAGTAGGGTTATGCTCGGTGAAGTGGGCTACTGAATGCTTAGGAAATAGTCGTTCGACTTTTGCCCAATTATTTTCCTTACTAACAAAACATAATTTGAAAGAAGGTAAGCAGACATGAATGATATTTTTCCATTTCGATTTTTTCGTTCGAGTGCTACGCAATACTATGTAGCACTGCTACGAGCCGTAGCTACGGATTGCGCAACCACGGAGGCTCGTAGCGTAAATTGTGTGGATTTTCAGTACTGCCTCCCTCGTAGCGGGCGCTTAGTGGTTATTGAATTTCAAGTGCTATGAACATCCAAGAGTTTTATTACTGTTTTCCGATGTTAAGTCGAGCATTCCCCATTGAAGTCAAATAATTATTCTACGGATTTACATATTCAAATGAAATATTCTTTCAGGGTAATATTTCAGGACCTAGATAAAAATGATCTCATGTATTGAAATAGCACAAGTGATTTGCTAAATCTTTTAGTGTGTCAATACATGCCTGCTTTATATATACAGCCATGCATTTTAATTATGCATTTTAATTAAAAATTAATAAAGGGCCTATATTATTAGCATTATCTTTGAATTATTAGAAAAAACACGCATACTAAACATGCCTATGAAGATAAGGGAACTTACAGCCGCCATACATATAGTCACGTCACTCACGCTCATACAATTTATCAATTCGGGACGCGTGAGAGCGTGCTATTATCACTTTTGACTCAAAACGGACCGCGCCCTTAGTAAGTCTATAGAAACTATACTAATGTTCTTTGTCAAGTCGAGAGTCAAAGCCGTTCGTTTGGCAAATTTGATAACGTGAATGCAAAGGAAATGCGAGATCCGGCGGCCAGCGTGCAGCTCAGTCAGAATTGTGCGAGATAGCTTTAGAGGTCGTAGCACATACCGGCATCGCAACTGCACTGCCTTGATCTTGTTTTTTTCCATAAAATAACAAAAAAAAACAAAATGTGAAAATAACGTTTGAGACGTTCCAAATAAGTGAAAAACACCCCTGATCAGTGAGTTAGTACAATATACAATACACTAGATTTCAACTTTCTGCAGGTGCGACGCCAATGGCATCCGATAACCTTCACCTGTCGCTGTCTGCGGGGTATATCGGATTGTCATCAGCTCATGATGCGTGTATTCAGACTATTTGCGCCTAACAATTATACAAGAAGTCAGCGACACAACCTGCTTGCGGCTCCATTAAACAGAACTCAAGCTAGTCGATTCTCGCCCCTTGTGCGTGGTCTCACTGATTTCAATCAGCTTCTGGCAACAACACCATACGATTGCTTGCTGACAAGCCCCAGGATATTGCCAAATTACGCCTGAAGTTCTGTGAGCGTACTGCATCCTGTGCCTCGTCTTGCATTTAATATATATATATTTTTAAAATGTGATAACCAGTTGAGTAGTTTAGTATGTAATTAAATAGTTTGTGTAATCTTTTTCTAAATAAATATATAAACGGCAAGCTATCGGCAAGCTCACGTCCTCACAACTTAAAGTTCAAATTTGAATGACAAGATATATGTTGCTGGGATAATGTGCTTTGAGCTTTAGTCTCCCGACTTGGCATGTCAGGATTTAAAGCTCATGTTGCGGCTTTTAGTCGGATGAAAGTTGACTAATCTTTCTGAGAATCCGCCTTTTGAAGCTCGCTTATAGTTTTATGTGCTAACGACAGCAGTTCACTTATTTTTAGAGATGTACATTCGGGACAACCTTAACTTAGGTAAACTTAAGAAGAAACTTATGTAACTTAGATTTACGAGTAACTAAAGTTAAACAACAGCATTCGGCAAGACAAAGCTGTCTGTGTTGAGACAGTTACATATTTTTTCATTAAACTTGGTCTTATTTTGTAGTAAGAACTCTCCGCGTGGACTTTAATTTTAAAATGGTAACATTGTTTCATAAATCGTAGCCAATGTTTTATCCTGATGTATTAGCTTTATTTTTTGTAAGGTTTCATTAAAATCTATTCAGTAGTTTTTACGTGAAAGAGCAACACGGCACATCCATAAGGAAGTAGGATTAGTATAGCGTCATTTAAGAAAAAAATGGCAGTGAAATTCATGCAAATGAAATCATTTATGTGAATGAATGAATGCAGGAAGCTAAGGAATGTGTTAGCGACAATTCAACCCTCTCGAATAAAGGGGTGGTTGAAAGGACCAGCCGGGGTTGTGACCTCGTGTTCTCACTTCTGTTCACTTTGAACACAACTGAAACTTGAATAAGTGCCAAGTTTAAGCGAAAGGGATAAAGTTTCTACACGTAGCCAGATAGAGTCTTTGTGCCAGCTTGCTTTAATATTATTTTATTACAAGACTAGCTACCAATGTTTGAGCAGTTGAAATAAAAACTCCATCTTGTTTGTGAGGTGGAGCGCAATTAGTTTTAGTAAAAATTTAAAACTGAATTGGGGGTTTGAATAATAAGTACCTAAATATCACTGGACATTAGCCCCTATCTATGCAACCAGATGTTCTTGCTATGGTATACTAAACAACGGATAAACTTACTTTGATACTAATCTTTAACATCATCATTAGAACAAATATTGTCTCTGAGCCCGTCAGCAACGGGTTCGATTTCGGCTTGAATACCTTTTGTGTTCATTTAATAACTCATCATACCCGCACGACCATATCCTTAATGGGTTAGTCTGAGCCACACTGATTGTTGTCATCATGGTGAACGAAACATTCAGAAGCCCACATTCCGACGGGGGAATTTGAACCAAACGTGTTAAGGAGCAAGCCTATACCGCCGTTATCCGGGTTGATTGGGTTTATATCGGTGTTTTCCATGAGTTAGCCGTAAATTGTACGAAGAACACGACGTAAGTAGGTGTGTTCCGGCCAGATTTGATCTTGGAACCACCGGGTTCCGAGCCATGGCGTTTACCCACTGGGCCACGACGCTCTCTGAAGTAAATAATACTCGGCAAAGTGCGGGCTTCTGAAAGTACCGTTCACCACGACGGCAACAGTTAGCATGCCTCTTACTCTCTTTAGCGATAAAACCGCCCAAGTTGTACATTTACGTGTTTACTTCAGCTACTGTCCTGTAATATTGTTGTTGTTTTAGTGTGCAATAAAGAATATTTACTTACTTACTTACTTTACTTACTACCCCGTTTGGGTACAGCCGTGATCAGTGTTTATTATGTCATCGTTGGCAGCCATAAGGGGCGGGCGATCGCAAATCATAGATTACCTTAGTAGCCGGAAAATAGTCTAGATAATCTTATATGTTTTCACTTACGCTGTAGTTTGCGACAGTGATTCGTATGATTATGTGAAGTAAATGAGACACACAACTTTCTTGAAAACTCGTTTATTACTGACAAGCCGACGCAGTCACCACACGTCGAACAGTCATAAACATAAAGGTCGGTAGTAGGCGCTTAAAGCAATACACATCATTATGTTAATTTATTTCATTTAAATATTGCCAAATATGTCGCGAAGTCGTCTTTGCAATGCGCAATAAACACCAAACCCCACCGACACGACCCCGCGGCCTATAAAAGAGGAATCGTGGCGGCACCATGTGTCGGCGATATGTCAGTCAAAAAACTTGCTCATCTTAAGCCGCCGACGCACCCGTCGACAAAGTTTTCTGACTGGTAATGAGTGAAGCCTCCAACTAGCCCGCCAAATGGGAGGATAACTGCAACAGGCTTATGGCAATGTGGCTTATGGGAATGTGAGCCTCATGGCTGGCTCACACGTTTCACGTCTCCTTGTGAACAGGTGCCACCTTTGGGAACCAGTCTGCTCAAGTTTACTTAATTAATTCTCTGTTTCATTTTTTTTTATATAAAAACTGTATGAATACTGATTTATAATTTTTGTTCTTTAATAATAGCCTATTTCAAAAATGAGTAATAACTGCTTGGGACGAGGGCTTTGGTCCGTATTTCGTCCGAAAACTCACAGCAGATTCACCATTCAGCTGAATAACTTTATATTCAAACGGACATTATTCAATAGTTGTGAGATGGTGCAAGGAAAATTGCTTTCCTGCTTCATACTGCTACAGGCTACGAGCTACAGACTACGCTGCTACGAGCTAGAGACTATTTGCTACGAAAGCCGTTGTGTGTCGGCTAAGAGTCGGTTCAATCAAATTGCATTTCCGTAGTACCTTCTAGTAAACATAGAATGCAATTTGATTTAGCGGCAACTTCCGGAACATCACAGAAATCTTGAGTCGATTGGGCATTCAAAGTGTAGGTATTTATCTCAAACAAGCTATTTCAGCTTTATAATTATGTATGAGTGAACTATGATACGCAACGCAACACAAAACAATAAACTTTCAATTCAGCTTTCAATTGTGTAGTAGAAAGTTAAAGATGTTGATATTTCAGAATTTGCAGGTAAATGATGTACTTAGATGTTTTTAATAAACTAACTTTACTAGCTCGAATGATATTACAAATATCAAATGTTATTAAATGTGGATTGCAACAACTTCCTAGTTCATTAGTTAAATTGAATAAAAATAGATAAAATCTTTGTTTTTTCTCCTTAAATTCGAATTTGGCTCTAGCAACAGCATTTTGGCCTCGCCTAGTGGTGAAGTAGTAGATGATGCTTGTAGCATTGAGTCCATATCTTGTCTTAGTAGCAATTTCATAACTTACGATTAATCGTTTATGATATTACGAGATAGAATGTGAACAAACTCATCACATATACTGAGCACTTCAATTCAGAACCCATGTAGCCATACAGAGTAACCAAAAGCGTATATACTAAGTAGATCGCTGTTGTAAAGCAACTCACTCACACCGGGTTGGAAATGGGATGGGTGACAATACCGAAATTTAGTGATGTGTATTTCGGGCATCTCCGTGCTGTTGGTCCTGGTTGACGTCAGTAGATGTCAGTCGTTAAGCCTAGTCAGAAGCCTTAGGGCGGCTTGATAACATCTGACATTAAGTTTGCTCACTAACCTCACACCTTTTCAACAATCCGCACTGAGCTCGCGTGTTAGAGAATGGCTCACACCACCTCACCTCATAGTTGAAGTGAGGCCTGTGCCCAGCAGTGGGACGTATATAGGCCGTTCATGTTATGTTATGTATTAGGAAAGAGAGTTGTATTTCCTTTAACATTTTCATTCTGATGTTATATTCGCTATTTCTTATAAGTAAATTACCTAAACTCCGTCATTAGTCATCTGAGTGTCGACTATCCGTCAGATGAAGTTGTTCCGGAATGCGGTCGGGCTAATTTAGAGCCATTGTCGAGTGAATTGACCGCAGGCAGGCAAAGTTCCTGCCACCACGAACTTTGGCATCGTTCTATTAATAGTTTAGGTATCCACCTACATTAGTGCTGTTTACAGTGAGATTAACAATCAGAGTGCTAGCTTGTTTAGTAAGAGTTCAGTTCGGTATGCGTGAAATTGAAGAAGCAGTGATGTTTATATTTATGAAAAACGGAAAATAAAAGCGCCCAGAACTACAAAAAGAAAAATAAGAATGCTACTTCTGGGCACGTACGGGCCTCACCTCAGCTATGAGGTGAGGCCCGTCCATATTCCAACTCCATTGAGCCATACTCCAACACGCGGGCGCATTGTTGGAGAGGTGTAAGGTTAGTGAGTAACCTTAATGTCAGATGTTATCAACCCTAAGGCCTACGACTAGGATTAACGACTGACATCTAGCGACGACAAACCGGGACCAACTGCCTAAGTTGCCTTCCGAAGCACGGAGATGCCTGAAAACTACGTCTGGCCAAGAAAGAAACATAATAATAAGAGAACAAGAATTGAATACCCTTAAAAAATAAGTAAAACTTGTATGCACAGTGTTTAACGAGCACTATTTTGTTGCTGCTATTTTTAGTTTGTTTTAATTGTACAAGCCCACACATAGAAGTTTTCGTTCGAAGTGAAACCGCGTGGGAAGGCAAACACGTTCAGCATAGGTTATGTAACCTCGGATGCTCATACACTAACGGCCCACAATTCGTGGAGCGAATTTTTAGGACAGTTTTTGCCCACGTTTTTAGCAGATAACATTTTTCTATATGCATTTAACAGAAACGGCCTATTCACGTCGCACTGCTGGGCACAGGCCTCACCTCAACTATGAGGCGGTCCAAGCCATACTCCAAAACGTGGGCTCAGTGCGGATTCTTAGAGGGGTGTAAGTTAGTGAGCAACCTTGATGTCAGATGTTATCAAGCCGCATCTAGTTACGTTAACCGGGACACTTCGAAGCACGGAGATGCTCGAAATACACATCACTAAATTTTTGTCGGGGTGGTCACCCATCTCGTTTCCGACCCGGCGAGTGTTGCTTTACAACAGCGATCGTCGCTGATCCAATGTCACAACTGCGCCACGGGCACCTCCATTTTCCTCCTCTAAATGCATTTGCTCACGACTATATTATAAACTGGATAGTATAGATAGTATAAACTGGACTTTACCTTGAATGATATAATGAAGATTTACATAAAGTTCCTCAAGAAGGAAAAACCTCTTAAAAAAGACATAAGAGTTACTCAATGTGTTATTATTCACAATTCTTCTTCTCTCATAAAATGTAAAATAAACCTACATGTAATTCAAATCATTTGGTTATTAAATTAAGAGTATATTTAGTTGTTCCTATTAATTTGAGAACTTGCGCAAAACTCCGTGTTCACTGGCTTGTGTGGGGGTAACGATGCGAAGTGAAATCGGCGGTCCATTCCGTGAGAAGGGGGCGGGGGCGCTAGTTGCTATTAGCCCTCTTGGCTTAGAACCTCGTTGTACGATGAATTCATTTTAGTTATATTAGAGGTTGTCATAATTACCTTTTCATTTGATCGTTTCTGTGTGCAATATTTGCAGTATTTGAGTTGGTATATTTTGTTATAATATGTTATAGGTATAGAAGGCTAGCTGTTGCTTGTAATTGGGTCATGAGTTTCAATTCCAGGTCAGGTAGGTATAATTAACGTGTTCCCGGTTTTTTCAGGACAAATATAGTTTTGGTAGATCTATTTTTAAATTTTAATGTCATTATCAATGGCCTCTGCGTCTTTTTCAGACGATTTATGCAGTGACGTTGAAGATCGCACTTTTTTTTGTGACTGATAAGGCCTATCCGCGAACGGCATAGCCTTCCGCACAAATAACATCTGAAGTTTACGTTTGAAATTTTAAATGTACTTTCAGGTTTTTCAGTATAAATTAGTTATCAGTAAAGATCAGCAGTGGTGTTAGCCATGGAAGTTATTAAAATTATATGACTATTTTTGACGTGATAACGTCTTTAAAATCGTTTTAGTCGGGTGACATGTTCAGAAATCTGTGTCACACCAAAACCTCACGAGCGCGATCGCAGGTATAACGAGAGAGAGACGGACCGATCTCCCGTCTCATTTCGAGCGCTGCCAGTCATTCCGTGAAATGCCGTTATCACGTAAACATCTCGATCGTAAACCTACTTTACAAACAACCAATTGTTTTTTAAATACTCATGACAAGTGCCGCAAAATACATCGAAATCCTGCCCTTGATTTAGGAATTTCATTACTCATTTTAACGTGTCACCAATCTGACAACTACTGCACAACAAAGAGATTGTTACAAATGGCGGACTTAAGTACTGCCGAAAAAGGCATTCTCTACCAGTCAACCATAGGGCTAAGCAGAAAAATACATAACTACTACTCGTACTACTCGTTCAATAATGTCATCCCATTCGTTCTAGCGCTTTTTTTTACGTGCCACCGGCGCGTGAATCTCATGGCTCTGTATTTCAACGTTTATCGATACCAGCTAACTCATAAACTTTCAGAATAGCCTCGGTAACAGGCGGGTTTTAAAAAAATAAATAAAGGACTGGTACGAACGAACGAACGATTTTTTAACTTTTAAAAATACCTACATTTACCATTTTCAGTTCAAAGAGATATCAAACATTTCCATTCCGCAATTCAATATTTACTGTTCAAATCCGTAGAATAGCAATGCGTGTTTATTACATCGGGAAATGGAATCCGTTTCAAACCCCGGATAGTAATAATTGACGTTTCATTTGAAATAAAAATTGACTCGCTCATAAATGCACTGGACTGTGGAATTGAAGCCTAAATAAGAGTTACTGCCTACATCAGTAGTTTTGTATTCTATAGGTGTATGCGATTTGTATATCTGGCCTAAGCGCGGCCTGTTAACCATCTGGCAGTTTGCTTTCTCACTAACCTTATACCCTTTTTTTTTGCATCAGTAAATGCAGTTCCGCATGCTCAGTACCCAGCTTTGGACCAACTGGGTTATGTGGGGCTTGGAACTCCTGGGAAACACAGTCCAATCCACCACAAAAACCACACAGTGGTCATTTTCGCATGAGACTAGAGGATCCGGTAGGCAAGCACCACTTACCTACTTTCTAGCGCACTTTACTGATTAGCAGCCAGCCCCAGGACGAGTAAACTCGACTTCACCCGGGGGGACGACGAAGTTATGTTGAAATCCTACTGACTTAAATCCCACGGCACTCAACCGTGGCACTTTGAGCACGAAAAGTCCACCACACTGCCACGCCTGAGTTCTCTTAGCTTCCCAGCGGTTGCCCGTAGAACACAGCCCCCCGCCATGACAACCCTTTACTTTTTTTTTGAATGCTGAGGGAAATACGTTACGCATTCCCGTCTACCGGGGCGGGATGTCGGGCTCTCCACTGGGAAGTTGGCCCATTGGCCTACCGACTATAAACCTCAGCGGCTCCCTTTCATCGTCCATAGTGGGTCAATGCGGTGACTGGCACGAAGCCTTCTACGCATCCCCCCGGACGATTTAGGCTTGCGCTACCCGGGACCAGGTGATGGCGGTCGAACCACCCGCGGGATACTCCCACCCACCGTCGAAGTGACGGCTAGAAAAAGGTTGCCCAGGATGCACCAGACCGGAAACTTACCCTTGCTGTAGAAATAAATTTCAACAGGGACCAACAAGCTTTTGGCCACAGGAGTAGGTAACTCAGCATGGCACCCCAATCTTATACCTCACACTCAGCCTGCTCTATGTCCAGTAGTGCGACGTAATAAGCATGTGGTTTTTGTTCATGAGCTCTTGACATTCAAATTTAAGATTGCAAATGGCCGTTTTTCCCGGTCTGTTTAAGGGAACAGGTGCTGCGAATGCTTTAAGTGACTCCTTTGTTATCGAACCGTGAATCATGCAACAAAGGCACTCTAAGCTTCCACCCAATGGGACTCTTAAAACGTTTGTATTTTCTACAAGGAACTGGGATAATAGATGGTTGTATATTCATTGTGAGTACTGATATATTGTGAGTTTGTGACACGATGCGACGTATTCGCAGAATTTGGCTGACATTTTTTGTTGGAAAATTTATCTAAAATTATTTTGAGATAGATAGCTTATTTAGGAATAGAAAAAAAAACTTTATTTTGTTGTTTCTTCCTTGAATTGGGGAATCGTGCCCACGACTCTCGGTGCTATAGGCTGGATCCAGCCAGCCAGCCCTGTACTGCTTCACCGACTTGCTAGTCGTTACTTGTAGTGCACTACCGCTGATTTATACGGAATGCTTTGGTTTTTATCGGTATTATCCATCACAAGGGAGTGCGGATTGTTAGAGGGGTGTAAGATTAGTCAGTGACCTTAATGTCAGATATTATCAAGGACTAGGCTTAACGACTGGCATCTAGCGATGCCAACCGGGAAAATGCCCAAAATACACATCACTAAATTTCGGTCGGGGTGGTCACCATCCCATTTCTGACCCGGCGTGTGTTGCTTTACAACGGCGACCGTCGCCGATCACTGTCACAGCTGCGCCACGGGCACCTCTCTCGACCCGTGTTCACAAATAGTGTAAATACGCATGGGCAATAGATTGCTCTATTGCTAAAACGAATCGATTTACGTCAAAGTAAAATAAAGTCGGTCTCCCAGCCATCTGTTAGGCTTCCCGTGGCTTATAAAAAGATCATTTGTCCTGAATCTCCATAAAAAGACGCCGGAGACAGCGATTTAATAAATTGCATTATTATGAAAAGCTTCAATATTTATGAGACCCTTTTTCATAATGGCAGCCACATCTGCCTACGTTAATAAGATAATAATACCTACCTCCAATTCAGTAACTTGATTCTGTAAACATAAGTCGAACTGGAATGATAATTCACCTGTTAAAGAACTCATTAGGTACAGTCGATTAGAAAGGTTGAACACCTTTTTTTTGCTTGCTCAATGATGAAATTGACAGGAACTGTTAATCACATTATTAGTTTCAATCATTGAAAGCAAAGAGGATGTAATTATCCGATTTATCAAATTTGACACAAAATAATGGCAAAATCAAACTAATAGAAAGTTTCTGCTAATCGTGAAGGAACCTCCGTCTAATCAAATTCAAATTTTGTTATCAAACAGTAAAGCATACACACATCTCAATTCAAAACTCTAGCCTGTTACACGGTTTAAAAAGGTAACAAGTGCTTGCAACACGCAAATGAATTCATTTGAAAACTCGTCAACCTTTTCACTCCACGACTGTACTTGCACCATTTTCGAACTCATTTGTGTGCATTATTTTGAAACGCTTCAATGTTTATGATGCGAAAAATCGCTCTGCTGTGCAGTTAGCATTTTAAATATACAATGATATTTAGAAAACGTAGATATGTTTTGTCAGTATTGATGCGAAGTCGAACATTGTCCCGGGGGTACGCAGGTATCTATAATTTCACCGTGTGTACAAGATAGTAGGTAAGTATGATTATTTACTAGAGCGTAAACAGGACAGATACATGTTGCGCTGTGTCGTCTCAAACTAACAATGCTTTGGTCAGGTTTACGAAAAGTTCTGATTTCGGGTGCCACTTTTTAGCACAAGTAACCTATCCACCTATTTTTTATAATTTCATTAGATTAATGGATATGAAAACATTTTGTTTGTCTTGTTACAGGCGAGCGGTCCAACACAATACTTCTGGTACAGAACAACGCTGCAGATCTCCGAAGACATAAATTATCCAGAGACGTTCAACTACAAAATCGCATTGGCCCTCGTCATCGCATGGATTCTCGTCTACCTATGCATGATAAAAGGCATAGCATCCTCAGGAAAGGTGGTCTACGTAACCGCTACCTTCCCTTACATCGTGCTAGTAATTTTCTTCTTCAGAGGCATAACTTTGAAAGGAATGAGCGACGGCCTTATACATCTCTTCACTCCTAAATGGCACACGATTCTCGACCCTGTTGTATGGCTAGAAGCAGGAACACAGATCTTCTTTTCGCTCGGCTTGGCATTTGGAGGGTTAATTGCATTTTCTTCGTACAATCCCGTCGATAATAATTGCTACCGAGACGCAATAATGGTGTCGATGACAAATTGCTTGACGTCTATGTTCGCGGGAATCGTCGTGTTCTCTATAATTGGTTTCAAAGCGACGATGGTCTACGAGAAGTGCTTGGATGTGAGGAACGAGACTTTGCTGGAGGTCTTCGGGTCGGGGTACCAGTCGATGGTGTTCCCTGAAGCGGGGCAGATGGTGGATGTGGATGTGAACGGGAATCTTACTAAGATCATGATGCCACAGCTGCCGGAATGCGATTTGCAAAAGGAATTGGATAATGTAAGTCTTTGACGATCAATGAAATTGTAATATAAAAAAAGGTACCGTACCTATTCTAAAGGTCATCAGTACATAGGTACTGATGACCTAGAATAGGTACTGATGATGGTTAGAATTTGACTGTGTGAACGAAATAGTATGATTATTTACTAGAGCGTAAACGAGACAGATGCATGTTGCGCACTGTCGTCTTAAACTGTCAACACTGTCAATGCCGGGTGCCGCTTTTTTAGCACAGGTAACCTATCTACTTCTTTTTTATTTTAATATCATTGATACTATAATGAAATAATAATTGCTACGCTGGAATTCTCAAATGTCATTAAATGTTGATCTTGGTTTCAATAATAATACAAAATTTCTTCTTCTCAGAACCAACGTTCGAAATGTTTGTTTTCCACACAGTTTTCAAAAATAGCCGAAACATTCAGTAAAATATCTTGTTTATTCATCAGTTTACACTCAAATTGTCAGGGAAAATGATTCTAAATATGCCTCAATAAATGGGTTTGAAATTAATAACTCGTGTACAAGAGAGAATCAAACATCAGTTTCGCGTCTCTGCTGAGTTTAAGGTTTCAGAAATACCAAAGCTTGGTCGTTTACAGCAAAATTATGCTAAAATTAGTCTGAGCAGCGTTTGAAGATGTTTCCTTAAGAATTTGTAAAATGTTTACGTCTTCAAAGTCGAGGGAACTTGCGCCTTTGCTCTCACACGTATTATCTTATATCTAACCGAAAACAATGCTCCTATTATAATCGGGAGGGTGATATCCATTGAAAGTGTTTATTAAATTCCGTGACACGAACTCGGTGGTAAAGTGAGGACATATGTAAATAGAGAATCTTAAACAGTAAGGACATGTACAGTCAACGGCAAATCGGGCTACCCATTTCCAATTTTATCTTGTTCTAGCCAAATGACAATTCTTTGCAATGAAGCAGGGAGCCCTGACTGGGAATCGGTAGCCTGATGTGCCGTTGATCGTGCCTAGTCCCCGATGTATACATATTATGCTAACTGTACGTCGATCAAGTTTAACTCAAGATAACATAACATACCCTTACGACCATATCCCCAATCGGTTAGTCAGAAGTACATTGGTTTGTTGCCGTCATGGTGAACGGAACATTCAGAGCCCACATTTCACCGAGGGAATTTGAACCCAACTGCCGTTGCTTGGGTTCAGTATTAGAATGAACACGAAGTAGGTGTACGGCCAGATTTGATCTCGGGACCACTGGGTTCCGAGCCAGAGTGTTTAACCACTAGGCCATGACTTTCTCAAGTATATCATAATCTTTTTTTTTTCAGACTGCCTCAGGCACCGGACTGGCCTTCATAATATTCACAGAAGCTATCAACCAGTTCCCAGGAGCACAGTTCTGGTCTGTTCTCTTCTTCCTGATGCTGTTCACTCTGGGCATAGACTCCCAATTCGGGACGCTAGAGGGCGTGGTTACCTCCATCGTGGACATGAAGCTGTTCCCCAACTTGAGGAAGGAGTACCTGACTGGGGGGATTTGCCTGATGTGCTGTCTGCTGTCGATGGGCTTCGCTCACGGTTCTGGAAGCTACATCTTCTTGCTGTTTGACATGTACAGCGGCAACTTTCCGTTGCTGATCATCGCCTTCTTCGAGTGTATTGGGATTTCTTACGTCTACGGTGTGAAAAGGTGAGCTGAATTTTGAAATTACTTCATTTCTTGTTTACTTCTATTCACGGTTGACGTCTTAGGGCGGCTTGACAACATCTGACATTAAGGTTGCTCACTAAACCTAAACTCCTCTAACAATCCGCACTGAGCCTGCGTCTTGGAGTATGGCTCGCTACAACTATTAGTTGAGATGAGGCCTGTGCCCAGCAGTGGGACGTAAATTGAAGAAGCCTTTACAGTCTCTGTTGACTCACGTACTTACACTACAAGACACTGTATAGCTTAAATATAATTTTAGGGTATAACCGAATGTTCTGTCAAAGTTGCAGTTTAAGCAGTAGATACGTTTTTAAGTTATATTTAAATTTGTACATTTTCACACATATATTATATCGGTAATTTCCTCACAACAAACCTTGTCCTGACAAACGCACAAAAAAAAAACTCATTAGGTGCAGTGACTCTGAAGTTAAGAACGAGGATACCGAACGCCCCAGATACTCCTTCTAGGTAGGTACTTCACTACATAGTATAAAACAAAGTCGCTTTCTCTGTCCCTATGTCCCGTTGTATGCTTAAATCTTTGAAACTATGCAACGGATTTCGATGCGGTTTTTTTAATAAATAGAGTGATTCAAGAGGAAGGTTTATATGTATGTCGGAGGAAGCGGAAGCTATAAGTCGGGTTCATTGTTGATTGGAAAGATCATTATTTGTTTAAGATTTGATTATTGTTAAAAGCCCTAATTTAATTCTATTTGATTTGTTACGTTCTTCTATAATTTTGAAACAATAATAATTTAATAAAAGTAATGAATATTGTAATTCCCGTAAGGACCAATCAGAGCAGAGCATGTGCCTCGAGTGGGGTCGAGGCGCCATCTTGTTTTCAGTGAGGCTGACAGAGTGTCAGCGTTTTCAGAGCATTATTGGAATTATTGGTGAAGAGACGCGAAAGGATCGAGTTGGATCTCGGATTGTTGAATAGAGAGAGTTTGAAGTGAGATAGGTGCCTTGAACCCGCTGCTCAGTCTACATTATCTTTTGTCTAAGCGGTGAAGTAACGGAATATTGTTTAAATCTACAATAAATACTGTGGAATCGTGACAATTGTGTTTTGTGCTAGCATTTCACCCAGATGACGCCCACGAAGCTCGTGCCCAGTAACCCTGATGTCGGCAAGGATTATGTTTCTCCGACATGTATAACAACATCCTATTGCAACCGTGCGAAGCGGGGGCGGGTCGCTAGTAATATTATAAATGCGAAAGTTTGTATTGATGTGCCGTGTTGCTCGTTCACCTATGAACTACCCAATGGATTTTAATGAAACTTTACAATAACATAGCTTATGCATCTGAATAGCACATAGGCTACAATTCATTTATAAAGATACCTATATCACTTTTTTTAACCTAAGTCCACGCGTTTAATAAATTACAGGTCACACATGCACATGAAGTTTATATCATTTGTCACACATTCTGTCTCTGAAGAGATCTCACCGGAAGGGAGTAACCGCAAGCATCGTTGTGTTTGCAAAAGCGGTTCACGGAATCGTCCTTATTTCTTCACTCATGACTTGAACTTTTGAAGGAAAGGATTTCATACCCAATCCTGGGAAATAATAACTAATTTTAATTTCAAACTCCAATAGCAGTCTGAGGGCTAATGTAAACGGTTCTTGTGCTAGAAAGAAACATTCAAAGCGTCATTTCCAATAAGATTGCAGTACCTTATATTTATGTCTGGCCGGCACTTTCATTTTTGGGTACAATTTGTTCGAGACCTGAATGTTCTCCTTTGACGGGATTGCAAAAACTGTATAACGGCTCGTACACAATAATCAGACCACACGACGTCGCATCGTCTACGACGTGGCATCGTTTGACGGTACGGCATCGGTGGGAAACAATTACGAGCAGCGAAATTTAGACCATACGACGGCATCTTTTCACAATACGGCGTCGGTGGGAATCAACTACGAGCAGCGACATTCCCACGATGCCGTGTCGTGATACGATGCGGCTGTTCCGTCGTACCGTCTCATTGTGTACGAGCCCTCATCCCTGAAGCTCTTCGCAAGTGAACAAACATAAAAGACAATTTAACTGCCAATAGAAATGAAAGCAAACGTACCGTAAAATGGACCGCGATAACTTTACACTTAAGCGAGAACCTTTGATGTATGGAGAATCGATAACTTCTTGTCTGAAAGCTAGACTTGAAATATAGAGTACCTAACTAGCGGCCGCCCGCGACTTCGTCCGCGTGGACTTAGGTTAAAAAAAATAATCTTTATAAATTGTAGCCCATGTCCTATTCAGATGCAAAAGACACATACAAACTTTCGCATTTCAAATATCAGTAGGATAAGTACCGCTTGCGTCTTCTTCTAGGTAAATGTATTGAAACACCCTAAAAAGTGTAGATTTTAACCGTGCAGATACTAGCAATTTGAAAGAGACAAAACTGCAATGAAACATTTTAAAACCATCTTCGAGTAAAGCCAGAAATTGCGCCACATCATGATCAATTTCCAAAATAGAGTTGTGTTGGAAATAGCTTTCTCTAAACACTTAAGTTTTAAGTTTCATTTACTTTAGTGAGTTTGGGTTTGTAATATTCCCTTGTTAGTTTAGGTCTGGTACACTTACGATTTGAGGAATTACTCAACTATAAATGGATATAGGTAATTATTAGTAAGGATAGATATAGCACACAAAACGCGGCCACCTGTCATATTCATATAGTTTGATTTTACAAAATATAGGGATACCTGAGACATGTGGCGGCGTTTTGTGACGCCACAAAACGCCTCGTGTGGGGACGCTTACACCTGAATTCACAAACGCAAATCAACGTTGAGCATCCTTCAGAAGTATAGCTGCCCCTTTCAGTTCTAATGACATTTTACGGTACAGCACGAGCGCGTGTTAAGCGTTGATTGACGTTTGTGAATTCGAGGGTACACCTGCGCTTCGTAAATATATACGAGTGTGTATGGGGTAATATTTTTTAAAGCGTCGTTGCCTCAGTTCAAAGTTATCTAAAAATAGCAACAGAGCTCCAGAGGGTAAATTAGAAATCTCATACAGCAGCGGCGTTAGTTATACAAACAAAAAAGGGGAAAAACGTCTGCGTCCCTTTTAGTTCTTTGTCGTTTTTCATATTTGTTCGCTCGAAGAAAATAAAACAGTAACAAATGTTGCTGAGGCGGCGACGATAAAAATATGCAGAGGGCGGTCCTCTTTTCACGAGGGGTATTCTCAAATTCGCAGCTTTTATGTTGTACAATAGCCTTCACGCTAAGTCGATTAGCGTGCCCCCCCCGCTTTTTGAATTTAAAGCATTTCTACAGTGGCTTAAATGAGTGAGGCGGTTTCTAGTAAGAAGAGTTTTTGAAATAGGACGTCCACTTATTTGAAACCGCTACATGGAGCTCTTATCGCATTAGTTAATCCTTACCTAGTGTGTTTTTTTCAACTCAGCCTGGTAAATCCTAAATACTTTTAGGTACTTATTGTAATATACACTTTTTAACGTGTGTACGTGTTTAGAAACATCCACCGACACGTAAAAAACCTGTTTCTACATTTTTATAGCTGTTATATTAAGTATCCTACTAAAAATGGATTTTATAGCCTTAGACTTCTTATCGGAAAGAATAAACTGTCGTACGCTTTATGGCACTAGGTACACCTAGTATTTTTATAGTTGGTTAATTTAACAACAAAGGTATCTGAGTATCCACATAGTGTGGTTTAGTTAGAGTCAAGTCTGCTCTCTCAGGCTGATAGCTCTTTAGGATTTCTGATTACGTATGACGACGAAACGCACAATGTCTTGTATATGTATGTGTGAAACGATTAAATGTGAGGCCTTACCCTTTCGATATGTCGCTCAATAGAATGTCTCGATATTGACCTACGACAACGCACCGCATAACGTGGCATGTCGTCACTACATAGTATAAAACAAAGTCACACTCTCTGTCCCTATGTAACTACGCAACGGATTTTGATGCGGGTTTTTTAATAGAGAGAGTGATTGAAGTGTAAGGTTTGTATGTATGATAACATCTCATTGCACCCGTGCGAAGCCGGGCGGGTCACTGGTTAAAAATATAATAGATACCTACCTAATTATTATCGACGCGCAACAGAACGTTAAATGCGTATTGTTTCATTGTTTCCAGGTTTGCCGATGACATCGAGCTAATGACAGGTCAGAGACCAGGGATATACTGGCTAATCTGCTGGAAGTACCTCTCACCCTTGGCGATGATGGCAATCCTCATCTCCTCGTTCGCCGAGCTCGCGATGGAGGGGTCAGGGTATGACGCGTGGATCAGATCTACCGGAGACACAGAACGGAAGCCCTGGCCAGTGTGGGCTGTTCTGCTGGTCTGCGTGCTGGTGCTAGCTTCGGTGCTGTGGATCCCAGTCTTGGCTATATGCAGGTCGGTAGTTTGGAGTGACAGTTAGATGCATGGGATTTTTATAACAGTTTAAATTTAAGAAATACATATGAGTCAGCATTACAGTGCGCTAGTCCTAAAGTGAGGATTTTCCCTGAGTCATTTCAGACACACCTTCGGATCACTGTGTTAACGGCTCCAGGTGCTAGTATATATTATTACAGTTAAAATACCACTGGACAAAATCGACTGAGAAGCACATCATATTATGCTGCCGCAGTTTGATTCTTGGGAAGCACTGGTTAATGGCTGGTTGTTTGGTTGTCGGTTGGCAATAGTTACGTGAAATACCTTTTACCGTTACCTTGATAATGTGCTTGTTTTAACACCCTAATGAAGTTTTCCTGACTCAATTTTTTGTATATTAAATTAAGTCTGCTTCTTTCATGGTGGAAAAAGGATCGATGATAATTATTAAAGCTTAACTCCTTTTCCAGGTACTTTGGATACCCGATCATAGAGGACGAGGAGCGTGCATGGTTCCCAGCTGAAGAACTTCGCGACTTCCACGGAATTGAACCTAGACCGGTTTCCGCAGTCGAGACGCTGCTGTTCTGCACCAGACCTGACGGCTCCGAAGGGTGCTGCTGGCCGGGGTGCTGTGAAGACGACGACGAAGAATAGATGGCAAGGTTGAGTGTTTTTGGGGTTGGTGGTAGAAATTGGCTATTTAAGATTTCAGTGCCTGCCCATTGCCGAGAGCAGATGTAAAACCGGGGCAATGCCCAGTCGCGTAACTATTTTTCGGAGGTCAGTGGCAATTGTCAGTAGCAACCCTTTTTTGCAGCCTCCGTGCTGCTTTTAAAATGATTCTCAACTAAATGTTGAAGAAAGAAAGAAAGAAAGAACGTTAATTGACTTTGGAGATGGCTCTTTCTTGCCGACACTGGGCTCTTCTTTCGTTGCATTTTGCCACTGCTAGTTACGACTCTGTAAATGTCCATTCTATGAGCGATTCTAAGCACAAAGCGAATCTACTTACTCCGGAAATTGAGTTTTCGGCAATATTTAATTATATTTGGCAACAAGAGCGAAAAGTTGGCGTTAAAAGTTATGGAGAGCCAATTCCTACTAAAAGGACATCTGAACGGATAGGATTATCCTGTAGCAGTGGATAAAATATCTTCAAGTAGCAAATAGCATCAATATTTCAAATGAAATACATATACATACATACTTATTGCCTTCGTTAGCAATAAAACTTGTCAAATTTAATAGTTTCTGACTCGCCGGCCATATAGTTTAGTAGCTGATACTGTTATTTTTCATACTTCTCTTTACAGGTAACATTATGTATTTTTTGTATTAATATTTACAAAAATGATTCACTTTGCTATTTTACATTTTCGATTAATATTTTATTCTCAAAAGAATTAATCGGATAACAATATGAATGTGGCAATAAAATATAGGTACACTAGCAAAATTACTTAGCTAGTTCAGATACAGCCAAGAAAACTTTTGTAAGTGCAGATGTTTTTGAAAAATATTTTGTTGTTAAACGTTTTTTATAAGTTGGATATTACCTTCATTAATATTAATCTATCTTTTAGGTGAAAGAACTCGTGTTACATAACAATCGTCACAAAAACACAATTTAATGATTTACTTGTCCAAAAAAATATGTAGGTATTCTAATGATGTAGGTCTATCATTATTATCATATCTATCTACATGAATAAATACGTTTTCGAAGTTTTTGATGTCGTATCTACCTACTTATTTATGTGCTAAAAGGCAGCTATTATAACGTTTGTATATTGTTATATCATGTATACGTAATAGTAGATCTTATGAAAGATCAAGCAGAAGAATAGAACCCGCTTTGAATGATTATTTACAAAAATATATTGAATCCTTAGAAAATATAGTGTTTAAATAACACTATGCGTTAAGTACCGAGTAGTCCAGCATTTTTTTAAGGTTCGCTACTAGGGTCGGCCGGAGAGAAAATCTGTCAAATTTGAAAGCGATCGTGACAGCTATGGTCACACAGTGGTTGGGCCGTGCAATCCGTGCATAAATGCAATGCATAAATCCGGACGACCGTCTTGGTGTAATTGTTTAGAAATCGGCTACTACAACAAAGGTCGCGGGTTCGATCCCCGCACAGTACAAACATTTGTGTGCATGAACATGTCTGTTTGTATTGATCTGGGTGTTTCCTATGTATAATAAGTATGCATTTACAAAAGAAAAAGTATTTAAGTATGTTTATCCGTTGTCTAGTATCCCATAAAAACGGAGTATAATTAGCTCACTTGGGGCTAGATGGCGCTGTGTGGAATAATGTCCAGGGATATTTATTTATTTATTATTATTATAAATTGCGGCATGATAATCATTTGATGCGTTCACCAAAAATATTTTTATTCCGCCACCCAAAATATTTCAGGATATAGGGCAAACAAAAGAAACTAACCAAAAATTTTATTTTATTAAACATACTAACAAGCGGTTTTGCCAATTATTTTTTTACACTATTATTTGCAATCTATTCTCATGACCACGTTATTTGCACAATGTTATATCTGGTACTTGACGATTCCATCGAGATTTAGTTGTAACTTGGTTTATCCGTTCGATCATCATCAACACAAAATATTTCTTACATCCAATGCATATGATATAGCAATACACGGAGCCATTTCTAGTAACATGCAGAAGAACCCACTAATAAATTGGTCTTACTTGTAATGAAAAGCTGCAAGAAGCATTAAAGGGAGCTATCTTGTTACTAACTAAAACGAGGAATTTAACAGTTGTCAACAGTTGAGACACTTTTAGTGGATAATTTATTTTAGATAATAACACTTGAGTATAATACCTTTAGTCTCCTGTAGAGGCCATCGTATTTCAGGCTTTTCACGCTGAATTTAATACAGAATCCACCGTGATCTTCATCTTACTGGAATTGATCTACGAGTAGAGCATAGTATGAAAGGAAGTCACCGCGTTTTTCTGTCTGTTTTTACATAAGCTTTCACTATCTAAATGATAGTTGATGCTAATTATGTTTTCTAGAACGTTTGTCTTTATAGTTCATTCAAATGACTACAGGGAAAAGCTGTGTGCAAATAGCCAGTTAGAGATAAAAATGCTTGCACTGCCATTTTTCCATGGCTGACGTAAATATGATAATTCATATTTATATCAAAGTTCTATCCGATCCATTTTCTTTTAATTTAAAATGGGTTTGCGTTTGACCTCAGTCTTGCCAGCCACGCTTACCCAAAAAATGCTTATTCACTCTTGCCTTGAAGACACCAAGGTTGTATGTATCCGGAAACACAGACGCAGGGAGGGCGTTCCACTCCTTAGCGGTGCGGACCAGAAAGGAAGCACCAAACCGCTTAGTTCGGACCGCTGGAAAGTCGACCACATGGAGGTGAAAGCCCTCACGGCGACTTGTGGTCCGGTAGTAGAAAGTAGAGGGTGGTATCAGGTCATGAAGTTCTTGCGCACACTCTCCGAAATACACCTTATAAAAAACCGACAGACAGGCAACTCTACGCCGATGCTCCAAACTCGAGTTTGGTTCCAACGAACGTCTCGTCACCTATCAGTCTCCTGGCTCTTCGGTCTACTGAGTCCAGTGCATCCAGCTGATACTTGGCAGAGCCATCCCAGTGGTGGCAGAAGTACTCCATACACAACCGAATTTGTGCTTGGTACAATTGTAAAAGCTGTTCCGGGGTGAAGTGTGTTTCCATTTCGAATAACTTGTCATTATGTTCTATTGCAATAACTATTTCTGTTTCGTATAAGCAAACGCAAACTTTCATTTTTCTTTGCTCGAGATCTCCATGCTAATTACTATGGAACGAGTGAAGTTTCTTTGAAAGCCGTCTGCGCAGTCCCGCAACTCAGTCTTCCACATGACGCCGGGTGAGTGCACGTCACTGCGTGAAGAATACAAACAAGCATAAAAATACGGCGTGAGTAAGTACACGAACTCGATGCATAGTTTTCTGTTCGCATTTTTTCAAAGACTTAACTTAACGTAAGTATTAACTTTGATTTCTGCTCTATAACTTTGTATCTTTATGTTTCGTCAAATTTCTTTGTCGAACAATTTCAGTTATGATAGAGGCCTCCAAAATTAATTTAGTAAAAAATATTGTTCAAAAAAGAACCTTTAATCTATTCAGACACCTTAATCAAGCTTTCATGATCAGATAACATAGTAGCTTAGACCACACAAATAACATAGTTTTAATCAATTCGATTTGAAAGCAATCAAAGCTATTTGCGTTCTTACTTCGTTCCCTTGTTTTGCTTGAATATTTTAGGCAGATCCCGTATTGGCATTAACCGATGATGCTGCAGATTGACACCATGCTAAAAGTAAATACATAGATTGTTTTTCAAATACCAATAGGTAAAAACTTTCAGTATAAGTTACAAATAGTAAAAATTTACAAGAAAAAATAGGAAAATGAAATGGCAACTAGTACCAAATTGTTAAACCCAAGTGAGCTTTTAATCAAGTGTACTTATAAACCTGCCATATTACTCTCATGGCGAATCATGATAAAATCATACGTTTGATAAATTATGCATAATGCATATGAACAAACAGTACGGAGGAAAAAAAACAAAGTTGTACTATTTTCAACAAAAGACCCTATGTGCGCCTATTTCGTGTAAATTATCCGCGTAATTATAAATGTCATTTTCGTCTAAAGCGACGTGCGTTCACCTTGGGGACATGGGGGGGAGTGAGCTGCGACGGTGCGCGGACAGCTATCAAAGAAACTTCACTCACTCCATAGTAATTTGTATGGAGATTTCAAGCGAAAAATTCGGAATGATTGGGAATTTTTTGCACAAAACTGAAATAAAGCAATGAAAAACAACTGATTGGCAATGCTTCTTTGATATCTGATCTTTACACGTTATTTAAAACACGTAAGTTGTTAGTTTATATGATGCCTAAACTTTTGAAATACGGGAGTGCGTTTTGCACGTTTTTAGCGATATTCTGATTTTTTTTCACATTAATCTAGTAAGTTGATCCATATACTGGAAGTTTGAACTGATTGTGCAACTTTTTGACTACTATGACGATTTTTTTCGTGCCTCACACTTCATATTTTCTATATAAAACTTTAGTTTTCCCGAGAGCCGTTTTCCTGGTATCGCGCCTTAATGACGAGGTTTATGAAGCAATTTAATGGGAAAAATGATATTTTATCTTCCAAAAAATAGACTATCCAATAAGTGATGATTTCATTTCAGACTGATATTTTTGAAACTTAATAATAAGTTAACGAAATTGACAATAATATTCAATGTGACATCAAGAGCGATTTTTGCTTTTTGTCCCTTATTTTTAAACTTAGAAATACGTTAGACATTTAGTTAAATGGTTGGTTTAGAAATTAGCTTCCAAATAGGTATTTTTGAATACGCTTGCTCGTTTTGACTTGAATATATGATAATAATATCTATAATGTAAAGCCAATTGTGACAATAAATTAAAACTTTACACAATTTCATATTCACGAAAAAAAGAAATATATTTAAAATGTTCTTAGTCTTAAAAGTTTTGCGTATTTAAATAATATTGTTACGTTGTTTAATATTCTGAAATGATTTTCAAAAAACTTAAGAAAACTTAGCATGTTGACTATTTGATTTTACTGTAAATCAGCATGAAGATTATTTAATAAATAACTAAATAACGTAATTTGAATTATGACAATAACATTCTAACACAAGTTTTGCGTATTTAAATAATATTGATACGTTGTTTAAGATTCTCAAATGAATTTTAATAAAACGTAAGGAAATTTAGCATGTTGACAATTTGATTTCACTGTAAATCAGTATGTAGATTATTTAATAAGTAACTAAAATAACGCCCTAAAAATAACGAAATTTGTATTATGACAATAACATTCTAACACAAGTTTTGCGTATTTAAATAATATTGTTACGTTGTTTAATATTTTGAAATGAATTTAAAAAAACTTAAGAATCCTTAGCATGTTGACAATTTGATTTTACTGTAAATCAGCATGTAGACTATTTATTAATTAACTAAATAACGCCCTAAAAATAACGAAATTTGTATTATGACAATACAATTTTAACACAAGTTTTGCGTATTTAAATAATATTGTCACGTTGTTAAATATTCTCAAACGAATTCTAATAAAACGTAAGGAAACTTAGCATGTTGACAATTTGATTTTACTGTAAATCAGCATGTAGACTATTTAATAAGTAACGCCCTAAAAATAACGAAATTTGTATTATGACAATATATTTCTAACACAAGATGGCGTATTTAAATAATATTGTTACGTTGTTTAAGATTCAGAAACGTATTCTAAAAAAACGTAAGGAAACTTAGCATGTTGACAATTTGTATTTACTGTAAATCAGCATGTAGACTATTCAATAAATAACTAAAATAACGCCCTAAAACATCGAAAATTGTATTATGACAATACATTTCTAACACAAGTTTGGCGTATTTCAATAATATTGTCACGTTGTTTGAGATTTTGAAATGAATTCTAAAAAAAACGTAAACAAACTTTGCATATTGACAATTTGATTTCACTGTAAATCAGCATGTAGACTATTTAATAAATAACTAAAATAACGCCCTAAAAATAACGAAATTTGAATAATGACAATAAAATTCTAACGTGTCCACTTTATGACAAATATATGAAATCGATGTTAATCAATTTAATGATTATGTATAAGATTCGATGTGATAATTATTAATTGTTATCTTTTTGAACCATATTGCTAGTTAAGCAATCCTATACATTATACTTATGTCACTATGAACTGTAAAAGTAGGTAATCGTTGTTTTTATAGCTTGTATATTATCTACTTGTTATACTAGACACTAGTGTATTATAATATCTACTTAGACATAAGAGTTAAATAGAAAAAAAGTCCATATTTAAATATCTATTCGGCCTCCATTAAAATAAGTTCAAATATAGCAAAAAAAAAACTTAGTTGATTGATAATTTATGAAGCTATTTTTTGGTATTTTTATGCAGCCTATCAGATATGACACCTTTGCCCAACAGTGGGACATTTTAGTAAATGGGCTATTGATGTAAGATTTAATCGAAAGCTTTCGGAGGCACGTTAAGCAGTTGGTCCTGGATGACGTTGCTGGAGGTCAGTCGTTAGGCCTTGTCGGAGGCCTCAGGGCGACAAGATAACATCTGACAGTATGATTTATTTTTTCATATAGTTTTAGCTTTACATAGATATCTACAGCAAACTACACTGAGCCCAAGTGTTGGAGTATGGCTTGAATCACATCTTAGTTGAGGAGTAGCCTGTGCCCAGTAGTAGGTTTTAATAAGGCTGTTGATTTTTTTGTTTTCATACATAATTTTGATAGCCAACTTGCTGACTTACAAAATAGAACTAATAGCCTATCCTATAGCACAAGCCAGGCTTAGAGGTAGCAATTAATGTACTTAATGGTAATTTTTTGTGCTTAAAAATGTCCCAGACTTGTTATTTTGATGTTATCTTGACAAGAAGTCGTGTCAATTAAGCAATATGTATACCATAGGTATGCCATGGAAGACCCGCTTAGTTAGATATCATTTAATGTTATTATTACTATATCTATATAATTATGGAAACCCATCTTATGCATATCGCACAACATTTTGATATCATACTATAGATACCTATCATATAAGACATATCTTACAGTAGATGTACAGAGTAGTTTTGAAAATGTGCGGTAATACTTATAGCATTAATGTCTGATTAACTTATCACTAAATTATTTAAATATATGTATATGTTTAGGTTACGAAAATACCGACATTTGGAAAGTTAAATTTCTAACTACTTATTTACGAATCGAAAAGTGATGAATATTGTACCCCCTTAGTGGGTGCCATTGTTATGAAAATTTCAAAAGTTAACATTTGGACAAAAAAAGGTTTATCAAAATAAAGTAGAAAAATAAAGGTCATAGCTCACTTATCAGTCATCACACCGACCCGGCAATATCCCCCATTCCAATATGAATATTGAGTTTTGAGTCGTACAATCTATTCTGTAATATCCATTTGAAAAAGCCAACGGCGAGCTGTCAGCGCGCTCGCCGCTATTATACACTTAACTAGCAGCTTGCGTCCTTATAAAGCTTAGCTTAAGACTCAAATTTGATTGGCAAGACAACTGCTGAGATGGAGCAGTGCCGTTCAAGTGTGCGATGGCCATAAGTCTGGTCAAGAGCTCACATTTAAAACTGAGATTGAGCAGCCATCGTCACTTTACCTGCTTGGTATATCAGTTCTGAATAATTCCTTTTCCTATTCTAATTAAACTAAACTACCGTCCGGTTTTTAAGATGATACCGAACGGTTCGAGTTAAGGCGGTGACGAATTAATAGGCGACCTTAGTTTATTTGTGGTTGTATTCATATCATTCTGTAGCATTTGTTCGAAGCGCACAACGATTTCGACACCAAGTTGTAGAAGTATTAAAGTAGACAATAAAAAGTTTAACTAATATCCTTCCCAAACCTACTTTTATAAAAAAAAACAATCAATTCTCTATTGAATTAGATTTCCGAATTTATTAATTGAAAAGCCATATCCATAGTTGGCTCCTATAGGTCACACATCGAGTGGAACATTTCAGTGGGGAAATAACCTTTATTGCATTGGCTTAGGGTTCTACTATTTGTCAGTGTTCTCTTGCCAGTGACCTTATGTACAATTGTATATGGTCAGGTTTCACACACATATCTGTTGTATTTACCATATCAGTACATAGCAAGAATTTTTCGCTTATTTCACTGTTAGAAATGTAAAATATAATGGGTATTCTACAAGGGACGAATTCGCTAACTTTCATGTGTTTTTAATGTTTTTATTCAGATATTGTTGTCACCCTGTAAAATACCTACTGTATATGCAAACTTATATAGATATATATGTAAATTAGGTACATATACTAGCTATTGTACGATGCCTGTGCAGGCGTGACTTGTTGTTTCTATGTAACATTGTATGCCTGATAATAATTAAATTAAATAAATGTTGATGGTAAATAAACGTTCTAAAAATACAAATATCTTTTTATTGTAACTATCTTTTTATAAGCTGAGTGGTACAATTTGGCACTCAAGCAATCGCTACAGTAGGTATTATACCGATTTTTCAAAGGTTGCCTGGAATAGCTCGCTATTTGGCTATAAGGCCACCTAAATTGTTACTCAACTCCTTAAGGTCAATGACCAGCTGCATTTGTTTGGCTATAAGGATTATTGGACTTATAACTTGAAAACCCAGTCTTACTTTTGTCAGATAAAATTAATCAGATCAATAAAGTACCGGGTATTTTAAAATGTGTGTCAATATGATATTATGTAAAGAGATACTTAATTTATCGATTTTGACAATAAAATCAGCAAAGTTGTTCTGATAATTTTTTATCTGGCTATGAAAATCAGCTCTAAGCCTGATTGATTGATCTGTGCAGGTGCAACGAGTTAGGGCCAGGGGTGGCATCCTCAAGGCACACTTCGAACGTAACACGAGCGAATTCGAAGTGAGAATCCATTTTGGCGGTCTGTAAAACTCAATAACTACGCGAATGTTAACGCGAATAATATTTTAAAATTTATTTTCATATCTACAAATGAGGAAGAATACTGATTCAAGGTTTAGCGATTAGACGACTGAAGTGAGCGTTTTCTCCTGAGGGAGATCGAGGTGAGGTTTAATGTTAAGGAGAATTCCATACCCGCTGCCGCACAAGAACTCAGTGTGCTGAAGTTGAAACCTTTATGCTGTCGGACGCGATGTCATACCCCCGAATTCCCAAACGCAAATCAACATTGAGCATCCTTTAGTAGTAATGCTGTCCCTCTCAGTTCTATTGACATTGAGCGCGTGCTTACGGGCCAGCATGAGCGTGAGCGCGAGCTAAGCTAAGGATAATCAGACATCCTGGTCGATTTCGCCCACAGCGGCTAATCTCAACAAGATGAGCTGGTACACATGAGATATTATAGTGCACAAGTGTGATCTAAGCACCTACTCCATCACTTTTCTGTGACCCGATAGGACGACAGTTCAATACGACCGGAGAAGGTGAACTAGGACCGACTTTCTACATGCCCATCCGACAGCATGGATCGTCTTACTTTTCGGACACGACGTGATCAGCCTCCACTATCCTAGCCTACTCGAAACAACAACACAAATATGAACATGTTGTTGGTGCGCGGGATTCGAACCCATGACCTCCGGGTTGTGTCCAACGCAGCGCTCTAACCGCTACACCACGGAGGCAGTAAGTCGTTCTGTCAGATCAATGAATATCGAAATGAGACAGCATCATGTTGACATCAGGCAGGACTCGAACCCGCATCTTTCGCAAACCGGGCGACTGCACTACCAATTATGCTACCGAGACCATTAACAGACCTCTTTCAGGGTCTTTTTCTGGTTTTCAGATCTTTAGTGAAGATACTGCATGGAAAATGCTAAAACAATAATGAGACAGCATCAGTTACACTATACAGGGTGGCCCAACGACAGTTGGCCAAAATCTTTTTCTGGTAGAGGGAATCATAACAAGTCATATAAAAAAACATTAGTTTCGCGAAAATGAATACTTTAGAAGTTATGATTTTTTCAAGTTTCTTTCGAAATTTCTCAACTACAATCACTTATTTCATTCTTGTTTGTAAACTATTTCTGAATTAGAAATGACTCAGCGCGACAAATTTCGCAGAACCCTGTATTTCTGTTACTGAGAAATAACAATGCTTTATTTATATGACGCAGATTTACAGCTAAAATACATCAGAAAAATAAAGCCGGTCAGTTAGGATCTCTTGAACTTGATTGGAAGAGCTGACGTCCGGCTTGCTAAGGATGCAGGCTCGACTCCCGTCTGATTCATTGACCGACTATTTTACAAAACAAAGTTATTGCTTCATTAGGTATTATTATTAACGGTGGAGTAGTATTGTAAATGCTAAACGATTGGGTATTACTGATAAAGTTATTTTATTTAAACTATCTAACTATGCGATTTAAAAGAAAATCCAGTCTTATGAATACAATCGCTGGTACAAAAATAAATTCTGTCCACTACATACGTAAACATAACAATTATGTAATGATAATCATTTATGTACATCGACCTAACACCCAACTGACGCCTGTTGTCTGATTTCTGTTATGAAGTTAAGTTAACTTAAAAGTTAGTTAACCTACATTACCTAAAGCAACCACTCCCGGAAATGGTCGACACCACGGTCGACACGGTGTAGGTGGTAATTTCGTTATAAGACGTATGAGTCTAATCCGCTGACAGACTCCGGCGTCTACTGGCTGTAAGGTAGATGTTTAAGTATAACAGGTCCGATTTTGTAGTACTGGTAAATCTATGGCTTTATTTCTTAATTTAACTTTAGAGTTATATCAAGCAATTACAGGAACATACTGCCTCAGATTACAGTGATTGGAAGATGAATCGTGGAGACGTTTGTCAGGCGTGCGGGTCGCCTGATGGCAAGCGGTAATCGCAGCCTTTGGACATATACAACACGAGGTATCAAGCTATAGACAAACTGAGCTTACGTATGCAACTTAATAAGACCTGCTGGTCGATTACGACTATAGCAGCTAATCTCAATGAGATTAACCATGTACGCAGGGGATATTACAGTGCACAAGTGTCTTGCGAAAAATGGGGCACTGGTTAGTCGAGCGAGAGACGAGATCGACGAGAAGTGTCTATTTTGTCGATATTTGACATTGTTGCGCATCTTAGGCCAACATTATATTGAATCATTTTTGGCTACGTAGGCTCAATTTGTCTTCAGCTGCAAACACGGTGCTGACCCTGTCAGTCTGGCATCAGGGTGTCCCAATTTTATTTATTTATTTCATCTGAGCTTACATCATGTTTATAAATGGAAGACCTCTTGTAGTATTTATTTGTCACCGAACGGCGTACGTTGAAGAGCTGGGCACTAGGTAAGTAAAGCAAATTGGAGCTTCTTTGCAATAATTAAGGTCAAAATTGAATATAGGTTTGAGTATAAAGGTGCAGGCGATTCCGACGAATGATGGTTAATCTAAAATTCATACGAATTTGCACTTAATTTCTTCTATCATTCATTATACAAATAATTAGTGAGGAAATGAGGCCTTATAAATAACACTCGAATAAACTTGAAAACTGCTGACTGTGAGATACAGAGCACAAGCTGAAATGAGGGAAAATATACCTTCCGAATAGGAAGTGTATTAGCAATATTGCTTGAATTAGCAATATTAGGTTTCTATTCTTCAGGGTAAATGGACGCGCGCCGTTTGGTATGAACTGTAGTACTTAGGACAATAGTCTAATAAAATTAAGCTGTTTCTAACTGTATTACTCTTAAATAATAATGGTGGGTTTTGTTTAGGCATTTCATAATTCCTTCGCGAATATTTTAAGTAAATTCATCACACAATTTACAGCATTTCCAGCGCTGTACAAAAAAAACTAATGATTAATTTTAAGATTAATAATCAGCCAGAAAAAACACTTAAGATAATAGGTGAATCAGTCAGAATATTGCTTGAATAAACTGTAACATATTGCTTACCTTCGTTTACCAAATTACAGTAAATTGAACTAAATTAAGTTTCGGCGCAGTCATTTTCTGCCTTTCTCATTTTTTTAGCTTTGATATCAGCCATGGTCTGCTCAATAGACCGTTGGTCTTTTTTATTCTCGCTCGGAACTTCACCGTAGCTTTTATTTACATTTGTTTTGTGCGCTGCTTGAATGGCTGCATCATGACCAATAAGATGTGCATACTTTTCCTTGTAAAATGTACCGCTTAATTCTTCTTTTCCACGTTTACGCTTTCTGTTCTTTTCTTCTTCGGAATCTAAAGCAGCCTGCTTCTGCATTTCTTTGTGTTTTTGAGCCATTTCTATTGCTTTATCATCATCCCAAATATTTCCTGCTCTGCGTACGGTTAACTCATCCTGGGAAGGCCCTTTCTCTTTGGTGTACACAACAGCATACCGATCAATGCCTTCTTGACCAAAGGAAAACACTTGCAAGCCAGCAGTTTCTGCAACCTCTCTTATAATGGCCCGATACATTTGGTCCATTGGTTCAAACTGCAAATGGGGGTTAGTTCCCTCTTTGATGAAATCAAAGACTTTTTCCTCAACCCGTTTGCGGAACTTATCCACCATATTTTTGTTTTCCTTCTTCTTACGCTCCATAGCCTCTTTCTGCTTTTTCATGGCATTTTTCTGGGCTTCACTCGCTGCCGGCGGTGTTTGCATGGAACTGAGAATGGAGTCGAGCAAATCCATTGTTATATCTTGTTTTCGGAGCAAAAGGAGGTGTAGGAAATTATTTCAGGCACACGTTGTTGCCAGCGGGCCGTTATCTTGAAGTTTTCTACAAGGGAGTCAGCATTAAGCCCTTTGAATGTAAGTACATTTAATGCAGTGTCGATTTGGGCGCACACTTCAGCACCAAATGTTAAAGAGTGTTCAGCAAACTCCAGGAGCTGTTTCAGTGATGGTTGCAATGGTGTACCTCTAACTAAATTAGTGGTTTGTTCTAAATCAACAGCTCTACAGCTTTCAATTAAGGTTGCATGCTTGTGGGCAAGCTTGTCAAAAGAATCTTCTATTTTTGATCTGTAAACAAAAAAACAAGACCATTAATAATTTATTTTGATTATAAGTATGTAAACAATGTAAATAATTTATAAATATCAGGGTCAAGATTTCATCCATCCATACTATGCTGAGTTTGGCTGTAAGACACACCATGCAATCATAATAATAAATCAAATACTGATATAGGTGGTAACACTTAGACACAAAACAAATATCTGTGTGTGTGTGTGTGTGTGTGTTCAACTACCCTGCTGGTTGCAAGTTTTGGTCTTATGCATAATATGGCCCAAACATTATTAAGTCTGTTCAAATTCAACCAACTTAGTAATAATAAAAAATCTTATCAATTAATATAATAATATGTAAATGTAAAACCTATATTAACATGAAGAAGAACAAATAAACTATATTTCAACGATAAAATGCTCCAGAAGTATATTCTACTACTACTACTATCTTCTACTAATACTATACTTCTACTAATACTACTACTATTAGATGAAAATATCTGATCTAAATAATATTTTTATTGGTAGTAGGCTCTGCTGTAGACTGCATCTTCCACAGTCAGGAACACTAAGCATGTGGAAGTTAGTAGTCAACTTGAGACATTCATTTGGATAATCAATGCTCAGCTACAATATAAACTAACTAACATTTACTTTACATTTACTTACATATCAGCCTCTAATGGGTGTTAGAGACTGATATCCTATACATTGTATATGTACATAGTAGTACATAGGGCACAGATAGGAGAAAGGTGGCATGTGGACAAATTATCTGAGCTTAAAAGGTATTATACTTACAGTTCACTTCTAATCTCAAGTATATCTACTGACACTCTATTATGTAAGACTGCAGACAGCTTGTACTGTAGATCTTCAAATTCCTCCAACGGAGTACCAGTCACCTCGGCTCTGAAACATATACTGGATATGATAAAGCTGATATAAGAGTGATATTGGCATTATCAAAGCTATTCACCAACAGGTGCCTAAAGATATGTAATTAGATAAGAATAAATTATAACATAGATGAATCATTTTACCATGTTATCTAATCCTTGCAGCATGCTTTCATTCATGCCTTCATTTAATAACTAACCAGCTAGTTTGCTATTTTTTAAAAGTATTTATACATTTTCTATTGATTAAAATAGGTGCTTGGTTTCTATGTTGTCATGTTAAAACTATACTGATAAAAGGTGGGGTTGGTTATTTAGCATTGGCTGGTACCAATACAAAATTGAATTATCTTTTCACTTCTTAGCAAGTCGGTGAGAAATGAATTATTTTGAGGTTAGAATTTAGAATATTGAACAAAGAACTATTTTTGACAAGAACTACACATTAAAAATGCTAGAAAACCTCTCAAAGAATTTTACTTACTCTTGCACGTTCCTGCACCGTTTTATTAGTTTATTTATAGATATTGCGCAGTCCTGGCAATTTTTCAAGCACGCTTTTGATATATTATAGAATTCTTCGAAGAAAGAAAAATAATCAACGATTTGTTTTTGTATCTTATCTTCCATCATTCCGAGGATGTCCCATAATGGAATAATCAGGATCCTTTAAATTTTGATGCGGTTTTCTACAAAATAGTATTATTATACACTGCCGATAACTTTAAAACTCATAAACACGAAGCTGAAGCACAGGATTACAGAAATGATGAAAACAAAAGACAGCCAAATTAACTTGACTGACACTCACTGACTGAGGGCGGTCCGAATTTTGTTTGACAAATCGTTTGTGCACGGCTGCGGGCACCCAACACAACAGCGCACAATAAAAATAGGACTTTAATTTTATTTACCTATTCAACAAAAAGAAATGTGAAACGTTTTCATCAGTTTCATCATTTTATTTCATTTTCATCATATTGAAATGACATCTTCTGTGTATAGTTCAAGAACAATCGATATCAATAACATTCATGTTTTTTGTCGATGATTTACTATTGCAACTCATTTATTTTTGCAAAACCAGCAACATCAGCCTTATTGCTTTCGTTCGAATCACATTTGTCCTTTGACGACTGATTAGGAGTAATGGTAAAGAAATTGGCACCCACACCAGAGGTTGCAGGTTCGATCCACGCACAGTACAAATGTTGGTGTGCATGAGATGAGCCATTTGAGCTGTTGGCCATTTTCATTGGTCTGGGTGTTTCCTATGTAGTTTACTACTGTATTTATATACATAATTAAGTATGTTTGTCCGTTGTCTTATATCCCATAGTATAAGCTTTGCTAAGTTTAGGGCTAGATGGTGCCGTGTGGAACAGATAATGGCCAATGTTTTATTTTTCATCATCATTCATCATAGCATCTGATTTATTTTTATAAAATACATATTTATTAATATGTATTTTATAAAAAAAAACATATTTATTAATATGTATTTTATAAAAATAAATCAGATGCTGATCTGACGAGAACTCTCATTTATTAGTTCTTTGTTTCATTAATTTATGCTGACGAGAAGAGTTACGAGTACCTAGTTGCCAAACTTGCAAAAATTATGTGCAAAAAATCGTACGCTTTCTATGTTTTAATCGTACATTTATCGTAGAAAATCATGTCATTGCTGTGAGTGCTGTAATTGCAAATCGGACTGCACAAAATTGCTGAGCACGCATTCTCTAAAAATAGTAAAAAACACCAAAAAAATTATTGGATGGAGACAAAATTATAGAAATTAGGGATGATCGATATTAGAAAATCATCGATGTTGACATCGATGTTAACATCGAATCGAAGGTATCGATGTAGTACGATAAATATCGATCGAAAAACATCGATATTTCTAAAACATCGATGTTTTTGGAAACAAATAAAACTGTCTATTATATTTATGAAAAGTTTTATTTATCAAATGAATGCACTTTTACTGAAACACAATAATAAGAAATAATTAACATTCCCAGTATTTTTTAGGGACACTTTGTAAAAAATTAACTTTGACAGGTGTTTTCCTTTCAGTCTGTTTCGTTGCTGGTACAGAAGGTGACCAGCTTTGGAAAAAAGGCTTTCCGAGGCTGTAGATGTTGCTGTGCAATACAAATATTTTAGAGCAATTTTCTTTAAATTAGGGCAGGTGGATAATAATCGACGTTTCGATATTTTATTCAGGTAACATCGATGTTTCGATGATATCGAAGTCAACCCATCGATGTTAAAACATCGATGTTTTATAGTTAAACATCGATGTTTATTCAACATCGATGAATATCGATCATCCCTAATAGAAATTATATAAGTACCTATAGCTGTAGGGAATTCTATCAGTTTATCCTATCTATACTGAGGCACGGTAATATTCTTTTACCGTGACTGGGGTGTCAAGAAATGCCAATGTGTATGTAACAATAAAAATAGTCCGACATCTCTAGACTTCTTAGAGCATTAAGAAATTTCTATATTGTCTAGGCTAGACTTAAAAACGCTAGCCTTTATTTTTGAAATTGTGTACCAAATAAAACCATTAACCCATTTGGTACAAGTTTCCTTAAAAAGAGTAGGTAGGTAGATTATTCAATAAATTCCAAAGTTCAACCAACAAAAAGGTCCATCGCTATTCACGATAGCCCAGGAAAATGTTTGTTAGGAGATAAGCAGCACAAATCAATTTAAAGCTCACAGTGAAAAAAAAACAAACAAAACAAATACTACCTAAATACCGGTTGTGTGCTACCGGTCCACTGGCTACTTAACTAGAGATGTGGGATTGCGCAATTGTACCTACCGGTATGGACTATGGACCTTAATGTCATTAAAATGATTTTTTTAAGCCAGTCGTTAGGTATTAATGTATTTAAACCAAAAATATTATAATTTCAATTTGGAGTAGGACAGGGCACTCCAGCATTTAATCACACATCGCACGCAACGTAGGTAGCGCAGATCAACTGCTTCGTTCGTTGGGACTCGGTTCTACTCGTCTGTATTCGGATTCTGGTCGATTGCAATCGGTTAACTGTCAAACTACGGACCAATGAACGGCCTCGGAGAGTGCCCCCGAAAACCAGCAGTCATTACTTTGTACAGATGGAGGACACACGTCTGTTTTCGTCGCGATTTATTTCGATATAAACACGTCACAGACTGGAATAAAACTTGTGTGTATTAATGAAAAGAATTACGCGCTTTTGATGATGGAAAAAGAGTGTTTTAAGTGTTAATAAGTTTGTTAAAAGGGCATAAATTGTGTCTTCACAAAATGAATGGCAAAATGCACAGTGAAACCGGCGCTTTCTCATCTGACGGCATGCGAGCCGAAATATTAAACCCTTTCGTTCACAAATTGGAACTGGACAACACGTTTGATAAAATAAAGGTAATTATCGGTTAAAAGAAGCCGATATTTAGAATATTTGCCGTGAACGGATATAATGAAAATATTTTCTGTTAAGTTAAGTCCTCTTTGCGCAGACTCGAGACTGGCAACATAATATGTGCAAAATGGGGCAGATAATTGAATAATAAACATACTTTAAACAATGAAATCAACATAATTATATTAGAAGAAACGAGGTGGCAATTTAACAGGCCACGATTAGTATTTTTGGCACCCTAGCTAAAAAAAATACGGTAAATCTAATGTGTCATCGCATAATTCAATTAGCAAATATTTGCCTTGACCAAGTTTAGATTGTTTGTGTCTGCTGGTCTTCAATTGCTTCTGACCCGAATGACAATAAGACATGACCTTAACAGTATACATTGTAGTGTTGATAATAGAAATCCTTTGGGGGAGCTTGTTACAATATAAGTTAAGGTACTGAATTTATAAATCCACAAAAGGAGGATGGATTCATTTTAACCTGACTAGGATAGATGATTTATGAATACAGTAAAGTTATTTTGTATTTTATTGTTTTGCGAAATTGAAATTCTTGCACATACCATAAACCTATGAGGATTCATCTGATGAATGTCCTGATGGAAAAAAAAGAAACTTAATTAACACTACTGCCAAACTACACTCAATACCGTATGTAGGTATTCATATAAAGTTTAAATACTATGTTGAACATGCTTTCCGTTTGAGTAGGTTTAAGTACCCGCAAAAAACCCCACTGTCCACTTGGACCGTCCCTATTATTAGGATACTCTTCTTTTTTGCTTTCATTGCAATGAATGATAATTAGGCATTTCGAGTTAGCACTAATTTGCAGAAAACGGTAAACAGGCCATAATGAGAATATGGCAAAATTTTGAAATGTTTTTCGGCTAATTTAGATTGATGCGAATTTTCAAAGAATAGCAAGCGCACTGCAAGATGTCTTTGCCGCGAGCAAATTGCAAAATAAATTAGATAGATATCTAGAATGATAATAACATACGAACAGCTTGAGCCAAAAAACAATTTACAGTCAGAGATCGAGAACGTTAGTTTATTACCGCTAGCTTACTTGCCCTAATCAAAATTATTTTTTGTGGCTATTCGTGATTTGGGTCGAGAATGCACATAACTTTGATATAGGATATTTTTGTGAGATAGAAATATGGCAATATTATAATTTGTTCGAGTTCCGTGCCTTTTTTAAATGTATCAAAAAGCTTCCTGGCTGGCCATTATGCGAAGCCCATCCCATGCCGCCTCCAAGTTCAATTGACATTTAACGTCATTTCAATACATTTTTACGCGTATTTTACATGGTCTCACACAGTGAGAGCCCTGTGTGAGCAATCGCAAAAAACTCACCATGGACTGGTCAAACTTTTGGCAACCAACCACACTACTTGAAATTTGTCAACTAGTTTGATTAACATAGCGTAAGCGACGAAATGAGAAAGTTTTCGAGCCACTGTGTGAAGGAAAGCTGCCAACTGAGCCAATGATTATGAGTAGGTTATCTTCCTATTTTATTCATCTAAGGTTTCTTCACATTAATTTAACCCCTGAAGGTAGATAACTGAGTTAAAGTCTCAACTTTTTTGCACTCATTTATTTTTGTCTAGTCTAGTTGAATATGTTTATTAGAACCTGTCTAATTAGCTGACCTAAACAACATTTAAAAAACTATATTATCAAGTTCTGTTATTTTGAAATCGGATTTTCGGTTTATGGATTAATAATGATTTAGAAATCGAATATAATATTTTGAAGATCACTCTCGGGGTTTTTGAATTTTATATTTATGTGCTGCAAAAGTTGTGTATCAGTGAAAAGACTATCCCAATGACAATACAATAATTTGGCTGCCTTTCCTACCCAATTACACTGGTTACCACAAATTTCAAAGTAATATAATCATCATTTTTTGGTGTAACTATGAGTCATCTTCCTACGTATAAGATAAAGATTGAACCATTGGTTATTGCGATGCTATACAATCTAAGCAGACCACGCCAAGTGCGGTTAAATCAAGTGTTTAAATACTATGTTGTTATTAGCAGAATCATAAAATCTAACCCCATTAAAGCAATGGAAACCCAGATACAACTTGAAAGTTGTTGTGTACACAAACCAAATTGCTGAGGGAAAGTCTTAGTAGGTACACACATGAATCTCAAACATTAAAACAACACGTTTACTGCTGTTTGATATATGGCTTTATTGAATTCGAGACTGCATAGATCAGATTTTCAACCAACCGGTAGTCCGGTCAAATTGGCAGTCAATGTCCCAAAAGCTTTACTCGGAGGTAAAATAATTCAAATGAGTTTAAACACAAACATCTCTTCTAACAGTGACACTTACTTTGGTGTACCTAATACACATGCTTTCGTATCAAAGCTATTGAAAAATATTATTATTAAATCAAATCAAATAAACGTAAGTTTAAGAAAGCGCAGTGAACTCATTGAGTAAAGTGTTTTGTAACACTAATAATACACAATAAATTGTGACGCAATGAGGGAAGTGAAAGCAAGATAAAGATTATGGCAGCGCCAAGACAACACTAACAAGTTTACAAGATTTCAAGATATAATAAATCATATTCCTTTGAGATAAAGTTGTTTTTTACATTGTTAGAAGCAAGCTGCCTACTTTCTTCACGTTATAATAATCAATATGGTTTTTCAATCAAATAAAGATACATTATTTCATGAGACGATGAACAAGTTGTATTTACAAATAAACATCACCTAAAAATGGAATTAACATGCAGTCTAAATCGGTACAACAAGAAAATACCGGTGAAAAATACAAACGAAAACAAAGTTGAAAATATTAAATATACCTACCTAAGCTAAGTAATTTTTAGGATTGCATCCACCTAGTTAACCAAGCTGTTATACCTATACTGTTAAGTACTGTGCGTGTAAATATCAGAAAACAAATTACGGTAGGATTCAAAAGCAATGAAAATATTTTTGCTTGCTTTCAGAAACTAGGTATTCAAATAAATTTGGGAATTGGGAACGAAACAAAAATAGTACAACTCAAATAGGTTAAAAGTGTATTTTTAAAAGTTAGGTTAACTCTTTACTAAGCGTATATTCGATATAATTGCATCACTAGTATTGGTTTTTAATACCGTTTCTAACGGTGTTGGCTTCTAAATGCTGACTCATTGGAAAACATACCTAATTACATTTTGAAAACTTATACATGCCTAACAAATTAAACCAAATCTCAAAGTAATTACCGAAAATAACTTTCTTTGTAATGGAAACACCTTTGAATTAAATTGACGATTAAAGTATTTAAAATTATTTAGGTACGTCGCCAGATGTCAGTCGTTAAGCTTAGTCAGTGGCCCTAGGGCGGCTTGATAACATCTGACATTAAGGTTGCTCACTAACCTTACTCCCCTCCAACAATCCGCACTGAGCCCGCGTGTTGGAGTATGGCTCATTCCACCTCATAGTTGAGGTGAGGCCTGTGCCCTGCAGTGGGACGTATATAGGCCGTCTATGTTATGTTATCAGAATTAACAAAATTGAACCAAAAATAGTAAAAAAGTGAATGAAAAAAAGAATTTATGGATGCTTTTACAAGCAAATTTTGTTTCGGAGTTCATGCTTACCTTTCATGACTAACACCTATATTTATTAAAACAACAGAGAAAACTTTTAATTTGGATTATAATTCATAGTTTACCTACATTTAACACTAAAAAATGATCTCATCCATGCCTTAAACTACTTAAAGAGAGCAAAAGAAGAAGAGTTTAAAACAAGCAAAGACCTATGACAGAAAACGGATCATAATTATCTTGTTCTTCATTTACAACATTCTGCACTTTTTTGACTCGAAGGACTGATGGCCGTTGGGGCCGGAAAGTCCTCGAGTGGAGACCATTCGAGGCCAAGCGCAGCGTGGGACGCCCGCCCGCAAGGTGGACGGATGACCTCATAAAGGTCGCAGGGTCTCGGTGGATGCAGGCCGCCTCCAACCGGCAGCTCTGGAAATCTATGGGGGAGGCCTATGTTCAGCAGTGGACATCATGTGGCTGCTGATGATTATCATTACACCAATCTATCTATCATCATCAGCCTGTTGCAGTCCACTGCTGAGCATAGGCCTCTCTTTTCGCACGCCACTGTACTCGATCTTTGGCTGCCACCAATCGCCAATCCACCAACACCAATCTATATAGGACAAAAATTATCTCAATATCTGAAAATACTTTTTTATTACGTCGGAATTGGCACATTTAGCAGATAGCTGAAGTACATAGGTAATTGGTTTCCAGAAATCATAAGCATTACTCACGTTACGACAAGCCGACTGCCGATTGCAAAATCTTATCGCCTGAAAATATATTCTGAGATGAATCATCGATACTAAAATGATAACATTAATAAGCCACTTAAATTATTAGAAGTATGCATACGAGTATACTTTCCAACATTAAAATACCTTTTAATAATCTTTGGTTAGAATAAACTCGTAGCTGTGGAGTTTTTTAAGGGTACAGTCTGTGGGCTTCTTACCCTAAATTGACATTAAAATACCGGTTTGCAAAGTATAGCCCTTTTCCATGCCTAACCGCAATACTAAATATGTAGATCATCCTATCAGCGGTGCTAATATATCCATGGTGGACCATAAAAATCAGTTACACTATAGATCTTATTATAGGTTAATACTATTGATACGCAGCAATAATATATTGGTGGTATATTATTTAATAAGTTTTCCAGGAACCAACGCTATTGAGTAGGTCTTTTCCAAACAATCCAAAGTTTTGATAATTTTTAACGGTTAACGGTACGACAAGCTGCCCATTTCAGCCCATTCCTTCTGCTCTATTAAGACGGAAATGACGGGAAAGACCTATCGATAGTGTGGCTATTAGCGATTGATTGGTATGTTATCGATAATGTAAGAATTTATGTTCACAGTATAACACAGATCTATATTATTTGTTTCAGACGGCGATCTTCACAGTCATATTGCTGCCATTTCGAGTTATAGTTATATGTTACTTAATAGTAACAGCATGGTTTCTAGCTTGTATAGGCTTGTACGGCTTGAGTGAAGATGACCTGAGGAAAAAGCCCATGACTGGGTGGAGAAGGTGTGTTCTATGTTATAAGTTAATATTATGAATTTATGATCCTTAAGAACCAATCAATAGCGTCATTTTCATTTTATCATTGTCTTTTAAGTCCAGTTAGCTTTTAAGGTTTATTCGAAAGCTCGGTTGCAGCTTCTTGGCAGTACAGGATTCCATCATATGGAGTTAGTTCCTAATTTTATAAAAAATCATTTACGTTATTTAGTAAATCATATCCTACGTGGTTCAAATATCTTGCTTATATGGATATTTTAGTAATTAAGATCTGTTAATTTCTTGTTTGTATTCGAGAAGTCTATGACACTAATTTCGAGTGAGTGATTAGAGATTCCCTTTCTTATAACTGTTCATTTGTTTTCTCTGGTTTGTTTTGTTTGTTTTTGTCTGCTTTAGTGCGAGGTTTTTTGTTTTCTTCTTAGATTTTGAGTTAGTTTTATTTTTTCGCTATGTTTTTAATAAACATTATTTATTTAATATAAATAGGCTCGGTCAGTCAAAAGCACGTAACGTGTATGCGAGAGCTGCAAAAAGATAGTTTGGTTTTGTTTATGACAGTCGCTTTTTCTCACTATTCTTCACTTACAGGTTTGCACGTCAATGTTGAAAACAGTTTACTTACCTATATTATATTTTTAACTTTCTGTTGTCATTGAAAGAGGAACTACTAATTATTTCCAGTAAGAAACAGCTCAAGGTACATTTATAATAAAACGAATCGCAACGAAGGTTGGAGACGATCTTGCAAATTAATTTTTAACGATTTCTATATTTTTGTTTGCTTGCGTCAATGTCAATGATGTCAGAATTATTTGTCTCCAAACTAAGAACTACTTAAACAAAATAAAATATACAAACAGCGGTCGTGAAAAATAATGTTTAAAAATAATTATAGTCTTGTTCTTAAATGACGAAGGCCTGCGTAATTAGAATATGGCTTTCATGATAAACATACGAGTTTAAATAACACAATTATTATTTATCATATCCAAATGAAGAAACAGACTGATTTCCCCAAGAACAACCTAAGCATATTCACCAAATAACTCATTGATCCAATGTTTGCTAGAAACGCAAAATTTCAAGTTTCATGTCATATCGGCAATGCTTTACATAGTTCAAATGTCAATCAATATAAGCATGAATAAGTTTAGTGTTAAGGAGCCATGCAAACGTATGAGACGTTCCATACGCTCTAGTGTATCATCATTGAAACGCATGCGCAGCGCTGCCTCAATTTGACTTTCATTAGAATGTATGTCAAATACGGTGTTCTAATGGATGTGGGCAGGGTCTTCACAATTTGAGGTTCAAATACACAGTAATTTAAATCAACTTGTGATTTGACTAATCAATTCAGTTTTAATATCTGTGCTATCGAGTGGTGTGACGGTTTTGATGTGGCGCGCCGGTGCAAATCAATCATAATAATAAGTTTATTTATTTCATTAGGTAACAGTTTTAGAATAAATATTTCATTTGTGACATTATAGTAAAACACTTTTTATGAGTGAACAACAAGCTAAAATCTGTCTGTTTCGGTTATTTTTACGATTTGCCCATACCTGCATTTGCGCCTTTACTACTATGAGAACTATTTGATACAGCTAACTCTTAACATTTTTAAAGAATGGTCAAAAAGATCTGAAAAAGATTTTTACTGTCCATTTGCTGAGAAATTGACACTAAAAAAATGTTCACAACCCTAAAGGTGTAGCGTCGCTTAGCATCTTCACAGTGACCTTGATGCCATGACAGTGATTTCATGGAGGTCATGCTCGAAACCAACTGCTGCATGTAACATATTTAGCCTACGATGACGACAAACGGACAAGTGCGTCCAGTGTAGTGTTGGCAACGGTGTTACAAAGTTATGAAAATAGACGTGTTTTTATATTTCACATTGTATGATATACGTTAGAACAAAGTCATGTGGGTCAACAGGTCACATGAGGTCAATCCTAGGTCTTATAAGGCATGGTACACAGTATTCAACACATAGCAACCGGCACAGGGGTTGGGGAGGGGGTAACTTTGCGCAGTGAGTCGTATGTTAGAAATCAACACCGTGGCTCACTACTCCTAGTGTGTGTTTTACAGCGTTTTGTTCTTATACGCATTTAATATTGTTCTAGTTTATAACAATAAATTAATACATTACTGTACTTCGTCTCTAAAATACAAATATCACAAAAAGCCACCTCCAACAATCACACTGTAAAAATATGCAGGTCAAACCGGTATTTAGGTCGAACCGGTATTTTGGAAAGGTCACAATCACAACACTAATTAATGACGACAATTTACATTATTTCGCATTGCCATTTTTGGCACTTGACAGGAATTCATTACTTCTTCCGGTTCGAATTCTCATTACAACGGGATTTTATTGAAAAACTGTTTTTATGTACCGTAAGTTTATTCAAATAAAATCTAAACTTAGAGGTTTATTTTGTCAAAAATTTTATCTGATTTATCAGAGGCTCAACATTAATTGGCAACATTGGAGTACCTACCTAGGTATTTAAATGTAAAAAAATGGATTCAGCCAGGGTTTTACTAAAAATGCCGTGTTTGTTTACATAACAATAATTGTTTACACAACAGAGATATTATCGCCTCACCGCGAATCGTGGTCGCGTACTCGCGTCCCTCCGACTCATGCCTTCGACATAAAATGGAAAGGCGGGAAAGTTTGATGGGCTCTGTGAATTGATGTATATCTGTTGAGCAAAGCGATGCGAGGAATCTGGTCGCGTGAGGTCATTCACCTGCTGCAAAAACAGTGAAATGATCTGACTAAGACTACAGTTTCTTAAAGAATCCTCACTCTTACTCTTATTTTAGGACTTCCTTTGAGATCGAATGCCCTTTGCTCAATTATAAAATAATCAAACACTTTTACTCAAAGAATCTTAAAGGCGACAAATCATGAACTCGAAAGTTTTCTAGATCAAAATCTCAAAAGGTATGAATTCGACGTGGATCGAATGCTCGAACACGTTATCATTTTTCTAAATTTTGATGCATCGATCTAGTTGATTTTCTCATGGTTTGTCGACATGGCTTTTAGAGGAAAGGTGTTCGATTTTTTCAAATTGGTGCAATAGGCATGGTGCATAGGAAAGATAAGTAGTTTCTAAACCCCTTATTTAGTATCAGGTACCCATACAGAGAGAATTAATAAGTATTACACTGCTTTTACGAAGTGATGTCCTGGCATTCTAGTCGAAATTCAATAACACAAACTTTGCAAGATTAAAAACAACGTGAAGTTTGGTGAAGGTTTAGGATATTACTAAACTACCTACTAAGTAAATCGATGTCGCAAACTATGTCATTTTCCTGGTTATAGATTTATGTCAGTAGCTTTAATGAGTTTTTATTTTAATCCAAAATTCTGGTAAAAAAACTCCGTGCTCTTATTCAGTAAGATTTGTACCATCTCTCTAAAGAAACCTCAAAAATTTTGATCATAAAAATAACGGTTGTTTTTTGCTACCGTAATTATATTGCTACGGTCTGTGATAGATCCTTGCTGATTACGGTGTTTTTACCGTAACTGCGGTGTAGTTGGTAACACTGTCTTCCTACAATAAAAGTGCTCCTTAGTTTTGGGTCAGACAATCTTAGTGTTAGACGTTTCAGACAGCTGAATGCTGTTAATCTGCAAGCTCATATAGGTATTACTAATGAGAGGTCAGTGACACTGAGAGCTACAACATAACACCGGCTGGCAGTAATGCTGGTTGACTGCACTGGCGCCAGTAGATCTGGTTAACACAAGCTGTCAAAAAACTGTCAGGCAAAACACTTCACGAATGTTTATGTGCTTTTTAGTATCATTCAGATAATACTTAAGACAGATGGTTTATACCTACGTAGGTATAATGAATGCTTGTTATATTTAAAAAACAAAAACCGTCGTGTGAAGCTAGCGGGTCACTAATAATGGCTGTGATGAAAATAAGTCTGGGGCCGTATATTAGCATTTGTAAAGGGCCTCACATTTTAAATGTAGCGCGGAACACCTACGAAGCAACGTTTATTTAAAATTGTACAGACCTTCAGATTTCAATCGATGTCAAGTGGGTTCGGAGTGAGCAGCAGAAGTGTGTCAAGAGTGGTCAAGTGATACGGAGAGTGAAATGAAATGTCATCTCAAAGCCACTCCGGTGACTTGCCGTGGGAGTTGAGGTCCGAATGCAAATCAAAATATTGTGCTAGCTTGTCATGTGTAACGGTATTAGTCTGACCACAACCGCCTTTTGGGTGTAGTGTGGTCAGAGGGGGAACGGCGGTTTATAATAATGAATGGCTTTATCGTATTTATCAGCTGACCCCAAACAAAGCATAGCTTGTAGTATGGGTGTCAAAGAATATCACGAATATACAAATACGAATTCACAAATACATAGGGACAGAGGCGTTCACATCAACCTTTACATAGGGGCACCTCATCCCGCTGGCATAAGACCCATTTTGCAACAGTTTTGTAAAGGATGATGTGAGCGCCTCTGTACATAAATATACTTTTTTTAAAGTTTCTGTAGCTTAAATTATAATTAGGAACGGTCAACGGCATGACAGGCTACCTATTTCCGATCACTTTTTCTTGATACAAAGAATCGTAATTTGGGAAGGAAAAGCAAGATATAAAACGAAAATGGGTAACCTGATCAGCCATTGCCGTACTTAAAAAAAGTTTAGCAATCACCAAAGTTTAATTATTGGGAGGCTTAAGTTTAGTGTAATAAGTCGGCCGGTTCTTAATCTCAATTTGTTAGGTATTTGTAATTAAAGTTTATAGAACAGCCAACACTTGGATTGGTATGTAATTATGGTAATTATAAAGTTTACTCTGCCATTTTAGCGGTAAATAAATATGATGGTAGTCTTCAGTCAGCAGACAAACATATAAGCAATTAAAGTGACGTTTGTTATCAAATGGGTTAAGGAATAGTTTTATAAATAGGTACCTATTTCAAGAGCGGAAAGACACTTTTCATTGTTCATAGTGATAGGTAGGTACCTTTTATCAATACGTAGACGGTCAGTTTTCAACAATTAGGTACGTTATGATTGAGTCTGGTCCACTATTATTTTAACGAAACCCCTTTGACATGTATCTACCCGGCCTTTGGTCTTAAGCTAAGCACCTACCTAGACTTGTTCAGAAGGCTTAGACAATATAGAAATGGACTCGCGATTGGGCCGCCCGTCAATGCAAAAAAGTCTGTTCCTTTTTGCGGGGGCAGGGGGAACACTCACACAAAGAAACTTACCTTTACTATAACAGAAGAGGCTTGTTGGCACAATCGCACACAAACCTAAATAAAGCAACACAGGCATATTTTACACATACATGTCAATAAAATGTTTCACACTACCACAACTTTTGACATTAGTTATGTCTTTACACGGTACTTATGTCAACTTGGCTAGTGCTGACCATTACACAGCTATTGGATGTACAAAAATAAATTGAACAAATGTTTCGATTAGAAATTGTGAATTATATTATGTATTGGAAATTACGCACTTTCCATAATTTCTAAGCCTGATTTTAACTGTTTACGTGGACTTCTCTACGTAAACATTTAAAATCAGGCTTTTTACCTTTATGAATATTTACTTAAAACTATTAGCCGAATATTTTAAATTACAAACTTATTGAAACGTGTAGATTCTTCTAATCTTTCAAAGCAATATAGCAGTAAGCAATCATTATATAAATTATTAGTGTAAAAATTTGGACTAAGGACCAGTTTTGAGGATTAAAAACTTATCAGACCTATTGGTCTGATAAATTAACAGGTTCACTGTCCACAAATATATAACAATTAAAAGCTAATTGTTCGCAGCCCATATGTGGGCTGTGGACTGTGAACCGGTTAACCTTTTATTTTTAACCTATAATAACGCCACAGATTTTAAAATCTACCCATGACTAGTGCATAGTCTGAAATGGATGGTCCACATTTAGATTTCGTAATTCAATATTTTGAAATCTGCCGAGTTGTTATTTGTTCATCCGATAACTTTGATCTAACTGTTGAATAATCTGCCCTAACTGAAACGAGCTGTATGTATGTTTCTAGGGCTTGACAGACTGCCTAAGTTATTAAACTTGATATTATGTGATTGGAAACATCGGTTTAAAATGCATGCTTTCGTATTGTAAGCACCCACACACCCACAGTATTTTTTTGGTGGATATTTGAATCACTTCTCTTAATTAATCAACTGATAAAAAACATTTCATCCGATTAATTTCTATAAATGAATCAAGGATTCAAATGGTGTCTGTATAACATTGTAGAATACATGACGTATGCATTCGATAAAAAAAGTCTTTGCATTAATTTCAGGCAAACACTTATAACGAGTCAATTTACTGCCAAAAAAGTTAAAAAACCCCACTGCGTTTATGTGTAATGTAAAAAACCTAAAACGAGATAGTCGGCTTACCCACCCAACAAAAAAAGGAAAGTACGTTACGTTCATACTTCGCAAATTCGAAAACTGGCAAATGACAATAACGTATATGAATGACGTGCTCGTAAACAAGTTGCTGCAATATTGGCTCGAAAGTTAGGTCCATTGGACCTACCTTAGTGTGGCCACTTTTGGTACGCGGGTGTCATATCTTCGTCTTTTTGTGAATATCAATGCTTATCGCACTTAATTTAAGAAAAATTGTAACAATGGGGACCCATTCTATAATGGGTCCCGACTCCCGACCCATTCTAGAATGAGTCCCGAAGTTAAGTGCCATCAAGTATGCCAACTTTCCTGTTTTCCGTTTCCGGTTTTCACATTACACAGAACCGCAGTGTGGTTTTTTAATTTTTAATTACCGGGTATTTAATCTTTTTTTAAAATGCATTTGAATGTTTTTTTATATTTTTAGGCCCAGTATCACTTTCGCAGTAATTACAAATCTAACGACACATCTCAAGCTGAAATAAATCGAGCTGTTCATGCTGCAGAGCGTGTCAAACACTATTACATACAAACATACTTACATATATACACTCGAAAAACATAACCCACCTTCTAGCGCAGTCGGATAATAAATAAATGAATCATTATAAACATTATTCTTAAGTCAATCGAACTAATTGAAATATTTTATTCCAGTGCAATCGGAACTTGCCAATCGATTTTTCTTGCCATTAACCCCAACACTAGTGTGATTACGAAAACACTCAAATGTCATTCCAAACAATGTTTCAGGTGTTTTAATTAATGGTGATTTTTGCAAAAGAAACATGAAGTTGAACCAAAAAAATACATACGGATGAAACATAACATTATCCTTCTTTCAATTTGAGTTTCTCGAAGTGTTCTTACAACTATCTACAGCACAAAACGGCATTTTTGAAGAGCTCTTTACTCATCGACGTCTGACTCGTTATGTCAAAATTTCCGAGTTTCAAGTAGTTTTATTCAACGTTCGGATTTTTAATCGTAACGCGTGCAGAGGGGTAACGCACGTAAGGCATCTCCAGTTCATAATGCTCTAAGTCAGAAGGCGACGGTAAGGTGTACACATTTTGACAGTTCGTGTCATGTTATACAGTAGAAAACTGCGCTGTTATGCAAGCATACAGACATACAGATATTGACCTGTGGCCATACTGTAATCTGAGTGTCAGAGACTGATATCTCAAAAAAAAAACAGAATCAACACAAATGTATGTGCTCTGTGGGGATCAAATCTATTACTTAGCTACTTGTGTTACAAACTAAGTCAGTTTGTAATACTACCACTAAAGGCACTAATAAGCCAATCATTCTACCATTTACTAATTTATCTCAAAGCATCGTTGCATTTCCAATCACTAATAACGTTTTCAAACAACAACAAATTGAACTTGACGAACAATACAACACTTACAATGTTCGAAATGAGATACCAAAATAGATACATCAGTATAATAATAGAATAAATTATCTAAGATCAGCGAAAACATTATTGAACTCGTAGACATCTGGAAATATTCCTTATCTCCGTCATCAAGTCATAATTTCTCTCGAGGCCACTCTCGATCATATCGTTTCGAAGTATCATCGGTACATTTACATGCCACTATTATTAGAGCTTCAAAAGTAACGAGAAAACGTGTACCAGACAACCAGGGTAGCGATTCACAACCAAGTTATCGTACGATTCGGTAACTTTCATTTAATTTCATTTTTCATCTTTTATTTAATCGTACGATCACTCGGTTCTAAATCGCCATCCAGAAGGGCTAGGGTCCAGAGGGATGACCGAGTTATCGTACTTCGGTAATGTTCAATAAAAATCTATTTTTTAATGTGAGAAGTGTCTGTATTATTCTGTTTATTATAACTACATAAATGCTATTGGCTCAAACATATACATACATTCAAGCGCTTGCGTTGAACAGGCGATTTACTATAATTAAATGAATGTTACTGAATCGTACGATTACTCGGTTCTGGATAGCGATTCACAACCGAGTTATCGTACGATTAACATCATACTTTTTAATAAAAACTACCGTGAAAATTAAACTTATTTTGACTGGCTATTTACCCTTCTGATGTTTGAAGAAACTCGTATCGTCGTCGTCATGTCGGCCGGTGAAAGGGCTGGCATAGAAACCATCTTGATAAACAATTTTACTAACTGTTCTTGTACTAGCTACATACTCGTACAAGCGCAAACTCTTTACAATGTTGATGATGCGGATTTGAGTACCTTTAAAATAGTTTTTTCTGTGTCTAAAATGAAATCAAAATGAATTAAACTCTACTAAAGACTTGAAAACCAGAAAAAGACATTCGGTCTTGGCTTCAAGCGGGAATCGAACCCGCGTCTTTTGCTAATCGGGTGACTGCACCGAGACCAGGGTGAATTAATCTCGTTTCATTTGAGAAATAATAGACAAGTAGCATAGTCGACGATAGTTCGTTCGCGTTAAGAAAGCAGTTATTTCAAACTTGTCCTTTGACCAAGCACGCCCCGTTACCAATCAAATCGTTCCTAATTAGGAAGCCAAGTTCACAGTGACAAGCTGAAGGCATACTTTCGGACACAAAGGTTGTAGATCTGAGTTACTTTGTGTGTGACAGAATAAAATTTAAGTCACTGCATTCTTAACGCGAACGAACTATAGGTATAATATTCTTACGCTCACTCACAAACGGATGTTAGTCATGGACCTAAAGTACGATTTTTATCTTATTTATTTTTATTTCTTCCATTCAAAACGCAGTGATTGAAGACCCACGATTTAGAACCGACAGTAACTTTCAATTATTAACGAAATTATAATACACAGTCTTCAATTATAACGCTCAAAGCATTTCACTTTTGTAATGTTAATCGTAGTCAATCAGCTGGTATTCAATTAGACGATTCATTAATCACTGAGAGGAGTCTGCTGAGTCGTCTTTGTTTTCATTGGGGCGAACTCACGGTCGTGACACAGCTACCTGTTCAAGTGTTAATAGCCATGGTAACAAATGAAATGAAATTGCACTTAGAATCATTGAGCACTATTTTCAAAACATTATGATTTCCAACAAAAAATTACAAAAATTGTCGATTGGATTTTTCGTGAATATTAAATGTCTCTAAGCAATGGTCACCTAGGCTTGTTTAAACAGTACCATTACTAAAACCTTCTCCAAATTGCCGTGCCTTTGCTCAGAACATAATACTTACTAAACAAGTGCACTAAAATTAAAATAAGCAAATAATCTTCAGAATGCCGTTCTTTCACACTTTACATTATGTAAGATCAACCATAAAAATTTGTCATTGTATGATCTTACATTACGTAAGGTCAACCGTGTTCATCAACAAATTAAATTACGTCATCAAAGACAACAATTACCTCATTAAAATTCCACAAAATTTTCGTACGTAAGTATCTGAGTTCTTCCGGGCAAATGTGAGAAAAACAGCAAAATTCTCAATCATATTAAAGAGACAAGCGTTTTAAATGCGTAATGTTCCTAATAGCGTGAATAGGGACACAGGGAATCTGACATCGTTGACTGACGCTTATTTTACTTAAACATACCATAAATCGCATATTTGTACCTGAAGTGTTGTTTGAAGAAGAAGCTAATCTAGACACCTTATCACATTATTATGTAAACTAACGAAGTGATAACAATCTACTTTTACTGTTTGGAACCGTGAAGAAAATGGAGACAACATAAGTGCGAATACAAAGACAGTTGCTGAGTGTAGTAGCAAATCATTACAGGTAGGAAACAATTCTGATTCTTGCGCTACTATTAATTATATATGTGCTACTACTTCTGCAAGGTTGAAGAATCAGCAGAAATATAATTTTTGATCATAGAATTTATTGAGAAATGTGCTAGCAACCATGAATCTATAAAGTGTTTGTTAGCAGTTCCCTCCATCTTTGCAGCAAGCTCCGCTTCTCAATCCTTTCTCTCGCTCGACTGATCGTGGTGGCTGCTGGGTTCCACCGCGTGCGCGTGCGAGGCCGGGAGCACTGCCCCTCAAATTCCAGGGATGCTCCTGTGCTCGTCATCGCACCACACTCGAGCTTCTTCGACGCCATCGCCATCGTCGTCCTAGGCGCGCCGAGCGTCGTCGCCAAGGCTGACACGGCGAGGATTCCCTTCGTTGGACGTAGGTTCCTTTCTAACGCACGGTTTTTCTGATAGGAAGCCATTCACGAATCTCACCTAATGTGACGAGGTGCTAGATGTAGTTAGTTTATGCTTGTCTAGAAAGTGAGTGCTCACTCTGCACTATTGTCCTGTCAGAATTATACGAAATAAAATATCACTTGCTTCATTACCACTTTTTGAAAAGCATATACTGGTATTGTAATGTTTTCTTTTACTGAGTATTTTCGATTTGGAAGTTGAGTAGTTAATTAAAAGGCATTGTTAAGAAAGTACAATGTTCGCTTGAAATTTTTTGCCACCCAATTTTTGACCACACCAGTTCCTACACACAATCTTGTTTGCTACGCTTGCGGAATTTTAAAGCATTTATTTTTATTAACTATCACTGAAAATAAAATCACGCAACACAAGTAAGCAGGAATGTTATCGCCCTGTTTGACGACACTGATATAATCGGAGACTGACCTACTTACTGCAACTTAAAAGTTTTCCATGCAAACTTGATTAGGATCTAGTTCCTGTTATAGTTGGTCTCGTCTTTTTATTATTCTGCCAAAGTTTAAGTTAACGTTCGTGAGACAAATATTATGTGGTTGTGCAATGGTTGTGCTCTGGAATGTTTGTGCTGTGATTTGTCCTTTAATATTTCTGTTGTTTTGTTGTGCTATTGTTTTTTTGTTTGCTTCTGTTTTTGTGTATAGTGTGTTTTTGTTCTTGCTTGACAATGCTTGTCTAGACATCTTTTGTTGCGCTGGCCTTCATATCAGATTGCATTTAAATTGTATAAGTACGGTTGATTGTCAGTAGAACTTTATCGAAAATAATATTTACGAGAATTTATAAAAACCTTGATGTGTAATTTGTTCAGTAGTTGGTCTACAGAACGAAGCTCTATTTTATAAAAATGATCCTAAACATAAACTTTATAGTTTCCAAATAAATGGGAAGAAATGGGTTACATTCAGTTACAATTTCACTCGGAGTAACTCTAAAAACTTCGATGCTCTTTACATCATTGTTAGTAACGATCTAAAATGCTAAATAACGATTATTTTATTACCAGTTGCTAAATCGGTATCAAGTTACATGAAATATAGTTTAATATCAGATTATGCTTTGCTATTCTACTGCTATCATTTTGTGAGTACATATCAAATTCACGGGCCCATAAGGACTCGGTCCTTTGAAGCTTGAGGGCCGAAGCCATAACGTAGAAGCTTTTCGGTACCATTTTATCTAATTTGAAATGTGTACATATTTAGTATTATATTATTATTGAAGTAGTGCCCTATTTCGACGATTTTTACAGACTCTGCGATATTTTTTACGTCTCTACATATTTCAATTATCCGAGATTGGATTGATGACATTGCGATATCTTTTACGCAAATTCAAATCTAAAAGTAATGTAAGAGCCTTATTGAATTAATAAGACATTCGAAGATGCCGCTTATAATAAATTAACAATAAGTCAATCAATAGGCTATTGTTTGAGGCTGATGATGAGAAGTTAGTGCGTCAATCACACTTTGTATTCAGGCATGATTTAAATGCTAAGGTTGTTGTGACTGAAAATCTGTATAGTGGAACGGATTTTTCAAAATAAGAAACTTGTTGCTTAGTGAAAAAATAGACAGTTCGTTAAATGAGGTAGCATAAGCCTGTTGTACCAGATTAGCAGAAAATATCTTTGAAAAAATGTCTTAAACTACCTAAACAGCTTTCAAAACGTTACTAAACAACATTGCATCTATCCTATAGTAACTATTTTCAATTTATTCCAATTGCAGAATGATACGTTTTCGGTAAAATTAAAATATGGAAAACAAAAATGCGGCAAAATGTTTTCGGGATAATGAAGATCGGATTGAAATGTGCGCTAGACCATAATAAACACACGTGTTACCCACCACACGAGTCGAGGCTAAAAATAATGCGTCATCATGTCCCGATGAATGGCCAATAACGATAGGGTATGCCTAATATAGATGTACTTATGTATTCTCACTCTGGGATGAATATGACGTCATTACGTCGGCGCTCTTTGAGCATTGCTACGCTCTGTTTCGTGAGCGTGACATTGAATAAGGCTTTGGATTTAATCTTAAGGTCATTCATCAGGGATTCATATTTTAGCGTGTTTGAAAAAGTCTAAAAATAATTATCTTTATTTCCAAAAACTATTTCTGAAGCTTGTGCTGGTTCAAGCAGAAAGGTCACATTCTTTACTGTATACGATGGTAACCTATACCCTATACTATGTCATTATTTAGGAAATAAACTTTTTCTACTAATTTTTCCTTTATCGAAATTTCATATGATCGAAAACGGTTGAATGATGTCTTTTTTCAGATAACGTTTGCTGTATTTTTAGGCCTTTGTACGGCAACTGTGATTTTGACGCAGTGAAAAAATTACGTTAAGGTTTTCCGTCGAATGAACTTCGGTCGGTTTTTTCAAACTTATATTCTGTAACTGTTATTGACTTATTAAAACATTAATTAACTTCGATTCTCACCTTCAGTGAAGGCGTGAAAATTATATTCTAAAATAGCTTCTATGTTAAAGCACAACGGTTTTGTCATTTTTCTATTGAGGCACTTTAAAGGCATCTACCGATACACGTCAATATACGCGTGACGGTCGTCTATTCAAACCTGAATCGTATTCAAGGGCGTTACGGTGTGGTTTACAATGGCTGGCCATTGTAGCAAGTGGACCATGCTGAGGCTTCAATGGTTGCGGTGGCCGCTTTCTCATTGTTAACATTTTGTTTGTTTGTAAGTGTCGGGCAACATAGTGACGTCTATGAACATTTATATGTCGATATCTGCTGAATTTGAAAATGCATTACGTAAATTAAAAACTGTAAACAAATTCGGAAGTTGTTCTTATTGGAAAGAGAAAGCAATAGGAGGCTTACCCTGTGCTGACGTATGAACGCTGTGCCCATTTGAATCAGCGCTAAAGCCTTTGAAAAACGTTTAAGTACTGCCACTAATTAAGTACTTATTTATTTATCAAATAAGTCTTCATGCTCACTTTCAGTGTTATATTTTAACCAAATTATCAACATGCTACAACTAGTTTGATCCATAACACCAAAAACTTCCCAAAATCTATAGAAAAGAAGATCTAAATTTGTTGTGCATTATTATCACCCAAAATTATCATTGAGAGGTAGTAATTTCTACCCACTATTTAAATAGTATTGCAAGACTTAAGACCGACTTTAGACTTTCTCAAAAAAATCCTACAGGAAACATTATTGTGTGGAGATACGCTTTTGAGTGCCTTGACCGCACCAGTTGCCATTGACTTTCTATTTCGTCTGCATATGCGATGTGACTATGTGACGCTTGACAGGTGTAGAATTTAGATAATGAATTAGAAATGTAGGATGAAATACAAACGGAAGATATTAAATCTGATTTAACAGAGTGATTGGAGGCTCTTGTGTTCTGGATTCCATGCGTACTTGTGGAGTCAGTGAAGTCTCCACGATTTCTTCTCCCATTGCAAGGCTTTTTCAAAAGTCTTTATTACGAGTGTGTATTTCCATATAGGTTCAAGTTGTCTGCTTTTTTGAGAACATAATAATATGTTACAGCGTTATGCACTAGTACTTTACCAATTACTTCAGCAGCGAAAACAAATCATTAAGGTATTTTCGCAATAGCGTACTTAAAATGTGTTTTCAGATATTTGACCACCCGTTTAGAAGAAATCTTTTTAACAAAAAATGATATTATTTCGTATTATGTACCTACGAAATTATTTTTTTTAACTCCAAAGCTATCGATATGTGTTCTGCATACTTTTACGTGTTTTCTGCCTTTTGTACCGAGGTGTTTTCTCATTTTAAGTCTTTTGTGTCATTTATTTCTATTTTAATATTGACAGGTGTGTAGTTTTCTGTCTTGGTTAGTTTAACTAGAATAGTATTCTGTTGCTGATGTTGTGCGCCAAATTATTAACTGTCTTTATTTTACTATTGTTCATCTTATTATTTAAGGTTGATTTCTTCATTTGTTCTGGGTTTAAGTTAATTTTATGATTAGTTACTTTGATTTATTAGGTTATTCATTGTTTAACCTCGTTCCCTAATTGATTAGTTTATGAAACAAATTAGGCCAAAGGTCACTCGAGCTAGCTAAAATAGTAAGGTACTGAACATGCTAGGTCACATTGCTGACCTAATTTACTACTTCTTTGTTCAATTGCAGTAAAAACTAGGTGTGTGTAAAACCCTAGAAATCGCCTTAGGATATTTAGCGCGTTTTAAGAGAAGGAATCTGGAGAGTTGGCTACCTTAGTTGCAATCGGTTTGTCGGAGTAAAGCAGTCCGGATTTATAATGATAGTTATGACCACCTTTCTAGAATAAAATCGATTTAGAATATAAGTAAACCATAGTGTGGATTTCCGGGTGAGGAAGAGACCCGTCGCAACATCGCCATTTGCCTTTAGGGCGCTTTCAGACTATGACATCAATCGTACGTCTTCCTCTTTACTCAACAATATGTATGGGGAACCTGTGTTAAAAGAAAACCAAAACACAAGCCTTGCGCGAGCTAAAGTACTGCCAACGCCATCTAGTGATAATGTAAGGAACTTACTTTATAACAGATGTTACAATACTCATTTACTTTTTATAGGGCGCTGAAACCGTTAATATGCTTCATCGGCAAGATGTCTTATCTTGCTGGAGGCATGGCCATCACGGTCCGCGGTCGCCAGGCCAGTCGGAACGAAGCCCCGATCCTGGTGATAGCCCCACACTCCTCGTTCCTGGACAGCTGTATAGTGTATGCCACCAAGATGTCTTCAGTGATCGTCAGGAAAGAGAGCATGGATAATTACGTTGGAAGTACGTGATTTTTGAGGTGGTGGTTCTAGGTGGCTGGGTATGCTTTCAATCTGTTCTTTGCTTTGAACCGAATCTTTCTGCAAAATCTTATCTTTTATCATCATCCTAATTAGTCGTCCAGTGCTGAATGGTTGTTCTTTGATGAGTCAACCCAGATTCTGTGATCTTCAGAATTTGGGAAGATATAGTACTAATCGTTCTTCTTGCAAATTATTTGTTTGATTGAAAGTGAACAACTTTTCGCCTTACACCTCTTTCTGAGACAAATTACTAAAAGGATACTAACAATGCTTTATTTGGTGGTGGGATATTTTTCGCATTATAATCAAAGGTTTTATTACATCGGTTGTGTTTCTTCTTCGGTGGTGGTTCTAGAATAATTTAGGCGATATTTAGTAACATCATTAACGATATTTGTCCAAAGCATACATTTGATTTTGGTAGGTACATAGGTATACGAGTATATTATATCACTATAATATGTCAATAAGTTACGTTCATACTTCGTAAATTCAAATAGCTGTAAATGAAAATGACGTATGTATGCACGGAAAAAAATGTTTGCTATAACCAAGACAGAATAAATTCTCAAAAAAAATGTTTTAAACTAAGTGTTTATTTTTTTAATATAAGTATATGTTCTCAATCCGAAAAAACGTGTATTGTTACGTGAACACTAATAAAGTCTTGTAATAAATTCTTGCAACAAGTAAAAAGTTTTGGTTCAAGAATATTACTGTTTCATTCGAAGAAGATATCCGTTTTGCCTTAAGACTTTGAAAATAATCGATATCAAGATGATTTTGTCTTATAGTAAGATGATATTATCATTCATTTAAGACAATTTTATTTTTGTTGACCGAAGATAACATTATTTCTTAATCTAATAAATGTTTACTCTAAACAAGAATAATTTTACTCCTTTTAACGCTATTTAATTATTATCGGCTGAACAAAATATATTGTCTTGACCTAAAAGACGTTGTCTCTATTCAAGAACATAGCACTCAAAAAAGGCTATGTTTAACCAAGACAAAACTGATCTCAAAAAAACTGTTTTAATTCAACAGTTTATTTTCTCAACATAAGTATAATGTTCATAATCCAAAAAATCGTGAATTGGTACGTGAACATTAATATAGTCTTGTCATAAATTCTCGCATTAAGTAAAAAGTTTTGGCTCAAGAATATTATTGTTTTAAACGAGGAAGATATCCGTTTTGCCTCAAGACTTTGAAAATGTTCAATGTCAAGATAATTGTATCTTATAGTAAGAAGAAATTATCATTCAATTAAGACTATTTCATAATTGTTGACTGAAGAGAATATTATTTCTTAATCTAATACCAAAATGTTTACTCTGAACAAGAATAATATTACTTCTTTTAACCTAATTTAATTATTATCGGCTGAACAAAATATATAGTCTTGACGTAAACGACGTTTTCTCTCTTTGAGAACATAGCACTCTCGTTTCTTATAATTATTATCAACTTACCTTAAGAATTATAAGTTTACCTGTATTCTTAATTCAACAATCAGTCAATTTTCGTCCAAGAATAACTATATTCAAACCGAAAACATATACTTGCGGTCAAAATTCATTTTCCTATGCAAAGAAGCTGTTTTACTTAATTAAGTAATGTCGCTTAAATTTCACTATCGTATAGGTATCGTGAATGCTCCATTGGTTGATAACGTACCAATCCTGGAAAGGTTCGTTCTAAATCAGGAAAATAAGGAACACCGTGTGTTTAATAAGCTAGGTGAAATTAAAATTACAAGATTGAACATCTACCGGTCCTCTTGCGAAATATTACAACGTTTCAACCCTTTATCATGAAATGGTGCGATAAACGAAATGAGGTGTGCAATATTTTTCTTTTTAAAAGTAGGTGAGTTTGACATTTTGTTGTAGATTAAACAATTTCAAACTACAAAATCTAACGATATTTGGCAAGGAGCTCTAGGTAAGATTATTGACGAACATGGTGACCTAACCTATTTTTACAAAGAATAATACAATTGTAATGAAAATTATAGTTCTCTTTTGATTTCATAGTGTTTCTATTGATTGATGAGGGATGACTCACAACTCAATTTTAGCTAAAAATGATTTATTCTTAGCTAAAATGGTCCTTGTTGTCTAGTCTATGTATTAGCTTCGAAATTCAACACTAATCGACAAAAATACTAGTAAACTCCAAATAGTATTTCGAGTCACCCCATTTAACCGGTAGTTTTGGCTGTGCCTCAATCGTTTCTCAGGACAATGACTGTCCAAGACTGCAACAGCACCTGCAGCACTATAAGATTTTGGGGTGATTCCGTGAAAAATGTTGGACAATATTTTTTCAAAATGCGGTAACCATTTTCAGTTTTTGTCATTGAAATAAATGCGCATATTACCTGATTAAATCACTGTAAAATGGTAGTAGCGAGAGCAAAAGTTATAGCTTGAAATATACGACTCTGAGCTAAACTGACCATTATTGGTACCACCACGATAGGCATTAGGTACTTCGTTTCAGAATATGCCATAACCCTTACACTAATTTCAACAAAACGTTATCAAATCTTAAAACTAATAAAAACATTTTTGATCCTTGCCACGTTGTGGGCTTCTGAATGTTCCGTTCCCCATGACGGCAACAATCAGTAGGTATGCCACTGACTACCTCATCTGGGAAATAGTCGTGAGGGTATGTTTGATCCGATAACCTACTACACTTTCAAAAAATAATAACAATACACCTTACTTTGTATACCTACATCTAATTATGCGGCCAACATGATGACTAAAACATATTTTCTTGGTTCACGAATTTCTGTCTTGAGGTAGGTGTGCCTACGAAATCCCTATGGCAAGTCACGACGAAAATCAAGACATCTTTTTCTTGTCTTAAGTATTTCACCTTCTCTTTTTTGTAAGAGTTGCCAGAAATATAAAATAAACCTTTTATTAGTAAATTATCAATATTATTATCAGTATGCTTAGTGAACGAAAATGTATCTCAAATACGCTGCGGAAACATATTTATATGGTAAACTTAAGGTAAAACTTAGCAGATTGACATTCTGGGATGTTTTATATTTACTTAAGTAACTTATTTACAACAAAAGTGGAAGGAATTTCATAACAACATCAATACATATCAAAAAAATGAATACCCCGAATCAGAATCAAAATATTTATGGATGTACATATAGCTTCCAACGATCCTACTAATATTAAAAATAGGGAAAGTTTGCATGTGTGGATGTGCCGTGTTGCTCTTTCACGTCAAAACTACTTCATGGATTTAAATGAAACGATGGAATAATGTTGAATTTACATCTGAATGGCACATAAGCTATAATTCATTTAAAAATACGACATAGCTATATTTTTTTCACATTAGTTCTCGCAGACGAAGTCGCGGGCGTTCGCTAGTTAGTTCATAAATATTAGCGTAATGAGAACGAAGTATAACAACATAAGTATAATAACATAAGTTTATTTAAAAACCTGTATTTTGTTACTATTGTTCATTTTTAATATACGGCCATTGTATATTTTTACCTTATAATTCAATATACTTATGGCAGTTTTGAGTTTGAGATACGGCAACCCTAAAGACCAGCGTGCGCGGCTTTCGCATATCGATCGATCGCGTCCGTCAATGGCGTCAATTCAATAACTTGCGCGGTCAGTGATAGCGTAGAACCTCATTTAGATTATTTCAGTTTATTTCAAAAGTAAGGTCTACTATTCTACTGTCCCTATTCATTGTATTTTAATCAAGTGATTGTATGGTGAAAATGGAGAAGCTGAGAGATCTGCGTTTGGCTTGGAATAGCGAAGAACAGACCATCGAACATTTCACAAGTAAGTTGCGCAGCATTTATCCTTTGATTCGTTTTAAAAGTTCTTATCTAACATAATTACAAGTATTAAGTCCTCCTACTTTTTATATTATGCAAGTTTTTTTAGTTTATGTACTTAATAAAGTAAAAGATTTTTGTATCAAGAAAAATATTCTTCATTGCACCTACTGGTTATTGTAATTTTGATTATATTTCAATTGAATTTAAAAATGATTGATTTGCACAACTACTGAAATATCTTTGACAAAAAATCAAAAACTGAATGCAACTCTTTTTCTGCAAGTAACATCTTAGGAAAATTAACAAATTTTCAGTCAGCTTGTTAGATGTGACCACTAAATAAGTTGCTGTTATACAAATTAACTGCCTTCTTGCTTAACCAGTTAAATACCTTATTTCTTTTTTATTGCAGGCAATGGAATTGAAGAAAGTCATTTCAAAGACCTGACTTATGATTTGTAAAAGAGCTCTGTCCTATATAATCAATGAATATCTAACAGCTGCGCTGAGGTTAGTAATTTATGTTTTATTTGATCAAAAATGTAACTAAACTGATGATCGGTTAGTCGAAGGTTTCTTGAATGAATTTCTGAAATATTGCATGTATAGTAATGACTACAAAACGATTTTGAGGATTACCACGTATAACATGTTATTCTTTTTATAGCACTGCACAACGATGATGTCATTTGGCTTAAGTACAATTCAGAACCTTGGGAAGATGTTTTCAAAAAATGTAAAGAGACATATGAACTCCTCAAACCGCGGATGGTACTGATGTTTCAGTACAAAATTTCATAGAAAAGTACCCTGTATTGAACGATACGAGAAGCGATGTTTTGGTGAGTTATCAAAAAATAAAAGTTATATTATTACTACTTTATATTTTTTTACATACTTCTTCTAATTTCATTTTTTTTGTAATATCAGATTCATCTGGACTTCAATGCTAAATATCCTGATCGAGAAAACAAATTAAACATATTGTGGAATACTTTTTTAGAGGGTCAAAAACATCAAATAAACAAACAGTAATGATGAAGCAGCGTTGATCGAACACATAGACTGGATTAGCTGATGATGGTTGGTACTATATTTCTCTATCCATTTTATTAACCCTATGAGTACTATTTGCTACACAAAGTAATCTGTCCTTCTCTCCGATTACAAAATAATTTACTATGGTTTATTTGCGTATTTCTTGCAAATGATGAATTATTTTATTTATTTTTTGCATTTACTATTCAGATTATTAAGGTATACTTACTATAGGTTGATAAAAACTTTTTTTTTTTCAGAACACAAACTTCCTTCTTAGATAAAATTGATTTGTAAATTAGTTCCTACTAAAGGCCGCTTAAACAAGCAGCAATAATTTTCCACCACTGAGTGCACCCAAAGTTTCATACAAAAGAAACTCGACGAAATTTTGACGGATACGTCAGGAGACAGAAAAACTGAGCAACCATACATCATTAATTGCACAACCGAAGAATATACTGGTGAAATATTATATTCAATTAAAGACAAAGTCAGGTATTTTTTTCAATCGGCTTATAAAGCTTACGACACGCTGTTTGAATGTTATCACGCGCTTTGTGTCGTATCCACAAGCAGGTTATCACCTGTATTTATTGTTTAAAACACGATGTCAGTACTAAATACGATGTAATCCCACCATACATTTAAGATCATTTCTTTTGAATGTGGTAATGAATGTTATTAGTTGATTATTGAAGTGCTGTATTTGCCACATATTTCTTTATTATTGTTGTCACTTAGATAGCTGTAAGAATGTCAGATATCACATTTTATATTTTTTAATGAATGTTATTAGTTGATTTTAGGTACTATATTTGCTACTTATTTATTCATTATTTTAAGTCTCTTAGATAATGACAAGAACGTCAGAAGTCATATCTTTTGAATTCGGTCATAGTTGTTATTATTTGATTATTGAGTGCTATGTTTGCCTTATATTTCTTCATTCATGTTGTCTCTAAGAAACCGGCAAGAACGTCAGATACCTTATTTTTTTAAAATTCGAAAATGAATGGTATTAGTTGATTAATAGGCGCAAGATTTGCCACATATTATACCACATTGTATAAGTAAATGTGCATATACAGGATCTTCCTGAATGGTGCCACCGAAAACTTGACTGACAAATAACTGATTTGAACAGTTTTTTGAAAATTCCTTAGGGTTGCCAAAATATATACATATCTTTTGAACCACTCATTACGGAACAGCCTGTATATTTTTTTCATTATGTTTCGGTAGTCAAAATGTGAAATCAATACCTACACGTCAAAATGTTGACTAATTAAATATTTTTAAGTTTTAAGTTGATTTAAGTAACGTTGAAGAAACTACTTCGTCAAGTGATCATGTGGTACTTTATTAATCACTATTTTGTAAAAATAACAATAATTTATATGATTGAATAAATACATTTTAAAAATATATATTTTTCATTTATATCTTGTTCCATTTTAATCTGTATATCTACTCGTAATGTAATATATTGAGATACCTAATTGTTTTCTTAGTTGTTTCCTGCTAAAATAATATTATAATCTTAGATGAAATTATTACTATTCTTAGCTGAAGAAATATCTTTTATATGTTTAAAGCCTCTTAAACATACAACTGATTCAACATACATACAGTTAAGAATAGCAATAATTTCAACTAAGAATATTTTATTTTAGCAGAAAACATACAAGTCTTGTTACAAAACTAGTATCTTTTCAATAAAGAATAGCAGGGTTTTCATAAGAGACTACATTATTTTAGCAGGAGACGTTAAAGGTCTTGACAGAAAGCGAGAATCTCTTTGATTGAGAATAGCAGAGGCTTCATCTGAAATTAAATTATTTTAGCCGGAAACATTATATGTCTTGACAGAAAACGAGAATCTCTTCGATTGAGAATAGCATAGGCTTCATCTAAGATTAAATTATTTTAGCAGGAAACAGTATATGTCTTGATAGAAAAAGAGAATCTCTTCAATTGAGAATAGCAGAAGCTTCATCTAAAATTAAATTATTTTAGCAGGAAACATTATATGTCTTGACAGAAAACAAGAATCTTTTCGATTGAGGATAGCAGAGACTTCATCTAAGATTTAATTTATCTTAACAGGAAACCTACAAGTCTTGACGTAAAACAAATACCTCTTCGATTGAGAATATTAGAAGCTTTATCTAAGATTATATTATTTTATCTGGAAACATGTGTCTTGACGCAACACAAGTATCTCTTCGATTAAGAATATGAGGGGCTTCATCTAAGATAATATAATTTTAGCAGGAAACGTAAGTCTTGACGTGAAACGAGTATCTCTTCGAATGAGAATAGCAGAAGCTTCATCTAAGATTAAATTATCTTAAAAAGAAACATACAAGTCTTATCTCAACACAAATATCTCTTCAACTGAAAATAATGAAGTTTTGACTTTACACAAATATATCTGCAGCTAAGAATAATTCGGCCAAGAATATAATTCCTAAGAATATTATTGTCTATTTATAATACTAATATGATTATTTATTTAAGACTTTGGAAGTCTTATTTCAAAGATTAATATCTTAGACGAAGACAAAAAATCCGAGACAATATTTTACTTTGTTAAAGAATATATTGTTTCCGCCATATGGGAAACTACAATTGTCTTGACCAAGTCGATATTGTCTTCTTTTAAGATACTTTTTTTTTCTGTGTGACGTGCATGTAAGCGAGTCGGTGTCGTATTGGCTTGAAAGTAGATCCATGTCCATTGGACCTGCTTTTATTTGGCCATTTTCGGTAGTCGAGTGCTGCATCTTCTGGTTTCTTAAGATAGTGAAGCAGAAAATTGTGTAGGTACGGTGAACAGCACATCACGCTACCCATTTCCGGTCCTCCTTGCTCTCTTTCAGAGAAATGACATTTGGCAACAACATAAAAAAAGTAAATGGGTAGCGTGATGTGCCGCTGACTGTACTTACATGGCTAAACTGGCATAACGGTACCTATAGATCAAAAATGGAGAAACTTGCCCTTTTGAATATTTCGTGTCACAAACATGGATGACAATAATGAATGACTTGCTCTTTTAGATGGACTTAACAAACAGTTTTTGAAGTATATGTCATGGCATGTATTGTGTCTCTTTGGCTAGGCAATTATATTTTCTTTTCATAGAATTACCGTATGGATGCTAGAAATGTCCCAAATCAATCTCTAGTGCAGAACATGTATTAGAATACTAAAGAAGTACAAATACAGGGCTTAATTTCATCACTTTTGATACGATTTCTTACATATTACGCCAGTTTAACGTGTGAGTCCAAACTGTGCAAATTAAAACGTGTTTTCACAAATTCTTTCCCACCAAAAAAGATTCTCTGGACGCGTTTTTGGTTCCAACCAAAAATTGTCCCAAACAAGTTTTACTGTGAATTACTTTAGTTTGGCAATCAGTCAGGCCCATCTGATGCGCTCTTCCTGTCGCTTCCAGCTCACGTCAGCTAGCTCAATGACAGATTCTACTACGGCTGCTAAGCCCTGATCTTAGACAAACGTGGAATCTCGAACCACTAAACGAACAAAACCGGTGCAAATTATACACAAAAGGTAGGGAAACTTATGACATGCTTTTTTTAGCATTCAAAATGTTTTTTTGTATCTACAGTCCAATGGGATTTCAAAACCATACCACTATTGAAGCATCGGCATCGGCAGTAAGTTTCAAACAAGCTTGGACTTTTCATCTTCCTACGACATCGTAGGACACTGATATCAGTGCAGTCAGTTGGCTGTCCTAGTTATTTAAAGATCAACTGTAGTAATCTCTTTGAACGAACTATCTTTGTTCCTCAGCTGTTTGAACAATGCTTATCGGCATGCGCCGTTCGGTCTCAATCCTACGATTTAAATGTCTGCTTCTAAATTCAACTTCTGGATCTACGTGGTTTTGATACTATAGTACGTGTACAAAGATTCATGAAAATCCATTCCGTGTATATGTACAATTCATACGTGAAACATGAAACTGTCAAATATTTTGAAGAATTGGATCAATACCTATTTTAAATTGAAACTAGTACACAAAAACCTACAGCCAAACATACAGCCAAATATGGCCTAACCCCTGCGCTGTAACCAACACAGCTTGGCACACCGCCGCAAAGTTGCCTGATTATCGGTTTTGAATCCTTCAGTAAGTTGGCTACTGAGCTAAATACCCGATGTGTAATTCTCCCACTATATCCCTTGAGCCTTCCACACTAGAACATCACTGTTTTGGTCGATATTCGACATCCCTCTTACTCGGACGAAATGCTTCTCTTCCAACAGTACAATCGGCACCATTATTTTTCATTTTCATTTGTGCGAGGAGATAATCAACGTCTTCAAAGTTTATTGCTACTTCCGCACGATGATGTTTTGTTTAACTCTTATCAACAACTAATCATGAACCGTCAGTTTATTCTCATTAGTTGTCTTTACGAAGTCAATTATTTTTGATTGGTTTTGGAGCTGTCAGATCGTACAATCCGATAAAAAGCTTTATGTTTGGGATTAGTAGGAGGAGCAATAGATGCTGCTCGTAGTATATAGGTCAAGCTTAAACAAAGTAATATAGAATGTAACACAAATCAATAGTTGTTTATCTGAGAACTGGGGCGGGACTTGAAGACAAAATGTTGCGGATTTTGTGCCGAATCGTACCTGATGCAGCCCATCTCATTAGTGATTTAGCGTGGCAATGCAGCTCTGTGATGGGTACGTTTGCCTTAGGTACGATTTGAGGTAGGATATCAGTTCGGAATTTCAATCAGGGTTCCGTACCTACCTAAAAGGCTTAATATTAATACCGGTAACAGGTAGACGCTCAACATTTTCACTAACTATTAAAAATGATATCTTTCGAAATGAACAGTTTAATCAAAATAAAGTAAATATTGATTGATTGGTTTCCCTTTTTTATTTTGATATTTTTGTCGTGTAACGTAAGCTTAGCAAAGCTTTTATTATGGGCACAGGAGATTTTTATATCTCTTTAAGAGATTTACAGACAGACAACGTCCAGGTGTTTGAAATGCAGTAGGTACTTACTTGATATAGATGTTCAGTAAAACCACAGAATACCTTACACACATACAGGTTACGTAAATTTAAGGCTTTGTTTCTTGAAATTCATCAAATTACATATTTACCGGAATATACGAGGCACAAACAAACGAATATTAGAATACTAATTCGATAAATTATGTTGCTTAAACCACTTTTGGGTTTGCTCCGGTTTGACGGGTTTTATTAAATTATTCTACGTTAAATAGGTACCTGAGAAACAATAAATAGTTAATAATAATAACAACTATTCTTTTTGAGGAAGACCAATGCGGAAATGGTGCAAAGCTTCTTATTCTTTTGTAAAAGACTATCAAAATACTAGTATACTAAGTACTTGATGAAAATCAATAAACAAGTAGGTAGTAGTAATAGTTGCATATTTGGACCTGTCCAAGAAGATATAAATTTTATTAAAATTATGTACTTCCGGTAGGTAAAAATTTTACTGAGTTTCTTAAACCATAAAATAGCAGATAATGAGACAGAAAAGAAAATTATTAATAGGTTTTACTTTATAATTTTTGTAGCGTTGGAGTACCAAAAATGAAAAACTGTACCAAATTGCATGTTTTTTATTGCCTAAAGATATACGATACTTCGTGTTCGGTTGAACTAGAGTAGGCCCATTGAAGTAGTAAATCAATTTCGCATAGACGTTTCGATACAATTATTTAAATCGAATGAGGCTGTAACTAATGGTTCGAAACTTTAGATTTAATTATATTTTTGACTTTCTCCTTTTAAAAATGGTATGTGGAACATGTACACTAAATGCTTTCTTGATTAATTTCTTGAATTTTGCACTAATTATAAACGATGAATTGACAAATTCTAGCAAAGCATGCATGTTTCTATGTGAGTAAGTTTGTAATGAAATTCATATTGATAGCATAAATAGATGAGGGGCAAATACCAATTAAAGGTACATGCTTCAGAATTGCGATATAACATCACATATGTTGTTATGGTCCTATATTGCCCTAGTCACCTAGTGTTATGGAAACTAGAAACAATGAATTTACCTCAAACAACCGGATTCCCCCCGGAACCCCAAATTAAAATATCCCTTCAAATTCACTGTTTGGTTCGGACGGTCGATGTGCACATTCAGAATGCCTCGTCCAATGATATTATAAAAAGACGTAGATAGGGAAACCGCCAGAGTCATGAGTCCTGTGTCTGAGTCGAATCAAGAGAGCACCAGAGGGTGCTGTTGCTCTGCTGAAAAACGGGCATTACAGGTTACTTGTGCTAAAAAAGTTGCACCTAAAATCAGGACTTTCAACCACCTGAGCAAAGCATTGACAGTTTGAGACAACACTGCGCAACATGTATCTGTCTCGTTTACGCTCTAGTAAACAATCATACTATCTCGTATCAAATTATAGGTACGTACGGCAGGAGGCAATGTTTGACTTCGCGTCAGTACCTATCTACGTCTTTTTTATTGTAATATTTACCTCGTCTATGTGTTTATCCTAATTCGTACTTTTGACCTGAACATGTGTGTGAATTTTAGATTCTGGCACGCACATGTTTTCAAGCTTATCGCACCTTTCGCGTGCTCGGAACATGTCAAAACTTTATTGATAGCCGTTTATAAACCATCTATCAACAACAGTTTCTTCTAACGGAGAAAGCTGTCGGCTTACGCGATTGAAGTCGGATATTAGAAATATGTAATAGCGGTCCAACAGTTACTTGTAGGTATGGTGTTTATAGTACCATGGGCATTTTGTTTCATAGTCTGGTCACGATTCACTTGAAGGAGTTTTTAGACAGAAATAGTTTTGACTATTTAGAAATCAACACTGAACTTTTTTGTGTGAAATAACGTGATTCAGGTCTGTTTAAAATCTCATACAAAAGTAAAAATTTGTTACTCGCTTTCCTAAATTTAAATTCCGCACACCTACTAAATTTAAATACAAGACTACTAAATTCAGACACACTTTCGAAACGTTTAGATTGTTTCTGAAACTAACTTTTAGTGTTTTTACATTTTCTATTTTAAGAACTTTAAAATAATGTTAAATTAATGTTAGCGGATCATAAGATCTTTAGTCCTCATTGTCATCAAATAGCCAGTAGCTACAAGGGTGTTTTGTTATTTACAGGAGATTTTCGGGATAGCCTTGTGGAATCTCAATCAATCTAACGTAGATGGTTACCATAAAAATTGCAAATGGACATAGTAAGAACCAAAAACAAACAGAAAAACAACGGTGGCAATAGGAAACGGTAAAAAGCACAAGATCTGGGTCAAAATAATGTCGATGAATCTGATATTTCTGTTGGGTGTTTGTAGTACCTAGTTGTTTCTTATTTCCCCATAATATAGGGGGAAGCCTTACCTCACCTGTTCAGAGAAATGCATGCAGCATTCATGTCATATATAATTATTTATTTAATGACGTCTTTTAAGGCCAACATCAACCTCATAACATGAAACTTACAGCAACACTACTATACGTCATGTTACTTACAGCAACACTACTGTACGTCAGAAAAACTTAAAGGAGCGATGTTTGTGTTTCACTGACCGAAATGGTCAATCACGCACGACCCTCAGTATTGAGGAAAATAGACGCTTACGTCAAGACACACCTACTTACAAATACGACCATCCGCTCTACTTCATGGATGACTTTTTAGATCGTAAAAAAAAACAAACGAAAAGCAAATGGTATTGTCGTCATTTGCTTACCACCGTAGTATTTATTAAATAAGTAGATATTTATCGATATTTAATGCTAAAGCATAGAGTAAGGCTAGTGACGAGTTTTGTCACTTACTCGCAAATGGCGACAGCATCAAGATTGAATGTGACAAAGCGTTGGAAAAGTTAATGTGATGTTAACCCTTAGTTAATCTGGTGCCTAAATATACTCTAATTTATCTGGTGGAGTCCAAGGGACTCCAAACAGTTTTTGGGTTTAAATAAAACAACATAATCACAGAAAGTAACAAAATTCGTTATTTATTTGAGGTTCAATTAATACTCTATTAGACTATCGAATCAGATTCTGGTATTTATAATCATTTCAGTTTTTAACAATAGAAACAAAATTATCTTCTTAAATTTACTAACAAAATGTAGTGCCAACTTCTGGGTACCATAAAAAAATATAAACTTTAGTTTATTTCAACTTTGCACTTTTGAATAATAATAACAATATAGTGAAATTATAGAAATAAAATAAAATGGGAAGTGTTTTAAAAATAATAAAAAACGTGCAGCAGTTGTGGCAACACAATGGTCAACAATTTTTTCTAGTACAGTCTAAACATACTGGATTTTTATATTTGTGACATAAATAAACAGTTTTGCTATGACTCGAATGTATGATCCGTCATGATTCAGATCCGAAGGTATGCACTTATCTTCAAACTCTGAGAGCAATTATTCCTCAGGCATATTATTTTGAAGCACTTGGAACGGTTCAGATTCTTCGTCAGACTCCAAATCTTCGTCGTTTAGCCATCCCATTAAAATAGATTCAGCATCTGGTGAAGCTAAACTCATTATTTTGAAATTTTGTAGCCTAAAAAGAAGAAATTGTATACTGAAACTACAAAAATACAAAGTTATCGAATTAGTGAAAAAGTTACACAAACGCTCTGGTGGAGTCCCGTGGACTCCATGAACTTAATAACTCACCAATAAATAAGCGCACACGTACGTTCTTCCGCTCATGCACGCAGCGCGCTATTGTAGAAAGGTACTGAGACCCATGAACTTTTATGTGAAATAATAAAAAAAATACAATGCTTTGAAAATCGTGTGGAGTCCCTGGGACCTAACAGATAAATTAAGGGTTAAAACGCTGTTTAAGTTTTTACGAATTCTTCAAACATAATACCTATGATCAAAAGCCTTCGGTTATAGCTTAAAAATTATGGCTACGATATTTCAAGAAAGTTGAGGTGCGTAATGCACTTTATTGATGTAAGTTTTTGATTCATTATTTTTGCAGGTCAGTATCTAAACATCTTCCAAAGTCCCTATTAAGCCTTTGATTTCAACTGTAGGGAATGCCAAAGCATTCAGACCACCAATTGTAGAATAAATTAAATAAGTAACCACGTATTTCTGCATGTCATTATAATATGCAGAAGAATCGCTTCAAGGAAAATATATGATTGTTTTAGAGAATTTCATTCAAAGCATTACTTATACGAAATAACGCTTTGTTTGAACTGCTACGTAATTATAGTAATTCAGAAATCACGCAAAAGTAGTCCGCCTTTCTCGAAAAAGGTTTCGTGTCTGTACACAATTAGATGAGTTAACTGGAGTTCATAAAGAATCTTTCTTTTTCTAATTATTTTGTTTCTTTACGGATGTCTGTTAAACTTACTTTTTGTTGCCAGGTATTTCGTTCGCTTAAAGTAATGAATAAAAAAAATATAATGATTGGACGTTATTCCAAACAAAATTATGATTCAATAAAATTAAATAATTATATTTAATTATTAAATTTATGATGTAGTCAAATTATGAAAATGCAAAAAACTATGAGGAAATTGAAAACATGGTACAAGTAATGATAGGGTAGAAACACGAAACACATTTACAGGCAGTACACATACATCCACACGCACACACATATACATACACATAAATACACACAAACACACACACACACAAGCAAACGCACATAGTCCACTTTAGTTCTTATTTTACTGGAATATTGTTTTGTAAACCAAGTTATTTTATTTAGATTCTCATTTTATTATTATTATTTTTTTTTAGTTTTGTTATTATATAGATACGGTACTTACTCGTAATATATTTCTTAAAATGTTAAAGAAGAGCGGAATCTCCAAACGCAAGCTAAATTATTGCTTAAATGGGGACTCCTAATCACTGTAATGCCTTGATTTTAAGAAACTGAAATAAATATTTTGTATTTGTATTTTGTATTTTTTTTTGTATGATTGGTGGTTGTTACTCACGCACCGGGCGGGGTGCCATTCCTTCTAATAGCATCCCTCATTTTGAATGTCAATAATTTTAAAATGTGATTCGGCTTAGTTTTTTTTTCTAACAAACAATCACAGTCGCAAAGAAAATGAATTTTAAAAATAAGTACCTACTACGATCATCAATATGTTTACTATAGTAGGTTTATCACTAAACTTCAGTTGAAATATTTTAATTTTATTTTTATTCTGTTTTTTCTTTTCTTTTTGTACGCTACTGTCTTAAATTGTCAAACTTTTTGAATCGTATCCTGTCACCGTGGTGTGCTGGAATAATTCTCTTATTAGAGATAAGCTCACCTGTACTTTTTGTGTACTAATTATTTTCAATGTAACTATATTTTTGTGTACGAACTAATAAATGAATAAAATACGACCGAGTTAAGATTTGGCACTAACCGAAATAGCATAGCAGAACATTTATATTTGACGCATCCGATCTCAAAAGGTTCAATACTCCCACAAATCTGCGCAGACGCACATATTACAGACATACCTAGCGGTTAGTGTAGTTAAAAAATAATAACCTACAAGTACAGTTGCCAGCGAAACGAGACGTCTGCGGTCGGACTTGTTTTATTTCACGGTAGGTTAATTTGAATCTATCGAAGCAAATGCTAAAATAAAATAAACTTACTAAGTACTTTATTTATTTTTTAATTCGCGCCTACATCTAAACTATCTATGACGATGTCTAGATAATGAAAAATCAGACGCTAGAGTATTTCTTTATCAGGTCGTCCGTCCAACTTGGACGTCCAACGTTAGCCTCAAAATATGGTATCCATGCGTTTGGCCTCAAATGATCACCACTCGACAAGTTTTCAGCCCCAATGGCAGTAAATCGCCACACCCACACATACACATATTGTATCACATAAACATAAACGGCCTATATACGTCCCACTGCTGGGCACAGGCCTCACCTCAACTATGAGGTGGAACAAGCCATACTCCAACACGCGGGTTCAGTGCGGATTGTTGGAGGGGTGTAAGGTTAGTGAGCAACCTTAATGTCAGATGTTATCAAGCCGCCCTAAAGCCTCTGATTAGGCTTAACGATTGACATCTATCGACGTCAACCGGGACCAACTGCTTAACGTGCCTTCCGAAGCACGGCGATGCCCGAAATACACATCACTAAATTTCGGTCAGAGTGGTCACCCATCCCATTTCCGACTCGGCGTGTGTTGCTTTACAACAGCGATCGTCGCCGATGACTGTCGCAACAGCGCTACGGGCACCTATGCTCAAATAATGATCATTAAACACTTGGTAAAAAAAGGTATTAACTATCAAATGTACGAAGAAACGTAGCCGCATGTCGTCCATTACGTAATGAAGACTAACGATCATATTATTTGTATTTCTTTATACGGAAAGCATATGCTAATGACGTGAAAGTAATGATTATGCGTTTGAAGGTGTACGTGAGTTTTATGAATACTGGGAAGTAATTTGAGCTTTATTGCATAGTAGCAACTGCCCGCGACTTCGTCCGCATGGACCTTTACCCCTTATTAGTATTAAAACCTAAGGCTGCTCGCCCACGTCCGATAATCGGTGACCGATTTTTTGTACGAGAAAAATAGAACGAACTGATAGCATTGTAGCAACGCTCACGTCCGACAAAAAATCGGTCAGAAAAAGGGAAGAAATACAGCCGATTTTCAATCTGCCCGACTATCGGTCCTAAAAAAGTCTGACGTGGGCGAGCAGCCTAAAGTTTGAATATCTGCAAGACACATAAGTAGCACGAAGAACTGATGGCGATGAAAAATAAGTCATAGCCATCTATATACCCTATTCTCCCCAGTTCTTAATGCAGAAGCATGAAACGTGCCTTGGATAAGCAGCATTCGACAATCGTTGCGCGTTGAAAAAAACTTCCAGTTTGAAATGTACGTGGATTCTAGGCATTCTAAGCATCCCCGTTTTTGTATGCTTTGCACTGGTATCGCCCAGAGTAGAAAACCCTGGAGGGTGGCCTTGAGCGCGGCCTAACAGCCAGCTCACGAAGCCACATCGGCGCGCCTTAATAAAACAGACTTACATAACAAGATTTTAGGACTGGAAAATGCTTGTATCGATCAAACGACTGTGACGATAAAGGGTGAGGGTTTACGTAAAACTAGGTAATAAACCGTTAGAAAGAAAACTCAAGTGGTGGCTCTTACACCCTTCGTTGAATTCAAACACTCAGGGTTATAGGGTATGTGGTGGGTCTACTGACGTTATTCGGGTAGCTTGGGCTTTTATGAATGTTTTCCATTACCAGAGAGTTAGCTTCGTGTTGTATATTGAGCACAAGATAAGGGTTTCGGTCAGATTGCAACTGGTGACTACAAGGGTTCTAAGTCAGGGAGTTTAACCACTAGGCTTGACTTTCTTACGTCTATTTTGGTTTTAAGCTATGGAATCATATGGTGACCCATGTTTTATTTGTATCATCATCATCAAAAAAATCCCATTGACTCCCATAACCGAAACCATGACTTCTGATTCTCTGTCCAAACTTGCGGTTTTCTGGAAGGGAAAAACTTAAGTTGTTAGGGTCTTACTTGTGCATGATTAAGAAAACATTTCCTCCAAGAAGACAATAGCTTCAATGCACCAATCTGATTTTCTATTGGGCGGTTTTAAAACAAGTAACTTGTACTGAGGCCCTATTACAATCTCTTATAACCTGACAGTTTTAGTCACAAGCTCAGCTTTTGAGCTGCATATTTACCGTCACAAGTCGTGTTTTGTGTGGTTTCATTGCTGTAGTAACTTATTTGAATGTTTTAGTCAAATTTTAATGAATGAAAAGACGTAAACTGAGCTGTAAAAAGATCGTATTAAGGCCCCTGATAAGAGAAAATACATGTCTTGCTTATGTGCATGTATGCAAAAACGCGTAAGCTATCAGATAAAATGCCTCGGAATTAAGTCTAAATCATTTGAACATCGCATAGCACTTTCAAAAGTGAGAAAACCGGTTTTTGATAACGGGTTCATATGTTTGCACCAACATTTCTTCCTAATTAACGACAACTTTCACTTAGGTGAATCTATTTTGATTTGTGAATGCCTAGAAAATAGTGAAAGACTAAACTGTAGGTCATCTTGTCGAAACACTTAACGCAATAGCAAAAGTGAAAAACGATGCTGAGCTTTCGTCTCATCGAAACGTAAAGACACCTTTTGAAAGCTACCGTACGTATGAGCAAAATAATACACACACCCCAAAAACACACAATTAATTGTTCGTATTAGGTAAGTTTTTCAATCACTTCGCTACTTATATTGTCTGGCTGTAGTGAATGAATGACCAATTTTAATGTTATCAGTTAGTAGACATAATTATTTTTCAATCAATCAAATCATTTATTTGTCAAACATAGGTAAAAAATAAGAAAAAAAACCTGACGTTAACGTTTTTTTATAAAATTGAATCTTTTATTCGCTGGATGACCTGTACATTATGTCCAATCCTGTTTATTTTGGAGCTGGTTGTCGAAAATATAAAATAAAATAATCTAGATAATTTAAATCGTCCGTACTCATGAAATTTCGTTAGTCCGTATCACTGTTTTAACCGATTGATATGAATCGTTATAATTTTAAATCATTGACGCTGCTGCCAATATCTCCGTAAGCAAAAATGCACACGAAAACAGCAATTTATTCTTAAAATTCTAGATTTTTTTCTAAAAACACTGCGTAGCAACAATTATTTTAGTCCTTTTGTGAATAACTGTCATTTGGCAAGAGCTAGATAAAAAGCGTATTGGGTTCCTTGATGTGCCGTCTTTTTGTACGGTGGACAGCACATCACTACTGATTTCCAGTTAGTCTTCCTTGCTCTATTGCAAAGAAATTACATTTGGCAAGAGCGAGAGAAAAAGCGGAAATGGGGTAACCTGATGTGCTGTTGACTGTACATTGAGATATTTTTGGTTGACCAGCTAAGCGTGGGACGAGACAATTCAAATAAGCACGAAAATGCAGCTTAGTGGCATTTAGCCTGTATCTCTTTTTTTTACCTCACTCAGCGATAGCGAAAATGACATATTTTTAACTTCATTGTATGGTAAACAAGTGCTTTCACTGGATTCTAAAAATAGAAAGATAACTTCTCGAAGGCAAACCGGTTGTTATATTTTGGAGTCGACCAACAAAACAGTTATTTTTATGACTTTATTCGTCGTTTTATAATTATACTCCGAAGGTAATAGCAGGTGTAGTTTTAAGTATGACGAATAACAGTGAACCTTTCGAGATATAAGCAGCCATCTTTTATTTAGTACTGTTGTTTGTACCAGTACTCCACCTGACCCAGTTGTTATGTAACGTTGAGGTAATAACATTACGATCGGGTAAGGAAACCGAGTATTTTCCTTTTGACAAAACTTTCTAGTAAGCGGAAATGAAACAACAACGTTCAGTAATTTAAACTAAGAATCGGTAAGTTGGGTTCTTTAACATACATACATAGAATACAATAGAAAAACGTTTATTGGTTTTACTTACCTTTCACGAGTTGTATAGGTACATTCAGGATTAACAATTTTAGGGTATGCACCAAAAAGGCATCCGCTCAGCATATTGCTGCATTATGGATTACACACCCATACCACAACGCTGATATCCTGCGGTACCTTAGTACAAAATTAAATAAAAAATACAATTATAAAAAACATACAAAACGGTTGCTCTGCGCAAAGGACAACAAATGACAATCAGGTAGTTATAAACAAGAAACATGTAAACGAAATCAGACAAGATATTGTCAGCAACTTAATGTTAGAAAAGTTTTGTTTTGTTTCAAACACCGCTATCAAATTGAACACAGAATATGCAGTTTAAGTTTACGTTTGAAAATATTTACGGATACATACAGCTTTACAACGCATTAAAATTTGAAGAAGCTCCATCAAGGAAAATAATTGAATTCATTTTATTAAACTAGCTACGAAATGTGGTGGTGTTTGCATGTTGTCAGCTGCAGCAGTCACGTTGTCCCTGGTGGTTGCGAGGTCGGTACCGATCACGTTGAATTTAACGTTCTAACAACTCATCAACAGCCACATGACATCCACTGCTAAACATAGGCATTTTTTACCCCGATGAAATGCTTTACGCATACCCATCCACTGGCGCGCGGATGGGTTATGTCGGACTCTCCACTGGGAAGGTGATAACCCAGTGGCCTACTTACTAAAAACTCAGAGACTCCCTCTCATCGTCCAGTGGGGGAACACGGTAACTTGCGCGAAGCCTTCTAAGCGCTCCAACTGAACAAAGGCCTGCTCTATAGATTTTCAGAGCGAGCGGTTGTAGGCGGCCTGCATCCACCGAACCCTGTGATCTTTATCAAGTCATCTGTCTATCTCGCGGGTGGGCGTCCGACCTACCCCGCTCACACACAATTGTTGTGGTTGTGACACATGGTACCTATGTGTTCCAACTAGGTCCTCAGTTTAAAATAAATAAACCCCTACAAACGTGTTCTGTTTGTGGTATGACTTTGTTACGTGGTATGTTACCACTTTCAATCCAACTGACTTTTGAACAACAATAACTAAATTAAATTGGTTTACTCGTTTGGAAAATGTATCCTATACATTACGCGATTTAATTACCTTATGTTCATGAAATGTGGACGTCGCGAGGTAGGCTCTCGCAGTCCGACATCACCCAATTTCTTTTGATATTTCAAAGCCTGCAAATTTGCCTGAACAGGATGATCATCAACAACGAGAAAGAGTTTCGTACAAATGTCCGGGACCAATTTGAACAGGCTTTGCTTATAAGCGGTAGCAAGCATGTTCCGCGTCACAAATGTTGGTGGCCAAGTTCCGGGACACTGGACAACATGTCAGCGTCATGTTGGAGAAGATTTTGTCCCTTGTTCTCCACTAATGCATCAGCTTTCACTGACAATGTGAAATCCACCCTGTGCATCTATCTGATGAAAATGCCAACTTTAATTGTTATAATTCTAGGTCAGCGCTGAAGTTATTGTAAAGGTCGAATGGCACAAAAAATAAGAATTTACCTGACTTTTATGTTAAAATTGATATTAATATGAATAGAACATAATTATGACTTTATAGCAGTTTATTTAGATTGCATGTTTTTTCGGTTTCTGTGAAGGCTGTGTGTGCTATGTGTGGTTAGCGCTAGAATCGTATGTAGCAAGTGAAATTATGATAAAAGTACATTTTACACAGTTTCATATTTTAACTCTAATCTTCTCCATTTTCAGAGTTAATAAATTACACTCAACCTGTGTACGTGTGGCGGGATGATCCGAACTCCAGACAGAATACCATCAAAGAAATTATAGAACGAGCGACTTCCAAGGAGGACTGGCCTCAAGTAAGTATAGCATCGTTAAAGAAATGTTTAAAAAAAGGTAATTAAAAAAAGACCCGGTTGTATTTCTGTGTAATGTAGAAACCCTAAAGCAAGAAAGTCGGCATACCCAGAAGCAGGTTTAGAAATTTAGATCTTACACAGAAACACAGCCGGGTTTTTAATCTCCTGTTTTTATTAGTTTCCTTTAATTTGATTCAAATGTGTGTCAAATAACCAGTGTCACTTATGCACTAATTACGAGTCCAACGGCACCTATTAAGCTAAAATCCATCGAGCCATTCAGGCTGCAGAGCGTGCCACACACTATAACATACACATACTATTATAACACTCCAAAAAAACGTGGTTGCTTACTATCATATTTGGCCTTATCATAACACAACATAACATACACCCCTGGGTATATCCCAAACGGAGTAGTCAGCGGCACAGTGGTGAACTAAAAATTCAGAAGACCAAATTTCGCCTAGCGAATTTTGAACCAAACGCGGTAAGAGGAGTCTGCCGCCGTTATTTGAGTTGCTATGGTTTTATAACGGTGTTTTCCTTCACCGAAGAATTCCCTTTCGGCCAGACTTGAACTCAAGACCACAAGTTTTGAAAGCCGAAGGGTTTAACCACTAGGCCACAACGCTCTCGATTAGAATCGCATGTCAAAACAAAACTCATTTGCAACTATGTTTTAACGTAGGTAGTAGTAGGTTTAAAAGCAGGTACAAGTTAATTTGTGTACTCGGGTTGCCAAGATACGCTCTGTTTAACACATACACAGTACTAGGTAGGTACATTAGACATCCAAGCCACAGTTAACTAATTATCTTTACCGTTTTTAATTAATTTAAATACCACGTCTTTTTTTTACGGTAGTCATATTTATGAGTTATTGCAGTATTCTTTGGTAGAGCGAATCTGTGAAATATTTTAATTTTTAGCTAGCTAGAGCATGCTAAACATTAGCATTTTCACTTATTTAACCTTCCTACCTGCTGGGCAATAATTATTTTCTATCAGAGAGCATGCTTATTATTATTTACTATTAGAGCATACCGTTTTACAGAGTAGTTTACAGTCGCCACCAGATATAATTTAAGGAGACAAAGTGACCAAATCCTACTTCTGTTGATGAACCCGAGAGGTAATGAATGTTCAGATATAAATGCTAACTTATTGGCCGTGAACCTTTACAGTAGTATTTGATCACCTTGCCTTCTTTAATATATCTAATGACTATTACCAGGCCGACGTACTAATATTTTTAGTTTCACTGATATTATTTTATGTGTAAGTGAAATGTCGGATATCGAGAATACGGTCCGGCCGTTACGCCTCGACCCGGAGGCGCTCGGCCGGGCCGCCTACTAATTTTAAGAGGGCGTCGCGCACAATATCGTGGGCATCCCGGCCGCCCGCTTCGTGGATCGAAGGCGTAACGGCCGGACCCGAAAGTAGAAGAGCACCTAAATAATGTCTGAAATTTCTTTCTTTCAGGTGCTCATCTTCCCCGAAGGAACTTGCACCAACCGGTCGTGTCTGATCACGTTCAAGTCCGGAGGGTTCTACCCTGGGGTTCCAGTCCAGCCGGTCACCATCAGGTACCCCAATGCGAGGGATACAGTCACTTGGACCTGGGAGGGACCGGGAGCGTAAGTACTTAAACTGGTTTTAAGCCTTTTCGTACACAAGGCGACTATCGCAATACAAATTCATACAAAGTCACCAGTCGCTGTCATCAATCGCGCGCGACATACGGTCTCAGAGCGACTGAATATCGCAATTCAAATTCATAGGAGTTTTGTACACAGGTATGTACAAGTTTCATAATAAGGTGAAATTATTTTAAAATGTAACTCAGCTTAGTTCTTTTCACTCAATTCACATTCGCGTAGTTATTGAGTTCCACAAAACGTCAAAATACAATCTCACTTCATATCGATGTGCAAATGCAAAATGCCACCCCAGGATCGAAGTGAGTTTGCAAAATTGCTCTACATATGGCTCATTTTTCAGCACCGCCCACCCAGACGGTTACATGAATTATTTGTGAAACCTTGTGCTGTGTGAGCCATGCCATGACCAGCGTTGTACTTGTGCACGCAATGCGACTAACAAGCAAATAACTTGTGACATAATTGTAATTCGACAACGATGTCATGTTACTAGTTAAGTACATTAGTTGATAATGGATATATAGGTTTTAAAAACGAGTTCACTTAAAATTAGATTATTTCGAAAATCACAATTCATATTATTTATTACCTCTGCCTCTAGAACACCACACAGTTAATGATTTATGACTCCAGCTATGGTATTCCGGTGGGCGCCAAAACTCACTTCGCTCGGGGCGAGTTAACTTTAAAATTCAATTCCTTTGCGACTGTGCTCCCTCGAACAATACATATGCTGGTGGTGGAGTTTTGTGACGGGTCGTTATATTACCACATTGGTTGAAAGGGATGATGGCTGGCTGACACGTCAACTTGTACACTGGTGCTTATTGCCTTAACTTAGCCTAATTCACTGAATTAATTGTCTGCTCTATTTCATTTCATGTAAAAACAATATGACTCTGTTAGTTTCTTTCTTATTCTGTACAGTTATAAAATCCTATTTTAAGAAAGAGTACCTGCTGATCGGTGGTTGTATCGTCAATAGCGATCTCTCCCAGGCAATCTAAAGGTAGGAAGAGTAAATCACTGAGGACTGAAGGAATTGAGGAAAGCAACCTTATTCCTATAGAATTTAAACCATTTCAAAGCAATAAGACAGTGTTGATATTTTTGGACATAATTAAAGGTTCAGATGTTGATTGTACAGCTCATTATAGGTATTATATAACTGGCGACCTGCCCCGCTTCGCACGGGTGCAATAGGATGTTATTATACATGTAAACCTTCCTCTTGAATCACTCTATCTATTAAAAAAAACCGCGTCAAAATCCGTTTAAGGTCACAGAAAGCGACTTTGTTTTATACTATGTAGTGATACATTTAAGAATTGCAATCCCAGGTTGATATGCGGGATTGGTACAACACGCGCGGGATGACGCATCCCTAATAAAATATTACAGAACCAAATTCAACCTGAAGGTTTTACAAAACAAGTTACATAGCTATAGGTACTACTTTTTTTATATCATGATTAGTTTTCCAACAAATTTTAATGAATAAGTTGTTAATCCTCACAAAAAGTATTAGTATTTTTGGTCTAAGTAATCGATCTTTTCGTATGCTTGTTTTAGAATAAAAAGGACGGTAATTTGAGCGAAGCCTTCTACACGTAGAAACGCGTTACCCCGAAACAATGGGTTTATTTATTCATTTAAGCACACCAACAGCAAGATGTATACAATAATTGCATAAACATACAATGAGCTTCGTTCTTACACATCAACATAAGTGGGCTTATTTCCTTATAAGGGATTGACCTCTTACTGAAATACCATAACCCTTCTCTATTGTTAAATGGCTTCAACCAATTTCAGACTGAAACTCCTGTGGCTGACCCTGACGCAAGTTCACAGCTCGTGTGAGATCGAGTTCCTGCCAGTTTACTACCCCAGCGAGGAGGAGAAGAGGGACCCTAAGCTGTACGCGAGGAACGTTAGGGATGTTATGGCTAAGTATGTCTTATTTATTCATTTGAACACCAACAAGGTTACATCAAAACAAGACAAAGATAGCATAACATGGAAAATAGGTCTTCTGTGCTATTAGATCAATTGGTCACTCTTATCTGGTATCAAACCGGGTCCAAATTATATAATTGTAACAACCAACCCGTTTACGGCAGTAGGCTAGCCCGAGCCCGAACGAGCCATACTCCAACACGCGAGCTCAGTGCGGATTGTTGGAGGAGTGTAAGGTTAATGAGCAACCTTAATGTCAGATGTTATCAAGCCGCCCTAAGGCCTCTGACCAAGCTAAATGACTGACATATAGCGACGTCAACCGGGACCAACTGTTTAACGTGCCTTCCGAAGCACGGAGATGCTCAAAATACACATCACTAAATTTCGGTCGGGGTCACCCATCCCATTTTCAACCCGGCGTGTGTTGCTTTACAACAGCGATCATCGCCGATCACTGTCACAACTGCGCAACGAGCACCTCAGCGAGCGTATGAGCGTATTTATTTATTGATTTATTAGGTCACCAATAAGACTTACTCTAATACCAGGATGCTAATGATCCAGGATTCCAAATTTTAACAACAATAATGCTAAATGAAGCCTTACTTATAGGTAACAGCGTATGTTATATTACAATCCTCTTCACAGGGCTCTTGGAATACCAGTGCTGGACTACACCTACGACGACTGCAAGCTGATTGCCCGAGCCAAGCAGCTTGGCATACCTAATGCTGCAGCAGCCAGGGAGATCAACGAAGTCAGAGGACAGCTCGGGTAAGTCACAAGACTTTTACAAGGTTGAATCATGGTTGAAATCACAAACTCACGCAAACAAAAATATATTGGGTGGGGAGCCAACGATATTTAAAAGAGATGATACGTTATGTCAGTACTGATGCGAAGTCGACAATTGTCGCCTTGCGTACGTACCCATAATTTGACCGTGTGTGTAGTATGATTATTTACTAGAACGTAAACGAGACAGATACATGTTGAGCACTGTCGTCTCAAACGGTCAATGCTTTGCTCAAGTGTTCAAATGCCACTTTCTTTACCAAGTAACCTATCTACGTATTATTATAATATCATGGCCCCACCCCTACTTTCTTTTGACTATTACAAATTTCCAAGGTCAACAAGTCTGTACCATCAGGTGAAGACTTGTCGCAGAGTGTCCTATTACGCACAGATCAAATGGGAGGTCATAGGGTTGGATAAATTAGTCATGGACCAATTTAGGGGAACTGATTATGGAGACTTTTTTAAAGCCACGGGAAGCTTTTTAGGCCAGCCCCCTGACAAGTCGTCTTGGTTTGCCAGATCTTCCGTACTGCTTCGGAGGGGGCTACTAGTGGGGTCCTAATTTATTTATTTATTTATTTATTATATAAGGCACAACAATGAGATTGGTACAAAAGGCGGACTAAATGCCGAAAAAGGCATTTCTACCAGTCAACCACAGGGCTAAGCAGAAAAATATATTTGGCGGTGCAACAGTGTTTAAAAAGAATGACAATATGTAGGTATAGAAAATAAAAATAAAAAAACAAGCGATCAATAGTACATTGTTATCCTAGGGGTGAAAGTAACTTATTTAGTCCCGGCGCCAATAGTTCGAGGGACTAAATAAGTCTTTCACCCGAGGTAAACACTGTGCTTTTCATTACAAATACGAGGAAAGTAAAAATAAAAACTTGAATTAATTCATGAAGATCGAATTGCCGCTTTCCCGCCTATTTTGTTTGTTTTTTTTCTGTGGCCGGCCAGCTATTCAGCCATTATTTTTATTTTCATCATTGGAAAAATGGTAAATACATACTTTGCTCAAAGCTAAGTTATTTCAAAGATATTGTTGAAACTTAATTATAATAAAGTTATTTAAAAAATATATATTCTCTAATCAATACTTAACTTTAAGTTATTTCAATTTTACATCGTGGCTGTATAGAAAGTTGGAACATGGTTCAATAGTTAAGTGAAAAAGAACTAGTTTTTTTTAAATAATATGACAGCTGTCAGTTGAAAGTGATTCTCCCTAGGGATGAAAAGTATTACTTTCAGCCCGCTTCTCAGGTCACTAATGACCTACTTTCAGAGTATGAGTAATGAAAAATAATTGAAACTAGAACTGAATTTGAACAATAAAGATTTTAATGAGAAACACGAATAACTATTTAAACATATAACATAAATGATAAAATACATATAGTAAATTAAGATAAGAAAATAATTCTTCTTTGCAATCATTGCAGACTGGAGCGATCCCAGCTAGAGCTCCACCTCGCAGCGCAAGGGTTGCAGACTCGCTCCCGGTGGGTGACGCGGGAGGAGTTCGCGGCGAGGCTGGGTGTTCCGAACGACCATCGCACGCAGAGGCTTTTCGATATTTTCGTGAAGGTACGTCTACTGCAAAGGCAAAAGGATTTTGGTGCCTTTTCTGTATGCGCTGTTACATCAAACAAAACTATTTCATATGTCCAGAATGATCTGTTGAACAAGTTTTTGCAGGAAACAAAAAAAAGCTGTTTTAGTTCAAATTTGAAAAAAAAACTACTTGTGCCTCAGTTCCGACTACGTTTGTAGGCATAGTTATAGTCGGATTAACTATACCTTTGTCGGCCTTGTATTTTGCAGAATAAAATTGTTGGATATCTATTTATTGTTGTTTTGTGAGAAAAAAATGATATTTTCAGTTTTATTTATCTCTATATATAAAAATGGATTGCTGTTCGTTGGTCTCGCTCAAACTCTGGAATGGCTGGACCGATTTGGCTAATTTTGGTTTTGAAATATTTGTAATGGTCTAGGGAAGGTTTAAACGGTGAGTAATCATGAGAAAATGTTGGGAATATAGTTAAAATCACAATTTTAGTTTCCTCTTGTAAATGTTACCACCAGTCACGTGACACTAAATATTTGACAACAGAACGAAGTCTGTTGGGACAGCCAGTTAATAATTAAAGCCCAAAATGATAATATAAAAAACCTATCAATATTTTCTAGCGGTCAAGTGATCTGGTCTATTTCCCGGACTACCTGGTCAGCGCGTGTTTCCTGTCGCTGCAGCACGCTCCATTGACACAGCTGTTGTCTCTTGCTTTCAAGGTCAGTATTACAATCATCTAACCTAACATCTTATCATCATCATTAGTAGAAACTAACCCCCTAGGTAACGGCAGCAGGAGGTGTTGGGAATGAGGAGGTTAGCTGGTCCGTTTTCCTCCCACCATAGACGATGAGAGGGAGTCGTAGGGTTTTTAGTAGGTAGGCTACTGGGTTATCACCTTCCCAGTGGAAAGTCTGACAACTCAACGCCCCCCGGTTGACAGGTATTCGTAATGAATTTCCCGTACGTACAAAAAAGGGGCAGTTAAGAATCCCTGGATCGGTCCACCCCTAACGAAAACTACAAACGCAGTGTGGGCAAAGGCAAGTTACAGAGGCGTTCGCACCAACCTTCACATAGCCTCATGCTGCCGACATAAGAACCGTTGTGCAATATTTTTGTAAAGGTTGATGCGAACGCCTTATACAACGGCACATCTGGTGATCAGCTCTTACCTAATAAACATAAATAAATATAACTCGACTCGCTAAGGGGCAGGCCTACTGCTGGTGTCCCGATTGTCTTTTTATTAGTGTTTTCCATTAGCATAGGTTAACCGCAAGTAATTTAGTTTAGTAACCACTTGCTTAAATGTATTAAGGTTACCATAGCATATGAATACATGAATAAACCGGACATTCAGCGCCATCTAGCCCCAAATGCAATTAACTGCTTGTGCTATAGGATACCAGACAAAGGAGTAAACATATAAAATACTTTTTATTTTTTGTGAATACATACATAACATAAATAGGAAACACTCAGACAGAATACAAACGACATGTGCATGCACACAAATGTTTGTTATTTGCGAAGATCGAATTGACCTTTGGTTTAAGTAGCCAACTTTCCAACTATTACAACAAACCCGTTAAATATATCCTTATGTAAAATTATATTAGAATAAAAAAGAGGTAGATATGTGATGTCAGTAATCCGAAGTTGTAAAATTGACCCCTAGCATACGTACCTATAATTTGACCGTGTGAACAAGACAGTAATATTTACTAGAGCGTAAACGAGACAGATGCATGTTGTGCAGTGTCGTCGCAAACCGTAAACACAGTCAATGCTTTGCTTAGGTGCACTAAAGTTCTGATTTTGGGTGCCACTTTTTAGCACAAGTAATCTACTTCTTTTTCATAAAATATCATTGCTTATGAAAACACTTCTATGTTTTAATTCCAGTTATACGACAGCAACCGCACAGGGCGACTGAATCTGAACAGCTTTGAAGAAGTGGCGACGCGCTGCCTCGGGCTCTGCCAGGAAGACGCCAGGAACACCTTCAGCCAGGCAGACCTGGACGAGAAGGGATACCTTACATACGGTAAGTGCTAGCCATTTTAACCGACTTCAGAAAAGAGGAGGTTATCAATTCGACTGTATAATTTGTTAGATATAATGGTGTTTCCAACTGATTGGAAAAAATAGTTGATTGTTAAGTTGTTGAAGAATATGTATTTTTTCATTACTCATACTCTGAAAGTAGGTCATTACTGACCTGAGAAGCGGGCTGAAAGTAATACTTTTCATCCCAGGGAGAATTACTTTCAACTGACAGCTGTCATATTATTTTTTTAAAAAACTAGTTCTTTTTCACTTAACTATTGAACCATGTTCCAACTTTCTATACAGCCACGATGTAAAATTGAAATAACTTAAAGTTAAGTATTGATTAGAGAATATATATTTATTAAATAACTTTATTATAATTAAGTTTCAACAATTTCTTTAAAATAACTTAGCTTAGAGCAAAATAATTACCATTTTTCCAATGATGAAAATAAAAAATAATGGCTGAATAGCGGACCGGCCACAGAAAAAAAAACAAACAAAATAGGCGGGAAAGCGGCAATTCGACCATCATGAATTAATTCATGTTTTTATTTTTACTTTCCTCGTATTTGTAATGAAAAGCACAGTGTTTACCTCGGGTTCAAGACTTATTTAGTCCCTCGAACTATTGGCGCCCTCACTTCGTTCCGGGCGCCAAACCCCGTCTCGGGACTAAATAAGTTACTTTCACCCCTCGGATAACAATGTACTATTTTGTTTTTTTTTGTTTTTTGTGCTTTTTTTGTTTATATTTCTTTGCCTTTTTTTTTTAATAAGCTTGAAATAATAATATTAAACTTCGTTTTATTATTTTGAACCTTATTTACTTCAATTTTGACCATCAGAAGCCCACATTTTAGCCGCAAATTGTACAGTGAACACAAAATAGGTAACCTCTCTTAACCCCGTTTTGTGACCTTATAAAATCCTAGGAGATTAAACCACACAGCGCCTTTTAGCGCCAAACTAAGCAACTAAATGCTTGTACTATGGGGTACTAGACAACGGATAGCTAAACTTACTTAAATACTATATTTTTAGTTAATACGTACTTAATATACAAAGGAAACATCCAGACCAGTACAAACGGACATGTTCATGCATACAAATGTTTGTACTGTACGGGGATCGCACCCGCGACCACTAGTGTAAATAGCCCACTTCTGAACCATTACACTAAATGATCTTCTAATTTATTGTTGCAGATGAATTCATATCCTTTGCCCAGAAGAAGCCAGATTTCGCGTTCGTATTCGCCACTGATCCAACGCAACAAAAGCCGAAGACTCAGTGAGGGTCACCTGTTCACATCCCGACTGTCTGCAGCCAAGTACAGGTGCCTTTAGAAATAAGTGACCCATATCGCGAAGGTTTATCTACTGAGATGGGTCACTTAAGTATGAAGGCCCTACCATGAGCATTTCAAGAAATGCTAGGTGAGTTAAGATTGTTGAATATAAACACTCGATTTGATTCTAAATGAGGCAATGTAAGAATCATATTGAGCTTATACATTTGTGCACTAAACACTAAGTACTATGGTTGATTCATGCTCCGAGTTTTACTGACGTATCGTAAAAACAAAAGATGTTAGGTATTTGGTAAAATCTCTTGTTGTACGAATCCGAATTCGAGTTCGGAATGAGTCTGCTGAAATATTCTGACATCAAGCGTTTAAGAAAAACCAAAAATGAATTCGAATGTGAAATGAGTTTACAGAATAACTCTACTCTTTAGTAAATTATTTGAGATTTATCGGCATTGTTCGTTATTAATTTTAGGATTCTGTTAAAGACAGTTACCGTAACTATTTGAACTTAAATACTTCTCCTTGACCTGTTATTTTAAATTCGTGAAATTTTAACATTTAGGTATTGAGTGGAAAAACTATATTACTTTTATTATTTATATTATAAGATTACCTACTAAAATACGCGTTAGCGTCGGTGCAGCATTATCTTATAACATCACATTTAAGAAGTGCAAATCTGCTAAATTTCACACCTAATTATTTTGTGAGAGCCGTGAGACCAACAAGGGGTTAATTCAACTTGATGAAATTAAAACCTTATCCCGAATTCACAAAAGTTAATAAAGGTAAACACGTCTTTTGACTCATGTAATGCCGTCCCCTAAATTGTCTATAGAACTGAAAGTGATAGCTATCTCGTGAGAGCTGCTCAACTTCTATTGCCATTGCTGAATTCGGGAGTAAGAGTATAAAATAACTAAAAGGAGATTATGCCAAATGAGACTAGTAAAGCAAGTAAAATAAATATGACTGACATTAGGACTTTGTATAATGAGTACATATAAGAATGACGACGTACAGAAGGAAACGAATGAATGGCTGAAGGAATTTTATTTATGAAGACAGTATATGGGGCACCAAGGTCCATGGGTTAACCTTTCATGGGGCTCTGTCGATATATTTTTAACTATTCTTTATCACTCTGGAAGACGGTCCATAACTAATAAAAAATCCACATGCTCTGCCCTATTGAGGTCTAAGCGCTGGAGGAAGAGGTACCAGTCCTTAGTATGTAAAATGTATGGCTGACTCCTCCTGTTAAGAAAAACTCAAGTTTTTCAAAACATTAAGACGAACACAGACTATTTTTTTTACTATCTCATCCTCTCACCAATTTACTGAAAGAAATCTCTTTTAGAGGGAGGCTAACATACCTGGACTTGTGTTTTCCTTTTTTTATTGTAATTGTGTGAGAACGAATAACTAAATGAAAAGGGGAGGAATTATTCTATCGATTGTCTACAAGTACTCCATAATCTATGTCTTCGAAAAGTTTGCTCATGAAATGATAAATTCCCTTTGTTATCAATGCACTGATTTAATTACTTAGAGTACGACAAACGTTTTCGGGGTGTAAAACGTGTTGCTTAATCGATATTAGGTACAGCGAATGATTTACAATTATTTAGGTCAATTTTTATTTCTAAATGCTGCAGCTAAGTAGAGCATAGTTATTAGAAATAAAATTATTAGAATTAAGTTAAATCTGCAGACAAAGGAATGTGAATGTAGGGTTACTGAAATGTATTTAGAATAAGTGTAAAAGTTAACAGTGAGTTGTATTTTTGTCACTTAAAAAAAGCGACTTGTAAACATGCTTGTTTGTTACAAATGACAAAACTTTGTTGTAAAGAGGAACTTAAATACGATTTGTTCAACAAGAAGGGAAAATTGTTTGTTTCCTCTCTATTAACTACTCAAAATATAGTTTAATAAAATAATGTTTTGAATCATTGAGACTTTGTCAAAGAAAAAGGTTAATTAAGCTCCAACTTTTAGTTTTTGCCTTTTTTATCACAATTTAGTGAAAAGATAATAAACCGTTTGTTTTCCTATACATTCTTCCCAGTCAGAAATGGAAAGACTTGAATTTATATGGTCAGTAAAATTCAATTCTAATTTTATTCAGTAACGCCTATTCATATTATTTTGGTTAAAAAAAATGGTTTTGCGATTATCTGATCACTAACTTATAATAATAACACTTACATTATTAGGGAGAGAGTTGTTTTAACAATCGTAAAATACTCATTGAAATACGAGTAAAGCTCGTAGCACACTAGGCAAGCACGGCAACGGCTCTAAACCAGCAATTATCTTGCTATTCAAATTTGAACCTTAAGCTGTAACGCGAGCTGCAAGTTGAGTGTTATAGTAGCGCGGCGGGCGCACTGACAGCTCGTCGTTGATTTCCTCTTTTATTATTGCAAAATACATTTTTTAATCACATTTTAAGGTTCGAATTTGAATGACAAGATAATTGCTGGGTCTGGGTAGCGATACACAACCGAGTTACTGCCGCACTCAGTGACGTCAATTCACGTTAATGGTTTAATAGCGTCCAAATTCCATTTTTCGAAAGAGACTTTATAACAAATAGCATAAAGAACTTTTCAGAATGTAAAATTTTGACTCTAATGAACCATTAACGTTAATTGACGTCTCTGAGTGCGGCGGTTATCGTACGATTAGGTTACTTTCATTTAATTTTAGCAGATCGCTTGTTCAGCGAAAGTGCTTGAATTTTGTATGTGATGAAGCCAATGGCACCTAGTACTTATAGACCAAATAATACAGACATCTCCCACATTAAAATATGGAATTAAAGTTTATTGAAAATTACCAGATCGTACGATAACTCGGTTCCGAATCGCTCCAGAGCCGTGAGCTACCTTTTCATAGCATGCATTATTTTTGTGCTACGACATTTGGAAATAAAACAACTTTACGGATTTTTCTCGCGGTCTCTGTATAGCGGAATTCCTATAGTTGTTTAATTTCGATGTATAGTGTTTGCGTTAATATTAGAAAACAATGCTACGACATTTGTTTTAAAATCTTATTCGCCATTGTTATTTAATGTGATAATTTTAAGTTTTAGCAGTTATTCATAAAATGTACAAATATTTGCACTTTAGCTCATTCTGAATGAGATTTTCCTTTTTTTGTTAAGTATTTTGTTTTAAAATTTTGCTTTGTTGTCTAATTTTATTGTGTGCGCTTTATTTATTCCTAGATATAGATACCTACATGTAAATAAATCAGTATTTGCTTTTATATGATGAGTTGTAGTTATAAATAAGAGAAAGCCTTGCTATTCTTAAACGCCGTCTTGTAAAATGTACTTATTTTAAGGGAAATACTAATAAAAAACTTATGTATTCACCTAGTTGTAGTTATAGTTTTAATGTAAAACAACTAGGAAACAAGTCAATGTTTAGCATATTTATTTGAAAAATGACATTGAATTAAGTTTTGAAAAATGTAAAAGATTTTTTTTTATTAAACTTTTCCACCTTATGTCACACTAGGTGGAATCCCACATTTTTTTGTTATTGACTGTCATTTAGTGCTGATACGATTAGCGAACTAGCACTTACGTAAGTACTTAGTTAAAAACGTACCAAATTACTGACAAGTTTTTATTTGTCTTCCTGTTTTTTATTATTTAAGGTCTTCCTGAGTTATTAACAACCTTTGACGACGGTTAGGTAATTAAGTATTTTTATCAATCATTTTTAACTACAAAACCGTCAATTTATACCAAGATTTACAATCTATATAGGACCCACTGTATTAAAATATGCTGACATAAGTTTGTTTGGTGGTTAGCAGTTTTTTTTATTTTATGTCGTTTTCAGTGTATTTTTTTGATTTGTCCGTTTTCGAAATAATAATTAAGGCATTGTTATTTTTACATTCCTGTGTTGTTGTTAAGGTATTAATTTAATTGATGTACCTACCTAGTTGGTTGGTTATAATTATTCTATTATTCTTATCTGAAATAAATTGATTTCAATCTAAACGGCCATTTAATTTATTTATTCTAAACAGCTTTTGTCGCTGGAACTATTACAACTACAGATATCACTGGAAACTATTCCACATAGCGCCATCTAGCCTCAAATTAAGCAAGCTTGTAAGATTGCTTGTACTATGGGATAATAGACAACAGATTAACTAACATACATGAATACTATTTTGACGACCGGTTTGGTGTAATGGTCAAGAAATTGGCTAGTACACCAAAGGTCGCCGGTTCGATCCTCACACACAGTACAATAGAGATCTTCTAATGCTCCGGGACCTATGCCATCAAAAATACCAAAAATGGCATTCCGTCAAAAAACTGTTAAACAGCAATTAATAACCCAGAAATCATAAAATCAGGAAGCCAAAATTGTTCGAATTGAATTACGACACTGCTCGCGAGGGGGCGCCTGGGCGGTACAGACAGATCTTGAAGTCCGTATTTCACAGAGCGGTACGTATGGTTGCCAACCATATATACTGTTTTAAACAGTATTATACTGTTTTTCGCCAAATGATACTTTTTGCTGTTGATCAAAAATAAAGGACACGAAACACTGTTCAGCTTATTACGTGTAAAAGTACGAAAAGCTTTAAAAAATATATATTTAAAACAATAAATGAATAAAATACTGTTCATTTTAGTGAAATACAACTACACAAAATTATAGGATAATAACAACAAATGCGTTTTATGAAACGTTTTTAATCTTCAGCTCAAATAACACATTTATGTTAAGACAGTTCAGAACAAAAATTAGAGAAGCTCAGTTAAATTGTTTTATATCGATTCTGTTAAATTGGTAGTTCAGTTATAAATTAATAATAGATACTGAATCCCCGTGAAGAAGCCTATGTATATTTTTAAATTTCAAAAAAACGAAGTTCCATGTTGGAAGAAATGTGTGATTTGCCGTAAAAAATGTGCTTGGCAGAGATTTAAAACGTGTGCATGGGAAATTCAGCCGTAATAGAAAATGGGCTTTGATTAAAACGGAAAGAGGAAGATACGTTGCGTTCTTACTTTGCGAATTACAAATTGAGGTATGACAATTCTCAGGCCTGAAACTGCGTTACGCGGACGCGGGCGTGGGCTCATACAAAAAAAACCCGCGGCGGGGCCCGCGACGGGTCCATTCTGTATGAACCCGCGTCCGCGTAAGGCCCGGCGCCCACTATCGGCATCGGCAGGCCTCAGGATTTTAGGTGGCAATTAGCAATATACTATAACATAATGGCAATAAAGCAGAAATTTCCGTGATATGTGGTCGTAATACAAAAATAGAGGCTGCTGTATCGGCAGCCTTGAGCATGCTTCAGATAGTGTGCGCTTGCATGTAGGATGCCGAGGGATCCTTTTCCTTGCCGATGCCGATAATGGGCGCCGGGCCTAACGCAGTTTCAGGCCTCACAATGACATATGAATGACGAATTTGTAAGGTACCTTTACAAAAAGCAATATGGGGTGTACCCATTTTACGCTGATGCACCTAAATTTGTTTATTCTGGGAATGGTGGGATATAACGAGTTGCGAGTGCGAAGGGGATTGGCTTTGGCATTGTACGTCTTTAAAGTGTTTAAAGGAAAGATAACCAACGCTACACTGCTGGGTCAGATAGGACTATGGGTACCCGATAACTACGTGAAACGTCGACGCAAGCCGCAGTTGCTGGCCGTGCCGCGGGGTAGGACGCACCTTATCAATAAAGCTCCTCTGACGCCCACGCTACGTGCTCTAAATAAAATTGCAGAGAAGATTGACTTGTTTCACTGTTCTCTGTGTGAATTCACGAAGATAACGTTATATGTATTGTGTTACAGCGTATAACTGTAATAGGCATGATGACTGTATTTTTTTTTTGTTTATTATCGAAAGACCTTACATTTATGTAAACAATCCTCAAAGAATCACTTCATCTGGATCAATACCACCAGAGATATCACAATTTGAAATGCACAATTTTTGGACTTGCCCAAAAACGCTCCATACAAAAGCGACAGTGACGTCACTATCGCTGTCACTTTTGTATGGAGCGTTTTTGGGCAAGTCCAAAAATGTGCATTTCAAATTGTGATATCTCTGGTGGTATTGATCCAGATGAAGTGATTCTTTGAGGATTGTTTACATAAATGTAAGGTCTTTCGATAATAAACAAAAAAAAAATACAGTCATCATGCCTATTCTGATGGGGGATTCAGGAATATTGTTTTGTTATTCTTTTGTTTTTTGTATTAGCTCTTCTATTGTATTGTGCCCGCCTGTAAAGATAGATGTAAGCTTAGATGAAATAAATAAATAAATAATGAGTCGCTGTCTAATAACGGGGCCGTTGGACCTAATTTTGCAACTTCCGCTGTTCCTGCTAGCATGTCGAATACTATGCCTAGAACCTTTACTATCGCATTATAACTCAATAGGGTAGACGACTATGATGCATTTTGCGTGTTATTTTATGTTTACCAAATAAAATCATTAAAATCAAATGGATTTGTGAAACCACAATCAAGATTTGATTCAGTATGAAGCCACAATAGGCCTTCAAAGTTGGGTGGGCAAGTCCATTTCAAAAGTATACATATTTTGTAAAAAAATAATACCATTTTCAAACAGAGACTATTAGGAAGCAATTTTGTTAAGATACCATTTTCATAAACGCAATATTTAATATAGCTGTCGTACAAACTTCTTACGCGCTCCTTATAACTACGTTGGTGTGACGTCATAATTTAGGACACGTTTGAATGGAGCGTTTTTGGGCAAGTCCAAAAATGTGCAATTCAAATTGTGATATCTCGGGTAGTATTGATACTATAGCAGTAATTCTTTTAGGATTGCGTTCATAAATGTAACGTCTTTCGATAGTAAACAAAAAAAAATTACAGTCGTCTAGCCTATTGTAAGTATTCTTGCAAATGAATGTTTTGTTTGTTTGTGGCTGTATTCCTCTTTCTGTTTCAATCTAAGATGGTAGTTGACTATGTCGTGATTGAATCCTAGATAGGCGGAGTTGGCTCAGTCGTATTAGAATCAACGTCGGTCTGATTCTGGACAGTCGTAGTTGAATTATCTTCGGGCGTAGGCAGGAAAGTCGTAGTTGAATTATCGTCATCTAAAAATGAATCTGTGCTGTTCGTATCTGTATCGTTGAGGGTTGTTGTAACTGTGGTTCTCCTCCTCCTTCGAGTAGTAGTCCTTGACCTTCTTTGTCGTGTAGTCGTCATCATGGGTATAGGTATCGTTGGAGCAATGACAATTGTTGCACCGGGCTCTCTGTGTTTAAGGGTCAGATCGTGCAGGTACCAGATTCTCTCGACCATATCGTGGGCGTCAACGTTAGCAGCAAGAATTTTCTCGTAAATAATCAAGAACCATAAGAAATGGGTGTCTGGTAGAGTGAGTTTGATCATCGAAGTATATAAAGCTTCGATTTTCAGGGTGATTTGCATCAGAGCTCCGTAGAATAACGCGACATTAAAAGCTATATCATTAGCGTATTTTTTTCTGAAGCGTCTCGTTTCTTGTAATCGCTCCCTGAAAGGATAAATTGAAATGCATTTAATTGCTGTAAAGGCAATGATTTTATAATAAAAATAAGTTACTTGTGCTAAAAAAAGTGGCATCCGAAATCAGAACGTATTTTTACATGAATAAAGTAAATTATTCATGCGTACTATTTTTAAGCGGCGGATTAGGATCCAAAATATTAGAAATAGTACACTGTTACCCTAGGGGTGAAAGTAACTTATTTAGTCCCGAGACGGGGTTTGGCGCCCGGAACGAAGTGAGGGCGCCAATAGTTCGAGGGACTAAATAAGTCTTTAACCCGAGGTAAACACTGTGCTTTTCATTACGAATACAAGGAAAGTAAAAATAAAAACATGAATTAGCTAAAGGAAAAATGAGAAAAAAAAATGAAGATCGAATTGCCGCTTTCCTGCCTTATTTGATTGGTTTTTTTTCTGTGGCCGGCCCGCTATTCAGCCATTATTTTTTATTTTCATCATTGCAAAAAGGTTAATATTATGCTCAAAGCTAAGTTATTTTAAAGAAACTGTTTAAACTAAATTATCATAAAGTTATTTGAAAAATATATATTCTCTAATTATTACTTAACTTAAAGTTATTTCAATTTTACATCGTGGCTGTATAGAAAGTTGGAACATGGTACAATAGATAACATATTATGTGAAAAAGGACTAGTTTTTTTTTAATAATTTGACAGCTGTCAGTTGAAAGTGATTCTCCCTAGGGATGAAAAGTGTTACTTTCAGCCCGCTTCTCAGGTCAGTAATGACCTACTTTCAGAGTATGAGTAATGAAATAGTACATTGTTATCCGAGGGGTGAAAGTAACTTATTTAGTCCCGAGACGGGGTTTGGCGCCCGGAACGAAGTGAGGGCGCCAATTGTTCGAGAGACTAAATAAGTCTTTAACCCGAGGTAAACACTGTGCTTTTCATTACAAATACGAGGAAAGTAAAAATAAAAACATGAATTAACTGAAGAAAAAATGAGAAAAATAAATGAAGATCAAATTGCCGCTTTCCCTCCTATTTTTATTGTTTTTTTTTTCTGTGGCCGGCCTGCTATTCAGCCATTATTTTTTATTTTTATAATTGGAAAAATGGTAAATATTTTGCTCAAAGCTAAATTATTTTAAAGAAATTGTTTAAACTAAATTATAATAAAGTTATTAAAAAATATTATGTACCTATTCTCTTATCAATACTTAACTTTAAGTTATTTCAACTTTACATCGTGGCTGTATAGAAAATTGGAACATGGTTCAATAGTTAAGTGAAAAAAAACAAGTTTTTTTTTATAATTTGACAGCTGTCAGTTGAAAGTGATTCTCCCTAGGGATGAAAAGTGTTACTTTCAGCCCGCTTCTCAGGTCAGTAATGACCTACTTTCAGAGTATGAGTAATGAAAAATATGTTGTGTTCTTCACGTATCGATTATGTCACTGATTCAGAATCGCCCCAATCAGTCCAAGCGAATACAGTGTCGAGAAAGTAACCCTTCTTCTTTGCGTGGCGAGGGGGTTTAGTACCAGTGGTAGGGTGGAACCGCTGGGAAACCCAGAGAACTCAGGCATACAAGGGCGACACATTGGGTTGCGGGACCAACCGACGCCGGGTCGAGAATAGGATGGGTGACCTCCCCGACTGAAATTTAGTGATGTGTGTAGTTTTGTGAGCATACCCCTTCTTCGAAAGGCAAGTGGAGTGGTTTGATAATATCTGCCAGCAAGTTGACACACCTCCAACAATCCGCGCTGAGTGAATTGAGTATAACCTCACCTCATAGTTGAAGTGAGGCTTGTGTCCAGCAACGACACGTGCCACTACTGCCTCTATATTCAAAGGCTAGTTTTTTTTGAGTTACATAAACATAAACGGCCTATATACGTCCTACTTCTGGGCACAGGCCTGACCTCAACTATGAGGTGGAATGAGCCATACTCCAACACGCGGGCTCAGTGCAGATTGTTGGAAGGGTTGGTGTTAGTGAGCAACAATATGTCAGATGTTATCAAGCGACCCTAGGGCGTCTGACTAGGCTTAACGACTGACATCTGGCGATGTCAACCCGAAATACACATCACTAAATTTCGGTAGGGGTGGTCACCCATCCCATTTCCAACCCGGCGTGTGTTGCTTTACAACAGCGATCGTCGCCGATCACTGTCACAACTGCGCCACGGGCACCTCTTTTTTGAGTTACCTAAACCTAAAGGCCAAAACACACAGCGGGCGCGGCGTGGCGTGTCGCGACGACTGCGCGATGTTGAACGAATCGCGACGCTACCGCAAAGCGACGCGACCGCAGCCAGGCCACGTCGTGCTGCAGTCGCGTCGGCTGCGTGGCTTGACCCTAAGAACATCATCATCAGCCTGTTGCAGTCCACTGCTGGACATAGACCCTAGGAACAGAGCGAACTAACTGAACATTCGATACCTGGTGGCATAAATAGATTGTTTCATCATATCCAGCGCAATATCCATCATATTCCTGGACTCTTGTGTGCCTACTTTCCAGGCTGGGTTTCTTCTGTAAACATGTTGGTATTTGTTTTTGGCTCTATTTATCAGTTTTTTAACGTTATCCGCATCCAGAACAGCGATGTCCAGGTTGTCTGCGTGGTCATCGGGGGCGTGGCCCTTGATGTAATTGAATACTGCGCCAGTGTATTCAGCCTTATCCATGAATTTAGATAAAAGGTCATCCAAGACATCAGCTTTGGGTACTGGTTTTCCAGCCAAGCCTTTATTCGGAGCCTTCAACTCCACTACCATACCTGAAATGCATAGTGCTCTGAGTGACATGTAGTCAGTAAGTGAGAGTGACGAGTCGAATCCCTTATGTTAATTTGTTCGCATATTTTTTAAAAACAATATGAAATTAGTAATATCACAACAACAGAATTAGGCTCGAATTTACAAACGCCAATCAGATCATTCGATGAAGTAATTAAGCAATTAGTATAATCAAACGCTCAACTTTAATGGAATTCACAAACGTTTTTAAGCAGTTTTCTACCGTGATTAGCTAAACATCATTCAGATATTTATTTTCTTTTACTTCCTTAATTGTCTGTTAAGCTTCGGTTGACTGGTAGATAATGCCACTATGAATTAAGTCCGCCGTTACAAAACGTTACGTATGCTGATGGTTTTTTTATAAAGAATAAGTAGATAAATAAATTTATTTATCTACTTATTCTTTATTTATACTCACAAAGAATATGCAAGACTGTAAGTATTTTTATCATTTCTATTACTGCATTCTCAAATTACAGATTAGAACTTAGATAGATATCGAAAAATAATTAAGTGAGTAGATAACGCTGTAAAGTAATCGATGGTTTTAATTATTTCTTGATACTACCTATTAAACTGGTGCAATAAAAGTAGTAAATAAATGGCAATAATGAAATCCATACAAGAATGCGGAAATAACTTTGTGTGTTTTTTTTATTAAAAATGGGTTTGCGTTTGACCTCAGACTCACCTGATGGTAAGCGATGACAAGGCCGAAGGTGGAACACGCTTACCCAGAAAATGTCTATTCAGTCATGCCTTGAAGACTCCAAGGTTGTATGTTCCCGGAAACACAGACGCAGGGAGAGCGTGTGTGTGCGTCTGAAACGTTTTCCCGCTTAGACTATTTTATTTTATTTTTTTATAGTGGTCTTCAAGATGACCTCACTCCACCTGATGGGAAGCAGCCGTAAGGTCCAGATATGGGGTTGACAAGCAGAGTAATGGACAACTACTTTGCTGGTCAATCTTATTTTGAAGGCCTGCATAAATGCCGTTTCACGCCCCGCTTAAAAAACCCGGGATTGTAGGAAGAAGGAAACACATGCGCTGTTAGAGCGTTCCACGTCTGGATAGCACGACACAGGAACGAATCACTTGACCAATTTTAATCACACCCAACTAAGTTATACTTACTTTTGGAAAGGACATAGAATAGTTTTTATCGCAAAAATGTAGCGACAAAGGGCTTGAAACAAGTTCGCTACGAATCCCCCCAATGAGTTCTCGCTTTAACATCGAAAAGCTGCTTGTCGTCCCCAATCTTTCTGTGGAGGAGGCATTGCATAGGCCTCCGCCATTTCCTGGTAGGGACGGCTCGACGCCCTCGGCTGTCCCTACTGGCCTCTCCCCACGAGGGGTTGCTTCCGGCCCGTCGTGTAAGCCGGGCTTCGTCCGGGGGAGCCGTAGTAAGCTTCGTGCCAGTCGCCGCATTTCACTATGTACGATGAGAGGGAGTCACTCAGTTCTTAGTCAGTAAGCCACTGGGAATACCTTCCCAGTGGTGAGTCCGACATAGCCCGTCCACCCCCCGATGGTCGGGTATGCGTAGGGCATTTCCTTAGCGAAAAAATGAAAAGGCCTCTTGCCGTCGTCACTTACGATACTTTGCGGCTCTAATACGGTAAGTACGATATCGATATAAAGGCACGGCGGCTGACATTAAATAATAAACTGTAATTGTAACATAGTTAATTTTAGAGCAATTAATTTTGGGCAGTGTTTGGAAAGCTACGTCGAGAATTCACATCGTCGATCCCACAGTTCCTGAAGACAAAAGTCTTCAAACAGTCCTTCCTACCCGTCATGACATACGGAGCCGAAACGTGGACACTAACTGGTCCACTAATTTAAAGTCACTCAGCGGGCTATGGAGAGGGCTATGCTCGGCGTTTCTCTGAGGGATCAAATTAGAAATGAGGTGATACGGCAGAGAACCAAGGTTATCGACATAGCCCACCGGATTAGCAAGCTGAAGTGGCAGTGGGCTGGCCATGTTAGGCGTAGAACCGACAACCGTTAGAGTCAACGTGTTCTTGAGTGGAGACCGCGTCTCGGCAAGCGTAGTGTGGGACGTCCTTAGGGAAGATGGAGTGATGTTTTGCGCAGGGTGGCTGGCAAGAGCTGGATGCGAGCAGCCGAAGATGGAGTTCAGTGGCGTGTAATGGGGGAGTCCTATGTCCTGCAGTGGACTGTAACAGGCTGATGATGATGATGATAATTTAAGAGTCCCTCTTTCGTTTCTTTCAAGAAAAGGACTGTAGAGTTTTGAGACTGTTAAGTCAAACTGACTGCCTCGAATTTTGAAGACTGAGCGGTTTGGTGTGGCAACTGCGACGTGGGAGCCAAGCGGGGCGGGAAACGAAAGCTCGCTTAGCTCGCTCTTGAAACCAGTCGGTAGATCGCGCAGCGTTACTGTGTTGTGTCGTTGTGACTCGAGACGTTTGTTTCTTATTCTATTAATAATTTGCTCTTAGGACATGTTCCAACCGTTAAAAAAAATTGCGCAACCCACTTCTGTTTCCTAGGGCCAGTCTATTTGAAGTAAGTCACCCCGCTCTGCCCGCAAAATTGGAGACAGAGATTCATAAAAACATAAAGAGTAAGAGAGCGTCATCGTGGCCCAGTGGTTAAACACTCTGGCTCGCAACCCGGCGGTCCCGAGATCGAATTTGGCCGGAACACACCTACTGTGTGTTCACTGTAAAATTTGCGACTGACTCTCCAGTGATGGAAAACAGCGATATAAAACCCAAGAAACCTAGATAACGGCGGTAGGCTCGCCCCTTGCCACGTTGGGTTCAAATTCCCTCGACGAAATGTGGGCTTCTGGATGTTCACCATGACGGCAACAATCAGTGTGCCTCTGACTAACCCATTAGGGATATAGTCGTGAGCTCACCCTTTACCACGTTGAATTCAAATTCCCTCGGCGAAATGTGGGCTTCTGAATGATCCGTTCGCCATGATGGCAACAACCAGTGTGCCTCTGACTAACCCATTAGCGGTATCGTCGTGAGGGTATGTGTGTATGTATGATTAGATTAGATTAGATATTTTTTTTCTCGAATTAAAGTTCACTACAAATTTCATCAGATGTTAAAATATAGGTCATTCAAATTGAGATCATCAAAGAAGTATAATTACAATAAAATAAAAATAAAACTTATTGAAATCAAAATAAAATCGAATAAAATTACAATCAAATAAAAGATTAGATAAGACGGCTCCTGAGCCTGCAAGATGGCTCCGTTTATTACCATCCATAAACTTAAAACTTGGTAAATTTGACCTGACGTATATCAAAATTTCGAATGGATAGACCGAGTAGTAGGTCATTAGGGATACGAAGCGTCACAAATAGATCTCTGCATGAATGCCGAGGTTTCACCCCTAACAGAGTGCCGTGGGCACGACCCTGGCGTGGCGTTAGTGTTCACACTCCGGACTGCTCTTGTTAGTGTTGCCAAGTTAGTGTATTTTACACTAAATCTAGCGGACAGGAAGCTAAGTAAGTCAAAACCACCAGATTTAGTCGCGCTGCCGTCGCGTCGCGCTGACGACGCGACACGCCGCGCCGCGCCCGCTGTGTGTTTTTGGCCTTTACGTGTTGGCCGGAAGCCAAACCAACCAAGAATATTACAGTCGAAACAGTAAGTAGAACAATTCACGGAAAATGGATATGTACGAGATATGTAGATATGGCTGTCCTAAGAAAAATACAAGCGAGGAAGGGATTCGTTATTGAACATTTTAGGTATTAGTCAAATCCGAACCACAGCGTATCACCCACAAAGCAACGGTATGATAGAGCGATTCCACATATCATTAAAAGTATAACATTAAAAATGCGTTTGTTAGAAAATGGCAAGTCTTGGGTGGACGAACTGCCAAAGGTCATGTTGGGGCTTCGTTCAGTTTCCACAAACGACAGCAACATCAGCGCGGCAGAGCTCACACTAGGCCATACTTGGGGTCCTGTCATTTGACCAAAAGACATCTGGCAAAATTACATTTGACGAACAACGTTTGGCAAAAAAACGGTTGGCCAATTGATCATTTTACAACTAATCATTTCACAAATGATTCACTTGACCAAATGATCATCTCTTAAATTTACATTTTACAAAAAAACGTTTCACAAAATGTACACTTAACAACTGTATCATCAGATAAAACTACGACTGGCCAAAAAACGTTTGACCAAATGTTTTATATGACAAATGATTAGTTTTTGAATCCCGAATCCCAAATTGCCGAAGAGTGTGAGCGGGCATGTCGTTTTATTGGTATGAAGAAAAACGGTATGTCAAGCAGAAATGGGTAAACGCTGACGTGTGGTGATACTTGTCTGCCCTATATTAGAGTCAGGGCAAAACCGACTCGGATAGATTAGGTTAGAAGTTTTAAGGCGGGAGCGGAGCGAAGCGTAGCTCCCGTCTTAAACCTTCGTGGTTATTTTTTTTTCAAACCCAAAAACGATTCGGCTGCATTGCATTTCGTCATTTTGACATTCGGGATATCGTCCACTTGGTTACTTTAACATCGGTATTCAAACCATCGGTATTTCTGACTATAGGACACATTTGGCCAAATGCTTCATTTGTGAAACGTATTATTTGGTGAAATAAAAATAGGTCAATTGATTTTTTGTTAGTTGAAACATTTAACAAATGAAATGTTTGCTAAATGATCATTTATTAAATGAGTTTTTGTAAGATGATACTTTTGTCAAATGTCTCGTTTGCCAAATGAATATTTGGTGAAACGTTGTTTGTCAAATGATCATTTGTTAAACATTTTTTGGTCAGACATTAGTGAACCGCCATACTTACATTACACTTACCAGGCGATTTTTATGACAACAGCACATGTAGGTATTATACGATTCAAACATAATGCACGCACTAGTTGTGGAGTTTTGCAATATCAGGGGCCTACATTCGAACATCAATGCTGTCCACTCACCATGCCGAATGGCTTAGCTCACGCAAGACCGATCATGCGGGAAGATCTGTTCACGACTTCGCCCTGGCTTACGGTCTTTCACAGCTGGTTACAACGCCCACGCGAATCCCAGATGTGGAAAACCAGGAACCCACACTGCTGGATCTCCTGCTGACTTCCCATCCCGAAGGCTACACCGTGTCTGTGGATGCCCCCCTTGGCTCCTCTGACCATTGCCTTATCCGGAGTGTGGGGGCTCTCGCGCAATCAGCGCGACCACGCTGCCCACTAAGACGTCGAGTGTGGCACTTTAAGTCAGCAGATTGGGATGGACTGCGTTCCTCCTTTGCATCCTACCCATGGGGTCAGGTTTGCTTTGCACTGGTTGATCCTAATGCCGTTGCTGATGCTGTTGCTGATGTGGTGCGGCAGGGAATGGAACTTTTCATTCCAACCTCTGTGGTCCCCATTGGTGCCAAATGCCAACCCTGGTTTAGCCAAACCTGCAAAATTGCATCACGCAAGAAGCGGGTGGCTTACCGAGCTAGGGCAGCGGCAGCGGCAACCCAGGGGGGCTAAAACAGCAACATTTTAGCATTTCATATTATGAATCATCTAACTGACGTTTCATCTAGACCGCGGTCCGTTTCGAGTCAAAAGTGAGTAACAGCGCGCTCACACGCATCCCGAATTGATAAATTGTATGAACGTGAGCGACGTCAGCGCGCTATTACTCACTTTTGACTCGAAACGGACCGCGGCCTAGATGAAACGTCAGTTAGATGTTTCATAATATGAAATGCTAAAATGTTACCGTTTTAGCCCCCTGGATGTAAATACCAGTGCCTTAAAAAAGAAGTTGAACCACGCCTCCCGGTCCTTCAAGAAAGAATCGCTAGGGCGAAGTCCTTGCACATCTCTAGGATTGGTGAACGACTTGAGCGTCTTCCTTCGGGAACTCGCGCATTCTGGTCTCTTGCCAAAGCCGTCCAGGGAAATTTCTGTTCGCCATCTTTTCCACCTCTGCACAAGGGAGATGATTTATTGGCCCACAACGCGAAGGAGAAAGCCGATCTCTTGGGCAAATTCTTTGCGTCAAACTCATTCCTGGATGACAGGGGCCAAAACCCGCCGATCATACCACGGTGTAGGAGTTGTATGCCGGACATCCACTTTCATCAGAAAGCAGTGCGGTCAGCACTCTTATCCCTGGATATCCACAAATCGTGCGGGCCCGACGGAATCTCTCTCATCGTTTTGAAAATGTGCGCCCCGGAGTTGGCACCGGCTATAACGCGCCTCTTTCAGCTCTCCTACTCCTCCGGCGTAGTCCCGACTTCATTTAAAACGGCTTTGGTTCACCCGATCCCTAAAAAAGGTGACCGCTCAGATCCGTCCAACTACAGGCCAATAGCCATAACCTCTCTGCTCTCGAAAATAATGGAATCCATTATTAACGCTCAGCTCCTCCGGTACCTTGGGGATCATCAGCTGCTTAGCGACCATCAGTACGGTTTCCGTCAGGGTCGCTCGGCTGGTGATCTCTTGGTATACCTGACGCATCGATGGGCACAGGCGATCGAGAGTAAGGGCGAAGCTGTGGCCTTTAGTTTGGATGTTGCGAAAGCCTTCGATCGGGTGTGGCATAAAGCGCTACTCTCGAAACTTCCTTCCTACGGGCTTTCTGAGAAATTATGCGAATGGGTCACTAGCTTTTTAGCAGACAGAAGCATAAAGGTCGTAGTCGACGGCGAATGCTCTGACCTCATGACTGTTAATGCTGGTGTCCCGCAAGGCTGTGTGCTATCACCTACGCTGTTTATCTTGCACATAAATGATATGCTACAAATCAGTGGCATTCATTGTTATGCGGATGACAGTACGGGTGATGCTTTATACACCGGCTGCGCGAACATTTCTCGGGAAAACGTCGTCGAGAGCCGAAAGAAACTTGTCTCTGAAATTGAAACAGCGTTTCAGAAAGTTTCAGACTGGGGTAAACATAATCTGGTTCAATTTAACCCCAAGAAGACGCAAGTTTGCGCGTTCACCGCAAAAAAGCTGCCTTTTGTCGTGTCGGTTTGTTTCGAGAGCACCCCATTAACTGCCGCAGCCAATATCGGAATTCTCGGTGTCGACATATCGAGCGAAGTCCAGTTTCGTGGCCACCTGGAGGGTAAGGCTAAAATAGCCTCAAAGAAGCTCGGCGTGCTCAATAGATCGAGACGGTATTTCACACCGGCACACCGCCTGCAACTTTTTATGGCGCAGGTTCGGCCTCACATGGAATACTGTTCTCATCTTTGGGCAGGGGCTCCCCAGTACCAGCTTCTCCCTCTAGACCGCATTCAACGGAGAGCAGCTCGAGTTGTTGATTGCTGTGAGGTTTCGGATAGGCTTGACTCCCTGGCACTGCGTAGAGATGTAGCTTCGCTTTGCATTCTCTATCGCATTTATCATGGAGAGTGCTCCGAGGAACTGTTCGGGCTGATTCCCGCCACCTCTTTCCGCCATCGATCTACGCGACAACTCTACCACCCCCACTACCTCGACAGTTGGCAGAGCACTACTGTTCGTTTCAACAGAAACTTTCTGCCCCGAACCACGACTCAGAAGACCGAAGAGCCAGGAGACTGATAGGTGACGATACGCTCGTTGGAACCAAACTCCAGAGTTTGGAGCATCGGCGTAAAGTTGCCTGTTTATCGGTTTTTTATAAGGTGTATTTCGGAGAGTGTGCGCAGGAACTTCATGACCTGATCCCACCCTCCACTTTCTACCACCGGACCACTAGACGCCGTGAGGGATTTCACCCCCATGTGGTCGACTTTCCAGCGGTCCGAACTAAGCGGTTTGGTGCTTCCTTTCTGGTCCGCACCGCTAGGGAGTGGAACGCCCTCCCTGCGTCTGTGTTTCCGGATACATACAACCTTGGTGTCTTCAAGGCAAGAGTGAATAGGCATTTTCTGGGTAAGCGTGTTACACCTTCGACCTCGTCATCGCTTACCATCAGGCGAGACTGAGGTCAAACGCAAACCCATTTTAGATAAAAAAAAAAAAAAAAAAAAAAATGTGGAATGAGTTGCCTCATGCGGTATTTCCGGACAAATACGACCTGCAGTCCTTCAAGAAAAGAGCGTACTCCCATTTAAAAGGCCGGCAACGCATTTTGTAGCCCCTCTGGTGTTGCAAATGTCCATGGGCGGCAGTATTCACTTTCCATCAGGTGATCTGTCTGCTCGTTTGCCCCCTATCCTATAAAAAAAAAAAAAAAAAATGGCCGCTGTGAACATCGCTCGAGTCGAGTTGAGTGATGAACACAGTTACGCAAATAAACCTAAACGGATGTTACAAAATATACGCCCACAGTCAGTAAGAAATATGGACAATAGGAAAATATTCGTTCATAAGGATTTATGCGATTGCAGTCATGTTTTGGTGAGAAACGACATGGTACAGCGACCTCTGACACCTACTTATAGTGGTCCTTACCAGGTTATCGGTAGATCACTGAAAGCATACGTAGCGTCTGAGCCTATCAGGTCCTGGTATTAGCTGAGTGGGGTCCATTTAATTTTGGTCATAGTGACACTGCTGCCTGGTGGAAATTATTATTTGTTTTTCTGTTGTTTGTTTTATTTTTTCCTAACCATCTTGTTCTGTATGTTTTGTATCTGTTGCGATGTTCAAAATCAATAAAGGTTTTTTTTTCTTTCTTTCTAAAAATGGCAGATCGAATGTAAAATATTTCCATTGATAGACTAAATCCAACATATTTAATGAATAAACAATCTGTAACAGATAACGACACAAACTGATCCGGATGCTTAGGCATCCTTGACTTTCGGCGCTTTTGTTGTTGTTGTTGACCTGAAAAACTCCTCATACTTCCCATGCAATGTGACCATAAGATGCCACAAGTAGTCAAAGTCCTCATGGATCCTAATCATTACCGAGTGAGTGATGAAAGTTCGCTCTAGGTTCTTTCGTTCGGTTTTTTTAAAGGTTTTGAGTGTATCCACCATTTTTCTCCAATATCTTCTTATTCTGCTGCAATCAAAAATACATGAACTTTAGGGAGAATAAGCACTGGCACCAAGCAGCAGGGAGAGAAACGGAACCCTTATTTGATCACTTTGTTTGTCTGTGTCTGTCAAGACCCCTTTTCTTAGGACGTGGGGGGGCGGGGGGGGGGGATTCCAGTGAGCTTTACATAACATAACATAATCGGCCTATATACGTCCCACTGCTGGGCACAGGCCTCACCTCAACTATGAGGTGGAACAAGCCATACTCCAACACCCCGGCTCAGTGCGGATTGTTGGAGGGGTGTAAGGTTAGTGAGCAACCTTAATGTCAGATGTTATCAAGCCGCCCCAAGGCCTCTGACTAGGCTTAACGACTGACATCTAGCGACGTCAACCGGGACCAACTGCTTTACGTGTCTTCCGAAGCACGGAGATGCCCGAAATACACATCACTAAATTTCGGTCGGGGTGGTCACCCATCCCATTTCCGACCCGGCGTGTGTTGCTTTACAACAGCGATCGTCGCCGATCACTGTCGCAACTGCGCCAAGGGCACCTTTTACAGTGAGCTTTTGAGTGTCCGAAATATCCGGAAATTGACATTAAAGGCCAAAACACACAGCGAACGCGGCGCGGTGTCAGTGTCAACACCAGCGTCGCGCTGAAGTCACCCAGCACCGCAAAGCAGCTGTGCAAAGGTTGATGGGTACCGTATAAGATCAAATGATGATGGTTATGTCTATTTATACCCAAATAATCTTCCTACCTAAGCTAATCGGAACCCAACGTGGTACGAGGGGAATCCAGTTTACGGACATCCCGCCCTCCGGGGGAAGGGCGGGGGTGTGTCAGACTCGCCCACTTGGGAATACTGACTAAACCCCCCGGTGCTCCAACGCTGCCATCATGTTGTTGGGATCGTGGGTATCGCTTTGTCGCGCTTCCATGAACCCGGCAACGGCTGTCCACGTCTGGACCCATCTTGTGTGGTAGTATTTCACCACTAAATCACCTTTTGGTCAGGGTGTGCGAGGAGCACTCAGCACACCCTCCATCTTTTTGGCCCATTACGAGGCGACAAACAGCCCCCGCTATTGTCACCCGTAGAAATTGAGCCGGTTTCACGGCAGCATCACGCGATTATGGTTGCGCCGTCTGCGCCCAGTTCTCCGGCGGCGAAGCGGGTGGGACATGGGGTCCGCCTCTCGTGCTCGCTCCGCCGACTCCTTCTCACTTATTACAGCCTCACAGAACGCTGCGAAGGCTCCCCAGCATTCTTCACTCTTCACCATTGTACTGACAATAGAAGGCAGTGAGAGATCACTGCCTACTACTGACTCCAGCTCCAACCTTTGCGTTTGCCAATTGGGGCAGTGGGCCACAGTGTGCTCCGCCGTATCGTCGCCATCCCCGCACTGGTGGCAGATGGTGGACTGCTCCCTCTTGGCCACGCGGCACAAGTATCTCCCAAAACACCCGTGGCCCGTGAGGACTTGGGTGAGTCGGAAGGACAGCGCCCCGTGCCTACGTCCGATCCAGTCGTCCATGCACGGACGTATCGCCTCTATGGCTCGGTGACCATAGTTGGGTCTCACCAATCTTTCCCGCCATGACTCTAGGAGATCCGCTTGGGAATCTTGTCTCCATTTCAAGATTTCGTGCGCGGCTGGATTTTCGCCGCGAGCCCTTCTTTCCGCACATTTACGGTAAATATCCGCGAGGACAGCAGCATCTAAATCCCATGGTGGGATTGCTGCCATTAAGCACGCCGCCTCCCAAGCTATGGTGCGGTACCCTCGTATGGCGCGAATGGCCAGCACCCTTTGCGGTCTTCTCAAGAGGGCCTGGTTTTGGGATCCTAGCGCGTTAACCCAAATTGGTGCGCCATAGAGGGCCATCGACCTAACCACACCGGTGTACAGGCGGCGGCAAGCTACGTCTGGTCCACCGATATTTGGGAGCAGCCGTGAAAGGCCACCAGCCGCCCTTATAAGCTTTGGAGCCAACTGGCGGAAATGACCTGGGTTTTGAGCCAGAGTGTCTATTGGGGCCAAAACGATCCAAATTAGAAACATAGCAGGGTGACTTTGCAAGTACTTACACACATTATGGTTCAGTATGGTTTTGCAGTAAATTATTGTATTGTACTTGCATTTTTTAAAAAAAGTCCTGTAGAACAAGACTACGGCTTCATCGTATTTTTTTTAAATGTACTGGTTATTTAAAAAACAAGGCTGAAAAGGGAACAAAAATATTCTAGAAATGAAGTCAAGTAAGATTGGGCTTATTTTCGGGCACAAAATGACTTTTACACTTGTGGTTCAGCCCGCACAGCGCTGGCGTTTTTACTATTTTCAAATTGAAAAAATACACATGCTAATAACCCAAGAAAATTAGTTTTGTTACGATTGCTGATAACATGTCGATCCTTAAAAACTACTAGGGCAAGTACTTTCAAAACCAGCCTGTTTAATGAACAAAAAAATATAATGATAGAAACCTGTAAAGGTACGCTATGCGAAATGCCGTCGCTTTTGAGTTAAAATACTTGTTAGACTCCATTCGCTGCAACCTGTAGCGAGTCATGTAGATTGTTTGCAGCATGAGGTCGAAGAGTTTGACTTGAAGGAGGTGGGTACTGGCTCTGTTAAACCACGAAGACGAAAGGTAAGGTATTTGCTGTCTCCTCGTGTCATTCAAACCAGTTTCATTACCAACTATCTCCTTTTCTAGCAAGTCCAGTTTCTTGCGGAATTTTACCATATCTATCTTTTCTAAATCGAAGTTGATTTTTTCCATTGGTTCCAACTCATTTGGTGACAATGTCGGAAATAGATCTTGGATGTTGGGAATATCATCTTCAGCCTTATCTTCAGCCTTTGTTAAGTGAATACTCACTATTGTAACTGTAATAAAATTCAATCAGGGATTGATTGTACCTTTAACCCATATACGCGCAGAACCAATGATATTATAATAATAAAAAGGTAGGTTACTTGTGTTAAAAAAGTGGCACCCGAAATCAGAACTTTTCGTGTACCTGAGCAAAGCATTGACACTGTTGACATTCTGACGACACTTCGCAACATGAGTCTGTCTCGTTTACGCTCTAGTAAACCAAAAGTAGTAAGTAGATGTAAAGAGCTGTAAGCTCTTAATTGTTTAGTTGAGTATTCATTAATGTATGTATGAAAATGTAACGCAATGAAAATATATTAGTGGTATTGTATTGTTTTTTTTTCAAGCCCTTAAAGGTGTAATATTTCACCTTGCTCAAACAAAATGTAAGTTAATCACTTTAAGAAATAAAAACAGTAACTTACTTATCAAAATGATTGGAAATTTCATTTTAAATGTTTTCATAACTGGCAAATCGATGCATTGATGTTGAAAAATGTTCATTCTCACGACCAATAGCAAATGAAAAATTAATTAAAATATAGGCAATTAAAAATTGTGATTGGCACTTAACATACCAAACTCAAGGGCGTACCCAGGATTTCAGCTAGGGGGGGGCAGCTCATACCTGTTTCGTTTTTCGTAGAGAGAGAAATACGTTTTTAATTCCCACTTGTAAGGAAAATTGACTTCTAGGGGGGGGGGCAGCTGCCCCCCCCCTGCTCCTACCTGGGTACGCCCTTGACCAAACTACTTCAATAAACTCATAATAGCTTGGGTATTATTATAATCTCCAGAAAACTAAAACTCTATGATACTAAATACAGACACATGTTGCGCAGTGTTGTCTCAAACTGTCAATGCTTTGCTCAGGTGGGCGAAAGTCCTCATTTCGGGTGACACTTTTTCAGCACAAGTAACCTACCTACGTATTTTTATTGTAATATCATTGCTTTGAGTGATATAAGGTTCAACCTATTGTTCCTTAAGGCAAAGGCCTCCCCCATAGTTGGAAAACTATGCCTGTCATAAGCCAAGGTTTGCCATTCGCTGTAATGATGGCATATTATATCGTCATACTATCGCGGATGGTGATATTGGCCCATCTATCTGGATGCATCCTGCATCCCGCCCAAATCCACCACAATAAATTACGTAACAATAAATAAACACTCAACACACCAACCAACCAACAACCAACTCGACACCAAGGGCGCGGGTTCGATCCCCGCACAGTACAAACATTTGTGTGCATGAACATGTCTGTTTGTTTTGGTCTGGGTGTTTCCTATGTATATTAAGTATGTATTTACAAAAGAAAAGTATTTAAGTATGTTTATCCGTTGTCTAGTATCCATAATAACGGACTATAATTGGCTCACTTGGGACTAGATGGCGCTGTGTGGAATAATGTCCAAGGAAGGAAGGATATTTATTTACTCAAATAAAAAGACATATTGAATTAAACGTGCTTTATTTGTATGACTTAGCGATTATTGAATTCTATATAATATCACTTTGAATTAATATCACAAAAGCTATCAAAGTATTTGAGAAATAACTTTTCGCGGTGCCCTTGTGAACGAGAGGGAAGGAGCGAAGGGGCTAAAGATTGTAGCTCATTATCCCGGCATCGCAACTGCACGGCTACGACCCAGCAATTACCTTGCCATTTAAATTTGGGCTTTATATTGTAAAGCGTAAAATACATTTTGCATTATGAATATGATAAAGCTCAGCTCGCGTCGTTACAACTTAAGATTCAAATTGGAATGGCAAGATAATTGTTGTGTCGGAGCCGTGCAGCAAAATGTGCTATGAGCTTTTGGCTCCTATCACGCCCGATGGCTGCTCTGCTACACAAAGTCCATTCCGGCTGGTTCTCCGTAGACCCTCTTAATGAGTGCAGAGGTATCGCGTATATCTACATCATAACGTACAACCTTTTCGTAAATGCGCATTAGTGCGTATAGGCTCCTGGTCAATTTTTCAGCGCTGAAAAAAATACGTTTTTAAATTCAGTCACAGGCACACTGATTGCTGCCGTCATGGTGAATGGAACATTCAGCCCACATTTCGCCGAGGGAATTTGAACCCAACGTGGTAAGGGGCGAGCCTACCGGTTCCCCCTTGTTTGATCGAACAACGTTTCGTCGAAAATCACTTGGGCGAATTTCAGTTGCAATAAAATCAATTCGGAGAATCATTCATTTGACCGAATAATTCATTGGTCGATTTTTATTTAGTGTAATTATTTATTTGAACTAATTTCATTTGAACTAATTCATTTTCATCGAAACTCATAATACAATATGGTATGGTTCAAATTCATGCACAATATTTGGAAAATCGTAATATAACTCATCATAAAAACAAAAAGTATAACTAATTTAGAGGCATATTTTGTTTTCACTGACGAATTTATTTTTTCGTCACTACCTTATACCTACTATAGTTTGGGCGGAACCGACTCTGTTAGATTAGGTTAGAAGGTTTAAGCCTTCGTGGTTATTTTTTTTAAACCCGAAAATCGACTTGGAATGTTATACCATCTGAAAATTACATCAAATGAACATTATACCTTTTGATCATTAGCGCAAAAGTTGTTATAGCAAATACATATTCGACGAACTGAAAATTCTGTCAAACGATATTATACAAAGTGATGATTTTCTCAAACGTTGTTCGATTTAATAATATTATATCAAACGTTGTTCGATCAAACAAGAGTAAACCGAGCCTACCGCCGTTATCCGGGTTGCTTGGGTTTTATATCGGTGTTTTCCATAGGAGAGTTACCGCAAATTTTACAATGAACACAAAGTAGGTGTGTTCCGGCCAGATTTGATCTCGGGACCATCGGGCTCCGAGCCAGTGTCAGTGTGCCTCTGACTAACCCATTAGGGATATGGTCGTGAGGGTATGTTATGTTATGTATGTTATTTGAATTCAAATCTCAGTTCAAAATCAGTTATTTTCTCATGCCAAAAAAGTATGCCCCCATACGCCTTAGGGTGGCATTCTGGATACATGTGCACTCGAACGTTCGAATAGTGAGTTTGAAGGGATATTGTTCATGGTCGTTTAGTAAAACTTGTCGAGAATTAAATATTATTGAATATCGCTCCTAATGCGACGAGATTATTGAACACTGGGTATATTTAACTTTTTTTAGACACCAAAAATACTAAGCATAAACTTGTGAATGAATATTAACATAATCATAATCGGCTTATATACGTCCCACTGCTGGGCACAGGCCTCACCTCAACTATGAGGTGGAACAAGCCATACTCCAACACGCGGGCTCAGTGCGGATTGTTGAATATTAATGAAACATAATTTGGAAGATGACTTCCAAATTTTTACTCATTCTGTTACGAACTACCGAGTGCTGAGTACGGCATGCATAGATCAAACGCCTCGAGGAAGTAAACGCGGTTTTGTATGGCATCGTGGTCGCGGCCTGGTGGCGGCTAGACGTAACCGTTTTTTTTCTATGTAAATCCGCGTTTACTTCCTCGCCGCGTTTGGTCTGTGCATGTCGGAATAGACACTCGTATCGTAAAGTCGTATTCATAATTAGACGGAATAATCTGACAGCGGCTTATGTCACTTTTAAAATAATGTGGCCATGTTCAATGTGTTAGTGATGCGTTCCGGTTTCGTTCAGTCACAGAAAGGAATGAAGAATGATGAGACCTGACAAAAAAAGGAAACTACATACTTCTAATATTCTTTAAAATTATTAAACATTGATATCATCGATCTGGGATCAGATCATGGATTTCCAGAAATATCTTGTTCCATACATTGACGATGATGATCACAATATGGATCTTGCGTGTAGCCTTCGATAAACAGGTTTCAACTTAGGTTATTTTTATTTTAGCATTAGGGATAATGCATTATCATCTTACTAAAGATAGAAAAACCAGAAAAAGACATTTGGTCTTGGCTCCAGGCGTGAATCGAACCCTCGTCTTTCGCTTTGTTAGTGCAGTCGGCCAGTTTGCGAATGGCCCGAGTTCGATTCCCGCCTGAAGCCAAGACCAAATGTCTTTTTCTGGTTTTCCTATCTTTGGGTTTCAACTTAACGCGCACGTGTAGTAAATAGGTTACCGCCTGTATTGTACATGCTAAATATCTTTAAGTATCGTTATGTAACTTGTTTTCTTTGTGCAATAAAGTATATCTTATCTTATCTTATCTTAGGTTATTGTACAAACTTTTGTGCTTCTGCGGCCGCCACCAGCTTCCGTTGTTCGATAAGAAGCCGTCTCAATCTGTAAAATAGGTATCCTAAGCGGTACCTTTTGTCTAGTCTGACCTCGCTACTCATTTGGAATGCGCCTTGCAATCTGTGCCTGTAAAAAGCAAAGGAGAACATTCAGGTCTCGAACAATTGTACCCAAAAAATTAAAGTGCCGGCCAGACAAAAATAATACTGGATTCTTGTTGGAGATGACGCCCTGAAGATTTCTTGCTAGGACAGGAACCGTCTACGATTACACAATTACAGTAAATGTAAATCAGACGACACCTCTTCAGCTAAAATCCGCTAAGCCGTTCAGGCTGCAGAGCGTGAAAACATTGAATTTGACGTGAAAAATCCGCCATTTTGTTCTTTTATTTGATATAAACAGTTTCCTTCTCATAGTGAAAACGAACCTAACGACACCTCGCAAGCTGAAATCCATTCATCCATACATTCTAGGTTTTTTTTAACTCAAATCAACAGTTTAAGGGTTAATTGTAGACGGTTATTGTGCTAGAGAGAAACTTTCAGGGCGTCATTTCCAATAGGATTCCAGTATTATTTTTGTTTGGCCGGCACTTTCATTTTTGGGTACGAAATGGTTGTTCTCCTTTATGTAAATAACAACAACACAAACTAATGGAGACTGGGTTCATGGATCAATGGCAATACTGTTATTATATTATTAGGTGCTATCATCATCATCATCATCATCAGCCTATGCTGGTCCACTGCTGGACGTAGGCCTCCCCTAATGCGCGCCATCGCGCCCTGTCTTCGCTGCCTTTATTATGTGCTAGCACCACCGGAAAAGTATGCCGATGTCATTGATCTCAACAAAGAGGAAGATACGTTACGTATGACATTGACAAACAAGAAGCTGTGATATGGCCGTGAAAACAGGTCCATCTGACTTGTTTTCACTAAATTGTTGTTCTTCACTGTTATGTATTCCTAGCACTCCTCATGTTCACTTACCTTTTAAACCTTCCCTAAATTTCCAGGATTATTTCAAGACCAAAATTAGCCAAATCGGTCCAGCGGTTTTAGCGAGACTAACAAACAGCAATCAATTTTTATGTATAGAGATTTACCTGGAGTGTAGAAGGAATTGCAGATTTGCCATTATTAGCATCATTTTCTTCTTTCTCTCAGTTATTTCTCCAGTCAGGTAGTAGTCGTCCAAGTCATAGGGGTAGGTGGCTTTACCGTAGAACCGCTTTCTCGTCATATTCGTTATCTCTGTCAGGTCGAAGTATGGTTTAGTTTGTTCTGGTAGAGAATGCTTTTAGCGCACACGCCGCGATTTCGCAGATATAGTTCCGCGATAAAATAAACGCCGCGAGAACCTTTTTTACTAGTTTGTGCATTTAGGAATAAATTAATTAAAAAAAGCGCCACTGCTCGACAGTCTTAGGGGAGCCTTAAGCCCAGCCCACGGCGACTTTCTATAGATTTAATCTTTAATGCACAAAAATAGTATAAAAGGCGGACCTAATGCTAAAAGCATTCTCTACCTTCCATCAGTCAAATTCAAAACGGGCTTCGCGGCGTTCTCGCGGCGCGTTCGAGGCTTTTATTTTATCGCGAAACGGCTGCGAAATCGCGGCGTCTACGCTGCAAGATCGCCTCGCCGTAAAATCGTCCATCAAACGCTAGTCTGAATAGGCTCTGTATTGCTCGCGAAAGCATGAAGTTGAGCTGTGTCAAAAGCCTCACCTAACGGGCCTTTTTTTCATAGGAAACCCTCATGGATACCTCGCTGCCCGGGGGGACGACGAGGTTATGTTGGACTCCTACCGACTCAAGCTCCACGGCACTCGACCGTGGCACATTGGCGGCGGAGCTAGATTCTACCGTAAGTAATACCGCACTGCTCCGCCGCCAGTGACAGGGGTTATGTTGGACTCCTACCGACTAAAGCTCCACGGCACTCGACCGTGGCACATTGGATTCTACCGTAAGTAATACCGCACTGCTCCGCCGCCAGTGCTAGCCAGTGGAACTTAGTGCAACATAGCCCCTAATGGGGTGGTTCCACTCTACTACCGGTACTAAGCCCCCTCGCCACGCCAAGCGACTAACGAGCCTAACAGGCCTGGGCCAAAGCTGGGGGTTTTTTGAGGGCTGTTGTTTGTTTATTTGCTGGAGTATTACCTTGACTGATCTTATTAAAATCATCGACTTCGTGTCCTTTATCGGGCAATATCTTGTTGGCTCGTTCCAACTGTTCCATCAATTCACCAATAGGCCTTCTCTTCTCTATTTTGTCAGGCTCATCAATGTCAGAATTATTATATATCGTTTTGTTATCTTGCAACAAGAAAAATGACTTTAAGTCTGTTAGGTCACCGTGAAGTAGTTCGTTTATTGTCAATTGCCCAATGTAAAATGCTGTAGCTGTTGAAATACCTGCAAAAGACAATATTATTAAACTACATAACATAAACGGCCTATATACGACCCACTGCACAGGTCTCACCTCAGCTATGAGGTGGAACGAACGTTGCTCCAACACTCGGGCGCAGTGTTGGTTGTTGGAGGGGTGTAAGGTTAGTGAGCAACTTCAATGACAGATGTTATCAAGCCGCACTAAGGCCTCTAACTACGTTTCACGACTGACATTTTCATCTCGTCGCCCTTGACCACGTTTGGTTAAAATTTCCTCTGCGACATGTGGGCTTCTGAATGTTCTGTTCACCATGATGGCAACAATCAGTATGCCTCTGACTAATCCATTAGGGATTTGGTCGTGAGGGTATGTTTTGTTATGCTATAGTATACGTATACTTACAGTATAGTAAAATCCCTGCATAAATCATATTTTCAGATACGATTATCGAGGAATCAAACGGATAAATTTTTGACTTAGCAAAAACTTAATAGACAAAATGAAAACATTATTAACAACAATACTAAAGAGTGTATTGTTTTATAAATATGTTTTTTTTCTGAAGAATGTTTTAAACCTACGGCCGATATATCATTTGAATTCCTGTCAAATTAAAATTCAATTAAGTGCCAGAAAAATAATTAGTTTCGAATGAGATGCGATAACTACTTTTTATTTATAGCATTTTTATGGCATTTCTTAAATAACCACAGAGTTATCCAATCTGACAAGTATTCACGGCTTTTAATAAAAAAAACATTAGATTAATGCATGCACATCGTTGTTTTTGTCGATATGATAGGAAAATATGATTGTAAGTTACCTATTTATTTATTTAAGTAGACAATTTGCACTCTAAAGAACTTTCGAAATGTCAGGATTAATCACAGAATAAACTTAAGTACCTACATAATACAGGGTGATTTTGGAAGTAGTTGGTAAATTTTTAGGACTTAGTTGATTTACTTTATTTCTAGAAAAATACGACCGCGCACGTGATATTATTACTCGGGTTGAACTATAAATGCAGAAATCATTTCAGTTTTATTTACTGTATTCAGTATAAATATTTATTTAATAAGCTTTTTGTCTGTGTGTTTATGATTTTGCGACAATATTCGGAAAGTTAGCAAATAATTCTCGGAAAATTCGCATAAATTCGCAACAGAAAAAACAATATGGCGTAAACGATGTGACAGGTGAGAAGACAATAGAAGTAATTAGCTGTGACGGTAGAGTGGTTATCTAGCTTTACTTACTCCCGATCACAATCGTCAATCAACGCTAAGTCCCGTAAAATGTTAATAGAACTGAGGGTATAGCTATACTTTTGAGGGATGCTCAACGTTGAATTGCGTTCGTGAAGTCGCGGGTTAGTTTATAAGTTTTATTCAGTGACAGAGTGAAGAGTTTTTAAAAAAGCTGTTTTTTTTCAGTAACATCTTTACTAGTACCACCATCAGTTCCGTTATTAATAGTCATTATAACAGCATCCACTCCAATTTTTGCCCAAAACAACAGCAATTATTCTAACTTTACCGAACTAAATGCTTCGTATGAGAGATATACTAGTAACATGACACGGCGGAACCAAGACGACTCATCGGGGAAAACGCTTCTCTTTAAGGATTTTATAGCGAAGTTTCATCCAAAAGTCGTTTTTAAAAGAATTCAAAAGAGGAAGGCAGCATTGGGTCAAAATGCAAGTATTACAAGGGATTTTGATGAAATATTCAAAGGTACGAAATACTTTTTTAATAGGATAGTCGACAAACAAGCTGACAGATCACTTGATGGAAAGTAAATACTGCCCATGGTCATTTGGAACACCAAAGGTGCTATACGCTCTTTTCTTGAAGGTCTACAGGTCGTATGTGTCCGAAAATACCGCATGCGGCAACTCATTCCACAATTTTGTGGTGCGGGGCAGAAAATTTCTGTTAGAACGCACAGTAGTGCTCTGCCAACTGTCAAGGTGGTGAGGGTGGTAGAGTTGTCACGTAGATCGATGGTGGAAAGAGGCGGCGGAGATCAGCCCAAACAGTTCCACGCAGTTCTAAGCAGCGCCAGGTAGTCAAGTCTATCCGAAACTTTATCGCAATTGGCAATTCGATTTATATAGTACATGTAGTAGGTATAACGTTATCTAGCACTTATTCATATTTGGTACAGGGGTTCCTGTCACGATGTATTCAACCCCTATGGGGCTGAAAGCCACGCGGAAGTTCCTCATCGTCATTTCAGCCGATCTACGCCCAATGCTGGGCATATGCCTTCCCCAAGGATCTCCACAAAGATCGGTCCTGCACTGTCCGCATCCACCTTGTGGAGGGCCTGACCACGGAACGTCGTCCGGTACGCGGTCGCCAATCTAGAACTTTCGGCCCCAACGGCCGTCGGTTCTCCGCGCTATGTGTCCCACAGCCGCTTCAACCATATGCAATCCTTCGAGCGATGTTGGTTGTCTTAGTTTTGGTGCGGATCTGATCATTTCTGATTCGATTAAGCGGGGAAATAAAAAACATCGCTCTCTCTATTCCTCGCTGGGTGACCTTGAGCCTTTTTATAAAAACCATAGTGAACGACTTCGTCCGCGCGTGTCCCTTAGTAATATTTAATTTTGCAGGAATAGATCCAACTGATGTTCTCCTCAGCCTCAACGTAGAAGCCGTCAGTGGTCGTAGAAAATGGGAACCCCCAGGGGAGCCTGACTCCGTGAACTCTCACTTCAAAGACCAGTTCAGCCTCCGCATGAGGATCTTCGAGTTGATACGGCATACCTTGTACCGGACCAGGAACAAGCTGGTCATCATGCAGCAATTGCGGGATAAGTACAGAGATGATAAGCTGTATAAGATGGGCTTCCTGATGAGCAAAACCGACAAGGCCTGCAAGCTGTTCCACGGTTTTGCTTTCAAGTTAGTGTTTCAGAATTAGTGCATTTAGGGGGGGTATTTTAAGTATTTTTACATTTAGGTATACATTAATAAATGATAGTGCGAACTTGCCAACAAACTGGTTCTGCAGTTTGGCGAGATATTAATTTGTAAAAGCATGTATACTTGGAAAATAAATAAATAATAATAAATAATCCACTGTGTAGTTACCATAGGACAAGCTTTGCTTAATTTAAGGCTTAGTGGCGCTTTGTAGAATAACTTCCAATTATTTATAGCTAGCGACTCGCCCCGGCTACACACGGGTGCAATGGGATGATATTATATTGTACATATAAATCTTCCTCTTTAATCACTATTATCTATTAAAAAAAACAAATCCTAATCTGTTGCGTAGTTTCAAAGATGGAATAGAACAAAAGGACAAAGAAAATGACTTTGTTTTATACTACGAGTATGTAGTGATTAAAATAGTGTTTCAATGTGATGAAATACATGACTTAAAATAGATGGCTATTTTAAGTCATGTATTTGATTCTATTGAAGACGTTTTTGTGCCTTTCCAATTATTTTCTACTAGCGGCCGCCTGCGACTTCATTCGCGTGGACTTAGGTTAAAAAATGTATTGTATCTTTATAAATTGTAGCCTATGTGCTATTCAGATGCATGAGCTATATTATTTTTTGAGTTTCATTATAATCCATTCAGTAGTTTTCACGTGAAAGAGCAACACGGCACATCCACACATAAAAACTTTCGCATTCAAAATATTAAGTAATAGGATTCATGTTCTTACTACGTAATCGTGTGTTCCAGGGCCTTCCATCCGTGTATTACCAGATATTATGATTACTATAATAAGCGTTATTATATTATATCGATGATGCATGCCGAAGAGCGACTGAACAACAAGTGGTTCGAGATCGAACTGCTTAAAGATCTGATCCAGGCGAACCATGAGAGCGCAATGAATGTGACCCAAGATCACGAGCCGCTAGGAAGGAGGGACCGGTGGAACTTTGTGGACTGACTGTACTGTTTTTCGGCGAATTAATAAAAGAGATTCGGAATTTGGTTGTTCTTTATTTTGTGTATGAACTTCCTTTTTGACAAAAAAAATATATTCTTCTGTTTTTTTTTTAATGTGATGTTAATTTGAAGGATGTACTTGTTTGGCCTATAAAAATACATAAACATAAACGGCCTATATACGTCCCACTGCTGGGCACAGGCCTCACCTCAACTATGAGGTGGAATGAGCCATACTCCAACACGAGGGCTCAGTGCGGATTGTTGGAGGGGTGTAAGCTTAGTGAGAAACCTTTAGCAGATGTTATCAAGCCACCCTAAGGCCTCTGACTAGGCTTAACGACTGACATCTAGTGACATCAACCGGGACCAACTGCTTAACGTCCTTTCCGAAGCACGGAGATGCCCGAAATGCCCATCCCATTTCCGACCCGGCGTGTGTTGCTTTACAACATCGTCGCCGATCTCTGTCACGACTACGCTACCTATTCATGTTAATAACATAAAAGTATTCATGATAGGGCCTGGATGTTAAAAAGAAAGGAATTAGTAGTTACCCATGATTTTCTGAATACATTATATCATAATTAGGTACAAAAATATAACTGAAATAACACATTCATACAACCTTGGTCTCTTCAAGGCAAGAGTGAATAGGCATTTTCTGGGTAAGCGTGTTCCACCTTCGGCCTCGTCATCGCTTACCATCAGGTGAGTCTGAGGCCAAACGCAAACCCATTTGTAATAAAAAAATAATAATAAAAATAAAAAACTTTACCCTTTATTTTTTTTGTATTTCTTCGCTTCGCTTCCAGGGGCGCTATATAAGTATAATGTTATTGCTACCTAATGTACAAGATTACTTTGTTCGTGTTTGTATGTAGAAATGCAATAAACGATGTTAATTCAAAATTCTTGAAATTCTAAATATCAAAAGAAAGTCAAAATATCTTTATTTATAGACCTGTTACAAGCGCTTTCAAATCGTAAATAAAACAAACAAAAATACACTTAATAATAGACTTAAATTCTATAATAAAAACAATAAATTTCTACACATTATACAAATATAATGTGATTCAACCGGTGTCGGAGAGTTGTTTCTGTACTGAAAAGAACGAAGACAAAAAAGTAATTTAAAACACAAAACACTTTACTATTAAAACACTGCACGCACTGAACAGTTTATTTGTGCGTTTGCTGTAAGATTTAGGACGTTAATTCCATGGGATCAATGATCAGAATCGAAGTCATCGCTGAATAATGAACAGCTTGCACCGTAGGCCCGACCGGGCATCTCATATTTTATTTGAACAGAAAGAAAGTTGGTCAAACACGGTGGAAGCCGTCAATATGTGCTGTCTTCACCGGCCAACCTGCTTTGCGATCTTCTGTCTTGCTCTAGCGTGCCCTGGAATATGGCAAAGATTGCCAAAGCAAGGTTCTAGAGATTTTTGCCTACGAGCACGTTTTTTTATAACTAACCAACAATGTCAGCGATCGTTTTGATAACGTAATTTACTATTTGTTTTTTAAGGAGAACTAACTTCAGAGATTTCTATAGAGTTTTTGTAAAGGTAAAAAGAGTAAGTAATTAAGTAAAAGTAATTAATTAACACATACCCATGCTAGTCGATATTTAAAAAAAACCGTTGCTATATACCTAAACAACTTTACCCTTTTGACTGGCTGTATTTTTAATTATTCAAATTGAAAGCCTTCTTAACTAAGAATTAACCAACTGGTAATTTCTTAGTTAATCTTTGTTCATTTATTTTTGGTGAAATATTTTGCAGATATTGTTCAACTCGTTGGGAACTTCTATTAAAACAGTGACTAGTCTGCAAAGTAACTCTATGGCCCGTAGTATCGGAGCGTAGGGGTTTCCTACCCCCAAAGCCAGTTTACCAAGGCGCGCTCCCGGGAAGCGACGTACGCGTTGCGGCCATCTTTAAAAATAAACACGAAAAAAATGTAGCCGAATTAATCGGAGCCAATCACGCGACGCGGGTCGAACGCACGCGATGATTCCAAATTCAAAAAAGTGCGCTTTTTCTGTGTGGACAGTATTTATTTAAATTGGGTTCTTATTAGTGGCGTGCTTGGTGACCTGTGTGAATATTTGGAGGTCCATAGGATTTTCGCCTGTTTTTGTGCAGCGTCCAAAAATGTAATTAAAGGTAAGTTGCTGAGAAGGCTTTTTTTTATTACGGTTAGGGTTTATTTCCTTAATGTTTATTAATTTTTTACGTGAGCCTCGTTTACGGTAGAGCTAAAGGGCTGTTTTCGCGAAGTTGTTTCGTGAATATGAAATTAAGGTGTCTACGTGAGCAGACTTTCCCTCTTGGACGTTTTTTTTACCCGCCTTAAATTATTTATTGCGTGAATTTCTGCTGTCATTTTTAACGGTTGTGTTGTAAACAAATATATTTAGGAATGAAGAAGTTGCTTACTTGTACAAATACAATGCATTTTGTCCAATTAATGAACTCGTTTCAACGTTCCAAAAGTGATGATCCAATTAAATTAAATCATGACATGTGTCACTTCACCATTAGAAATAAAAATGCTGCTTATATTTAAAAAAAAGCCTTTATACGCGACGTTTACTTAGTAATCAACTACAGTTAAAAGCCCTCTTAAAATCGGATACCCCTAAAAAGGTTAAGTAGTAAGTAAGTAAATTAACCAGTAAACATTGAAATACGAGTAACACTCATAACCTCGCAGTCTTTTTGGTGAAATCGTCATGATTTTCGTGAAACTTTAAGCGCTACAGAAGCTCTTACAAGGATTTTTTTCACCGTTTTTGTTTTTTTTTCATGCTTGCGCTCCTATTGGCCAAACTGTAATGTTTATAACTCACAGCCTTCCTTGATGAAAGGCCAATCCTATAAAGATATTTTATCAATTCGACCCACTATTTAGTTACTGAGATTAAAGCGTTCCACCATTGGTTGGTTGAACAACGAATTCTTTTTGATCTAGTATCTTCCACCCTGAGACCCTTCAGGGATAAGAACACCCAGATTCGGTGTGAGGAATTACATTATAAATTATACAGGCACACATAAACATGAAGTATACGATAAAAACAAATTGGTGCACTTATGAAATACCTTTTAAACCGTAATTTCTGTTACTTCAAACACATAAAGTAAACTGTCCAAGCATTTTGTAGCCGACTGTACAAGCTAAAGGAACAGACGCTAGAGATAAGACAGCTGACCGCAATCGCGAAGTTCTGTTTGCTACGAGGCAATGCTACGAGCGGTGCTACGGCGCTACGTCGTAGTCAGGGGCAAAGTTGGACTGCTAACCTGTTTTACTGTTTATTTTGCCTGCTATTCCGGTTCAATCTATGTATACTGATGAGATTTACAAAGATATATGTTTATTGCAAACCAAAACAAGGCAAGTAATATTATAGCACCTCATTTGCCGTAGTGGTTACAGTTGAAACTCAAAGGTTCGCACCAGCACGAAATTCTAGTTTGTGAAACCGTTATTTGTGCTGGGTGTTGCTTGTATCTGGTTTTCATAACACGATAAAAAAACTTAGTAACCAGGGCGAAATGCTTTTTAATTATTTTACTTCTACGGTTTACACATCATACGCCTCCCCCATAGATTTCTAGAGCGGCCGGCTGCATCCAAGAAACCCTGCGATTTTTACGATGCCATCCGTCCACTTTGCCTTTTCCCTTGCCCTGCTCTTCGTTTGACTTCAAATGGTCTCCAGTATGAAACCTTTCGGCCCAAGCGGCCATCAGTTCTACCCGCTGGTAAGGGTTGAGGTTTTCATGGATGCACGCAACCGGTCGCTCTGGAAAAGAATGGGGGAGGCCCCATTGGCCATTTAACTTTCCTGCTGTTCAGAAAGAACACCAGTAGTCAGCTGTCTACTCCGACAAGGCGAGTACTCATGGAAATTATGCCAGATGCCTGGACCAAGTTGTTTAAATTCCAAGCTGTTGTGTATTTCTATTCGCATGTTTGTCAAGTCACGAAGTAAGTACGATGTAAAGCTTCAAGAGATAAAATTGTGTTGATATAAATCGTTTGCTCAGAGACGACTTGAGGGTAAATAATGAGGTTTATCTAAAGTAGCTCGTGAAATATGGTGCCATCAGCAAGCCCGCTTTGATACAAGGATCTTTTGAAACCAAAAATCAAGCTGCATCTAAACGTAGACGTTGAACAAATAGTGATGTCAAGTTTAGGAGAAGTTTAAAATGATATTATAACAAAAGACGTAGATAGGTTACTTGTTTTAAAAAGTTGCACCCGAAATCAGAATTCCGAACACCTGAGCAAAGCATTGACTGTTTGGGACGACACTGCGCAACATGTATCGGTCTCGTTTACGCTCTAGTAAATAATCAAACTATCTTGTACACACGGTCAAATCATAGGTACGTACGCCAAGCGATAGTTTTGACTTCGCAACACTACTGACATAACGTATCTTGTAAATATCATTGTAAGTTAAAAAATATTTAGTGCACAAAGATACATACACTAAGCCACAGTAAAAAAGTAAAACAGGACTACAAAAATGAACTACAGCTGAGAATTAAAGATTAACGAGTTCATGTAACTATTTCGGCGGCTTTATCGTTAAAGAGCGGTCTCTTCCTATTTATTTCACCCAGTAGTTCGACAAAAACGGTCGGAGGCCTTGAGAACATCTGAGTAAGTTCTTTTACTAACCTCATGCAGTGCATGTTGGCGGGCCAACATGCCGTTCTGTTTTTTTTCATATCACTTATCATGCAACATACTATTAACATCTAACATAAGACAAAGCTGGGAATCCAAACGGACGTCGCCCGGTAAGACAGCCTAAGTATCATTTGGGAGTGAGGAAGTGGGAACCTTCAGGTACTTAACTCCAAACTTCTGCTTGGTAAGACTAGGACAGAATCAAGAGGTAGAGCCTTAACATCATCATACATCATATGATGATGTTAAGGCTTGGAGGTCATTTTTTGTAGACAAAGCTGGGAAGTCCAAACGGACGTCGCCCGGTGAGACAGCCTTAAGTATCGTTTGGGAGTGAGGCAGTGGGAAACTTCAGCTAGGTAACTCCGAAGTTCTCCTTGGTACAGAATAGAGAGGCATAATGTATTTAAGGATTGGAGGTATTTTTTTCGCTGCGCCTCAAAAGATAGATAGATAAATAGAGTGAGAGATAACAATGAGATCACAGCAAACTAATGTACATGCAGTGTTTGCCTTTCCAGGGCAGTAATAAGTCTAAAACTGGTCATTAATTTATCTTCTGTCGTAAACACACCAATTACATCAAGACATACTGCTTTGCTGCCATTGTCGTATGGTTAACCTTATTTTTGCTTGGCGCTAGTCCAACATGGCTGACGTGAAGACTGGCAGGCAAACAATGTTATATAGAGCATAACGGGTTACAATACATAACTGCGTACTTTAGATATGGGTTTTAGTGTTGTCTTTACTTCTTTGTTAACTTAACAAGATAATAATGCTGGGGTAAATATTTCTGAGTCTTTTTTCCAAATCCATCAAAGAACTAAGGTCGCCGACGTAGCCTAGCGGGTCAGCAGGTTGAAGTGGGGAAGCACATAGGGCGGGCGGATGACATGGTAAAAGTCACAGGCTGTCAGTAAATGCACAAACGGCTGCAATTTTAGTATTTTTCTTTCGCATTACAAGACATCATGTTCAAAGTTTAATAATATCCGGAAAGAAGTAGTCAGATGCTGACAGTTGCCGTCATGTAGAATGAAATATTCAGAAGAGATTTCGCCGAGCATTTTAACCCATTCTTGTTAAGATGCGTAGAGTTTCTTGAATGTTTTTGTAAAATTTAAATTATTTCTCTATGTTATTAAAGAAACATTGTCAATATATACGAAATCAAATCTGATTTTGATTATCGCCAATTTGGCGGATGTCTATTTCATACCTTTTTAAGATTTCACTTACTTTAGAGCTTACATCTCAGCCTCAGCTGTGAGATATCCAATTATGACACTATTCTTTAACAACCGTATACATTCATTTGCGCTGTCCTTTCACACGCTATTCGGTGTCGCAACACATTGCTTCATATTGCAGCGTCCAGTGTAGTGCTGTAAGCGTGCTCGCCAATCGATAGTCCTCGTATTACTTAGTATCTATCGATTTATTCATCTGAAAAATTACGTTGTTACTTCATTTCCTTTTTACAGCGAAGAATACAGATCTTTCGATAAACACCGGTAAAATCAAAATCAAAATATCAAAATCAAAATCAACACATCTCATAGTGCAACACTCTTGATATTGTCGACTTTATTGCGGCTAGTAAGTATCAAACTAACATAGTGTCTAAGTTCTTAGTAAGAATAATATTATAAAAATAAAAAGCTTGTCATGTAACTAAAGCAATGAATCATACCTTTTTGGAATAAACTCATTTTACAATGTTACTGCCGGTCCCCATTATAAGGCGACTCTGACAGTTCTGCCTCGTTGTCAATTCGAGTCTAAAGTCAAGTCAAATGCATCTCTTTGTTACAAACTTTTACAAGTACCTATGAAAAATGGATATAATTCTCAATGATAAATATGGCAAGTACAGCAGTGAAATTAAGTAGTTAATTAATTATGTGCAATTAAGTGTAGAGACTTTCCAGCGGTCCGAACTAAGATTTTGGTGCTATCTTTCTGGTTCGCACCGCTAAGGAGTGGAACGCCCTCCCTGCGTCTGTATTTCCGGATACATACAACCTTGGTGTCTTTCAGGCAAAAGTAAATAGGCATTTTCTGGGTAAGCGTGTTACACCTTCGACCTCATCATCGCTTACCATCACGCGACACTGAGGCCAAACGCAAACCCATTTTAAATAAATAAAAAAAAACCTGAAGTTCTAGATAATATTCATAGTAAGCAGAAATTATTGTCGATTGTTTAAAATCATCGATAGTTTGTCAACTTCGAATATCAGCAACACTAGTCCAGTGTGAACGGCTAGATCTATGGGCGCACCGGTGATTGCATAACCGGAACTCGTTCGGAGCCGGGGGCCTAATACGAGACTACATTTAGGTACTACATTTCAGACGGCAAAAAAGCCAAAATGGCCTGAAAAATGGCAGAACTCCGAGTGGTAAAAGTGATTGATACGGCTGTAAGAGTGATTGATTTCACGTTGTTTCAAGCCGAAATAACTAAAACAATTTTTGACAGCAGCAATATGCGATGAGGACGTTCCATGTATGTTTAATACGGCTATTTAATCGCCTATTCGAGGCATACACAATCCAAGAAAAGGATAATCTTGAAAATCGACCTAGCTATCATCGAGCTATATGTTGTAACAAATCCGACTTTGTTATATATATACGAGTATTTCTCGCGCAAAGGAGATAGTTGACACTCCAATCTCAAATAGCACGTACTGCAGCGACACGTGCCTGCCAAAGCACGCCAACGCTTAGCTGTAAAGCAGTCCAATAGCTATAGATTCCAGGGAACAGTCGGAAACGCAATAAACTGAATATTTATCAAATAACTCAACCAAGTTGTACGACCTTGATTCTTAGGTGGTGGTTGGTTTTTTGTTTACTATGCATTTCATGTACACACGCACTCACTCCCTCTTGGGGTGGCATTCTGCCTTTGGACATCGAACGTTCGCCAAAATACGATCTGTATTTTTGCGTTTTGTAAAACTTAATAACTACGTGAATGTGATTGTTTGAGTGGAAAGAACTAAGCCAAATAACATTTCATAATTATTTCTAAACAAATAAGGAAGAATACCAATTCAAGGTGAAGGTAATTAACAATTAAAGTTGGCGTTTTTTCCTGATCACGATCGAGATGAGATTTGGCGCTAGCCAGAATAGCATAGCTGATGGGGAGCATCCGTAAGGTCCAGTATGAGTTTGCCAAGTAGTTGCTCACTCAGCTGGTCAATCGCTGGCCGAAGTGGTCAGTTACTACTTGGCTTCAGCTTGAGGGCTTGCATAAATGTTTTCTCGTGCCCGGCTTAAGAAAAACCCTGGATTGTATGTTTCAGGGTTTAAGTGTAGTAAGTATCAGTTTTAGAACTATTCAAAACCAGATTGAACGCATGCGAACCTGCAGGACATGGCTAGCCTTCTTTTCAAACTTTGAAACTAACTGTGCCTTTTTTAAAAGAAGATTGATAATTTAAAAAGCGTGTAATTTAAAAGCCGTAAACATAATTTCACGTTTTCGCTGTGCTTAAAGCATTCCTGTGCTGTGTTGCGCACAGTGCAATGCACCGAGTGCATGCGCGGCGATGCATATGCGATGCGATGCTTATGCGATGCGCTGGACGAGGCGCGTCTGTTATTGGATCAGCGGATTACGTAAAGTGCCTCCTTGTAGAGTGACCATACTTTCGACTACTGAAAAAAAGACGTTGTTAGGATAAACAAGTCTGGTGGTGGCTCCATGCTCGGCACCAAGGCCAAAGCTGGCCGGAACACTCAACTACACTCAAGAAACTAGCAAACAGGCAATATGTTCTGCTCTTCGGAAGACAATCTTAATAAAACTGGCAATCAGCTTGCCTTTTCACAGCGATGTACATAATGTATAAGTAACCACATTAAAAAACCAGGCGGTAACTATAAGAGGATAAAAACCGTTGGAAGGAGAACATGCCTTGGATGTTAAACACGTTTCTCAAAAAGCGCCAATACCCGTAACTGACGTACGCTTGTTCTGACCCTTTTTGAGAACGTGTTGAAAGTGTATGAAAAAGGTTCATGATAATGAAATATCGCAGGATGTATGTCAAAATCGTAATAAGTAGAAAGATGTGCTCGGCCAGCCCCGTAAAGAAAAAGACAGTCATGGTTATTATTCGACTAATTCCGAACGAGTGGTCACCCTAGTTGGCCAGTTCTAAGGCTTTTGCACTTTTGTATAGAGGAAGAGTGTTTGCAATATCGCCTTGTAAACGGATAACCGTTTCGCTTTACTTTATACGAGGCATAAAGCCGTATTATACGGCACCTATTATCCTGCTTCAGCTGCATACATATTTTTGTTTGCATACGTTTCTGCAAAATTCCGCATTGATGTTCCGCTCGGGCGCTCCTTTAAATCGTAGCGTAAAGCTACAGATACACATGTTCATTAACTGATACATACACGCTCGAAATAAGCATGCTATCCAAATCCTTTCCTATTTTGAAATCCCGTGTCAAAGCACACTTTCTATTGTCGTGAAAATGCCGTGTCAAAGCGCCTTGACCAAATGTTCTTCTTTTCACTACTAAACGCAATCGTCCTGTTAATCCATACCAAACTGTTTGTATTATATTTATGTAGGTATATGTAAGTTTATTATTTTGCTCGTAGTACTGTATGTATATTTTATTATTTTATTTGCGAGGTTATTTAAAAACAAGATAGGCTACGTGAGCCACATGCGAGCACATCAAAGCCGAAGCCGGAGTTGAATACAGTCGCCGTGGCCGAAATCGGCTGGGATTACATCATCATCATCATCATCATCATCTATTGGAAAACTAAATTTTGTTTTAATATGTTCATTTTTCTTTTTAATAACTTCTTGTACCACCGCATCTACTTCTTTTTCCAGTTTCTCTACCTGGAGGTTGTCTGGAAGAGATCGCTCTTAGCGATAAGACCGCCTGTATTGTACATTCCAAATATATTTAAGCATCGTTATGTAACTTGTTTTCTTTGTGCAATAAAGTATATCCTACCTTTTTTTACGCTCATTATTAGCTATGGTTCGACACACATGCTACTAAGTAGCATTTGCTCAATAGTAGCATGTTAATTGAGCATGTGTATCTGTAGCTTAATACGACAGACGGACGTAGGCATCGACTGTTGGCTATCCCACCGTGTCGAACAGAACGCGTGAGCAATCCCCGCTAGGTCGCATGCAGAGGGCGTTAAATATGTTATTGGCCATTAACCTCAAATTAAATATACAGGGTGTCCCGGAACTCGACGTCGAGCGGGCACAGGGTGATAGGCTAGATTATAAAGGTTCTGGAAAAAATAAGGCAATGCGAATTTAGGGAATTTGTGAGCATACTACATGAAACCGTGGTCAAGGGTGTCGATGTTCCAAATTTTCAAAAACAATATTATTATTACTAAACCAAGTGACAGGGATTTTTTTTACTTTTTTTGGTAAAGTAAAAAAACATTTATTTTTGTAAGCCAACAAGCATTTATGACACGTCAAGACAAAAAATCAAACAATCTAAATGAACAAAGTGACTCTACCACCGGTTCGAAAGTTGCTTCTATCGACAAGATTCCGACAAGAAACTCGATAGTTAATCTTTTCAATCTTGTTTGATTACAATAGTTTAGGTTACATATCAAGAATAGATACCCGGTATAACATAGCCTATCAACCCGTGCTCCCTTGCCGTTGAGTTTTAGGACACCTTGTATACTCTGACAGTACGCAAATTGCCAATTATTAAACCACAAAATTATGTTTAACTGTGTTATACAGGGTGTTTCAAAAACACCCCTAAAGACTGTGAATGAATCTGAAATAGTAGCCTTTTTTCATAGCTCTAACGTTTTCGATAAAAACGTACATCAAATGTTTACCAAAATGTCGATATTAATTCGATTTATTACGTAGGGGCGTGAGCAAAGGAGGTCGCTCCTGGGCTCTCCTGGTTAGGTTCAACTTGGGTCCGTGAACCCAAATTAGTGCTGGGTGTTTCTGTGATCAATGTTTTTATTTTACGTTAATTTACTCGAAGTTCAAATTAAGAGCAATACGTAAGCAGACTGTAAGAAATTAACAAGGGACTACTTTCAGGAGTTTGTATAACCGTCTTCAGTCATTAGGGGTATTTTTGTAACAACCTATATAAATAAATGAATAATAATTGATTATTAAGTAATAGTTAATTAGATAATTAGTTTACAGCACTTATTCCTCCTATTACAGAAATTGGGGCCTTGTTTTAGATAATGTCTTGCAACACAATCTGCTACAACGCCACAGACACGATCGTTCCCTCGATTACGATTCAATAATGCAGAGTGCGCAATATGGAACCACTATTCAGATCCGTTCGCTCGTCGCTAACCTGTTAAATAATTAACAGCATCTATATGAATAACTCAGTCAATAATGGTATGTGTGATGGGATAACTGTTTCCAAAACACGATTGAAAAAACTTTGCTCGATAGAAAAAAAACCCGAAGTTACCTCTAAAATATCATATAAATGCTCATTACAACGATAATAATTCGTATAAAATCACAAATACATAGGTATTTACCTTCTCGATTTTGTGACTGTTTTTGATTTAGAAAATACTAAATATTTTCATTCACTTTTTGATAAAAATGTGAATGGCGCTTACGATTTTCAGTTTCGAGCACGTTGATTCCATACTAAACGTTGTCCCCGACGCCCTCAGGCGCGCGGGTGAACGAAATCTGAATTTTTGCTGACTCTCTGGAAAACTTCTTTCGTAATTCATTGTACCATTTGCGGCTAATTCTCCAATTATTTATTTATTTATTTAACCCAATTGAACGGCGTGAACCCAGTAACATAATTATGTAGTTTAATAATTAGCGATTACAATGATTCCTCAACACGTTTTAATATCGATTGCGGACTGTCAGCGAATATGGATATATTCGGTGTAATTATGTTATACACCGAGAAAAGCTGAGCAATCCGGATAACGGTAGGTTTACCCCTTACCACGTTGGGTCCAAATTAAATTTTGGGTATCATTTTACATGGCTATCAATTACTCCTAGCTAAATTAAATCTACCGTTCGTAATTGTTAGGAGTATATTAGACTTTTTGAAAATGTAATTGCTTTTGTCTTCTTTCTCGTTCGAAATGTTTAAGTTTGTTAATTCACCTTTAGTGGAGTAAGTACTCTATCCACTAAAGGTGAATTAACAAACTTAAATAAGTCAGCGAATATATCCATATTCGCTGACAGTCCGCAATCGATATTAAAACGTGTTGAGGAATCATTGTAATCGCTAATTATTAAACTACATAATTATGTTACTGGGTTCACGCCGTTCAATTGGGTTAAATAAATAAATAAATAATTGGAGAATTAGCCGCAAATGGTACAATGAATTACGAAAGAAGTTTTCCAGAGAGTCAGCAAAAATTCAGATTTCGTTCACCCGCGCGCCTGAGGGCGTCGGGGTCCACGTTTAGTATGGAATCAACGTGCTCGAAACTGAAAATCGTAAGCGCCATTCACATTTTTATCAAAAAGTGAATGAAAATATTTAGTATTTTCTAAATCAAAAACAGTCACAAAATCGAGAAGGTAAATACCTATGTATTTGTGATTTTATACGAATTATTATCGTTGTAATGAGCATTTATATGATATTTTAGAGGTAACTTCGGGTTTTTTTTCTATCGAGCAAAGTTTTTTCAATCGTGTTTTGGAAACAGTTATCCCATCACACATACCATTATTGACTGAGTTATTCATATAGATGCTGTTAATTATTTAACAGGTTAGCGACGAGCGAACGGATCTGAATAGTGGTTCCATATTGCGCACTCTGCATTATTGAATCGTAATCGAGGGAACGATCGTGTCTGTGGCGTTGTAGCAGATTGTGTTGCAAGACATTATCTAAAACAAGGCCCCAATTTCTGTAATAGGAGGAATAAGTGCTGTAAACTAATTATCTAATTAACTATTACTTAATAATCAATTATTATTCATTTATTTATATAGGTTGTTACAAAAATACCCCTAATGACTGAAGACGGTTATACAAACTCCTGAAAGTAGTCCCTTGTTAATTTCTTACAGTCCGCTTACGTATTGCTCTTAAATTGAACTTCGAGTAAATTAACGTAAAATAAAAACATTGATCACAGAAACACCCAGCACTAATTTGGGTTCACGGACCCAAGTTGAACCTAACAGATGAAGCAATCAATTCAAGACACAAAACAAACAAACATCCTCTACGTTGATATTCGCACTGGAAGACGGAACACATAAATGTATCGTCCAAATAGAATACTGACGCAGTCTGGTCCGAATCGGTGGAAACCCGATTGCCTACTGCTGAACCGACATAGTCCCATTGATTTGCCTACACGGGCCATTCAATCCGAGCGAATAATCGGCGAAAATTGGACCACACACGGACCAATTCGAGCATTGATTAATATCATCTCTGGGTTTCTCCCTCTTGAGTTATACATGGTGATTTAGTCGACATGCAGCAGTGAACAGTTGCTAATAGCCTATTTGAACGGATTGAAACAAACCGTAGAGTCACAATTACGACCTCGCGTCGCTATCTATACTTATAATAAATCTGTAGAGAGGCCAATTCTGTACATGAAATATATTTAAAAAATAACTATCAAGGTGTGATTGGGGATCGCTACTAATGCCAAAAATGCAATCAGTAAAATGTGTCTGTCTGTCTTTCTGTCTGTCTGTCTGTCCGCTGTATGTTCGTTATAGAAACAAAAACTACTCGACGGATTTTAACGAAATTTGGCACAATTATTCTTCATACTCTTCTGCAGGTTACAGTATACTTTGTATTACGCTACGATACGACCAATAGGATCCCTTCAGAGCAGTGAAGGGAAATGTTGGGAAAACGGGAGAAGTTAGGTCTGTCAACAACTGGTTATCAATTAAGATAAGATAGAAAATTTCAACTAACTATATCCTACTTATATTATAAATGCGAAAGTTTGTATGTGTGGATGGATGTATGTGCCGTGTTGCTATTTCACGTAAAAGCTACTGGAACCGCTCGTGTTATAAAATGACCCAATGAAAAGTTTTGATTTTTCTGGCTCATGCTTCGAAACGCACGTTAAGTCTGTGGATAAGCCAAGTCGGAGGCTCTGTGTGTATGGGTCTTGACGATTCATTTCAGATAATTATATTTCAAACACCATTTCGTGTTCACAAAAGGGGAGAATACGAAGTGTTTCGAACGGATTTGGGGCGCTTTCAATTGAGTGAACTGATCTTTGGATCGCATTACGAAGTTGCTTCGTCGATCAAACTCGTAATACCATTGGAGATTATTTTAATTACTCTGCTTAGAATTAAACGGAATAATTTATATTGAAATCAGTGGCCCTGATATTGGAGACCGTCGTGTTTCAGTGGTTAAAACTAAAACGTACCACAGCTGGGCAGAGCCCTCACCATAACTATGAGATGGCCAGAGTCATACTCCAAAACACGGACTCAGTGTAGATTCTTGGAGGTTGGTGAGCAACGTTAATGTCACGTGTTATCAAACCACCCTTATGCCTGCGATTATGCTTAACGACTGACATCTAGCGACGTCGATCGCCAATAACTATGTATAGAATAAAGTATGTTTGTAATTTTTATTTTATTACCCAAAGCTTAAATCTTAAATAAATGTTTACACTAAGTAGTAAGTATCTACTCGTAGTACATGAGTTCAAAAATGCTACACCTGCCCATTTATAAGTAAAACAAACACTAACATACAAATACAGCGTATCATTTTAAATGCCCTAACATAACTTACGCGCCAAGGGATTTGTCGAAACCCTTTCAAGGTCCCCAACCCTGAGGTCATTAGTACGAGTATTTCAACAAATCGTAACATCGTAAAGATGTGGGTAATTCTCGTAAAATAACGTCGTCAGTCACGTTACATTATGGCTCTGAAACATGCGAACTAGTCATTTAAGTTCTAGATTTAATATTAGGTAGTTTTCATTCGATTCTTGGAAAAGATGAGTCATTTCATTTTATTGGTAACTTTCAGTGCTTTTTGCTAGAATAGCAGTGTAAGTTATCGAATGTTTACTCATTTCTTTTGCAAAAGAACAGACCAATTAATTTTATAGTCTGCATGTAGAAAGGAGAATAACCCCGACTTTACCTTGGGCGATGCTATGTAAACAGTATAATAATGTTGTAAATTCTCAACAAATATCTAGTAAAGAGAGGTATTTCGATCGATCTCCCTCAGGTGAGCACGCTCACTTCAACTGTCTAAGTATTTGCTTCAACTTGAATTGCTATTCACCTTTATTTCTTTCAAAAATAAAACTCATGTGGTTTAGTTTGTTTCACTCCCACGAGCACGAGTCGCCTTGTTATTGAGTTTGACAAAATGACAAAAAAATAATGGAATTTTCCTTCGAATTTGTCCGAGTGTCTTTTGAAATGTGCGTTGAGAATCGCCCTGCATCCCGATTCCAAAATATTGACACAATATTTCAACAAGAAATAATTTGATCGGCTCCAGAAATAGTAAAAACTGTGTTTTCAGAGCCAATAGCTTTCCTCAACCACGTTAATCTTGTCAGAGAATTTTCTACCGCTAGGGAGTGGAACGCCCTCCCTGCGTCTGTGTCTCCGGATACATACAACCTTGGTGTCTTCAAGGCAAGAGTGAATAGGCATTTTCTGGGTAAACGTGTTCCACCTTCGGCCTCGTCATCGCTTACCATCAGGTGAGTCTGCGGTCAAACGCAAACCCATTTTAAATTAAGAAAAAAATACAATAGTGTAGATACTCGTATACACCTAGGGACAGCTCAATCATAGGTTATGCCAGTGCGTTAAAAGTCATTTTCTTGCTAAGTATGTTACGTTTGCTGTGCCAACTGTACAGTAGAAACTTGACGACGTTCTCTCGCAGCCCACAGCTTGGCGTGTAACGAAACCAATTACATCGTCCACCTTTGTAGTTCTGCTACAGACTTGAAATAACACATTCTTGGGCTCGTTTAGTCACTTTGCATGTTTTTTAATGCTCACCAAAATAATGATAGAATTCAAATCTTATTGTGAGACCACAATCGTGAAAACAACTAAGGCTTATAAGATTATATTATTATTGTCATAAAAAATAGGGAGTGTACTAATTCAAGGCAAAGCGAACAGAGGCTTGAAGTGTGCTTGAAGTGAGCGTGCTCTCCTACTAGCTAGATCGAGATGAGAAATGATGTCAGTGAGAATCGCTAAGCTGGTGATAAACGGCTTTCAGGCTGCCCACTGCTGGGCACAGACCTCACCTCAACTATGAGGTGGTGCGAGCCGTACTCCAACACGCGGGCTCAGAGCGGATTGTTGGAAGGGTGTAAGCTCAGTTAGAAACCTTTATGTCGGTTGTTATCAAGCCGCTCTAAGGTCAACGTCAACCGCGACCAACTGCTTAGCGTGCCTTCCGAAGCACGGATACACGGAAAAAAATGATCGCTATAACCAAGACTAATTAAATTCTCAAAAAAAATGTTTTAGTCTAAGTATTTATTTTCTTAATAAAAGTATATGTTCTCAATTCAAAAAAACGTGTATTGTTACTTGAACACTAATATAGTCTTGTAATAAATTCTTGCAATGAGTAAAAAGTTTTGGTTCAAGAATATTACTGTTTCATTTGAAGAAGATATCCGTTTTGCCTCAAGACTTTGAAAATAATCGATATCAAGATGATATTGTCTTATAGTAAGATGATATTATCATTCATTTAAGACAATTTTATTTTTGTTGACTGAAGATAATGTTATTTCTTAATCTAATAAATGTTTACTCTAAACAAGAATAATTTTACTCCTTTTAACCCTATTTAATTATTATCGGCTGAACAAAATATATTGTCTAGACCTAAAAGACGTTTTCTCTATTCGAGAACATAGCACTCAAAACAGGCTCTGTTTAACCAAGACAAAACTGTTCTAAAAAAACTGTTTTAATCTAACAGTTTATTTTCTTAACATAAGTATAATGTTCTTAATCCAAAAAATCGTGTATTGTTACGTGAACATTAATTTAGTCTTGTCATAAATTCTCGCATTAAGTTAAAAGTTTTGGCTCAAGAATATTACTGTTTTAATCGAGGAAGATATCCGTTTTGCCTCAAGACTTTGAAAATGTTCAATGTCAAGATAATATTATCTCATAGTAAGAAGATATTATCATTCAATTAAGACTATTTTATTATTGTTGACTGAAGAGAATATTATTTCTTGATCTAATTCCAAAATGTTTACTCTGTACAAGAATAATTTTACTTCTTTTAACCTAATTTAATTATTATCGGCTGAACAAAATATATAGTCTTGACGTAAACGACGTTTTCTCTCTTTGAGAACATAGCACTCTCGTTTCTAATAATTATTATCAACTTACCTCAAGAATTATAAGTTTACCTGTATTCTTATTTCAATAATCAGTCAATTTTCGTCCAAGAATAACTATATTCAAACTGAAAACTAAAAACATACTTGCGGTCAAAATTCATTTTCCTATGCAAAGAAGCTGTTTTACTTAATTAAGTAATATAGGCATAGGCAAGATTATTGCCGAGCATAGTGACAATTCACGCTAATCACTGTAAACCTAACCTATGTTTACAAAGAATGGTACAATTGTAATGGAAATTATAGTTCTCTTTTGATTTCACAGTGTTTCTATTGATTGATGAGGGATGACTCACAACTCAACTTTAGCTAAAAAATGATTTATTCTTAGCTGAAATGATCCTTGTTGTCTAGTCTTTGTATTATCTTCGAAATTCAACACTAATCGACAAAAATACTAGTAAACTCCAATTAGTGTTTCGAGTCACCCCATTTAACCGGTAGTTTTGGCTGTGCTTCAATCGTTTCTCAGGGCAATGACTGTCCTAGACTGGTGTTTCCAAGACTGCAACAGCACCTGCAGCACTATAAGATTTCGGGCTGATTTCCGTGAAAGATTTTGGACAATATTTTTTTCAAAATTCGGTAACTATTTTCAGTTTTTGTCATTGAATTAAATGCGCATATTACCTGCTTAAATCATTGTAAATGGTAGCAGCGAGATTCAATGAACAGCAAAAGTTGTAGCTTGAAATATATGAATCTGAGCTAAACTGACCCTTATTGGTACCACCACAATAGGCATTAGGTACTTCGTTTCAGAATATGCCATAACCCTTACACTAATTTCAACAAAACGTTATCAAATCTTAAAACTAAAAAAAAACATTTTTGATTCTTGCCACGTTGTGGGCTTCTGAATGTTCCGTTCCCCATGACGGCAACAATCAGTAGGTATGCCACTGACTACCCCACCTGTGATACAGTCGTGAGGGTATCTTTGATCCGATAACCTACTACACTTTCAAAAAGTAATAAAAGGACACCTTACTTTGTAAACCTACATCTAATTATACGACCAACATAATGAAAAACATATTTTCTTGGTTCAAGCATTTCTGTCTTGAGGTAGGTAGTTATAACTATGTGCCTACGAAATCTCTATGACAAGTCACAACGAAAATCAAGACATCTCTTTCTTGCCTTAAGTATTTCACTTTCTCTTTTTTGTATGAGTTGCCAGAAATATAAAATTAACCTTTTATAAGTAAATAGGCATGACGACAGTATCAAATAATCAACGATTTGAATATCTTAGGGGAAAATACATATTAAGAGGATTTAAAAGACACATTTAGTTTTATTTTAAAATCTGAGATTAATCAGATTTTCGATAAAGTAAATGGATAAAATACTGCAATTCGCCATTTTGACTCAAACGTCAATCACGCACTATGACGTCAGTCCTATGGAAATCGGCAAATGTCACTGTCATATTTCATACAGTGAGTTTGACAGACACGTGATATTTACATAGGAGTTACGTCACACGGACGCCATGACACCTGCGAGCTTTTTCGAGCGCTGTTGATAAAATACTAGAAGAATGTCCTCAAACTTTGTTAAACTGACCTTTGAAACCGAAATAAAGTTTTTTTAGTATACAATACATGTGTACCTTTATCACGAAAGAAGATTTCAAAATTGTTCGTCATGCCTATTATCAATATTATTATCAGTATGCTCAGTGAACGAAAATGTATCTCAAATACGCTGCGGAAACATATTTATATGGTAAACTTAAGGTAAAACTTAGCAGATTGACATTTTGGGATGTTTTATATTTACTTAAGTAACTTATTTACAGCAAAAATGGAAGGAATTTCATATGTAATACATATCAAAAAAAAAATGAACACCCCGAATCAGAATCAAAATATTTATGTATGTACATACAGCTTCCAACGATCCTACTAATATTATAAAGGGGAAAGTTTGTAGGTGTGGATGTGCCGTGTTGCTCTTTCACGTCAAAACTACTTCATGGATTTTAATGAAACGATGGAATAATGTTGCTTTTACATCTGAATGGCACTTACGCTATAATTTATTTAAAAAACACGACATAGCTATATTTTTTTCACATTAGTTCTCGCAGGCGAAGTCGCGGGCGGCCGCTAGTTAGTTCATAAATATTAGCGTTATGAGACCGAAGTATAACAACATAAGTATAATAACATAAGTTTATTTAAAAAACCTGTATTTTGTTACTATTGTTCTTTTTTAATATACGGCCATTGTATATTTTTACCTTATAACTCAATATACCTATGGCAGTTTTGAGTTTGAGGTACGGCAACCCTAAAAGACCGGCGCCCGCGGCTTCCGCATATCGATCGATCGCGTCCGTCAATGGCGTCAATTCAATAACTTGCGCGGTCAGTGATAGTGTAGAACATCATTTAGATTATTTCAGTTTATTTTAAAAGTAAGGTAACTGTACCTATTCACTGTATTTTTATCAAGTGATTGTACGGTAAAAATGGAGAAGCTGAGAGATCTGCGTTTGGCTTGGAATATCGAAGAACAGACCATCGAAAATTTCACAAGTAAGTTGCGCAGCATTTATTTTTTGATTCGTTTTAAAAGTTCTTATCTAATCTCATAATTACAAGTAATAATTCCTCCTACTTTTTATATAATTATATAAGTTTTTTTAGTTTATTTACTTAATAAACTAAAAGATTTTTGTATCAAGAAAAATATTCTTCATTGCACCTACTGGTTATTGTAATTTTGATTATATTTAAATTAAATTTAAAAAATATCTAAATGATTTGCACAATTACTGAAATATCTTTGACAAAAAATCAAAAACTGAATGCAACTCTATTTCTGCAAGTAACATCTTAGGAAAATTAACAAATATTCCGTCAGCTTGTTAGATGTGACCACTAAATAAGTTGCTGTTATACAAATTAACTGCCTTCTTGCTTAACCAGTTAAATACCTTATTTATTTTTAATTGCAGGCAATGGAATTGAAGAAAGACCTGACTAATGATTTGTAAAAGAGCTCTGTCCTATAATCAATAAATACCTAACAGCTGCGCTGAGGTTAGTAATTTTTGTTTTATTTGATCAAAAATGTAACAAAACTGATGATCGGTTAGTCGAGGGTTTCTTGAATGAATTTATGAAATATTGCATGTTAAGTAATGACTACAAAACTATTTTGCGGATTACCATATATAACATGTTATTCTTTTTATAGCACTGCACAACGATGATGTCATTTGGCTTAAGTACAATTCAAAGCCTTGGGAAGATGTTTTCAGAAAATGTAAAGAGACATATGAACTCCACAAACCGCGGATGGTACTGATGTTTCAGTACAAAATTTTATAGAAAAGTGGCCTGTATTGAACGATACGAGAAGCGATGTTTTGGTAAGTTATCAAAAAATAAAAGTTATATTATTACTACTATATATTTTTTTATAATTGTTTTTTGTACATACTTCTTCTTATTTAATTTTTTTTGCAATATCAGATTCATCTGGACTTCAATGCTAAATATCCTGATCGAGAAAACAAATGAAACATATTGTGGAATACTTTCGTTTAAAGGGTCAAAAACATCGAATAACCAAACAGTAATGATGAAGCAGCGTTGATCGAAAACATAGACTGGATAAGCTGACGATGGTTGGTACTATATTTTTTTATCCATTTTATTAACCCTATGAGTACCTACTATTTGCTACACAAAGTAATCTGTCCTTTCCGATTACAAAATAATTTACTATGGTTTATTTGCGTATTTCTTGCAAATGTTGGATTATTTTATTTATTTTTTGCATTTACTATTCAAATTATTAAGGTATACTTTCTATAGGTTGACAAATGATATATTTTTTTCAGAACACAAACTTCCTTCTTAGATAAAATGGATTTGCAAATTAGTTCCTCCTAAAGGACGCTTAAACAAGCAGCAATAATTTTCCACCACTGAGTGCACCCAAAGTTTCATACAAAAGAAACTCGACGAAATTTCGACGGATACGTCAGGAAACAGAAAAACTGAGCAACCATACATCATTCATTGCACAACCGAAGAATATACTGGTGGAAAATTATATTTAATTAAAGACAAAGTCAGGTATGTTTTTCAATCGGCCTATAAAGCTTTCGACACGCTGTTTGAATGTTATCATGCGCTTCGTGTCGTATCCTAAAGCAGGTTATTACCTGTATTTATTGTTCCAAACATGTTGTCAGTACTAAATACGATGTAATCTCACCATACATTTAAGATCATTTCTTTTGAATGTGGTAATTAATGTTATATTACACATATTAGGAAATGTAAACGTAAATGAGCATATACAGGATCTTCCATAATGAGTGGTTCAACCGAAAACCCTAGATAATTTATTGGATTACCTACAACTGATTTGAACAGCTTTTGGAAATTCCTCAGGGTTGCCTGTTTATTTTCTTCACTATACATATATTGGTAGTCTAAATGTCAAATCAATACCTACACGTCAAAATGTTAAATGTTTAATTAAATATTTTTAAGTTTTAAGTTGATTTAAGTAACGTTGAAGAAACTACCTTGTCAAGTAATCATGTGGTACTTCATTAATTACTATTTTGTAATGTAAAAATAATTTATATGATTGAATAAATACATTTTAAAAATATAAATTTTTCATTTATATGCCGCTACCAGGAGTCTTGTTCCATTTTTACCTTTATGTCTACTCGTGATATAATATATAGAGATACCTACTACTTCTTCTGTGCCAAGACTTAGATGTTTCCTGATAAAATAATCTTTGATGAAATTATTACTATTCTTAGCTGAAAAATATATTGTATATATTTGAAGCCTCTTAAACATACAACTGATTCAACATACATATAGTTAAGAATAGCAATAATTTCATCTAAGGATATTCTATTTTAGCAGGAAACATATAAGTCTTGTACAAGTATCTTTTCGATTATTGAGAATAGCCGGGCCTTCATAGAAGACCATAATATTTTAGCAGGAGACATTATACGTCTTGACAGAAAGCAACAATCTCTTCGATTGAGAATAGCAGAGGCTTCATCTAAGATCACATTATTTTAGTAGGAAACATTATATGTCTTGATAGAAAAACGAGAATCTCTTCGATTGAGAATAGCACAGGCTTCATCTAAGATTAAATTATTTTAGCAGGAAACATTATATGTCTTGACAGAAAACAAGAATCTCTTCGATTGAGGATAGCAGAGACTTCATCTAAGATTTAATTTATCTTAACAGGAAACCTGAAAGTCTTGACGTAAAACAAGTACCTCTTCGATTGAGAATATTAGAAGCTTTATCTGAGATTATATTATTTTAGCTGGAAAAATATGTCTTGACGCAAAACAAGTATCTCTTGGATTAAGAATATGAGGGGCTTCATCTAAGATAATATAATTTTAGCAGGAAACATAAGTCTTGACGTGAAACGAGTATCTCTTCGAATGAGAATAGCAGAGGCTTCATCTAAGATTAAATTTTCTTAAAAGGAAACATTGAAGTCTTATCTCAACACAAATATCTCTTCAACAGAAAATAATGAAGTTTTGACTTGACACAAATATATCTGCAGCTAAGAATAATACGGCCAAGAATATAATTCCTAAGAATATTATTGTCTATTTATAATACTAATTTGATTATTTATTTAAGACTTTGGAAGTCTTATTTCAAAGATTAATATCTTAGACGAAGACAAAAAATATGAGACAATATTTTACTTTGTTAAAGAATATATTGTTTCCGCCATATGGGAAACTACAATTGTCTTGACCAAGTCGATATTGTCTTCTTTTAAGATACTTTTTTTTTCTGTGTACGCCCGCAAAATACATCACTAAATTTCGGTTGGAATGGTCACCCATCCTATTTCCAACCCGGCGTGTGTTGCTTTACAGCAGCGATCGTTGACGACCAAGTGTCATGGCACGGGCAGGCTGGTTACCTTTCACCATTTCGTTCCATTGTCTTCTATTTTAAAGTTATTATAACTGCAGTGCACTGTACTTAGACTATCCAAGCGCAAAACTTCAATTAGCTAAGTACACGTGCAAGTTACACCCAACTGTAACGTTTAAGTTTCCAGTTGTAAAACCCAAAAGGTAGAATTTGTACTTTAAAATCTTTTAGCTACATTAGCGAGTGAGTTTTACGAAGTTCTCATAAAACTTTCTTGTCGAAGTGTAGACGAGTTTACCCCATCAACTTTTAGCTTCTAAAGTCTTGTTAATTCAATATTAATACCAAGAAAGTTGTCTGTATTACAACGTAAAGGGTCACGGGTTCAATCACTGCAGTATCACAAATGTTTGTTGATGTAACAGGTTTTATGCAGGGTCTGGGTGTTAGTGGTAATACCTGGTTTGTTACTGGTTTCTAATACACAAAGGAAAACTTTACTCTCATACGAAAACTAGAAAAAGACATTCGGTCTTGGCTTCAGGCGGGAATCAAACCCGCGTCTTTCGCGGACCTAAAAACAACAACTAACAGTGGTCAGTGCAGTCGCCCGGTTTGCGAAAGACGCAGGTTCAATTCACGCCTGAAGCCAAGACCGAATGTCTTTTTCTGGTTTTCGTATCTTTAGTAAAGATACTGCATGGAAAATGCTAAAAATAATAATAACATACTCTTACTCTAGGTATTTAAAAAAAAAGTTTTATATCCACATTTGTACACCGGTACAATTCCCGGAAAAGCGAAATCATAGGTTTAAAGTATGCGAAACATCTGTGCCTATTATTATCTATTATTTGGCGATTCTGGGGATAAAATTATACCATAAATATTTGAGATATCAAACTAGTCTCTGCTTAATTTGGATTATTAAGATATTTTGTATGAATGCAATTTTAGAATTCTTCTGCCGACAGTTAAAGTAAACCTCAATGCTGTTACGTTTTGGTAAAGTGATTTTATGGCGAGTTATGCGTAAAATCGATAGACAAGAATAAAAACAAGTCTTTAGCTCCCGGGGAAGATACTCAGTCATTCCACAGAGTCCACAGAACCCTAATGGTGGAGAGTAACGGAATATAAATGACTTCAGAGACGGTGTGCTTACCAAACCGGTAGAGTTTTGAAAACGTTTTATTGGAAATAAAATGACTAAAGCATTTCGGGAAAAGTAACAATGATAGTCTTCTTAAAATGCCTATACACGTCCCACTGCTGGGCACAGGCCTCATCTTAACTATGAGTGACCGAGTCATACTTCAACACGGGGGCTTAGTGCGGATTGTTGAAGGTTGCGTAACCTCAATGTTAGATTTTAACAAGCCGCCTAAGGCCTCCAACTAGGCTTAACTACCAACATCTGGCAATGTCAACCGGGACCAACAGCTTAACGTGCCTTCCGAAGCACGGAGATGCCCGAAAAATATATCACTAAAATTCGGTCGGGGTCACTCAGAGTATTTAATCTCTACCACAACGCTCTCTCAAAATATGTACATTCCATAAATTGTACCTCATCTACTATTATTATTAGACTTGTAAAGATAAGGCTATCGAACAATATTGTCAGAGGAATGGTAAGTCAAATAGTTCCTTAGCCGATCTATTCCCAGCCTTGCCCGCCGGCGCTCTCGGCGGCACACATCAAGTGATTAGTCACAATGGCTTCATCCACGTTATAGTCTGCTCTCTTGGGACATTCACCAGGTGTGCACGGAAACTAATTTAGGTTAGGTGGAAGCAAGCTTAGTAGTAGAATGTAATTCTGGCGATTCATCTTAGAATGAATGAAGTTTGCAACACCAGATATTGATATCCTATTCGTTCATAAGTAGTCTACTTTCTGACTTACACCAACTAAAGCAACTGCAGCATTGGTTTAGCGATTGACGTCCTATCACATACTCGTATGTGTCGACAGCAATAAGAATGAAAGAGACAAAACGTTACAGATTATTAATAGACTTATAAAGATAAGGTATCTAACCAATGTTGGCAGTAAAATGAAATTAAAAAAAATGTTAAGTCAAATTGTTCCTTAGCCATTCTATTTTTAGTTTTCGGCGGCAAACATCAGGTATTAGTCACAATGGTTTTATCCACGTTATACGGAATACTAATTTAGGTTAGGTGGAAGCAAGCTTAGTTGTAGAATGTAATTCTGGCGATCCATTTTGGATTGAATTAAGTTTGTAACATCAATAGTCAAACTATTGATACTTTTATTAAATAGTCTACATGACCCTAACCAGTGTTAACATGCCAGTGACAGTACACAGGCAAACACGTCCTCTTTGGAGCAGTTGCAAAATCCAGACTTGACAATAAATTGAACATTCATTTATTTATTTAAACTTGAATGCAAAAAAAACAAAAGGCGAACTTAATACTTAAAGCATTCTCTACCAGTCAGCCATTGGGCGAAACAGAAAATGTTACATGAACACTATGACTCAAAAATATCCTTAACTCAGTTCAAACTCCATACTACAAACTACTAGAGTGAGAGCCCTTTTTATAGCCCGTCATAAGATGAATTATTCACAGGAACCAGACTGTACAAGACCATAGTCGATCATGATATTGCGGTGCTGTGCACTGGAGTGAAACGTAAAATCAAGTAGTTTTGATGATAATCTAAATAAGCTCAATATAAAACATAACCGTTAGGTACACCTCTTTGCTCACTCAGTAGGCTAACCCCCGAATTCACAAACGCAAATCAAGGGAGAGGGTTTGTGAATTCGGTGGCAAGACTACTTCTTTCTACTTACTGCGGTCCTGACATACACATCATCTACACTATATGCTTTCGTTCAACTCGTCGGCCATAGGTACCCTCTGAAATGACCCATTTTTTAGAGGAATTAAACTACTAAGTACCTTATATAAATCTGTTTCGTTAATCGCCTTCCATCTATTAGCCTAATAATCTATATTTATTTAAGGCAATAATGGTTTTATCATCTCATAATTGTGCAAGTTAATGCCAATACAGTGAGTAAAAGAAACATAAACCCATCATAAAACCATAAACTCTTCCTGCCGTAAAAGCCATCATATCACACTCAAAACGTTTCTGCTCGAGAAAATCGGCAAATTTTCACGTTCCTTTACAAACGTTTCTCCCCCATTTTAGAGCAAATAAAGGAAAGGGAACAAACGTGTGTGTTCACAGGAACATTAGGAATGACAGTGTCATTAGTGTTGCCAACCACGCTTGTATACCGTCTTTAATGGGTTTCCGTACCCGCCAATGACAAATAAGTGGGATCACACACGTAGGAATTAATTACAGAGATGGGTAAATATTTACCTTTTCAAAGCTTTTGACTTTCTTCTTGGGATGATTGGTTCAAAGCCTCTGAAATTTCCTCTTGTGATGAACGAGCAAATCGGAAACAGTCACTGATGATAGCCCCCGAATAGCCCCGAATGCACAAACGTCAGTCAATGTTGAGCAAGCATTCAAAGTCATGATGTCACTTTCAGTTCTATGAAAGGTAGGTGAGGGTAGAACGGGCATAAGTCTGACGGCGTTGCACACGCTCTGATTGACATTATTGAATTCGAGGGTAAATAACAGTCACCAGGTTAGGTAGTGGGATGTGGGACAAGGTACCACCCAACTGGAATTTCGAGATATATTTTTTGCCATTTCCGAGCTTTGGAAGGCATGTTAAGCAGGTGGACTAATTCCTAATGGATTTCAATTACTTCTTTTACGCAGGCTGATACAGTTACCAAATAATATTTACTAGCAGATCCTCGTTTTAATAAACCTTCATCTCAAGTTTTGAGGGTTTTTAGGGTTCCGTACTAGAAAGGTAAAAACGACCCTATTACTAAGCCTCCGCTGTGTGTCTGTAATTTTGGTAAACTGTGTATGTCCGTTGCAGCTAAATCTACCTACCTAACAAAACAATAAATTCAAAAATGTTGAAAAATCCACACATTAGAGGTGTCATACAATAAACGTGTTTTTTCTCATCAACGGTAATAACGGAAATTTCAAAGATTATGTTGTATGTTGTGAATATTGCCTTTCAAAACAAATAATTAATTTAAAATATAAATTTTACTCGATCATGGCACGGAACCCCTCCGTACGCGACTCCGATTCGCACTTGCTCAGTTTTTTTTAACTTTACGTAGAGAATCGGTCAGGACAAACCGATGTTTTTAGCAAAGATAGCTCAGCTTACGTTGGCGTGTTACGCTCTAGCTAACGCCGACTGTACAGAGGCGCTCACATCAACCTTTCCAAAAACCTTTGCAAAATGGGTCTTATGTCAGCGGCATAAGGTGCCACTATGTAAAGGTTGATATGAGCGCCTCTGTACCTACAAGAGCACGAGCTCGTCATTTGGCATGACGTCGAGATGCTAGCTGAGTGCACATTCTGCTTCTAATGGATTTCCGCGCCTCTGACACGGACGGTTACACCGGGTAGAGCTTTCGCTTCTATTATTGTGTATTCTAATGCTGACGTCATCGTCTTCATTTATGCATTCAGTGTTGTTAACGGATTATTAGCCACGAAAAAAAGTGCAATTCTACAATCTACCATTCAACCGCAAGAAATAACAAAGAATTTAAGAAGTGTTAGGCATTTCCGAACGCAACTTGTCAAGAGCAGTATTCCCCGCCATTATTTGACGTTTGTATAGCTATCTCACTCACTCTCTTTTTCTTGTACAACTTGCATTTGTTTTAGTTTGTGAATAAATTGTAATTTAAATGGTTTAATGCGTTTTTCTGAGCTTCCCTTTTAGCTCAGAAGCGGGATTAGTGTACCGAGCGCCTACAAAAACGATTTCCTGACGAAACAATAAGTGAAAGTAACTTCTGTATCGTTTTCCAAAATTTACGAAGCGCGGCCGCACCGGCCGGGACGCTTTGCAGAAAACAAAAACCGGTTCGTACCTGTTTGCTGCACAGGTACTGCGAGTTTTCATCGAGTGTATTGGGGATTGTTGTGAATTTGTGATAAAAGTAACTTTCAAACCAAAAACAATGAGTGGACGTGAATTTTCCCATGAAATTGGATTGTCATCTTTGAAATGTGTAGTAGTGACGGACGGTGTACCCAATTACCCATATGATACGTTGCCTCGTGAACTTTTGAATAGTGTCTCAAATCGGCAGCGTTTTGGCGGTCCCGAGCGGAGTCAGCTGGAGCACCGCGGCACCGGACCGTGTGCGCGGTCACTAACCCCTGCCTTAATCGCTCTCTTATTGCGGAGTGTTCATCATGCTCCTGATGGGAGAGTGATTAAGCAGCAGGTTCTTCCGAACCCGAACAAGTTTCATTCGTCAAACTACTCCTAGTTAAAGTGCTAGGTATCTACTATGACTAGTACTTTGTATAATGGAAACCAGTAGCCACAGTAGTGGTCTGTCTTTCTGAGTAGTACCCCACCATTTCATCTGTGCCATTGGCAACCTACAGCTGATTTAGTTCAAGCCTTATGCTGGTCTTAATGATACATTTTCTGATTCTGATCCTGTCTGATCTGTTAATTATTTTTGAGTAATGAATCAGAAAAGTTGAAGGTATTGCGTGGATGCTGGTGATGAGAAAACTATTTCTGAAACTTATTTGCACTTTAAAATTCAAAAAGTATGCTGAACATTGATACTAACAACTATCTAAACCCAAACTAAAATCTAAACCTTACATAACTCTAATGTTTATTAACTGCTTTTCTTTCCAATCAGTTAGTTAGATGTGTGACTTAGTTATGTGTTATATTATTAATAGATCTAATGTGACAAAATCTATTTAAGGTTATGCTTGTTGGTTACCCGGTGCAGGTTATAGAAGCAATAACAGGTAGGTACCTACCGTACCATAAAGCTGATGCTATTTCTGCTGGTTATCAGGACACGTCCAGCATGTTAAGATATTTATTTTCATCATTCAAGTAAGTCAAGTCTTACTGATTTAATAATTTAATGATGCAGTTGTAAGCATTGTGGTCACATTGCACCAACGTTAGAAAAATCATAAAACTTGTGCATTCTGTGGTTGTGTCTGTCATGATGATGAAAACAATTAGGTAGAAAGGTGTTCATCACACTGTTATCATCGTACAGGCCATGATAAGGATGAATGACCTGAAGTAAACTTCAGACAAACTTATGTCTAATTATTTAACTTGTGCATTCTGTGGCTGTGTCTGTCATGATGATGAAAACAATTAGGTAGAAAGGTGTTCATCACACTGTTATCATCATACAGGCCATGATAAGGATGAATGACCTGAATTAAACTACTACATGTTACTTCAGACAAACTTATGTCTAATTATTTACAGATGTTACTGTTGTAGCTGCAAATTATTAGTTGTCATTTTTATTGATTTCAGTTGTCATGCCTTGGGTAAAATAATAATAATAATAATTACAGAGTTATACAGAGCCCAGAGGTAACAGTTACAGTTGAATATTCAATCCATGCAAGTCTAGTTGTTCAATTAAAAATTACAGTATTTAGTTATTCATTTCATTTTTATTGCACATAATAGTACAGTATGGCGGGCTTCATGCTGAGCGCATTGTCTGCCAATCAACCATTGGGCATTTGAGGTATGTCAATAATTCGAAAATAAATCCTTCAAGGAGGTTCCTGATGAGGCCTAACTGTGCCCAAAACAGAGGTTAATATTAGTCAGCCTGTTACCAACTAAGCGTTTGATTATTGTCACGGTGATTTGTGTTATTTGAAAACGTAGTAGATGTTTCGTATTTACAAAATTAATTAATCGAACTGCCCCGTGCAGTCGTACAAGGTGTTAAAAAAAAAAAAATTGCGTGTCGATAAGATTTGAACTTGTTATTTTGATGTTAATAGTCGTTGATGACCCGTTTAGGGTCCGGTTGAGGCTCGAGGGGTCGCGTGTTCGATTTCCGCACAGTGTGGGGTTTGTTGATGAAACAAGTGTTTGTGCTGAATCTGGTTGTCTGTGGTACCTTCGTTGTTCCTGGTTTCACAGAGCGAGGCTCATATTTATTATAATGCGTTATTTAGATTCGTGACAACCAAACCGTTGTAGGAAGGACCCTAATACGGATATTAGTACACGAATTATACAGACCAACATATTGCTGTGACGGGGTGTGTCGTGACAAGACAAAAGAAAGGCTATCAGTTTTGTTCAAATGTGATAATCATATTCACATTGGTGTGTTGTGGCGTTGCGCCACAGCAAGTGCAATTATATAAGGCACACAATCATATATTTCAGGGTTTACAATATATACGGAGTGTCTAGAGCAGTGTGTAATACCTTAACTAATTGACATCCGCACGTTGGTCACATTATCTTAGGATCAGTGAGCGTCGTGCATTGCATACATCGTTGTCTGAAGACATAGATCGGCGAAAGCTTACCTGCTGAAATAGTCTTGATGAGTATCAGATGAGTTTTCGAATTGTTTTTTTTTCTGTAATTGTAAGATTGATAAATGTTCTACAAAAAGTGCGTAGCTTACAGATTCAAAGCGCTCATATTATAGATATTGTACTTTGTCGATGGCCGAGCGGATGAAAGATCGCGGCAGTACCTACATCGTTTTGAGTCAACACGTTTTTACGAATGTTTATGACTGGTGAATCACTTACAGCCTAGCAGAAGTCAAAGCATTGATTATGAGACCCTTGCTGTTGTTGTAAGTTAGTTTAAATTTAAGGTGTATGTTACAGGTATTAAGTTAAATAGTTACCGATTGTACTGATTGGAGACTTTTTTTAAGGTCGAATACCGTGCTGGTAAGTCAACGGGCCACCTGGATGGGTTTAGCCGAAACAATGTTATTTCCGTTAAGTGAATAAATGATACATGTTTAGTACCTACCTACTTTTGTAGAAGCAATGCAACAGGGAGACTTCAATTGGTTCAACTGTAGACCAATAATTGTAAGGTAAAATTAAAAGTGACTATTTGACAGAACTTGCTTACTTTTATCTAGGTGGTGTATTTTAGAACTGGTTTGGCAAATACGGCGCTGTATTTAGAAACAAAAAAAAAAAAAAAAAAAAAATGTACATGGCTGCACTTAACACTATGCGAGAAAAATAAACAGGGTGTCAAGCAGTGTTGTTGTATCCTTTATGAAAGATGCCGGTGCCGTTACACATAGTATCTATACGTGGACCACCTTGGTGTTTGATTTACGACATTTATTCACTCTAGCTCTTGTAGTTAGAAGCTGTTCGTGTTATTATAGTATTACAGATATTCGGAGTTGTATGCGACCGAAACATAGCTTTTATTTGTAAGTATTTTAAGGATCACTGTGGTCTACAAGAAACAAATAAAATTCATTTTGACTGCTGTCAATCCGCGCGCAAAGGAGCAGGTCTACTACTTACCTACCTATTTTAATGGCAAACCATCTTGGGCGCTTTGGTGATCTTGCGTTGGTGATGTTGAATGTGATTGGTAATGCTTGGTGATCTGACTTGGATGATTTATTTTGTTTTACGATGTTAGACAAAGTTTTTAAGTCGTTCTGCGTTTTATGCTTCACATGTGTTAAGTTAAGATCTGTTGAGGTATGTGACATGGTTATTGGTGAACGTAATATCATGTGCAAGGGGTAACGAAGTGACAGGCTTGCACCAAGTTTAGATAGTCAAATTCAGGATTGTAAAAGTGTAAGCCGTAATGTGATTAAGACTATACACATAGTCGCCGTCAAGCATACTGTAATGTGATAGCTCGTGACAAACTGAATCGTTTTAAATCATATAGTCCATTCTGATTATTCTTAATAAGAATGAAACATTACTTCTTGTATTCTTAAGATTTATATTGTTTGTTTGTAATATTACTCAGTGAGCTGCCATTAAGAAGGCGATATTTGTTCGCTCATTTTGTTGCATTATCTAATTTAAATTGTTTGTTTGTGATTGTTTGTAATATGACTCAGTGAGCTGCCATTAAGAAGGCGTTATTTGTTCGCTCATTTGTTACATCATCTGATTTATATTGTTTGTTTGTGATTGTTTGTAATATTACTCAGTGAGCTGCCATTAAGAAGGCGATATTTGTTCGCTCATTCGTTACATTATCTGATTTATATTGTTTGTTTGTGATTGTTTGTAATATTACTCAGTGAGCTGCCATTAAGAAGGCGATATTTGTTCGCTCATTTTGTTACATTATATGATTTATATTGTTTGTTTGTGATTGTTTGTAATATTACTCAGTGAGCTGCCATTAAGAAGGCGATATTTGTTCGCTCATTTTGTTGCATTATCTGATTTATATTGTTTGTTTGTGATTGTTTGTAATATTACTCAATGAGCTGCCATTAAGAAGGCGATAATTGTTCGCTCATTTGTTACATCATCTGATTTATATTGTTTGTTTGTGATTGTTTGTAATATTACTCAGTGAGCTGCCATTAAGAAGGCGATAATTGTTCGCTCATTCGTTACATTATCTGATTTATATTGTTTGTTTGTGATTGTTTGTAATATTACTCAGTGAGCTGCCATTAAGAAGGCGATATTTGTTCGCTCATTTTGTTACATTATATGATTTATATTGTTTGTTTGTGATTGTTTGTAATATTACTCAGTGATCTGCCATTAAGAAGGCGATATTTGTTCGCTCATTTTGTTACATTATATGATTTATATTGTTTGTTTGTGATTGTTTGTAATATTACTCAGTGAGCTGCCATTAAGAAGGCGATATTTGTTCGCTCATTTTGTTGCATTATCTGATTTATATTGTTTGTTTGTGATTGTTTGTAATATTACTCAATGAGCTGCCATTAAGAAGGCGATAATTGTTCGCTCATTTTGTTACATTATCTGATTTATATTATTTGTTTGTGATTGTTTGTAATATTACTCAGTGAGCTGCCATTAAGAAGGCGATAATTGTTCGCTCATTGTTGTTACTTGACTGTAGGCGATTGAGAACGCTTCAGACTGTAAGTTATTTGACTGGAGGCGATTAAGAACGCTTCATACTTGTTAAATAACTGGAAACGATTAAGAACGTTTCAGACTGTTTGTTACTTGACTGTAGGCGATTGAGAACGCTTCAGACTGTAAGTTATTTGACTGGAGGCGATTAAGAACGCTTCATACTTGTTAAATAACTGGAAACGATTAAGAACGTTTCAGACTGTTTGTTACTTGACTGTAGGCGATTAAGAACGCTTCAGACTGTAAGTTATTTGACTGGAGGCGATTAAGAACGCTTCAGACTTGTTAAATAACTGGAAACGATTAAGAACGTTTCAGACTGTTTGTTATTTGACTGACTGTTTAAATCTCGAGATTTGCCTTAAGAGGTGTTGTATAAGTCGCGACTTGGAAGGTGTACTTCCTGAACTGGCATTAAGAAGTCAGTTGTGGTGGCATTAAGAAGTCACCTGAACTAGCATTAAGAAGTTAGTTGTGCTGGCATTAAGAAGTCAGCTGAACTGGCATTAAGAAGTCAGTTGTGGTGGCATTAAGAAGTCACCTGAACTAGCATTAAGAAGTTAGTTGTGCTGGCATTAAGAAGTCAGCTGAACTGGCATTAAGAAGTCAGTTGTGGTGGCATTAAGAAGTCACCTGGGTATGTCAATATTAGGGCCGGCGCCCACTATCGGCATCGGCACGCTTCAGGATTTTGAGGTGGCAAATAGCAAAATACTTTAACACTATGGCAATAAAGTAGAAATTTCCGTGATGTGTTCTCGTAAAAACAAAATACATTTCTTCTGTTTCTGTTTCGACATTTTCTACTTTATTGCCATTATGTTAGAGTATATTACTATTTGCCACCTTTAAAGCCTGAAGCGTGCCGATGCCGATAGTGGGCGCCGGCCCTTACTTAGCTTAGTTTTACTTTTACGTTGCTTTACATGGAGAATACTGCTCGGGGCGAGCAGTGGTACAGGAAGGCCGACTGTTAGGCATTTCCGAACGCAACTTGTCAAGAGCAGTATTCCCCGCCATTATTTGACGTTTGTATAGCTATCTCACTCACTCTCTTTTTCTTGTACAACTTGCATTTGTTTTAGTTTGTGAATAAATTGTAATTTAAATGGTTTAATGCGTTTTTCTGAGCTTCCCTTTTAGAAGGTTGGTTTGCAACTTGCAAGGAATGATGGAGTTTCTAAACATTCAGAAGCCCACAAGTCAACCGAATTTGAACTCAATGTGGTAGGTAAAGGGTGAGCGCAGGCTCGTATAAAAACCCTTTTGTTTTCTTTTTGAGTAGGTATTGCTGTTATAGCTCTCAACCCTTGCCTAAGGCCGACCTAAAGGGGGGCACGGCCGGGGTGCCACGCCGTGTTACCTTCACGTGTAGCCAGATGCTTGCCAGTCCCGCTGTTATTAAATTATTTGTTTCTGCAGGGAAGGGAAGTCTCTGTGTCCGGTACCCTGGGCAACGAGGAACAACTTGTTCCTTGTTGGCCAAACATTTGGCAAAGGAGCGGGGATCGTCGCTCCCGTTTCGTGGTCCGGGATGCGGTCCAAACATTCGGCAAAGGTGGGGGGATCGCTCCCGTTTTATGGTTTGGGATGATGTCTAACGGGGAAGATTGCCTCAGTCACCTCATTTAGTGAGTTCAAGTGCAATGGCAGAAAAAAAGAAAAAATAGAGGGGGGCACGGCCCTTGGCCTAGGAATCGGACATAATATGTTTGGGTAGAAAAATGACCTGCTATAAAAATGCAAGTTGGGCACGTTAAATATAAAATCAAACTTGTAGTAGATTAAGAATAAAATAAAACTATTCTCAAATGTTTCACTTTGAATGCAAGTATTATATCAAAAAATATCAAAACTAATAATGTCGCTTTACGTAAATTTTACGTAATTGACACTTTTCGTTACAAAATCAAATACGGAATTATTTGAAGGCCTGTTTTAAAAACGCGCAGCGTATGAATACTTTTAACCAAATAACTCATGGTGACGCAAAAGCACATTCGTTTGTGCATTACAGGTGACAGATTGTACATTTCAGCACAAAAGTTCCTGACTATCGTCACGTCACCGCCTCCGCGTTTTTCCAAGTTAATCTATTCTCTCCGACACAATACCAGGAATAATTGAATGTACAGTCACCATCAGATATATAAAAGCTCGTGTCCAAATACATTCTGATCAGTTTCACAGCTAATAAGTTTAATACACCCTATATTGATTAACATAAATATTTTTCTCTGAAAAGAGAAAGCTCTTAAAAAATATTTTTTTCCCGTTTTCACAACATTTTTGATTATTGCACCGGGCCTATTTGTCACAACATGATGTTTTATAGCATACGCCTTTCGCAATGAAAAGAATACTCAACACAAGATTTTTATTTCAATTTGAACCAGGGGGCTTAGCCAAAGTAACATTTAGAAAACGATAGCGAAGTTAGAAAAGAACAAAATGTATGGGATTGACAAGGATTGATAAATTTTGTTCTTTTCTAACTTCGCTATCGTTTTCTAAATGTTACTTTGGCTAAGTCCCCAGTAGTTCCTGAGATTAGCGCGTTAAAGCAAACAAACAAACTCTTCGGTTTTATATTATCAGTATAGATGAATGTCCAGATATTAATAGTATTAAACTTATTGACTACGAAACTGATCAGAAGTATTTGGTCACCTTGGCTGCTTCAATATAATCTGTCGGCGACTGTACACTAAGCGTCGCGATGGGCGGTAATGAACGAGAGCGGGAGTAACATAGGGCTATTTTTGTAACAAATAAATTATCAAAAATATCTGAACATTGGTTACTTCATTAATCTCTAAACATGACACTTAACGTAGATATCTGTCACTGTCTATCAAAGGGACTATAATGAGCTAGGATCTGTATAGATATTTATGAAGTAATGAATGTTCAGATATTATTGGTCACCAGGGTGTTTTAAACTTATTGACTGCGAAACTGATCAGAAGTCGGAGAGTGTGCGGCGCAGGAACTTCATGACCTGATATCACCCTCTACTTTCTACCACCGGACCACAAGACGCCGTGAGGGTTTTCACCCCATGTGGTTGACTTTCCAGCGGTCCGAACTAAGCGGTTTGGTGCTTCCTTTCTGGTCCGCACCGCTAAGGAGCGGAACGCCCTCCCTGTGTCTGTGTTTCCGGATACATACAACCTTGGTGTCTTGAAGGCAAGAGTGAATAGGAATTTTCTGGGGAAGCGTGTTACACCTTTGACCTCGTCATCGCTTCCCATCAGGCGAGACTGGGGTCAAGCGCAAACCCATTTTAAATTAAAAAAAAAGTATTTGGTCACCTTGTCTGCTCCAATATAATCTGTCGGCGACTGTACACTAAGCGCCGCGATGGGTGGTAATGAACGGGAGAGGGAGTAACAAAGGGCTATTTTTGTAGCAAAAAGGAAACATAAAAGCTGTATCTAAAGAGTTTTTAACAGGGTTCGGTTTCTTTCCAGTTAGCGCGCTTTTCAATAACGCGTTTTGTGCTGGGCCGAAATAACGGCTAGGTCCAAATAATAAAGCTTATTGTTGATCAGCAAGTATATTTTTCTGAAACTTTTTCCATTTTCAAGGACAAATACAGGCGTTATACTGTGCACAGTACAACTCGTTAAATGAGAAGAATGTGCCGCATTTAGGTTAATTCTTCATCATCCATTACCGTAATTTAAGTTTCCAACTTAAAATTCATTTTTTTTTTATTTTGAATGTTAGTCTTAGTTGTGGTCATATGTGTACTGTGAGTATTCCTTATTTCAAAATATATGAGTGAGTAAAACTTTATAAAGAACAGGTCCAACCCCACGTAACGGCCGGCCTCACATGGCATAGGAACGGACGCGGCTATATCCGATCGCCCCCGGTACGACGTCAACGTATACCTAAAAATCCGTACGGCTTCCCGCCTCGCTTGCGAACATATCCGTTTCTGCACCTAGTCATATCCGAACGGATCAGATGGCTGCTCGGTCAACTGCATGACAGGCTACCCAGTTTCGGTTATTCCTGTGTGCTCAATTGCAATGATATGGCTTCATTCGGCGAGATTGAGATTAAGAACGGGAATGAGTAGCCTGATGTGCCTTGCTTGAAAAGCTTACCTGAAAGTTTTCTGGAAGGGAGAGAGACCAACAAAATTGTGAATTAGTTTCTGCATTTTAATACTATTGTAAGAACTATCGTACAATACAAAATATCTTATATATCTTGCTTCTAAACGTTTTGAAAACCTACATCAACCCACCGACTCACAAGTATCTTCAGTCAATAACTTCCGAATTATCTTCTTGGTGGTTTCACCCTTAGTCCGAATTGACCCATAACACGAGTCGATCGCGCAGAAGCCGTCGTAAAAGTTCCACTAACTTCAAAAGCTGCGGCTGTGAGTAAGCGATGAGAATCCCGCAGAGAAGATTCATCTAAGTGCAGCCTTCCCTTTAGTATCAATGTGCCTTTTAGCACTGAACCTACGTCAGGCACCAGACTCTCACAATAAAGGTTGCGTTTTTTACGAATGGATTATGTAGTTTAATAACTGGCGATAACAATGATTCATTAACATGTTTAATATCGATTGCGGACTGTCAGTGAATATGCCTAATTTAGGGTTAAAGGCCAATAGCATATTTAACGCCCTCTGCATTCGGCACAGCGGTATTTGTGTTGTTGTTTCGATTCGGAAAGGTTCGGTGACTCGTTCCAGTGTCGTGCTATCCAGATGTGGAGCGCTCTTCCAGCGCGCTGTGTTTCCTTCTTCCTACAATCCCGGGTTTTGTAAGGCATTTATGCAGGCCTTCAAAATGAGATTGACCAGCAAAGTAGTTGTCCATTACTGTGCTTGTCAAGCCCATACCTGGACCGTACCTACCGTACCTACCGTCAGCTAAAAAATAGGAAATACAGTTTGTGTCCGCTACGCTCCGCTTGCCTCTTCCAAACAGTCCGTGGCCTTACTGGCTATACGCGCCGTTACCTTCTTAACCGCAGCCTCAAACGTTCGGAAGAAATAGACAAACGTATAAAATTGTTAAAAGGGTTTAAAGTGTTCATAAATACGTATCCTTCAAGTGAGAGAGTAGCGCAAACTCAATTTAGTACCTTTTAGAGTTGAAATTGAGTTTAAAACAGAACTTCATAGGGATGTTTTGCTTAAGAAGGTGCCGTGAAAGACTGTTTTTATTTTGTACGTACGTTGGTAGTCGTTTGTCTATAGGCAAGATTAAGGCTTTATTATGATTTACACAATGATATTTAAAAAAGGTACTTAGGTTATGTCACCAGTGTGCGAAGTCGAAAATTGTCCCCTTGCGTACGTACCTATCATTTACCCGTGTATACAAAATTCAAGATACCTAGTATGATTAATTACTAGCGCGTACAACCGAGACAGATACATGTTGCGCAGTGTCGTCTCAAACTGTCAATGTTTTGCTCAAGTGTACGAAGTTCTGATTTCGGGTGGTACTTTTTTAGCACAAGGGATTCCTTTTAATATAATATCATTGGCTTTACAGACGATGTCAACTTAACGAGTCAGTTCAGTTAAGAAACCCGCAGTTTTCTAACGCTACCTTTCTTGCGTTTCACCGTGAAGATTGCTTACCTGAATGCCCCTGTCCCTCAAGACGTGACGAACGCCGCGAACAGGTCATGCTCTGCCTGCGTAATTCGAGTACAGTCAGCCTCAGCCCAAACGTAACAGGTTTCAGAAATGTTGGTCCACGCTAGTGTTGCACCTCGAAGATTGGTGAAACTACGGTGAAAAACTATTGTTGGAAGCCCAACAAGCGAAGCGAGCGGCAAAAACGACCTCTATTTCTTCATGTGCAAAGGGAAGTTTCATGAATCAATAATTGTGACAGTCTTATACTAACCCTGATCACTCTTATAAGCTCAATAAATGAAACTAGTGACTGCCTTCTGGGCCGAGGGCCAAGCGTTCATTATTTCCATTCTGAGTTATTTTATGGTCTCAGCGTTAACACAAAGTAATGATGAATTGATTGATGATTGATGAAAGTAATGACCTCAATGTTCGCCAACGAACTGGTGACTGCGTCACTATGCGACTGATTCTGCAGCCAAGTCATCGTTTCACCACTCTTAACCGATCGTTTACTACGTCTCTCTAATCTAACGCCTTATAGGAAGGTTTCTGTTCCAAGGTACAGAGGCGCCCACATCAACCTTTACAAAACCATTGCAAAATATGTCTTACGTCAGCAGCATAAAGTGCCCCTATGTACAGCCTCTGTAAGTCTCCTGAGACGTGACGAGCATCACTATGTGAACCGTGTTCATCACGTACGCACGACTCGTTGATGCGATCGGTTCTGTGAGACGGATCGGCACTTAACACTTACCGAAAGTCGATACAGTCAAATAATATGTATTAAATTTGACACCTACGCTAGAGGTGTAAATGGACTTTTTGAGAGCTCATTTTGGAGGGCACGTGGGAACTGTATACCTGCTAGTTTTGTCAAATGTGCCTATTTCACCCTTAGTGGTGTTTGGAAAGTGGTTTGCAGGCTCTTTTAATACAGAAAATTAAGTAACAACCCCGAAACTTAATGGCTGAATCAAACTTGGCAGGATAACGTTTGGAAAACTAGGTAGATACTGTTTTCTCTTCCAACATACCTCATCTGAAGACAAAAGTCTACAACCAATCTATGTTACCAATGATGAATTTTGGATCTGAGGTCAGTTGACGTAGCCTTTTCAGCAAGTGGGCGGTGTACACAGCCCAAAAAACTAATGGTTTTTTGGGGCCTAAAAGTTCATACAAGGTCGTTTAGCGAGCTACGGGAGATACTTCATTTACTTATTAAAATATAATGTGAGCTAAACCAAAATTTCTATATCAACAATGTCCCGGCTCTGAAGGCTGCGTCGCCTGTACAAACCTGAAAGTCGAATCGAATATTCGGTTATATTCGGTTCGACACATTTTGAACATTCGTGTTCACTTGAACTGACATTTGGAGCATATCTAAAAAACTGTAACATCTAGTTGAAAATAATACCATTAAATTACCTTTTCCGTTCCGTTCACATTACACTGAAAAGTATATGCCATTACCTCTTGGCAAACTCTAGACCCACTCATACATAATAATACGATCTCGTTCCGATACACGCCTGAAGAAAGTAAGGATGCAAAGTTGCATAACAGAACAGTCGCATTTAGATTTACATAACTAAATATTATCAGAGCTTGCATATGGAATGAGTGTTGCTGTTGGTTCACAATGTTGTTCTTGGAATGGAAATAATGCAGTCGTGCCAAAAGTACTGGCGGTCCTATTCATAAAACTCACTACTTTTAACTTGTACCATGTGTACAGTCAGGGAATGAAAGGGTTGACCACCCTAAGATCTGTTTTTTCTTGCTCAATGATGACATTGACACGATCAAACCAATAAAAAGTATTGCTTCAATTATTGTAAATTGTAAATCGTGAAGGAACATACGTCTAATCGAATTTTAGAATAGAATATAGGTAGAAGCAAGTGATACCTACTATGATGTAATAACAAAAAGATCTGTTGTATGCCTAAACCTATGCATGTACAATAAATACTATTACGTTTATTATTACGTTTGAAAATATCGCAACTAATGATTGATCTTTGTTTTTATGCTAATAGGACGAAAAGGCTAATAAGTCAATTTTATCCATTTTAGTGGGAGGTTAAACGATATTTGGACCAAAGTCACAAAGTATTTACCGATTTTAATCATTTTTCTTCTCATAAGTTAGCACTTAGAAAGCTAATTTATTTCTCAAATATTTCCTTTTTACGAGGGAACTGCATGAATGGTAAAGGTGAGACGAATTCTACTTAATAAGGTATATGAGAAAAAAGGACAGGAAAATACGACGTAAAGCATCGCCCTTATGTGGCATAAGCCTTAAATAGACATAAACTTTCAAATACTTATACACAAACCACCGAGTAATAAATGATAAATGAGATAAGCCCATCATGCATGAAATATCAACTAAATTGTAACGCGTAAAGACCCACAAATCATAACACTCGATATTCAAACTTCAACTCGAGTTGAAAACGGTTATCATACGTCAAAAGTTTGGGCCAACATTGGCGCGCGACGGCCAGCATAAATCAGTATAATTACTTCGCCGTCAGAACCCCGATGGGGGGTCATATATCTCAAACTGAAGTGATTTGTATCGTAGGGACCTAAGGTTAACAAGCTGGTGATTTTTAGTGCATTAGTTCGTTGTTTTAGTAACTTTTTAACATAGGTAACATAACATACCCTCACGATCATATCCCAAATGGTTTAGTCAGAGTAACACTGATTGTTGCCGTCATGGTGAACGAAACATTCAAAAGCACACATTTCGCTTAGGGAACTTGAACCCAACGTGGGGAGGAGCAAGCCTACCGCCGTTATCTGGGTTGCTTGGGTATCGGTGCTTTCCATCACCGAAGAGTTAGCGGCAAACTGTACAATGAACACAAAGATTTGACCTCGGGACCAACGAGTTACGAGCCAGTGTTTAACGTGCCCGTGGCGCAATTGTGTCGGCGCTCACGCCGTGGCAGAAATGGGACGGGTGACCGTTCTGACCATTCCGGTGATGCAATTTTCGGGCATCTCCGTGCTTCGGAAGGCGTGTTATGCAGTTGGTCCCGGTTGACGTCGCTAGATGTCAGTCGTTAAACCTAGTCAGAGGCCTTAGGGCGGCTTAATAACATCTGACCTTACAAACCTCCACAATCCACCGAGCCCGCGTGGTGGAGTTGGGCTCATTCAATAGTTGAGGTGAGGTCTGTGCCCAGCATTAGGACGTTTAAAGGCCGTTTGCGTTTGTTATGTAGGTATGACCCTTCTGTAACTACATTTGTATTGCTGCAACGAGTAGCGCGGGGGTGTAAAACAAATGCAATATCGATGCTGCATCGCGACTGTATTGCGTTTGCATTGCCACTTAGAAGAAAGAAAGAAAAACTGTTAATTGGCCCACAAACACCATATTTAGCCAAATAAAAAGACAACGAAAAAAGTAATTATTAGAAATGGAACAAAAGAAAAAAAAGAAGTGGTGCCAACCAGGTCTCTCTCGAGAGAAAGATCCAGTATAGCTTCATACAGCTTCCTAAAGCTGCGGCGACGCTGGTATTCTGACAAAGCCTTTATGGTGTCGTCCGACTTGAACTAAATGATACTTATAACTTAACGGCACAGTGTGTAATAGGCCTAAGTAAGGGCATGTTTTGGTTGGAAAAAGGTTCTGCAGTTAAATAACAATATTACATTACCATTTGCTGAAAACGAGATTTTCATGTATTCCGCGAATCCTCGTAGACTTAACAAGATTCGGTCTTCTTTTGTTGTTTCCGACGTGTCTGATATTGGGGAAGATTTATCTTTTAAGGCCCTCTAGTCCCGCAAAAGTAGGTTTTTAACGCCGTCCGAGCCGCGCGTAAGTTAGTTCGCCCGGACGCAACGCGAGTGAACTCACTCGACCCCAGCCATTCATACAGTGCAGAAATAAGCAGTAGAACAAATTTTATTGTACTTCAGAATTTTAGATTTAACAATTTAATTTAGTTTAGTTTAGAGATTAATATTCAGGGTGCATCGGTTTTTTAGACATCAACAACATGAGTTTTTCAAGTGGGTGTGGTAGGCCAAATTCTAAAACTATGAAAAATATCGAAAAATGCTGAACGGAGTCTGGAGACTGATTTTGACAAAAACTTGTATACTCTGTATGCTCAGACCGTACCGGACCGTTTTTACCGTAGTTATTTGCGCCAGTCAATTTTTCACCTGTGATTGAGCGCGCCGAGTTCAGCTTCGTATTGCAGGCTTTTAATTATTTTTTTAAGTATCTTGTCAAATTTTTTTTTGAATGGATGGAAAATAAAGCAAACTAAAGGCTTTCCTTTTTAACAAAATATGTTTTATTTTCCTTACATTCACAGAACCAACTAATCAAATTGTTGAAAAGGGCACTTGTTATTTGAATTTCTAATTATTAGCGGCAGGATTTTTTTACCTGTCATTGTCAAAAATGCAATCAGTAAGATTTTTGTCTGTCTGTATATTCGTTATAGAAACAAAAACTACTAGATGGATTTAAACGAAATTTGGCACAATTATTTTTTTACTTTTGGGCAGGTTATAGTATCTATACTTTTCGTTAAGCTACAATCAATAGAAGCAGAGCAGTGAAGGGAAATATTGGGAAAACGGGAGAAGTTAGGTCTGTTAAGTAACAACTGGATATCAATTGTTTTATTTTGTAGACAGTCAACCTGGTTAGATAGAAACTCTCAAACAATTATATACTACTAATATTATAAATGCGAAAGTTTGTATGTGTGGATGGATGTATGTGCCGTTTTGCTCTTTCACGTAAAAACTACTGGATGGATTTAATGAATCTTTACATTTATACAGCTTGTGCATCGGCAAAGGAATGTCCTTTTCCGATGCATAAGCTACAATTTATAAAGATAGGTATATTACATTTTTTAAACCTAAGTCACGCGGACGAAGTCGCGGGCGGCCGCTAGTTTCAAATAAAAAGTATCTTTTATAGCTAATTTTTAACGGGCACGTTGTGAATTCAAGGAGAATGAAAATATTTTATTCGAAACGAGACCTTTCTATCAGTTTTCTATATGATGTTATTCACAGAATTTGATTCTCACTATCAACGCCACGAGATGACATGTCATGTTGACCTTATACTTACAATACCAACAGGTTTAGTTCCCGTTTATGTATCCTGGTATTGCCTTGGCCTGCACAATTGCCAGACCTCAACAACTTAACGGATTCTACTCGCGGTCTTATATTTTCTTTCATTTTCTAACCCGACGTTTCGACTACTTTACAGCAGCTGTGATCACTTGGTGACAAAGATGTTCTATGTCACAAAACAGTACAATTTTTTAGCAACCCTCACTTAACTACCGTCATTTCCATTAACATTATTGGAAATGTTCCTGTCCACGCAGTACGAACTAACCGTATCTTGAGACCTCACAGTATTGTGCTGCCCTCCTAGATTAATCAAGCGTATTACAGGATCCCGCAGGTGGCAAATTCCAACCATCCTGACGATTGAAATTTGGATGTTTTTTTATTTCAATAGCCTCTCGCAGCATCCGTAGCACGTACCGATTTTCCCTAGCAAGGACCTATGGTTTATCAAATCCTATGAAATGGTTGGGCTTACCAAAGGCATGTTCACAAACTGCTGATTTTGTAGATAAAAAATACTTAGTTAGAAAATGAAAGAAAATATAAGACGTAAAGTTGCTTTATTTCGAAACAAAGTTATAGTTATTATATGATGTACAGAGGCGCTCACATCAACCTTTACATAGGGGCAGCTTATGCTGTTGACGTAAGACCCATTTTGCAATGGTTTTGTAAAGGTTGATGTGTGCGCCTCTGTATTTAAAAAGTAACCGTGTATAAATGTCTCGATTGTCAACTGTTGCATATGCCAAATAAATAAATTAGAAATAATTGACTGTGTTCTTTGTTTTCCTGATTGAACACGGAACTTTCCAAGATTAGTACGCTGTCCAGGACCATGTGTATCTACGATACGTTCATACAGTGCTTTCTCGTAATTTTTGTCTATTATTAAAAAGTCATTAAAAATATATAAATAGGAAAATCTTTAGGACTTAGGGAAGTCCTTAGGACTTAATGCAAAACACATTGTGAAATTGAAAGGAAAAGCCAGGACCGAAATGTATAAAAATGGGTTCACTACAGTAACCTTGTAACGTCATCAGCTTCCTGAACCATGTAGTATAGAAGTTACTAGACTATACATATAACTGCATTAATATAAACAAAAAGAGTAGATACGGCATCAGCGTACCAAATGTGGCTACACAAAAGCAAGTCCAATGGACCTGTTTTCGAACCAATATTAAGACTGTGACTTGTTAGAGTGCTCGTCATTCATACAATATGTCCCAGTTTTCGAATTCGCGAAGTATGAACGTAACGTTAGTCTTTTTGTTTAGATCAATGTATTACCATAAAGTGTAAGTAATTAAAATCAATGTAAGTTATTCATTGATTTAAGTAAAAAGAGATACGTTACGTTCATACTTAGTGAATTCGAAAACTAGCACATGACATTGACGTATGACGCGCACGCGAACAAGTCATATTGGCTTTAGAACAAGTCCATTGGACCTGTTTTTTGTATGGCCACATTTGGCACGCTGATGCCATGTCTTCCTCTTTTTTTATTTTAATGAAGTTTTACGGTACAATAACTTCTATACTACATGGGTTAGGTAGGAAGCTGATTTTTTGAAAACGTTATAGGGTTACTATAGTGAACCCATTTTTATACATTTTGTTCCTGGCGGTTCTGGGTTTTTATGTTTATGAAATTTTGAAGGCGTGCTCAACCTCGAGTGACGTTTGTGAATTCAAGGGTTAGCCTTTTTTATTGTGTGTACTTTACATTTGCAAACGGCAGGTAGTAGTATGTATTTCATAAATGATCAAAAATGAATGCCATGTTCAGTGCAGTTTTTCACACTTTTATTTTTATACTGTGTCACTAAGCCCGCCACTTTACCTAGGATATTTTATTAATAAATTATTAATAAGAGATGGCTGTGCACGAGTTTTTGCGTTTGCGTTGTTTATTGCCCGTATTGTACCACTTGCAACAATTATGTAGTTTGGTCTGTAATTGATTTTCGTGAACGAAATTGCGACGCGGGAAAAAATGGCACAGGTCCGTCGTTCGCAAGCGCCAGCGCGCGTCTAATCAGACCTGCCGAGTCGCCGCCCTTTTCATTTCGTAGGTTTTTAAACATAGTAAATAAAGCAATGATTTTTTCGACTAAAAATTTACGGAAACGTCTACAGATATATAGTGGGTATAATCGAGTAAAATAATAAATTCAAAAAAGTCAATAGTTTCGACATGACAATGTAAAAACATTAGAAAAAGGGGTAACTTTGAGATTATTTTCTATCGACTGAAGTTTATGAAATCATGTAACCGAATACGATTTTAAGTAGATAAGATCCTCAACTAATACATACATTTTTTTTAGAATTTATAACATTGTTTCCTGTGTGCCATATGGTTTTTCAAATCCGTAATTTCGGCCCACCTCGCCTTAAGGTTAGGTATATTTTATTATTTTGTGTCTTGGTATTCCTGGCCTTATTTAAAATCAATTTAACTATTGTTGTGCTAAGTTTTGCTTAAAATTTTCAGTTCTTTCTTTATTCTATTTTATTTATTCGGATATCCAACAGAAAATCTACGAGCACAGATTAAAATATTTCATTATTGAAAATACTAAGCAAAAGATCTGAAAACCAGAAAATGACATTTGGTCTTCTTGGCATCAGGCAATGTATTTTTCTGGTTTTCAGATCTTTAGTAAAGATACTGCATGGAAAATGCTAAAAACAATAATAACCATAATACTAAGCCAATTATAGCAGCATGAGTTACATTAGATAGGAAAACCAGAAAAAGACATACGGTCTTGGCTTCTGGCGGGAATCGAACCCGCGTCTTTTTATTTTTCCCCATTATTAAAGATTGCTGACCAAGTTTTTATCCAAGGATAGCCAATGGATGTTTTACCACCAGCTAGGGATCCTGTTATACGCTTGATCAATCCCAGAGGGCAGCACAATACTGTGAGGTCTCAAGATACGGTTAGTTCGTACTGCGTTTAAAGGAACATTTCCAATATGTGTGTGTGTATATGTTAGTGGAAATGACGGTTATTGAGTGAGGGTCGCTAAAAAATTGTACTGACAATTCTGACTGTTTCTGACATAGAACATCTTTGTCATCCCGTGCTGTAAAGTAGTCGAAACGTCGGGTTAGAAAATGAAAGAAAATATAAGACCGCGAGTAGAATCCGTAAAGTTGTTTTATTTCGATGGATAGCCAATGGAGTTCAACTCGTGACTCTCAAACCAAAATGCGATCCCCTAGATCATTCATAACGCAGGGCTGTCCAAAGTGATTAGCCATAATGCGGCTGTGTTACTTACGCGGAACCATTCGCGTGATGGCCGCAAAAAGTTAACGGTTGGCCATATTGTTTTGTTGTTGTTAGGGCTGAGGGAAAAGCTTTTTTTTTTGGCTGGCTAGGCTGTTTTCGTGTAATGAGAGCCAATAAAAAAATCTGGGTCATCTTACCCTAAATTGAGCAAAGCTTACTAGTAAGGGAATGAAGACCAATGTTACTTATTCGTACATCTTCTTTCTAAAGCTATAAAACAGACCCGGGTTTTTTTCAATTCTTATAACTCGAGAACTGTTGGTTAACAGTAATAAAAATCATATTTTTAGCAGTATCATTTTTGTCCTTCTACCAATGTGGAAAATATACATTAAGTAAATTCATCCCGATTGTATTCTTAATTGAAAACCATTTGTACAATAGCTATGTTTGGTGTACTCGTAAGTATTGATTATGAACCCTGTAGGTCGCTGCAAATGTCATTGTGAGCCAAGTTAATACATATCGAATTAACCTTTTAAATAGTCTTCTATTTCAATTGCAAAAAACTAATTTGAGTTTGTAGACAACCCTAACGCATAAATGTATATTGTGAATCGACATTATTCCAAATTTAAAAGCTTTTACCTTTTACTTACCGATATGGTTTAAGTAAAAATAACTGTATTTTTATTATATTAATAAAATGTTACAGCTTTGCCCCGGTTCGGCTGGCGTAAAATCCGGGATTATGCTCAGTCGGTTTTGCAATATGGAAAAGAATCGGTGAGGGTAAGAGAGATATTTTATATCGCTTTCCCACATTTCTTATCGTTTAGCTTTTCTTGTTTTTCTAATTCAGTAACTTAATCAAACCAACGCCATATAGGTATAACTTAGGAAATCGAAGTCTAGCTCAATAAATAACACATTATGAAAGGTCATGAAGCTTCGGTTAGTGTTAAAAGAAGGTATAATTCCAAGACGGATCGCAGACCACAAACTGCAAGCGACACACTTTAGTTTCCAAGTGCGGCGCTGCAGAGCGCCTGGACTGTGACTGTTGATTAATTTTAAGTAGTACATTGTAAATCCGTTTTTCGCTCCAAGTTTAATTAGTTAGTACTTGTTGTAATATTTTTAAGAGCTGTGGATTTTGTTTCTCAAAAAGATAAATCACTTACATAGAGATTCATAGAAACCAGCGTAGTGTTACATGCAGTTGGCGGTTGTTTTTTAACTTTTTTGTAAAATAACCCTGATTCTACTTTGATTGAAAGTGAAGTCCTCAAATACTCGCACCCTTAACGTATAGGCATAATATTTATTAAAATAACTAGCTATTTTACTATTTAAAGATATATGATTCACGTAACAACTCAAACAACATGTCACATTTCGTATATTTATACAACTTTTTATGTTTCATTTCAGGTAATACATCTGCTAATGAATATAACTGCTGCAACATGGTATGCCATTGGTTTTATTGCGAATTTAATCAGATAATCAGATCTCTTTTCAGAAATAAGCTCTCTTGTATTTGTGCTGTCCTAAATAATGCCTATTATATTTTTTCTCTTTTTGTGTTCGAAGTAATAAATAAATAAAAGTGGGTCAAAAAGTGAACAAGCAGAGCTTATTGGATGTTTAGCAAATACTTACCTACCTACTTAAATTTTACACATATCTAACATTCATAACCCGTATTAAAACATCAGCGTTCATGAGCTGTATGAGATTTAAGTTACCCATCTTAGTAACCCACACATGGGTAACTTAAGACTAAAGGCGTCTGTACGTGAGCGAAAATAGTGCAAAATTAAAGTGAAGCCAGGCAGGTCACGTTTGTGGGATGCACCAAGATTAATGGGCCTACTGCAGTTTCGGTGCGGGATTTACGAAGATTCGTGGTAATTTGGAAACTTTTATACCTTTTCGAAGTAAAGTGCCTACAATTTGATATGAAACCAACACACATTTGAAATTGTTAGGATGCTTGTTATCGAAAATATAACCATATAAGTTTTTTGCAACACAATAACTTTAACGGCAAAAATGTTTCCACCTCTTTTTTTCGTTTTGGCGAGCTGAAAAATTTCACCCCTTTTTTTTCCTTGAAGAGATTGCTTTTAGCACGAAAAACTATACAATTACAACAGCCGTCTCTTATTGCTCAAAGCACATTTCAGTGCTGATGTGCAAAACACGTGGCACATCAACACTAATGTTTTGCTTATCCGTAAAATAAGTAGTTTGTTCTTACTTGGAATGAAGACGGATTTTTTTTGTTTGTCATAGGTTAAAATTATTATGTGTACGTTTGTGTGTGTATCATTGACCTCATAGCCAATAGACTCCTAAAATGACAGGCTAGAAGGCTATGGTCACAAAGTCAGACAAATACGTCGGAATTCGGAATCTCCCACTCAATGAGTTTCTACCATATTCGTGAGCGGTCAAGTGACAACGTCACTGATTGGAAAATTTATGCCTATTGACTAATCAATCTAGCCCTCCGCCTCAGGAAGTTGACACACATAATTTCATACAAGAAATCAACAATCGGGCGTCTAGTGGCTGTAAGGTCGATGTTGTGTGTCAACCATAAAATATACGTAATAGAAGTTATTTCTTAACCTGTAATTTGTTGTTCTAATCCTAATGTCCATTGGTTTCGAATTAATTATGTGTAAAGATTCTTATTCTTCCCAATTCGTTTTACAGCGGCCATTTCCAAAGTCTACCTAAACAGTCCCTTCCAATCGTGAAATATTAACCGCAGAGTTTCCAAATAAATTGGGAGCGGGGCCTATTTCAATTAAATTGGAGGCTGTAGACGGTCTTATCACAGTATAAACCATACAGTAGAACATCTACATAAAAACGTGCCACTGCTGGTTTGAATGTGTGCGTGCGCGTCGCGCGCCGTGTCGCGATTTCACGCACACGCTAGCATAAAATAGGGAGGCATAGGGAGGCGGCAGTACGGACGGGCTGTGCCGCGTGTCTGTGTGCACGCTAGGCTAATAACTCGGCGGGCGGGCTTAGATAACCTACTGTATGGTTTATACTGTGGTCTCATCGACCTTTCAATGAGGCCCCCAAGCGTGTCCGATTTTGTTAACTTCTTCTGCGGGGCTAGCATGCACGGCGCGAGTAAATCTGAGAGAGCTAATAACCAATCACAGGTCTCCTTATCGCCATTTCTCCATTTTCTCTACTGTTGCTAACATGGCCGCTTAAGTCAGTTTTGAATTATTTGTATGGAAAATAGGGTTTTCTCGACAAACCCTAACATGGCACCTCTGTTTTATCACGGATATATCGATTTTTGACATTTCTTTAGGCTAAATTACTCGTCCGTCGGAGGGGTAGGCGAGAAGCAACGAGACGAGTGAAATTGTATGCAAAACTTTTGAAATACATCGCGTTGCGCCTTTCGTTGTTGAGCGAGGCGATGAGTGCACGCGGCGTTGTCTTGGCGAGCACGCGGCTTTGTTTCGGCGTGCACTTGTCGTTGTCTCAGCGTGCACGCGGCGTGTTCGCGCCGTTTTTTCGGCGTGCGTGCGGCGTGCACGCTGTGTTTTCGCGACGTTTTTTCGGCGTGCACTTGTCGTTGTCCCGGCGTGCACGCGGCGTGTTCGCGGCGTTTTTTCGGCGTGCGTGTGGCGTGCACGCTGTGTTTTCACGACGTTTTTTCGGCGTGCACGCGGCGTGCCTGAGGCGTGTTTGCGGCGTTTTTTTTGGCGTGCACGCGGCGTGTTCGTGGCGTGATCTTGGCGTTGTCTCGGCGTGCACGGGGCGTGATCTTGGCGTTGTCTCGGCATGCACGCGGCGTGCCTGAATCGTGTTTGCGGCGTGCACGCGGCGTGTTCGCGGCGTTTTTTCGGCGTGCACTCGGCGTTGTCTCGGCGTGCACGCGGCGTGATCTCGGCGTTGTCGCAGCGTGCATATGGCGCGCTCGCAGCGTTTTCTCGGCGTGCTCGCGGCGTGGTTTCGGCGTGCACGTGGCATCCCCACTACGTGCTAGCGGCATTTACTTTATCGCGCTACTATCGAGCGGCGTATACGCTGCGAGCACGCCGCGCTCTCGCAACGTGATCGCCTCGCTGCGATATCGCCCAACAAACGCTAGGTGTGAGTGCAGCTATGCTATTCCGGCGGACGCCAAAACTCCCTTCGCTCGTGCGAGTAAACTTTAAAATTCAATTTCTTTGCCACTGTGGTCGTTCGAAAAAAAAGGACTAAGACAAATTTCATTTTCTAATTATTTACATACAAAATGAGAGAAAATACTAATTCAAAGTAAAGCGTATTGATGATTGGAGTAAGCGAGAAGCACCGAAATGTGAAGTGATGTCCGATGTGCACCGCCGGAATAGCACGGCAGGCTCTTGTAATAAACGTCAATGTTATAACAATACAACCTACTTAGAACTGCGAGATAAAAGAAATTCTATTTTAGATATTCGCAAATTATCATCATTAGAGTAAATTATAATGGGCCCGCAATACTTTCCTTCTACTATCAGTGGGCAAAGGCCGCCATACAATAATTTATAGTTATCATTGCAAATACCTATTAGGGCCGGCGCCCACCATCGGCATCGGCACGCTTCAGGCTTTTAAGGTGGCAAATAGTAATATACTCTAACATAATGGCAATAAAGTAGAAAATGCCGAAACAGAAACAGAACAAATGCATTTTGTTTTTACGAGAACACATCACGGAAATTTCTACTTTATTGCCATAATGTTAAAGTATATTGCTATTTGCCACCTTAAAATCCTGAAGCACGCCGATGCCGATAGTGGGCGCCGGCCCTTAGATTAAACGACAATACCCATACAACTTTTGGAAAGCAATCTTCATAGATGGCGCTAGTAGGACCAAATTAAAAAGTTTTTCAATTTTTTGAAACACGATGTTTCAACTCCCTATTTCGGTTGCTTTTATACCATTTATGATTGAAAAATATTTTATAACATATAAAAACCTTCAATAAACACAAGTTTTATTAATTTATGGCTATGTGAACAAAAAGCAACCGAGTTAACATTAACAGTGAGCAACTTGATTCGTGGCAAGTGGCGACAGATGGCGCACGCTTGCTTGCTTTTTACTTTAGAGTCGAAATAGTTGACCGATTGTTCGTCTAAAACACACAATCAATTCAAAACAAAAATCTTTCTATTTATTGTTAAGAGCTAAGCAGTATCAAAAAATTTTACTTCCTCTTGATTGAGTCTTTATGTGAATTAATTTTACAAGTGTTACCAGAGACAAAATGGAGTTTCTATTTTTTTTTCTGTAATATGGCAGCACTGTCGAGAAGGAACGAAACGAAGTCACGCCCTTCGATTCTCTCGAGCGAAAGAGGGGGAGACTGCTATTTTGTCGATGTTGCGCATGCTAGGCCCGCTGGTCTCGATTCATTTTGTTAAAAGTGGACAAACTTTGGGGCAGGTGACGAGGGTAGGGCGGTGTGGTGTCGAAGTTTTCGGCTTTGCGCCGAATGTTGGACTCAAATGATTTGTAATTTCATGTTATAGGGAATACCTATGTTGAGACAAACTGAATACACTATAAACATGGATACACATCTCTCAGTTATAAAATCATTATACTTAATATAGGTACTCATTTGTCTGCCATTTCTCAGAATCTCTTAACCTGAACTTATCATTACTTCAATTCCTTCTATACATAATCCAATAATTTATAATTAGATTCCAAATTAAGTTTCGAGTGATACTATACATACCTACATAATGTTTTTTTTATATATTTGCCTTTGGAATTCGGACATTCAACTTCAAGGATTGCATTGGGAGGGAAGGGAACTTTTTATATTAACTTCGTTCACACGGATGAGTTTGCTAGCAACAGTTAAGTGATATATAAATATGCCTGGCAGTAATGATATTTTTTTTAAAAGAGGTAGATACGTTATGTCAGTACTGATGCAATGTCGAAAATTGTCCCCTGGCGTACGTGCCTATAATTTGACCGTGTGTACAAGATAGTGTGAGTATTCACTACTTTTAGTAAAGCGTAAACGAGACAGATGCATGTTGCGCAGTGTCGTCTCAAACTGTCAACACTGTCAATGCTTGGCTCAGGGGTTCGAAAGTTGATTTCGAGTGCCACTTTTTTAGCACAAGTAATCTGTCTACCTCTTTTTTATCATAACATCATTGCCTGGCAGGTAACAGCTAACGGGCGAGTTAGAGCGAGCATTACTCACCTCGGCCTTGGCGAGCGGTCGATCGCACCCGGTCTCACCAAGCCCTTCTCACACTACTGAGTACAAATCAGGTTTAATTAAAATATAATACATTTATTTCTACATTTTACCTCTATTTTCTAAGCGGTCAATACTGTGCAAGGTTTGTGAGAAACATTTATATTTTTTTTCTTATAGCTTCTCACATAAAATACAACACTTTTTCTACTCATCATACCTACCTGTCATCTCACGAATGAAATGAAGACCCACCTTTAACATATAAAATGAATTAAACGTTACTTTGTTTGGAAGTTACTTATATACATTATTTATTCGCAGTTTTTCAACTAAGAACAGCGTCAGATGAAACTGTTTAAATTGCACGATGTTTTAAACTAAACTCTTTATATTGTCAACTCCAATGTAACCTCTCTTAATACAATTTCCTGACTATTATTAATTAACATCATGATAATAACATTAGTCCCTACGACATAAGGCATATTAATGTGAAAACACTTTTACCAGGATACCTTTAAATCATCCTAAACATTTATATTTGATTGTTAGACATATTTGTGAAAAGAGCATCCTATGATCTTACCTGTTTGGCATACCTACTTGACTGGTAACTCTATAGGTATATTTTTGCTGCTAAATTTTTTAGTTTTCTGACTGAAACATCTCGAAAACCGTATCACTTAGCTAATGATGTATTGACACTTTTTATTTGTAATCACTTCCTCTATCGATTGTCAAGACGCACGGTAGTAGTATTATCCTTTTACCGTGCATGACGTATGTGTTTCATGGCTTGCCGCCGAAACATGTTTTTTTCAAAATGGCGGACAAGTAGATATGCCAGAGCCCATACAAAAATGTTGGATCCTCTTTGATAAGCAAGTACTTAAGTAGCACACACATCTGAATATGTGACATACAAGGAACGATTTGAACGTTAGTTACTCTGTGGTAAACATCATAAAGGTGTCGACGGCCTCCACTCTCCGTCCATAGTTCGCACGGACTCCCCACAGCTACTAAGTGAACAATCGCTTGCTTCACCGTCCATTTAACTTAACTGGAGTAAACTAAACATTAGAAAGCTTTTGAATCTCCTTCTGAAAGAGAAGGCATGTCACGTACAGTGCGGAAACTTAGAGCAACTTGTGAACACGGGGAAGGTGTGCTTTGTGTATGTTGGTACACTTAATACTATAGTATGTTCGCGTTAAGAATGCAGTTTTTTCTTTAATTTAAGAGTTACACGGAGAAAAACTCGGCTACAAAACCGTTGCGTTTGAAAGAATGCGTTCAACTGGGCACTGTGAACTTGGCTTTTTAATAAGGAAAGATTTGATTGGATTGGGAGCGTGCTAGGTCGAAGGACAAGAATGAAGTCACTGTTTTCTAAACGCGAAAGGACTATAGTGCACGCGTGGTGTTGTTATTTACCTCAGAAAGAGTTGATTGCAGATTGTGTCAAATCTGTTATGGTAGTTTTAAACTTGGCTTAATAGATATACCTAACACCCTTGATTTAAATAGAATATCTAAGTTCCTGAATACAATATTTTGTTCTCAGCCTTTATACTGTAGGTAATGTACATTACGCCTAAACCGATATAAATAAAATTACTTCAGGGCCTCGCTCTCCCACGGGACCTCGTTTCAAAAAGAATTACTTATATGTAAATGTTACTTCGTTCTTAAATGTTCTGAGTACTCGTCTGAGGTACTACGTGGATGTAAATATTTAATTTACTATCCATGTTGTTATTATACTTTTACAAATTACCTACGTATTTTAATATACTGGTGTTAAACTGTGCAGCTGTTCAATTTACTAAAGTTTATGAAGTTTTTTATAATTTGTGACTCGATCACGGCAAGATTTCCACAATTCCTGTTTATGTTTTCAATATAAATATAATTAAATGGCACTGGACATTCGGGCAAATATAATACTAGGAACCAGGGCAATGTAGGTACGATGTTTTCTTAAATCAATATTTTTTATGTTTATGAACGACTTTGTGTTTCATTTCATATTTAAAGTCAGCTTTTTCTAGGTTAAAGGTTAGTTCATAAAAGCAAAATAAAAACCCGTCTCAGTAAATTGAACCATGCTCCCTAGAAAAGAGCTTACAAATTCGCTAGAATTACTTTCCTGCAGATTTTCCTAACCTTCAGCGTTTGCCTATGTAATGCCCAATTTGCATTCAATTCAATATTGGTCCTTGGTTAATTGGGTTAAGGTTGCAATTCGGATGTTTTGGTTATAGGTGGGGACCGTGTTTCGTGTGTAATGTGCACCACTGGGTCGATCAGTTGAAGGCCGGGTGCGGGCTGGGGGCCTATTCTTGTTGTATCGTATAGAAGTATTATTAATCGTTTTAGAGAAGCGTTTCGTGGCTCAGTGGTTAAACCATTCCGGCTGGCAACCCATGTGGTCCCGAAGTTGAATCTAAAACACGCTGTGTTGTGTAGTCTGCCGTGTTAAAAAAACCGATAGGAAACTCAAGCAACCTGGATACTGGTCCTTTACCATTCATAATTGCTCGGCGAAATTAGGCTTCTGAATATTCCGATAACCATGACAGTAGCAATCAGTGCTTTAGGCTACCCTGTCTCGCATAAAGTCGGTAGCCTACATCAAATACTATACTTATCTTTATTTTTGAAGCTCAAAAAAGGCTTCTGAATGGTCCGTCTACCATGACATTACCGTTTACCGTGATGTTTAACAGTCAATGTGGGTATGGTTATTATTGTTCTTAGCATTTTCCATGCAGTTTCTTTACTAAAGATCTGAAAACCAGAAAAAGACATTTGGTCATCTTGGCATCAGGCGGGAATCGAACCCACATCTTTCGCAAACCGGGCGACTGTACTAACCACTGTGCTACCGAAACCATAAACAGACCGGCCGAATCTTTCTGGTATATTTACCCTATGAGCCAGGGTGATTTCATCAATGTTAAAGGCATATCCACCTTCAAGTCAATTTGTGTGCCTCTGAATATCCCGTTTAGGTTAAAGGAGCGTTTGCTATCCTAACATGGCACGGACATAAAAAAAAGTTTACATTTTCATGGTTTTATTAGGTAAATGAGTTAGGCAATGATCAACTTATAAATAAATAACTTTCAATTTATCTTTCATCCCAAAGCTTTCTCAAAGTCTTTCTATTTATCTTTTAGTGAATTATTTACGTCACTTACCGCCGCACTCAGAGACGTCACATAACCTTAATGGTTGATTAGCGTCAAAATTTCATTTTTGAAAAGAGACTTTATAACAATTAAATAAAGAACTTTTCAGAATGTCAAATTTTGACGCTAATCAACCATTAAAGTTATGTGACGTCTCTGAGTGCGGCGGTTAGAATATACAAAATGTTGTAGAAGTAATTAATGGCGTTGTACTTAAGCGTCTATTTCTTGTTAGTGGCCAAGCAATTGTATTAATTGTAAAGTTTGCGCTTAAACGAATTAAATTCTATCCGAAGCTGTGAGCTTCGGGAAAGTTCTGACAATGACGCTAAGAACTTACTGGTTTTACCTTTATTAGGGTAATTTATTTGAGAAACAAATGGCTCATTATTGTCTGTTACATAGCCTTTTTTTGGGACCACGGTAATGTTAGTTTTGCGATAATAATCGCGTCGTTAAAATATAAACATAACATCGCTGACTAACATTTTGTGCCAATGTTAAAATACATATTTCTTCTCCATAATCAATAAGGTCATTGTAGCATTTTTTTATAAATCACATATAAATATCAAACAAAATGCGCGAATGGGCTTGGTCAGCTTCGTTGTTTGTATGGAAACGCTTTTCAAAGAATAATTAAACTTAATAAGTGACATCTAGCGACGTCAACGCGGACTAACAGCTTATGCACGTAAATCACTAATATCATCGGTGATCGTTGCTAGCGTTGCTATCTGCTGTCACCACTACTAAGCCACTGGCGCTTTTGATTCACAAGTAGGTAAGCAGTTATTAAAGACAACCCTTTAGCGCAGTGGTGTTACAGGTTCAAAGAGTCCAATTAAAAACATACAAAACATCCGCTCACGGATATACTTACCCCGAATGGACACACACAGACACACTAATTATTGCTGCCATTCATGGTCAACGGAGCATTCAGAAGCCTAAATTTCGCGGAGCAACTTTATACCCAACGTCTACAAAGTTTTTTATCAGCGTTTTCAATTTATGATCGATGATAATTATACCTAGATAAGAAAAAAAAATATGATCAGGTATTATGAGAACCCAATCACCAAAGGTAATTTTGAAGAATGCGTTTGTTAATTTACCCCCAACATTTAAGTAACTAGGATTAAGCGACCACATAGCAAAAACAACTAATATTGTCCGTGATCAGAAATGACCGTCAGAAAATTTCTGACAGAATAATCGTGCGCATACACTTTTTGCTCTTTACAGTTATCACTGAAGTTTGTAACTAAATGTACTGACAGGATAAGAGTATGACAAACATTTTCAGGTATAGGTCACCTCATACTTGAGGTGAGGCATTGGGACGGACGGTAGGTAGGTAGACGGTTTATGTATGTATTTGTTAATGTGGAGATTCATCAGAATTATTTATACAATTTTAAATTTATGCAAAAGTGTTACGAAGTGCAAGTGAATTATGAAGCAATGGTAAGTGAATAAAGAAGTAATAATTTGGCATTAATACACACTATCTCTCAACCCTCATTACTGTTCCCGGTTTAGACATAAATTCTGAAATAAAACATTTTTTTTGACAAATAAAATAATTATGGTTGCATGTTTGTCATTAAAACTCAATTATTAAAAACAATTTCTTTTTTTCTGTGAGATGTAGATGTATACTTAAGCATAATCTCAGAATTATTTTAAATTCAGGCCAGCCTCGAGGTCGGACTTGAAATGAATTTGGCGAAAACAAAGCTCATGACCAATAGCATTGAACGTAGCATAAGGATAGGGGGTGGGGAGGTTGAATTTGTCCAGGAATATCTCTTCTTAGGCCAAATAGTCTCCTTTCAGGCCAGGCAAGATAAAGAAGTTGCTTGACGCACTGAAAACGCCTGGAAGAGCTATTGGTCTATGAAAGATCTAATGAAGGGATCTCTTCCTCTTTCACTAAAGAGGAAGCTCATGGACGTGTGCATTCTCCCTATCCTCACCTACGGAGCGCAGACGTGGTCTTTGACAAAGAGCCAAAAAACCGCCCTCGGGGTTTGCCAACGGGCAATGGAGCGCAGTATTCTGGGAATAAAACTTTTGGATCGCGTTAGGAATACGGTCATACGCTCCAGGGCTCAGGTTGCCGATGTCTGTCGTACGGCGGCCAAGCTGAAATGGAACTGGGCTGGTCATATGTGCCGTATGACAAGTGAGTTCTGGGCGAACCGTACGACCAATTGGGTTCCCAGAAACGGAAAGCGTCGGCGCGGCAGGCCCAGAAAGAGATGGCGGGATGAGCTCGACCATCACCTCAGAGACTGGCCAAAAGTAGCTTTGGACCGCAAGGAGTGGAAGGTGGGAGGGGAGGCCCTGCAGTGGGACAGCATAGGCTGAAAATAAATAAAATAAATAATATTTTAAATTCACGTTGTTCTTTCTATATCTTGTATTTAACTTCGCAAGTATCTGTTTAACTCGTTTTACTTTACACAATATTTTAACAAGGGTCTGAGAAAGTTATGTTTAAAGTTATGTTAAGAACAAAAAGAAATGTAGCCTGAAGAAAAATCTTTCTTTCAAACTTACCACGTTTACAATTAATCATGGTTTTATGTTTTTCTGATATCGTCTGTTACATACTCGTAATAGTGTTTAATGGAACGTTGTGCAAAATGTAATACCTACTGATATTCTTACTAGCGATAACATATTTGTAATTGGCTTCAAATGGTTTAGATTATTGTAAAAAAAGCTTCGGAATTTGCAAATCAATGAAATATCGCTTCAAGTTCCGATTGGAAAACATGACAGTTGTCTAACTTATTCATTGAGTTGAGGGCGCTGTCGGCGTCCGGTTAATAGAAGGTTCTCGATCGCTCCTTCGCAGGCGACGTTAGAAGTGTAAACAAAAATCAAGCACCGCATAGGAACATGCCCATGACTGGGCAAAACCTCTAGTTGGGCTGGAACGAAGAGATCATTTTACCTCCAACCGTCCAACTGAACAGCCCTGCCGCTCCCCTCGGCATTGCTGGAACCAATTCCTGAAAACGTTCAACAAGCAACAATGTAAGTATTTTATATTCATTTATTTTATAGTCTTGTTGTTTTCAAAATAACTGCTGGTTTTCTTTAAGATTTGTTTTACAGTAATTGTTATTTGTATATTGTTAACTGTTAATTGCTATAACTACCCTCTTTCCATTTTTGTAACGGTTGAATTTTATATTTTGATTAGGACCTTCTGAATCACTTTCGTTAAAAGTATAAATTGATTTTCATGTTTGAATTTTCTTTGAATCTGTTTTTTTTACGTAGACATTTTATTTAGTTTTTGTTTGATTGTTTTCGAAAGGCATTCGAAACAAACATCGGTAATACATTCGGATATAACGATTAAACTGAATTAACGATAAAATACTTAATAAACATATAAAGTAGAAATACATAGTGTAATGTATGACTACCCGCGTAACTAAACTATTAAAGTCTAGAGATTTTGTAGGTTAGAATCGTGTATATTGTGACCATTTTCAAAAAAGCTTATAACACTGTTTTCGTGTTAACGTTTCATGATTTTTGAATATGAAAATGGCATGATTATATTTTTTTTCAATATCATATTGTATATTTATTTGTTTACTTAACCTGTTGCACCAGAACTGCGGTTCACTGTACAGTTAATTTTAATAAATTTTTATGGTTAATAACCCAAAAAGTTAACTATTAAATTGGATTTGTGCAGGATTTACCTTTGCAACCGTTTTCATATTATTCATAACTACCCACATTTATTAAATGCCCAAATAATGATCACGTAATTTACTTTTTGACATTTTATTTCCTATTTTATGAACTTCTAGACACCTTCTTTGAAAAACAGTTTGGTAATATATTGCCCTGAACTATTCGAATAAGATCTTTTTTTTTAATACACGTATTGGGGTAGTTAGATACCTACTACTTTTTGGTGGTTAATCAAGCTACCATTATCAATTTCGGGAAGAATCTATTGAAATGGTTGATGATGATGTTAACTCAGCCCACCTATTATTCAATTTATTTACTATCAGGTTTTCATTACTACCATTATCGTCGTGATGATTGAGATTTAGTACTGGCAAATTATCTTTTAGTTTTTCATACGAGACAGAAAAAAATATTTTACCCGCCGATATTTTTCTTACGACTACCTACCTTTTACGAGATCGGACCATAACTTAAGTAAATAAAACACATCACAAAACTGATTGATAATGTAGCCACTAAGTACTACAATTAATAAAATGACTTTAATATTTATTGGACAAAACAATATTTTTCTTAAAAATTTTTTTTATTTCATTTATTTAACAACCGCACAAACTCTTCTCTTACTCGTATCTGGATGTAATTGTTTATCAAACCATTCTATTCGTAGGAGTCAATTTCTTTTTATTTTTTTCTTATTTTCTATTCGTAATTTTTTCAGATGGTCAACACAGTACCCACCACCGACGAACTCCCCGAGGAGCTAGTAACATGCATCAAAAAACTGGCTCAACGTGAAAATATTACCGATTACACCATCCATTCCAAAGTCATCCCCATTGGCTACAGCAGCTTCATGGGCGTTCATCGCGAAATAACAGTCCAAGGCAAGGATGATGACAAAGAAAAATCTCTGGACTTGTTCGTGAAAACGATCAAACCAAATGTCGATCTTAACATTTATTCAGTCCCAGGAATCTACGTAAAGGAAACCACTGTCTATAGGGACATTTTCAAGGTGTTCAATGAGCTCCAAGAAGAAGCTAAAATACCACAAGAAGAACGGTACAACCTAATCAAGAGTTACGAAGGTGTAGACAATGAATCTATTATTATGGAGAATTTATCCAAAAGGGGATTCAAAATGTGTGAGCAAATGGAAGTTGTACCATTAAAATTCGTTGAACTTTCGATCCAGCAATTGGCCAGGTTCCACGGCATGGCGTTCGTCATGCAAGCTAAACGGCCAGAGTTCTTTGAGGAGAAAGTGAAGAACCTGGAACAGCCGTTCAAGTATGATACCGAAGCTTGGAACAGGTTCGTGACGAATGCCACCAACATCAGTATGAGTGTTCTGGATCCTGAGGTCAAGAAGAAGGTGGAAGCCTACTTGCCAACGACCTTCCACAAGTACAGGCAGTACGCTGAAGACGCAACTTCAGTCCGAACCCTAGTCCACGGTGATCTGAGGCCTAACAATGTCATGATGAAGGAAACTGTAAGTAATTATTTTGAATAATATTCTTATTTTGTAAATTATGAACTAGCTTTAGCCAGCGACTTCGCCTACGTGCGGTTTTGTCTTAATATTTTCTGAGAATATCTCAATTGATTAGTTTAAATATTTAAAAATGCCTGCCTGCCAGGTTGTCGTTTCCTAACCGTCAGGTTTCTTAGATTTTAAAATCAAGGCAACATTAATTGAATATTTATGAAATGCCTTTCTCTCAGAATACGTTCACTAAAATTATTTTCTTTACATTCATATTGACTGATCTGAATTCAAGCGCTTGAAGCTATCATGATTTTAATTTCCACTTTATTTAAAATGTTTTTTTCATTAGAAAATAGCCATTACAACATTTTAATTAGCCGATGTCCACAGAAAAAAAGTTACTTATTAAAAAATAATATTTTTTATGCTGGGTGTTTGTGGTACAGGCGCCATCAGATAAATTGAAGCACAGCAAACAGAAGTATTAAGTCACCTTGTCTGCATTATATCTGTTTGCGACTGTACAGTCAACAGCACATCAGGTTGCCACATTTCGTCTTTTTCTCACTCTTGCCAAATGTCATTTCTTTGCAATAAAGCAAGGGAGACTGACCGGAAATGAGTAGTGATGTGCCGTCCACCATACATAATTTTTGATGCATTCATATGGTGTGCGTTATTTATAAGTACGGTTTTCCAAAAGCAATTGTTATATTTTAATAACAGAGTTTGTCGTGTCTAAACTCACTAAACCAAGTGATTCTATACTCTTAGGTCTGGTGTAAAGTTTTTTCTATTCAAGCAATTTGACCATTCTGTATGCAAGTCTACACATAAATTTAATGCTGACTGTACCTAAAATGCTTAGGTAATGGGTTCCATAACACAAGTTCAAAGTCTTATTTCATTATTTTATATTTTTAATTACAGAACGGTGAAGTGACGGAAGCTATCCTCATAGACTTCCAAGGGACCTTCTATGGCAGCCCGATCATAGACATCCACAACTTTATTTTCAGCAGCACAGATCCTGAATTCCGTAAGAAAAACCAAGAAAACCTCAAAAACATGTACTACGACTCGATGAAGAAGTTCTTGGCCCATTTCAGTCTGGATGTGGAAAAGTACTACCCGAAGAGCGAGTACGAGAGGATGTTCGAAGAGAGGAAGGACTTTGGGTTCATGACTTCCTTGTGGCTTATCCCCATTATCCTAGCGGATAAGGGCCAGGTTCCTGACCTGACAATGGAAGATATGAGCAACGTCACCTTCAAGGTCAACGACGCCATCAAAAACAGGGTGCGGGCGGCAGTGGACGAATTTATGAAGTTGGGACACTTGTAAGTCAGGTCAATTCTAGACTTAAGTTTTATTCAAATAACATTATTATGAATTTATGTATATTATTTAGTTGTAATTTAAGTGAATATTTGGATTTAAGATGTTAATTTTTGAGATAATAATGTGCGGAAATAAGTCACGGCTTCAACGTTCGTCCAACTGAAGAGCATACAGGCTGTGTAGGCTGCTTAAGGTTTGGAGCTGTTTAAAAGTTGTTTAAGGGCTACACAGTCCTTTATATAGCCGTCTGTAAAAGTTGTTAAAAAACTGTTTGCATTTAAACAGCTGTTTGAAGGACTGTGTAGCCATTAAACAGCTTTTATACAGCTTGAAACCTTAGAAAGTCCTAGTTATATGTGAATGCTCCTTATGGCCAGGCGTCAAGGTCGTGACTTAATTCAAAGAAAACCTATTAAGGAGCTTGTGTGCATGTTGCAACTCCATGCCAAAGATACGAAATTTTCAGCATATTATTATAATAATAATTAGTATCTTTTTGCGTATTAATGTTAATTTGTCATTGCGTCATTAATTGTTCATTTGACTGATATATTTCCCTGTAGTAATTTTGTAGTTGTCTTTTTAGTCTTAGCTTAGTTTATTGAATTTCTACTATAGCTTTAATAAGTTTAAAAATGGACCTAAAGAAAAACAGGTGAACATTAGCAAAATAGTAATCAAAATGAATTCTCCGAATTCTGCAACGGTACTTGAAATTAGAAAGTTACAAATTTAATTAAATAACATCTAACTAACACTTAAAACTGATTTTGAGTGACGTTATAAGATTCGGGGGTGAATTTCAATGTATTCCTTTGGGTTTTATTACAATTTCTAGGCTATTTAGTTCCAGTAATTGGGCTGAGATGCATTTTCGTATTATTATCTCTCATTAGTTGGCAATGGTCAAATTATTATTAAAGTTTCAGTTGGACGGTTGAACTTTATTATAAGCGTCCGTTAAATGACTAAAGTTAGTCGAACTAAACTATCGACTAGCATGAAATTAGTAGCCGCATAATACGTAAATAGCCAGTCTGCTTATGGCACTAAACTGATCTTTACTGAAACTGACCGATTATTTAAAGGTTGTAATAAACCCCTCAAAAGATGATTATGAAGTATGTTGGTATTTTTAAAAGGAATTTTACAATTGAACCTGTTTTGTGAACCGAATATTTTCTAGGTATCCTTTTTGAATATTTTAAGTCTCAGTACTATAGACCTGGCAGAAGCAGGCTTGGTACAGCTTTATTTCAAATCACAGAGACTTAGTTTAACAATATAATTCAATTCAATAATATAATGCAGATTTAGTATAAGGTGACTAATTATTTATACTTGGTAGTCTTAGTAGAACAATTTTCAATGAATACAAGTGACATAAACTGGCAGCAATTCAATTTATTAATAATTGCTTACACTGGGCAGCTATAGCTAATTGATCAACATAAATATCTGATCAGAAGCCTACATATATTTTCTCGTCAGTGTAGAAGTCCGTGAATGTTCTTGTATACAATTATAATAGTAAATGATAGTAGATAACTTTATTATTCTTAAACAATATTTAGTCATAAAAATGTAGTCTTAAAATCAAATTATTGACATGACAATGTAGCAATTATTCATAAGGTGAGCTCATATTTTTGTGGTAAGATTTATTGCATTTTAATTTATAATATCCATTGTAATTGAATTTAATAATTTTGAAATAAAGTAATGAACCTTGTGTTTTTGTTTTTTTTTAATCACTAGTCCCAAATCATAAGTCACAACAGTACTGAAAACATAAACTAAGTTAATTGTGCTGCCTAGTAAACCAGTGGTCGTGGGTTCTATTCCTTTTCTGGTCAATCTTTCTTTTCGTGTTATTTTTTTATCTGTATTTATTTATTAGGTAGCTTAGTTAGGTATGCTTTGTTGTATAAGTAGCTCAATTTACAAGTAATTTATCAAAAAACAATAGGGTCTATGACAGTCGCATGTCATTTAAAGCTCTTTAACAAGTGAAACCCTATTTTAATCCTGTAGTGATAAGGTGACATTTCACTCAAATTTCAGACATATTTGATTACTCTGTACGCACTCATCTTTTCAGTGCTGACTGTACACCTTGCCATTTATTTTTGGCCTCACACTAGGTTCGGTAGAATCCGATCCATGACAGGTTTAAGGCATCTACAAAGTCTAACCAAGATGCTTAGATTAAATAAGCATTTTGGTACCTATTTGTCATAGGGTCGGGGTCAATTGGTCATGGCAGAAAATCCCAGTTCTTTATTTATTTATTGTTTTTGTTTATTCATCGACTACAAAGGACTCATGTCACCTATGCGTGGGGATTGAATAATTTAGCTACGGGTTGCGAATTGAATGACACGAAACGCACAATTTGAATTTAAACATGAAATGGACACAAAAACTTAACAGATGTTTGGTCACAACAGAGACCGAAAAAAAAGTTTATTTAAGTATCAGATTTGTTTCTAGACCAAAGGGTTTAGACTGGAGACTATTTGACGCAGAATGGAGAGTGGGACGCCCTCCCACAAGATGAACGAACGACCTGATAAAAGTCGTGGGATCCTGGTGCATGCAGGCCGCACTCAACCCCGCGCTTTGGAAATCAAAGGGAGCCCTATGTTGAGCAGTGGACTTCTTACGGCTGGTTAATGATGATGATGAGATTTGCAGAAATCTTTATTTATAAATTATCTAAACTTAAATTTGATGGCTCATGTCTTTTATTTATAAACACACGAAGATCGTACTGGGAAACATGATATAACAGTAACCCTTACTTTGTTGGGGCTAACCCTTACTTTGTTGGGGCTCAATTTGCTTGGCGAAGTGTGGGCCTCTGTATGTTCCATATAATATAACAGAAACAATTAATACACACTGACTGAAAAGAAGACACCTTTTACTGTCCCGTTAGGGATAAAGTCATGTTAAATACATACTTATTACAAAAACACAGCGTTTTATTTATCCTCGTACCACTAAACCACTCAACCTTACCCAGCAGTCTAAACAAAAGACTGCACTTAAGTGCTGCTTGTATAAGTTCTCAGATGTAATCAGCCTTTAACCCATTTCCATCAAGGAGCGCCATCTCGCGGGCCATTCCGGCGCTTAACCGTAAATTGAACTATGGCCTCGGTGATCTTTTGGGAATTAACCGATGCTTACAGCGGCCATTCAAGCAGATAAGGAAAACATTTCATCAGAATGTTTACTTCCTATTTGAAATTAAATTTTCTTATTTATTAGTTCGTACACAATATGACAGTTAAAATAGAAAATGATGAAAATTTAAGGCCATTTATTTGCGTTTTCTATCTTTCTATTCTATTAACTATAACAGTTTTTGCACACCAAAAACTGTTATATGTCCGATCATTTCATATTCGAGCAAAGACATTCGATTTCGTGTACCTATAGGACATCTATCTTTTTTTACACTAAGCGATATGCCAGCGTTACTCCATCAATGTTTAAGGTAACTACCCTCAGCACTGGAAATAAGTAAACATTTTTGCTTACGAAAAGAGGAAGTACTTATTACCAGCGTAAAGTTGCCAGCCTGTCGGTTTTTTAGACTGCATTGAGTAAGCTACACGAACTGCTATGGTATTCTGGTTGGCGCCAAAACTCACTTCGCTCGTGGTGAGTTATCTTTAAAATTCAACAGCTGGGCACAGACCTCACCTAAACTAATTAGGTGGCACGAGCCATACTTCACCACGCCGGCTCAGTGCGAATTGTCACGAAAACCAGCTTCGTTTTATTATGTAAATAAACATGATGCAGTACACTGCACCGTTTACTAATTACCTCGAAATCAGAATTGATTACCATGCCACTAATCTCCATTTAGCCCAGCACTACGGTCCCGGTAGCAGAAATAATCTTTTAGTCGGCCATAGTAGATTTTGGTGCGAAACCCTTGAAAACATGTTTGCACAAACACTTTTGATTGATGTTATTGCCATTCAAAGAGCAGGATTAGAGTGGTCTTCCCGGAATGAATAAATTCATTGGGGTATTAGTTTGCGCGGCAATGGAGGGTTGAAACAGTCTTAGTTAGTTTTGGTCTGTAAGTGGGAAAAAAAGGAAAGGAGGGGAAAAGGGGAATTCAATCGTTTCATTAATTATTATCTGAACTAAAAAAGTTAATGACGCTGATCAAAGTTACTTTTTTTCTGTTAACTATGATAACCCCTGTTACCTGTACCTATATGATAATCTGATGAAAAAGGTAACCTCTTCCCATGAACAACTGCAAAACCTCAAGTGTCGGCGTTGAGTTACAATTGCCTCTTCAATAAATAAATATGCTTAATCTTAAAATGCCCCAATGTCATATTCTTTTGCTCTTTAAACTTACTGAATATTTACTCCAGAATACGTCTACAACAACGCACATAATCTAAATGTTTATATCTTTTTTAAATATAATTTCTCTTTTACAGGTACTCAAATGAAGCTATGATGATGAAGTTCCCCTCAACCCAACAAAATGAAAGAAGTCCATCCTGAAATTAGACTTAAAATGCCCGACATTATGTCTAGAGATCCGAACCGATGGCATTCGAAAGTTCTGGAAAGACCAAACCCAAAGAATATGAAGATGAAAACGAGAATACGGTTGAGCATCATAACAGTTGTTATCCTGGTTTTGCTGCCTTACAGTTCCACGTTAAGCTTACCCAGTGGAGACCCAGCTCCAGGGCGTTCTCCTGGCCCTCCCGAACCTGAAGATATCAAGGCTGAAGCGACTAATAGAGTAGCAACCATAGAAGAACCTATAGACTATGATGGTAGTACGACAGAAGACGCTGAAGTGACGACAGTTAGTGAAAGTGTGAGTGAGACGACAGTAGTTGATGCATGTGCCTTCGCGAGAATCACGAGTGACGGTGATGTGGTGACGTTGGACCTGCGTGAGAGTGAAGTGAACTTGACAGTCAGCCATCCTGTGTTTGAGGCGGAGGAGCTGGTGAGAGGAGTCGTGTACGATGGTGAGTTTTATTCTTAGTGTTACATGATTAGTTTGAACAAATATGCTATTTATTACAAAATTCGGAGCTCTTATTTACAGTGTAATACTTAACATAATATTACAAAAATACAGCCAATGGAAGATTTAAATTCTATTGGTTAGGTACTAAATTATTTCGGCGATCACAACCCACCACCTTAGTCCCTATGTTAGGAGGTGTGCCTGTGCATGCGTTTAAATATATGTGGTTTTGTTGTGATTATGATTAAAATATTTTACACACTAGAGATTAAGGTAATCGTCGTTTCAACCACCATATTTATTGAAGGTTCATACACTGAAAGGGAATCATCACCCGTCGCAGGAATTCACAAACGAATCAGTAACTTAATGTTATTGATTCATTTTCCTGAATTCATTGTATTTTTTTGGACTTAGCTGCTTAGGGGCTGGAAGAATATGAAGATAACTTATATGAAATCTGTTCAAAATTGAGAATATTTTAACAAGTTAAATATCACAACCATTCAAAAGCCCACAGTAAACTTTGCTTATGCAGGGGCTGGAAGAATATGAAGATAACTTATATGAAATCTGTTCAAAATTGTGAATATTTTATTAACAAGTTAAATATCACAAACATTCAAAAGCCCACAGTAAACTTTGCCTATGCTCTTTCCTTTAATACTGTAACAAACAAGATGGTTTATCTTGTACATAAACTCGAGAGCGGAAATTAAGCCTACAGAACGTTGTTTAAACTTTAAGTGTATTTTAAATCGGTGTAGGCGTTCTTGCTCACCTCGGAAACTTGCAATGTGTTGATAAGCAAACCAATCTAACTGCTACTTTAGATAGAGTTGGATTCAGGCCTTTGATTCAGAATTTTGCTGTCGACCTATTTGGTAAACTTCTCTAATAAGTTGCTCGTTCAATATTACATCGAGGTAAATATTGCCTAACTTTGCGAAACGAGTTCTTAGATACTTAGAGTTAACATTCAAAATAAATCGGAGAATCTATAGAATTAGACAGAAGGGAATTAGGGGCAGGTTGTGTTATTAAATAAACCATACAATAACTATCACTCCACAGTCACATTTTGAACATAGCTATTCAAAAGTAACGGTAGTAGCTACATGGACTGCTGATTTTGACGTTTTGGCATTATCATCTTTTCCACCTTTTTGGTCCACAACTGGACATAGATCTTTACCTTCCGCATTTAAATCAAATCCCGTCACGGTATTCTATTCTGGACCTGTCTGTGTATCTAGCTGAACGAAGTTTTGCAGGAAGAAAGCATGGTATTACCGACATCGTGACTCCGCTTGAGTTAAAATAGCAAAGTTTCCGATCCAAATACCTAGGTATTTCTGATCGGCGGAGGTAGGCGTAAATTGGTGCATAAGTGATAGGTCGGCGCCAGGCGCCAGCTACCCATTTTCTAGGCCTACCTGCCGAAACGTGTGCATAGCATATTAGCCTACTATTTAATCTCACAAAATTGTATGTTGTTACTGAATAATGCTGGTTGTAGTTGTAGTATTGTTGTATTGTAGTCTAACCTAAATGTATATTATTTGTAAGCCATGAACGCTCCGTCGTTAGACACATAATATTTATTCTAAATCACGGACGTAAATGAAAGACGGACGGAACATCACACTAAAAATGTGAAGCATGCAAGGTCCTACAATTTCGTTAGTTGTACACGACCTGCTACACTCACCCAAACACACTAGGTGCTACAAACTACGCCATTTTACTCCGTGTGACAGCGCTAATGACACGTGCTAATCACGCACACACCCAAACTGGCAGCTGATAATATGCTTCACTCATGATTAGACGCAGTGACACCCGTCTTTCTTTTACGTCCGTGTTCTTAATGTATAAACCGCTCATGTAAGTGAACGTGTTAATGTTCTTATTGAGAAGAAATGTTAAATAAACCGAATTTGCTTAAAGTTACTCGAGGTAAGAAAAGGTCGAAGCTTGGCCAAATTAAAGAGTGTCTTAGAAAACTAAACCAATTTCGAGGTCGTTAGTTCAGGTTACTTAGTGGAAGGGTAATAATGGGGTAGTGCTATTGGCTATTGCACGTTCCAACTGTAAGGAAGGTTTATACCTAGTATACATTTGTAAAGTAGAAGATTCAGTCGTACTCAATTTTAAACTGGGATCTGGGTTTTCTTTGAAAACTCTGGTTGATGGTAGAAGTTGAATGAAGGTCCGAATACGAATGGTCAATTAATCTAAGTACGTACCTAACCTACGAGTTTAATAAAATTTGGACCAAATAAGTTTCATTCTATTCTCCCTCAATCAATTGAACCTAAACTGAGCAATATGACGTGTGCTATGGATGCTAGAAAAAGAGTTTATTCATCGGACAAATTGAAAAATCGATAAATGTTAGTATCAAATTGAAACTTAATCTCGTGTTATTTAATAACTAAGGCTGATTTCGTAATCTGGAATAAGTGATAGATTAGTGGACATTTCCCACTACCGGCGATGACCTGTGTATCTGTGTACGAAAAACACACGCACACAAACTTACAAGAACACCCAACAGTGTAGTAAAGTAGTTGAGTCGCTATTTCATAACACGACAACAAGCGTAAACTTTACAAATTTAGTGGGTAACAAAAGACCGGCTGACTGCGAACGTTAACCCTTCAGATGCAGGTTGGAATGCTAATTATCATGGTGGTCAACCCTAAAACGCCGCGAACAAAGCGTGGCACGCGTCTGACATACCTAGTTCAAGAGCCCACTGAAAGATTGTACGTTACTTTTATCAAACTTATTTTGTGGGGTTGTTACGAAGTGAAGGTAGGTACACACGCGTCTACGTCAACGTCGCTGCTTACATAAGACCTATTTTGAAATGGTATGTAAACGTTGAACTAGCGTCCTCTGTACTTCAATGTAATAAGCCCAAAAAGATGTACAACGGAATCAATTGATTTGGACGCAAATAAGGTACTTACTCCATAAAATATCAGCATTAATGTATTTTTTTGCAAAAAAGGATAAAAACATTTTTTTACACTTCTGTTGCGTTGAAAAAAAGATAAGAATACACTTCACACAAAAAAAAATATATTTGCAGGTCTGAGAGGTGCAAAAGATCCGCAGTAATCATGTATGACGGAATGTTTCGCTTTCAAAAGATCCAAAGACTAGTCCGTCATAGCATATTTCATAATTTTGTCTATTTTTCAGGTTTACTACTTTCAAAGGTGTTTTTATAAATAAGATATCATGATGATATAAGTGTGTGAAAAGCTTGGAAGAATTGACTAGGAAAGTGCGATTATCGATAAATCGCATGTAGGTTTTTTTTTCTTTTTATTATTAGGACAAGAGATAGACAAACACACATACAATTTTGATTATTTTTAAACAATAGGACTTAAAGCTAAGTGTCGTCTTAATTATAGGCTGCCACGGCATGCAATGTGGACTACAGATGTTTATTATTATTTAAGAGCTACGAGTAGAACAGCCAGGTGATTAGGCTGATTAAATCGGCGCCTCTACGAAGAACGCTGGCACTGTACGCCTGAATTTCTGGGGTTTATCATTAAAGACATCCACATCGCAGACCTTGCAAAGACCATTATATTATTGCCTCTGTAATCTTCTTATGGTGGCGTGGTGGCCCAGATTGGTCTTACTGCCTTTTATTGACAAGGGGATATAATATCTGCTAACCCGTGCTTGTTTCAGTGTAACATTAAGGTTAAAGTATATATGTGGAAAAATTCACGAGCAAAAGCGATAATATTCGAAGACGTAAGAACACTTTCAGTGGGATCCTAAACTAGCTAAACAGAAAGAGCTTGACGTCTGCGGTGGAGGGATAGGTAGGGTTTAGGATATTGTCCGTAGTGTAATTATAATTTACGGTCGTTACCGTTTGCGCATTTGGGCTTTTCCGCTTTTGAGATTATTAATATTACATGGTTTTTAATTATGAGTATTGAAAATTTAGTACGAGAGGGTATTGGGTTGGGGGGAGAGCGTCGTGGCCCAGTGGTTAAACACTCTGGCTCGGAATCCGATGGTCCTGCGATTAAATCCTGCCGGAACACACCTACTTTGTGTTCATTGTACAATTTGCGGCTAACTCTCCGGAGATGGAAAACACCGATATAAAACCCAAGCAACGGCGGCAGGCTCGCGCCTTACAACTTTGGGTTCAAATTCCCTCGGCGAAATGTGGGCTTCTGAATGTTCCGTTCACCATGACGGCAACAATACGTGTGCCCCTGACTAACCCATTAGGGATATGGTCGAGGTAAGGGGTAAGGTTGAACGCATGTCAGGTTGGGTAAATGGATGGCCGACCACCACCTCGGACGTTTATGGTGTATTTTTTGGTGATCTTAATGATTCCAAATGCCAGTTTACTGCCTACTAACGCCACTAATGGTTTTTATTAATTGTGGTTTATGGTATTTAGGCCAAAACTGTAATAATACGTCTATTGAGCAATATGTGGTTCAAGCTTAACTTGGTTATTTTTAACATAATCACAATTTTTGTTCCATTTATTTATTGTTTCATTTACACAGAGATGATTTATTCTGTTAACATCTTAAAAAGCAGAAAATATATTATTTTACAATTTCAATAACACAGTTTTTGTTTAAATAGCCTAATTACCATTAAATTTTGCTATATTGATTTTTTATTCATGATTTTTGAGTTATTGTGACATTAATTTTATTGTAATAGTAATTTTATTTTAGTTCTTTATTGTATTCTATTTTAATTGAATTTGTATCATTTTTACACTATGGATTGAATTACCTGAAATAAATGAATTTTAATTTAATTAATAAAAAAACCATTGGTAACGGCTCTAAGACTGCCTAGTAGGCAGTCTTAGAGCCGTCCAGGAACATGATGTAATTTTCTGTCAAATTGCCTGTCATTTTAATGCATCATATTCAAAGTCTTAGTACGAGTATCCTATCCGCTTTTCTGGGAATTCATCATCATCATCATCATTATCAGCCGCAAGAAGTCCACTGCTGAACATAGGCCTCCCCCATTGATTTCCAGAGCGCCCGGTTGCGTGCGGCCTGCATCCACCGGGATCCCGCGACTTTTATCAGGTCGTCGGTCCACCTTGCGGGTGGGCGCCCCACTCTGCGCTTGGCCTCGAATGGTCTCCAGTCCAGAACCTTTCGGCCCCAGCGGCCATCAGTTCTACGCGCTATGTGCCCCGCCCACTGCCACTTCAACCTGCTTACCCGCTGGGCCACGTCGGCGACTCCAGTCCTTCTACGAATCTCCTCATTCCTGATTCGATCTCGTAGCGAGACGCCGAGCATTGCCCTTTCCATAGCACGTTGAGTGACCTTGAGCCTTCTTATGAGGCCCATAGTGAGAGACCACGTTTCCGATCCATAAGTCATCACTGGTAACACACACTGATTATATACCTTCGTCTTCAGGCACTGTGGTATGTTTGAAGAGAAAACATCACGTAATTTCCCGAATGCTGCCCAGCCGAGTTGGATTCGGCGATTTACCTCTCTCTCGAAGTTGGACCTGCCTACTTGGACAACTTGTCCTAGGTAGACGTACTCGTCGACAACTTCGAGAACCGACCCTGCAACAAATATTGGAGTGGGCATAACAAGGGCGTTTGACATGACCTTCGTCTTGTCAAAGTTCATCTTTAGGCCCACTTGTTGAGAGACTCGATTGAGGTTCTCGAGCATGCTGCCGAGCTCTTCAAGCGACTCTGCCATGACCACTATATCGTCGGCAAACCGAAGGTGAGTTATACGCTCGCCATTTATGTTGATGCCGAGTCCTTGCCATTCCAGGAGCTTGAAGGCGTCTTCCAATGCGGCCGTAAACAGTTTCGGAGAGATAACGTCTCCCTGTCTTACGCCCCTCTGCAAAGGAATTGCCCTCGTGCTTTGCTCCTGTACTCGGACAGACATGGTGGCGTTTGCGTATAAGCTTTTCAACACTTCGATGTACCGATAGTCAATGTGGCAACGCTGGAGAGACTGCAACACTGCCCAAGTCTCGACCGAATCGAAGGCTTTCTCATAGTCCACAAACGCTAAGCAAAGTGGCAGATTATACTCCTCAGACTTCTGTATAATCTGCCGCAGCGTATGGATGTGGTCTATGGTACTAAACCCTTTTCGGAATCCGGCTTGTTCGGGTGGCTGGAAGTCATCAAACCTGCGAGAGAGACGGTTCGTGATGACCCTCGAAAACAGCTTGTAGACATGGCTCAGAAGCGAAATGGGCCTGTAGTTCTTCAGCAGGGTGTTATCTCCTTTTTTGAAGAACAGTACCACCTCGCTTCTGTTCCATGCTTTTGGCGTAGTGCCCTCGAACAACACGAAATTAAACAGCCTCTGAAGTACTCTGAGAACCGGCCTTCGGCCTGCCTTCAGAAGCTCAGCGGTAATTCCGTCATCGCCCGGCGCCTTGTTGTTCTTGAGCTGTTTGAGAGCCATCCTAATCTCATAGAGGCTGATGTCCGGGATGTCTTCGGTGTAATGTCGGGTTAGTTTGGCTCTGGGATCTTTGGCCGTACTTGTAGCGGATTCCGCGACAGACGTGTAAAGCTGCCCGTAGAATCTCTCGACCTCCCTCAATACTGCTTCTTGCGTCGACGCCACACTGCCGTCCTCCGTCTTCAGCTTCGACAATCGACTGCGCCCAATAGACTTGTCTCTTGCGAACACTTTGGAACCTTTGTTCCGTTCGATCGTCTCTTTAATACTATTCGTATTAAAGACACGGATGTCGTGTCGCAAGGACTTCCCGATACGTCTATTGAGCAGTCGATAGTTCAAAGCATCTTCGGGGGTCTGCAGGGGCAAAGACCGACGCTCAGCCATAAGGTCGAGGGTGTGGGTTGAAAGTTTCTGCGGTTTGTTCTGACGGCCAGGCTTATAAAACTTGGACCCAACCGCATGGACAGCTTCTACAAATCCGGTACTCATCTCGTCCGCTGTAACGCAAGTATCCAGACAGGCGAAACGATTAGCCAACTCAAGTTGAAAGCTCTCGGGGTTTTCGATATGGGCGCGAGTAGGTCGGAGCGTAGACTTCATCAGTCGAGTTCGTTCCAGTCTGACGTTCAAATTCAATGTGCCTCGTACCATTCGGTGATCACTGCCGGTTTTCACCCTGTTGATCACTGAGACATCATTGAATATGCGTCTCTTTGTCGTCATGATGAAGTCTATCTCATTTCTCGTGGAACCGTCGGGGCTTATCCAGGTCCACTTCCTGTGAGGCGGCTTCTGGAAAAATGAGTTCATCGCAAAGAGTCCCTCTTTTTCCAGAAACTCGGCCAGCCTCTGCCCTCTCGGGTTCCGACGTCCATACCCAAATTGCCCCACTTTCGACTCACAATCGCCCCTCCTGCCCAGTTTTGCGTTAAAATCCCCCATAACAACACTGAAATGAGTCTTAGAGGCATGCATGGCTGTACTAATGTCCTCATACATAGCCTCTACCTCTTCATCTGAATGTGTCGAGGTCGGCGCGTATACCTGTATGACCTTCAGCGAATATCTTTTCGATATTCTGAGTATAAGGTATACCACCCTGCTCGACACACTTTCGATGGTAACAATGTTGTTTATGAGGGACCTGCGAACGAGGAACCCGACACCACCTTGGGACTTTTGGTCACCTTCCCGGTAGTACAGCAGGTTACCCGACTTCAAGGTTATCGAGTCCTCACCCTCTCTACGGACTTCAGATAACCCGATGATGTCCCAGTGTAACCCACTGACTTCTTCCTCCAATTCGATAATTTTCTCTTCTGTCCTGAGCGTGCGTACGTTGTGTGTTACCAGGGCCAGTTTCTGTTGGGGGTGGCAGCTCGAACCGATCCGGGGATTCTTAGCACCCCCTGCCCCGCCGTTACCATGATCGCTGCCGTAACCAGGAATAGCGGGGCTGCCGGAAACTAGGGGCCTTGTGTGCATTGCCGTCATTCATGGGGGGAATTGCCAATACTCGCCACGCTTGGCAGGCGGGTTGGCGAGCGCAGAACGCACCCTCTCGCGCCGCGACGCTGCTGCCCGTCGCGGCCTGTGTATTTCGGCACGTTAATCATTCCGGATGGTTATCCCGCCATCGGTCGGCCGCCATATCCCCGTCCGTTGGCCATCAGGACGCACCGCGTGAAGGTGAGGTTGGCTTGGAGCTCTGGGATGGTGTTTGAGCTCCCTTACGTCCCCTGGGTTCTGGGAATTCCTCAAGATTAAATAGGGTTCAAGCAGTTCATGCGAATTGTAGCTGAATTCGTAGTTTCTTAGAAAATCAGTAACTTGCTGTACTAACTTCAACATTTACATTAATTAGTCCTATTAATTAATCGAACCCAGATATTCTTGCTTTACTGGAAAGCTAAATTTATACTACTGGAACTACTGAGTATTATATTATTAACAATGAAGACAGACAGATATAGGAAAGTTTGCAAAAGAAGAATTACTTCGTCATCATCATTATTAGTAAAAAAGGTAAACTTTAGCTTAGATTTTTTTTTAGTTTTAGTAAAGCTTTAATTAATTAACTTACGATGGATTCAGATGGAATTGTGTGTAATAATGTCCATGCATTTATTTGATTTATTTATTGGTCCACTGCTGGACGTTAGATAGATAGATATTTTTTATTGCACAAAAATATTCCAGTTGTAAATTTACAGTTTAGGTGGTCTTATCGCTAGGGAGCGATCTTTTCCAGACAACCCTCACCCTTACACTCCCGCCACACGCGCTGGTCTGCGTCAACATCCACACACGATCCAGCGACTGTATGTCGGCCCGCACCAAAAGGTTCGGTGATTCGTTCCTGTGTCGTACTATCCAGACGTGGAACGCTCTTCCAGCGCATGTGTTTCCTCCTTCCTACAATCCCGGGTTTTTTAAGCGGGCGTGAAAAGGCAGGCCGGCAAAGGAATTTATGCAGGCCTTCAAAATGAGATTGACCAGCAAAGTAGTTCTCAATTACTGTGCTTGGCCACCCCATATCTGGACCTCACGGCTGCTTCCCATCAGGTGGAGTGAGGTCATCTTGAAGACCACTTTAAAAAAAAAAACAACCTTCCCTAACGTTCGGGACGTTCTTCCCTAATACACGGCATCGCGCCCTTCTTTCCGCTTCCTGCCAGCTTTTCTTAAGTCGTCGCTCCACTTAGTCGAAGGGCGCTCCAACCCATGATTGTCAAGATGAGGTCTCCACTAAACGCATATAAAACTCAAGTGGCGCCCTCGTTCAATATAAAATTATATCATCGAGTAAATAATGAACAGTTTGTTAAAAAAATGTGTATGATGAAGTTTTTTGCATTGGTGAAACAGAACCAAAACGTTGCTTTCTAGAAATCTAAAGTACCAAAAGAAACACACAAACAACAGCCTTTATACATCCCACTGCTGGGCCACTGTGGGGTGGTATTTACGAGCCACACCTCAACTATGAGGTGGTTTGAGCCGTACTCCAACATGCCATTTAATATTGACTATAAATTCGAATTATTTATCTGTGTGAGTGAAATTGGCGGTCCTTGGGGGGCCTCCTGAGAATGGGGGCCCTAGGCACAGGCCCCGTCTGCCCTTAGGGTAAAGACGGTATTGCCCGCGCCCTAAGGCATCCAACATCAGCTGCGACTAAATGCTTAACGTGCCTTCCGAAGCATGTAGATACGATTTTAAGGCAAATATTTACTTAAGCTTTAATGCACAAAACAAAATATTACAAAAAACTAAACTAACGCTAAAAGCATTCTCTACCAGTCAACCATAAAAGAGATATTAAAAACACCAAAAAATAAAACAGCGTCCTTTAGTAGCACAAAAAGCTCTCCCACAGTTTCATAGAACGTTAGAATAATAACAAAAATATCATCCAAAAATAACATATAAATCAAAATGAAACAGAAATATGGGGAAAGAGAAAAAAATTGCCTGCGAAAATACTGTAGGCAATAAATTTGATAGAAGTTTCGCGAAGAAACTGAGCATAATTAATGATCTTAGGGAAAATTTATCATCTCGTGTCTTAGGCACAAACAGAATGGATATTATAAGTAAGTATAATGGGAAAACTTAATCTGTTTAAAATGTTATTGATAAGTTATTTGTATTAACTTAGTGGAATCATTCGCTTTCTTCATTAAAGAAGAAAATAATCTAATACATTCTTCTTCAAACCCATTCTTGTGGGGTATTTATGAATAGGTCTTCAAAATTGGTGTTGAGGTTTGTTGAATTTTATTCTTAACTGAATAGTTTTCGCGAGAAACACTTCCAAACAATGATATTATAAAAAAAGAGGTAGATAGGTTAGGTACTCGTGCAAAAAAGTGGCAACTGAAATAATACATAACGCAACATATATCTGATGCTATCTATGATTCGACCGTGTGTAGGTACAGGTCAAATCATAGGTATCTACGCCAGGGGACAATTTTTGACCTTGCGTCGGTACTGACATAACGTCTGTACCTCTTTTTAATATCATTGGGTTCAACAGTAATCAGCTCAGGCTCAGCTCAGCTCAGGGTCAAAAGTCCTGATTTCGGGTGCCACTTTCATAGCACAAGGAACCTATCTACGTATTATTATTATAATATCATGGGTTGAACCCCATTTTTTCAGGTGACTTGACTATTAAAGAAATAAAAACTTGCGTGCCAGCATTGCGTGCGCTCGTGTTCATTAAGTATTTTAATTCAAATTTTTAGCCTTATGAAAATAATAATGCGGCCGAAGTTTCCTTATGCCAATTTGTGTCAAGATTAATAATCTCCTTTGTTTTTAGTTCCGAAACAATGTCGCCGACCGAGCGTGACTGTAGGCGGTACAGTCGTATGGAAAATACTAACCAAAAATTAAGCAATAATTTATTTCAGAAACAACAACAGTCGTATATTTGAACTCTTCACTTTTTTTTATTAACATATACCATCTTGTAAGGTTTTACGCTCATGACTTCATCCTCAAACGGGACAGTCAGATTCACACTGATTGTTGAAGAATCCTGGTGAAGGGAACATTCAGAAGCTCATAATTTGCTACCGAATTTGAAACCAACGTGATCCTACTTCTGTTATCCGGGTTTGCATGGGATTTGAATTCGAAACCATCTTACTGTCAGAAATGTAATCAAGCCGTCCTGAGGCTGACTTCTCACAACGTTAGCTGGGACCAATTGCTTAACCTGCTTCCCGTAGCACACATTTTGGTTTAGGTAGTCGCCCATCAACTACCTGAGCTAGCGCTAGAATCGCTACATCAATGATCGCTGTCATTGCGGTTACCTCTTAACCATATCTCATTTCAAATATTCATAAACGCGTAAAATTATAACTCTCCACTGTCTGGCCCACGTGGAAAGCTGTTTGTGCCGCCGACCGTACCTTTACGAGGCCTGACATTCTGCCGTTTCGGTAAAAATGTCACGGTATTCTCATTAAATATCGGACTAAGGCACACTTTCTACTGAACAACTAAAAAAAAAATGCACGACGTAGGTAGTTAGAGATCGTCTGAGCCAGTATGCGTTTGACGTTTGAGCCTGACGGCAACTGAACAACTAATCATAATTTATGTGCCTTGCATACATATTATTATTTAATTGCTTGTGTGCGTAGATGAGGTGGAGGGGCGCGTCATTTTAGCTTAGACACAAGTTCATCTGCTATTTTAGTTTTTAAAACTATCCATTCGATTGCGAAATTCTTTTACCAGTATTAATGCCGTATCTAGTTTCTAATTTTACATTTCGGATATTGTTAAAACTTATTTCGGGTACTTGCATTGACTGCGCTGGATAAATTCCACCAGATAAAAGTAAGAACACCTTTATTCAGCGTCATTGTTTATGAGACGTTAAACAAAAAAATACATATTTGAAGATACACTCAAACTCATATGCACAGCTCAACACTCTTAAGCACACACACACCTACACCACAGTATAAACCATACAGTAGAACATCTACATACAAACGTGCCACTCTCGGTTTGAATGTATGCGTGCGCGTCGCGCGCCGTGTCGCGATATCACGCACACGCAATTTCACGCACACGCTAGCATAAAATAGGGAGGCATAGGGAGGCGGCAGTACGGATGGGCTGTGCCGCGTGTCTGTGTGCACGCTAGGCTAATAACTCGGCGGGCGGCCTTAGATAGCCTACTGTATGGTTTATACTGTGCCTACACACTCACATTTGCTCATCACACACACACCACATACACTCATTTTTACAGACCTGCAATCCCTGGTCGTGTTTACACAACATAGTTTAATAAAAAAATATATACTTTTGTAAGAGTATATTATTAAGTCAATTTCCTGTATATAGCATGCCGTGGCAACTTGTAACTAAAGCAAAACTGTAACAAAATTACCTAAGAATGTACCTACTGTTATCTACTTGGTGTATGTTTTGTAAGTTGTCCTTAATAAATAACTAATGTATTATGAAACGATTTTTAGTTCTTTAATTTAGGTCCACTAAATACTCTGTAGTCAATTTAACGTGACGAAATGTTGCTCATAACCAGTGGACAATCAAGAGGCTTCCAACGACATTTCATTGGTCCAATTATGAAAACTAAGCAGTTTAGGAGCTATGAGCGAACAGATGAACATCCACAAACACACACAAATGTATAAATACATAGAGGACAAAATCATAACCCTCCTTTCTGCTTCGCCGTTATCGGGTATACCGGTGAAAACACTTAACAGAGGAAACAACAATAACAATACAAAAACAATTCAATAGGGAATTAGGTACTGCGATGTTTTCCTTATGAGTTTTTCCACAGAAAAAAATAATCTTAAACAATTGAATACTTACGAATAAGTAATAAATCTGATTGTGTGAAAACACCTTATTATTGTCTCATCATTTTCGACCTTGCTTCGTTGTTTGACATCCAAATGTAGGAAAATTGATGTGTAAGTGTGAAAGTTTTTATACAAAAGGAAATAACAGAAAATTAGGTGCTTTCGTGGGGCCTCGCGTGCTGCACGAGTCGATTCGTGGCACGAGTTTGTAATGAGCATTTTAGGGTTGAATGATTTGGTTCTTTGTTTATGTATTTTTCAGTAAAGCAATAATATTTGTCTGAGAACAATTTTCATTTATTAATTTCACTTCGGATATCGCAGATTACAAAGATAAACATAAAGGGAAGTAAGTGAAAGCAGAAGGTTTCTCATGGGTTGCTTTTTGCGCTGTTTGGTCGCAACTACAACTGTTTTGTGTTTTAAAGGACCTGAAACGTTTTTTTCAATTATTATTCAAACGTTTGCGTTTGACCCTAGTCTCGCCTGATGGTAAGCGACTACGGGGCCGAAGGTACTTTTACGACAAGGCCTGCAAACTGCAACCGCACCGCGGTAACCGCGCTTGGTCCAGCAGTTCTCAGTCATAAGTGTTGTAGCAAACGCAACGTTATTTTGAATGTATATTCATACAAATAATTGGCATGATTCCTACCTCGTAGAGAGATGAAATCTTACTTCGACAGTGGAAAGGTCCTTGGGTATTCCTTATTCAAATTATCTGCCAGGAATTATTAACACCGAAGTCGGTATACCCATATTAATTGTGCAATACATTTGCCTGAGTAAACAGCGTTTGAAAGCCAAATAACCGATTTTAGCTTAATTATTCAGTCGGACCAACCCTCGCTTGCTAACCCTTGGTTAACTTGACGTTAACCAGTTGTCAAAAGTCATGTCAATTCTGATTGTTTGACGTTTTGGTAAACCATCAATAACATCACCAATCTTATCAAATGTACTTCAATAGATTATTGCAGCATGTTAAGTAATAAATGCTCAAAGAAAGACAACAAAGCCACCTTAAAACCTCCTTAGCTTGGTAAAAGTAATAAAATAGAAAATGTGTGTCGAGTGAGTGTGTCGTTACTAAAACTGTTTCGAGGAAACTTAAACAGAGTCAGAATCGAACCAAAACTCGGTCAATATGGCGCCCGCAGCCATCAATCACATGGACAAACTGAGGAAGCGACGGAACGGCCGACTGCCTTCCTTCCTGCTATATTCAATTTGAAACAAAACAGGCTGATAACAAAAACAAGTAACAAAATCTTTAATGTACAAAACAAATACATAAGGACTCTTACAAACGTAGGTACAATTTTATTAAGCGGCCTTAACACTTAAAGATTTTATTGGCATCTATCATTTTACCTTCTCTTTCTCTTCATGTTCTAATTGACTACATACTCAGATATGCATGTCTCGCCATTGCATCTATCTTTTCACACCTGTACTTTGCATTCTAAATAATTATTTATCGTGCGCTGGAAATAAACAACTAAGCATACAGTTTATACCGTCAATTAACTTTGAAAGATTTAGGTTGCTTCAAAAAATCGCCATTAAACACGATTCATTACATAAATCATAATGAACAGGTATTTTCTTAACACGTGACCTTCTCTCCTCGAAGTAAACTGCTTTTCACGAAAACTTTTACTAAAACAGTTTTACAAAAATATGGAAAATTACAAACCGGTTTCAATCAGAAACGCCTGCTCATGATAAACACCTAGCCTCCATTCGAAAGAGCAACAATAGATTCAATTTGCAAGTCTTTGTGACTACAGCAAAACAGACCTTTGTGGCCTAACCAAAACAGGCCTTTGTTTGTACCCGAAGATCACCGTGGGCCTTGGAGAATAATGGAGAATGAAACGGCAATATCATGCGTACATTATGTTATATTTTTTGACTGAATTACGTGAAAAATATCGGCAGATGAATGTTGGCTGATTGAGCCAGTTCACTGCCTACTAGCGCCTAAATCTTTTTTCTATTGTTTCTTATTTAAGGGCCCTTAGTAGGTGAAAACGGCAAAATGGACTGTTATCTATGAGCTATAATTCAAAATATTGAATGGTTTTCGCACTGAAATTTCTAATTATGTATTACAGAACGTATGTGTGACGGGATGACTGTTTCCAAAACACGATTGGAAAAACTTCGATCGATTTAAAATCCTGAAGTTACCTCTAAAATATCATATAAATGCTCATTACAACCGTATTTTACGATAATGATTCGTATAAAATCACAAATACATAGGTATTTACCTTCCTGATTTCGTGAGAGATTTAGAAAATACTAAATATTTTCATTCACTTTTTGATAAAAATGTGAATGGCGCTTACGATTTTTAGTTTCGAGCACGTTGATTCCATACTAAACGCGGACCCCGACCCCTCCTTACCTCAGGCGCGGAGGGCTACGAAATCTGAATTTTCGCTGACCGCCTAACCCCTCGTAAGATATCAAAACAATAATTGTCTTCTTATAAGATCATACAATTAATGAGTAGATATTTTTAAATTAAAATGTATTCTTAAGAGGGATTCTTTTTTTGTTGCTACTAATTTAAAACTAACTTTAATTAGGAGGAAACAAGAGCTGTTGTTGTAGTCATAGTAAACGGGAGTCATAGCCACTAACTCCTATTGACGCCCAAAAGCTAACCTATACCCAAATGTAATACACTTGCGGCCAAAAAAATCTCGTACAATGCTTTCACGTAATTCAGAATGCCTCTCACACAGCAGCGAGCTAACAGCGCTCTTTGAGACAAAGGTTCTGGTCGGCCTCAAACCGTTTGTCACCTTTTAATGCATCCCGACGTGCCTACTTCCCCCTCAAAGGGCAGAGACAGGAGGCCTTTGGAGTACGACATGCCATTTGCAACCTTTTACTGTAATGTATGAAGTAGTTTTGTGCGGTGCGGGACCTTAAGGATGTCAAATTACAACTATTAAATATATTGTCCATTGATTGAATAAAATAGGCGGTCAAACAAAAGGCTTCTCAGTCGGCGACCAAATGTCTCGTCTGATGTTTCGCCTTTCATCTTTCGTTTTCCTAGGAGATCGTCTAATAGTGTGACAAATTGTATAAGCGTGAGCGACGTGAGCGCGCCATTATCACTTTTGGCTCAAAACGGCCCGCACTTTCAGTTAAAATGACGCGCCTCCCCAAGCGTGGATGCGGTGGAGGGGCGCGTCGTTTCAGCTTAGACAATCTTTGACTAGGTTGGACCAATGTCACGTGGTTTCGGCTCTGAAAGCGAGGGATTGCTGCCTGCAAAGTAGCTCCATTCATATCTCAATCCAGGGCACACTGAACTGATACAATTGATGGAAATCTTGATGATAATGTTATTTAGGATTTGTTAGTGTTAATTAGTTAATGTTAAAAAGTGGTCATTTAGGTTCGTAATTTATTCATTTATATCAGGCACGGCGCACAATCCGCGCTGTACCTAATGTGGTCTTCTGAAAGGTCCCGTTCAACATGACTGCAACAAACAGAGTGCTTTTGACTAACCCGTGTGGGATATAGGCGTGGGCGTGCATTTGTTATGTAAAGGACTAAAACGAAAAACGGACCGTCAACCTCGTTTTATAATCCAACACATAGAAATTGTGAATTCAATTCAACACGACACGTTCATGAAAACATGTCCACAGGCTAACGAACCATATCTAGTTGTACGTGGTACCGATGATTGCTAGCGCAGTAGAAACGGTTTTTACGGCGAAAAATATGGTTTGAATCTTTTATTTGGGGCAACCACAGTACGAAGCATTCATTCAATTAGATTATTAAGGCCATGTAGATGTACCTATTAACCTACACTTTCATTTAAATACCGAATCGGAGAGCGTCTTAGCCCAGTGGTTTAACACTCTGACTCGGATCTAGGTGGACCCGAGTTCAAAACTGGCCAGAACACTTCAGCTCTTTGCGTTCATTGTACAATTTGCGGCTACCTCTCTGGTGATGGAAAATACCGATAAAAAACCCAAACAACCCCGATAACGGCAGTAGGCTCACCTCTTTTCACGTTGAGTTAAAATTGCTAAGTAAAATGTGGGTTTCTAGATGTTCCGATCACCATGACGGCAACAAACATTCATTCATTATGTGTAATAGGGTGTTTGTAATTTAGGCTTGTGCGCCTTGGATTATTCTGTTACAAGTGTTTTGAATGAATGAATAAACAAATCGTGTGCTTCTGACTGCCCCGTTTGAGATGTGGTTACGACGTATGTATGTGTTGATACCGTGGGTAAATCATCAGGGTATCCCTAGAGGCTATGTCGGACTCCTACCGACTAAAATCCTGCGGTACTTGACCTCGGCATTTTGGCTGTGAAGTTGGGTTTCCCTAAAACCCCCTACTCTAGATACCTTTGTTATTCTGCGTTGAAACGAGAGGTCATTACCCCCTCTCAACAGCTGTTTAACTACCGTCATATTCTCCACTGAGCAACTCCGTGGAAACAACCGCATTAAAAGTTTGTCGCTAGTTTCTGCTTTCCAGTCAATCTTCGTCGGAGTTTTTTAGTTCATGAAGAGCGGGAAGATGGAAGGCTAAACTTTGTTGGTGTAAATTGGAGAAAAAGTGTCTGAAAAATTGTATGGCACAGATTTCAACTTCAGGCTTTGCTCTAACCTCTGTGTGTGACAATACCTACATTGTACTATTTACTTACATGACATAAACTGCCCATCAACGTCATACTGCTGGGCACGGGCCTCACCTCAACTATGAGATGGATCAAGCCATACCCCAACACGCGGGAAACCTTAATGCCAGATGTTATCAAGCCGCCCTCAGGCCTCCGACTAGGCTTAACGACTGACATCTAGTGACGTCAACTGTGACCGAATTTGCGAGGACGAGATCGAAGAGGTCGTATGAAAATGTGCATTCCTTTAAAATACCATGAAAAATATGATCTATCCATCTATACATTCCACTCACAAACTTCGCCCCCCATTTGACATTCCGGACCGTCCAAAACAGTAAGACGATAATAAAATTTTCATATTCAATTCGTCGCATAAAACAAAAAGAGATAGAACGTGTTTCGAGTCGAAACAACGAACCATTGGGAAGGTCGAGACGTGACGCAACTTGAAATGGCAAAGGGCTCACTTGGAAATATAAAAACTGAGCAATGCGATTAACTTTTACTCGTGAAGGTTCTGTACTTTAAAAAGACGTCACTTTTTCTTCTACCTATGTGTGATTTCTTGACTAAAGAAAGTACCGCGTCACCGTTACAGGAATAAAAAAAAACCATTTAAAAAAAACGTGAAAACAGGCGAAACATTGAGTAAGTAGGTAATTAATATATTGTCTGTCGATTTGTTTTTTTTCATTTCAATTAGTTTTCATTTACAGTCAACAGCACATCAGGTTACCCCATTTCCGTTTTTCCTCTCGCTCTTGCCAAAAGTCATTTCTTTGCAATAGAGCAAGGAGGACTGACCGGAAACAAGTAGAGTGATGTGCCGTCCACCGTACAAGTGAATGTTTGTTTAATGAGACAGATATGTATATTCAGGGAACCCGTCACTTGTCCGAAATTTACTACTCCGAATTTCATTTGACTGAAAACTATTGACCAACATTTCATTTGCCAGATATATTGTTTGACATATTTTCAACTCGTCGAAGTATCTTTTGACATAAGTGTCGTTATACCGAACTACGTTAAACCGAATTTCAGAATAAACTTTTTACTATTGCCCGAAGTCTTTTTCCAACTTTTTTCATTTACCAGATGACTTATTTGGCATATGATTACTTTGCCTAAATCACATTTTACCGAATATTGCTAGGCCACAACTACTGTATGATAACGTTCAACGTCTCGTTAATGTTGATTTTCAGTAATTTCAACATCAGGGCGAATCCGACTCAGTCAACCCCGACACCACGTGGTACTTGTTTTGCCCTACCCCAAGAGTGTTATTTAAAAGCGCGTAGGCATGGAGGGGCGAGGCGGCCCGCGGGCTGAGGAGCAGGTGGCTATGAGCGAGGTGCCGCGGCTGAGGCTGGCCGGCGAAGCCGGCCAACAAGCCGAAGCTGTGGTGCTGAGCAAAAGCCTTCTGCGACGATTAGCACGCGAGGAACCGCCGGAGCCCCGTAATGCCGGAGCCGTGACAGAGTTCTTGTGTTTTCCTTTAACTTGCATGTTGAAGACTTGCATGCCGTTTGCCTTTTTTATTTTAAATTCAAAAAATCCTTGACTGCTTTTATGCTGCTTGCATTGAACCCGTAACTTTTTTATGATCGTTTGGTAAACTAAAAATATGGCAATCAAAACAGTGGTCTAATGATTGTTCTGGAAAACAATACTTCGGACAATTGTTATTTCGGCCAATCATCGCTTCGGTAAAACGTTTTGTGGCCTAATGAAACGTCTGGCAAACGAAAAAAATCCAGTTGATAATTGGTCAACTGATACAGTGGCAAACGTCATTTCGGGAAAATGAAAAAATGCCGAACGAAAAAAATCGAAACGTTTTCGGGAAAATGAAATTCGGGAAAAGAAAATTCGGTCTTATGATAGGTAACCGTATATTCATGCAAAGAGACATGCATATTTTGCAATGAAGATGTCAACATTTAACACATTAAACATTGTAACATTCATTAATACCACTGATATTCTGGTATTCGGGCTCTCTTTTTTAAAAGAATTTACTTAAAAACATACTAGGTTTATTTTACGCTGCTACTTATATTATAAACTGTCAGTGGACTTCCTCCCACAGTCCCATTAGTAGTCATTTGTGTTGGTTCAGCTTTCAGCACTAAACGTTTGCTGTGTACTTCCTGATCCACACTGCTGAGTGGAATCGCCCTGCGTTTGTATTTCAGGATACATACAACCTTGGAGTCTTTAAGGCAAGAGTGAATAGGCATTTTCTGGGTTAGTTGGTAAGCGTGTTCTACCTTTGGTCTCGTCATCGGTTACTATCAGGCGAGACTGTGAACAAAAATTGAAAACATCTTGTATAATTGTATCGTATTTCATTATTCATACCGTATTTTTTTAATATACGGAACCCTACAGATGGATTAGGTTAAGCTTCCTGGACAAGGGACAGGAAGAAGACATTATTTTTGCGAATAACCAGGATAAAAATAGGCTACGGTAATTTTGGGACCATGGATTTAGGTGACGTTAAGTAATTTTGTGACCGCTAAGGTTGGTCTGATGTTTTCATGCAAAGCGAGTCTTTTAACCGACTTCGAAGAAAGCGGAAGTTAGGTGTCTGTTAGATGCCTTATTTTTTGGATGTGAACCGTTTTCAAGGACCTTCCGTCACAGGATTGTGGGTGTCCAAATGATCTATTCATTGTTTCTCTGACTACGTGTCGTGTCGGTTTTACAGGTTCTAAACAATGATGTTGTAATAAAAAAGAGGTAGATAGAATTTTGTCAGTACTGATGCGACGTCAAAGTTTGTCCACTGGTCCACTTACCTATAATGTTGTGAACGAGTGAATAAAATAGTATGCTTATTAACTAAAGCGTAAACGAGACATATACATGTTGCGCAGTGTCGTCTCAAACCGTCAACGCTTTGCTCAGGTGCACTAAAGTTCTGATTTCAGGTGCTACTTTTTAGTACAAGTAACCTATCTACCTTTTTTTTATAATATCATTGGTTTTAAGAATGTCCAGATCGTTATTTGAAGATAGACGCTCAGTTTCGTATAGGTGGAAAGTTGCACGAGTATTTGATCCTTCTTTACCTCGTGTCTTGAGGTGGGAAGGGGGGTTGTCCGTGCCCGCGCATACTGATAAGAGGGGGGGGGGGCACCACTGCAATATTAAACTCGGACAGCAGAATTAGGATTAATATGACTTTATACTTAGTTTGAAGTTTTTCGAAGATTCATTTCTGCATTTTAAGGCATGGGGTATTGGTTATAGAATTTTTTGAATCAATAAAAATTAAAAATATTTTAGAGTGATTTTTGAATAGCGTTTGTCGTTCAAAGCTAGGTGCTTATAACTGATACTAATAATGTAGTATAGTTAGTTGATATTAAAAAGCATTGTGAAAAAGCTATACACAGGCAGGAAACACGGTGTCACTCTTGACATGACACTTATGTCAGCGCCATAAATTCTGTTGTTGTTGAAAGTTGAATTATATTTCCCTCGAAAGGTTTTTCAGAAATCTGCGAAATTCATGTAACTAGGTATAATCCAAAAAATAACACTTGTTAGTAATGTTAACTCATTTGAACTATTTTTTGAATGGTCATAAATTAATCATAATTGACGCAAATCGGTATTTTATTAGGTTACCTATTCATGAGCATTTATAGTTTCGTCATTAACTCGGAAAATGCTGCTAATTAATTTAACTATGAACATTGAGCTAAATAAAAAGAGGAAGTTACGTAACGTTCATACTTCGCGAATTCGTAAAACTGGTACTTATATGACATTGACGTATAAATGACGTGCACGCAAATAAGTCACTGCCATAGTCTTGAAACAGGTCCATTGGACCTGTTTTGTGTGGCAGCTTTGGGAAAGCGGATACCGTATCTTCCTCTTTTTACATAATGTATCAATGACGATGAACCTTTCAGTTTAACTGTTAACAGGTTTACAAAAATAGTGATTTGCGAACTAGGTTGTTACCTTTGACAAAAAAAGTTTCTTCTTATTCAAAGTTGAAATAACAAAATTCAAGCTCAAATTTTTAGAAAAATGTTCAGAAAATAAGTGTTAACTTCTATAAAATAACATTGATTTTTTTTACATCTAACAACAAGTTTTAAAAGATAGTTAGTCGAACTCAAACATGAATACAACAAAGAGAAAGGCAAAAGTTTTCTTGAAGCATACTTTCGAGTTCCCACAAAAACACATAAAAGATGCTTCAGATTTCCTGTGGGTTTACGACGTGGGGGAAATAAAGATGTATTCGAGGTTAAAATGTTGAGCGGATTTTTACTGCGCCTCCGAACCTGCCTTATGTTCAACATCAGCTCAGGTTAGACTCGTATCTTTATTCCTTTATTCATAAAATGGATTTACCAACACTTGCTCACATTTGTAAGAAAGAAAGACAAAAAACAACAACTTTATATTCCGTGTTGACGTGACGTGAGCCATACTCCTACACGCGGGTTCAGTAAGGATTGTTAGACGGGTGTAAGGTTAAAAATTAAAATTAAAAATCACTTTTCAAATAGACCCGTTAGAAGCATTTGATGTATTAACAGTGCCAACTTCTGTTCGCATACTTAGAAAAAAGCAAGTTCAAAAACAACCAAGAATCCGACTACGGAAAAAAAGTTTCTGGAATACGTACAGTATTACTTTTTGAATCGTATCCTGTGACCATGCTGTCTGCTGGAAGAAATTTATTGTTGAAGATAAGTATCCTATGATATTGTTGTAAATTGTAACTAAATTTATGTGTACGAACTAATAAATAAATAAATGAAATAATGTTTAAATACAAAAAAAACTTTGAGCAGGATTGGGACTTAACAGGTTCAGTAACACTAACGAAAATGGGTTCTTAACCCTTAAATAGTAAGTTTTATCATTTTATTAGTACAACGCTGAAATTACTCCAAGAAGATACAGTTATAAATATACAAATTCAAGATTAGGACCATTCAAGTAATTATAACAGCCATGACCCTTTGAACTGGACAAAGGGCCCTTAACCGTTCCTCACGATCACCAGCTGAAGTATAATTATCGGGGGTCCCATCGGGGGGACAACGGGGCGATTAATTAGCCCAAAAGGCCAAATTAATTGAAGTGCTAGGTGAAAGCTCGGGGGGATTTTATAGGTGGAATAAAAAGGTGAGTTTAAAGAGTGCTGGAGGTAAAACGTATAATCTTGAATAAGTGGCCAGTGTGTTAACGACTGCGATTAAAAACAACAGACTTTAGGATATTTAACGAAAACGAAACCAAAATGTTCTAGGGATATAATTATATTTACTTGGGTAACTTTTTGAAGATTTGATGGGTCTTTTTAATCAGATTAATTTTCTGAAACAACATAGTTTTTACAGTCTTTTTTCATTTCAGTCTCTTTGGTTAATTAGACACTTGTCTAATTACAAATTAGTAGCATCATTAGCATGATCAGAGCAGCTTAGCGAATCATTTCAAATGTCGATCTCCCTCAGGTGAGGACGCTTATTTCAACTGTCTATTCGCTTCACATATAGATTATCCAATATTTGTGTTGAAAAAAAATCTTATACGCCTCAGTTCTTATCAATGATTTAATAACATGCGCGAAGTTATTAAGTTTTATAGAAGGACCTGTTGGCCTGGAATCAATCGGCCTGCATCACACCTTTTTTGTACATCTTTTAAATTGTCTATTTTCCTTATTATATATATATTTATTATATTTTTTACGGTCTTCATCGATTTATGTCAGAATGTGTAAAATAAACGAACATATGGTGAAAAATCTGGATTTTTTATTTTATTTATTTATTTTTTATTTCATTGTAATTTAACAGGTTTTTTTATTTTATTATAATAAGGCTGTCCTCAACAAGACCGAAGTCAAATCGAAGCAAAGTCTATATTGCGAATGACACCTTAGAACCACGTCTATATCATGTCAACGTCAACATGTAAATAATAATTCATACAAACAGCATCAACCCTTATTCTTGCAAGCTCACCTTAAATCCATTATCCCAATCTGAGCCGGGAGTAATCTCATTTCGTCAGTTTAGAACCGTCTCTGTATCAAAGTTATTGGCGGGTGTAGCGCAACTAGCGACGCCTTTGAGTATCCACACGTAGTCTTGCTAAGTCGTAATTAAGTCACAGAAGTTGGCTCGTACGAGCAGGATATAAAGTCGATTAAGTCGGTAGTTTGAGAACCTCATTGGCAAAAGATGCACCTGGGTAATCGACATGTTTAACTGTAAAGTCCGTTTTTAATAGTTGATCTTGTATGGTGAAAAAATATTTCTTAGTCGTTTTTAAATAATAGAAAGCAGATACCTACTTCGTGCAAAAAACGAATGATTCTAATACACGCGCGAACTGCTAAATTATTAAGTTTTATAGAAGAACCGAAGTCAAATTGAAGCAAAGTCTGCATTGCGAATGACACCTCAGAACAACGTCTAGAACATGTAAATAATAGCGAATGCCACCTTAGAACAACGTCCATCAGAACATGTGAATAATAATTCATACAAACAGCTTCCACTAACCCTTATTCTTGCAAGCTCACGTTGAATCCATTATCCCAATCTGAGCCGGGAGTAATCTCATTTCGTCAGTTTAGAACCGTCTCTGTATCAAAGTTATTGGCGGGTGTAGCGCAATTAGCGACGCCTTTGAGTATCCACACGTAGTCTTGCTAAGTCGTAATTAAGTCACAGAAGTTGGCTCGTACGAGCAGGATATAAAGTCAATTAAGTCGGTAGTTTGAGAACCTCATTGGCGAAAGATGCACCTGGGTAATTGACATGTTTAACTGTGAAGTCCGTTCTTAATAGTTAATAGTTAGTTGTTTGGTGAAAAATATTTCTTAGTCGTTTTTAAAATAATAGAAAGCAGATACTTAGTGCAAAGAACTAAATGCCGCTAGGGCCAAAGGGTATTCTTTACTGGTCTGCACCCTGTGTTATCTAGGGGATTCTACTAAAGTCGTTTTCTTTGTTATTATGTAAGTTGTTTTCCAAATACTGGTATCGTGTATTTTAAAGCTGGTGGGGTTGTCAAAAATTCGGTTGTTCATGCGGTTGCAATTTCTTAACATATCATAATCTTCAAGATCATCTTCATGGCTATGAAGATAAGTCCAACGACAAACCACGTGACTTGAATAGTCACGTTAAAGCAAATTGTTTTAATAAAATTGTATAACTAACATCACTGCGGTACTTCACTGAATACACTGATATAATATAATTATTCGTCGCAAACAATAAGTATTTAATAACATTTTGAATTCCTTTTGGTTGCCTCTTAAGTATACAAACGCCGTTTGACGTTCGGACTATTTTAATGAATAAATGAAAAATACTAAAAATAAGTAAATAAAGTATCTTCCCAATGTCGACCACATCTGAACATAGAAAAAAATCACTAGAATAATTTAAACCTCAAAGCGTTTCCCCCATCAGTATGCCGCTTACGACTGCCTAGTACGGTTGAAAACCCGCCAAATGTACTGAGAAATCGGTATTACCAGTGAATAAATGTATTACTTATTCATGAGCCCTCCCAGATAAGGTTCTGGTCAGTGACATGGAATGCCAGCTCGTAATGCCTCTTTAGGATTAGAGTTGCTTTCGGAGAAAATTAGTCTCGGGAAATTGAGGGGAGTTAAATAAATGTACTGCGGCTTGTTGGTAGTCCATAAATTGGTGAATGAGCGACAAAATATCATGATTATCTTTCTAAAGGAATGGTACCTTTAACCTTAGAAAGTTAACCTACTCGTACGTCGCTAAGGCGCCGCGCAGTAGACATTTCATAGTCTGTTTTTATTCAGTGCGCGTAACTACACTAAATAAACGCATTAGACAAAATGTGCGCCTCTGGAGCGTATGTTTATCCTTTACGTTATATGTAGTATGGTTACCTTTCTAGGGTTAAATGGCACGGTTATGCATAATTTAATCATGGTCCTTCAACCGAAAAGCATGTATGAAAGGGCTCATGAGAGAAGAAGAAACGAGAGATGTGTCAGTTTCGTAGCAAATGAAAATAAGTGGTCTCTGCCTTCCCCGTGGTGGTAAGTTGGTATGTATGTTTCATTTCATGGTCAAGTAATATTACGCCTTTGTCTCAAAAGGAAATCTGTAAATATGATATTATTGATAATAAATAGTTGCTTGAGCAACTATTGTAATTGAAATGTGACTTAATTTGACAATCGTGTCCACCGGTGGGATCTTCAAGGCTTGAACGAATTTTGTCCCGTTTGCATTTTGTCAAGGCGTGATTTTGTTCTTATCGTAGTTTGTGACGAATAAGTATATTTTCCGCAGTTATTCAAACCCCGCTTCTTACTCTTTCGTAGTACCAATCAAAAAGTAAATTCCAAGAAACCTTAGTGTTGCAAATACCATTCGATCCTTTTAAAACAAGACAATACAAGCCCACTTTTCCCTTTTCTAAGCTACACAAATCCATTCTGATTTGTTTACATGTAAACAGGGTTTCTCACTTATCGCCAGCTTGTAAGCCGAACTAACGTCGACCTTTTATTTGATTAATGGCTCCTTAAGCCAAAGAAATCCAACTACTGCGAGTAGCCCGGAGGTTTTGTGCACCCCTATCAAGGGAACTTTTGATTCCATCTAGTTTAATGTTTTGGGACACTTTTTGCGAATATTCGTGGAGTTGCTAATCCTACATAAGCGCGTGGAAAGTTGTAGGGTGATAGTTTTTTAGACGACACTCGAGAGGTTATTTGTATTTTTTGGGACCTTAATAAACCATTTGTTTACACAATCTGCTTAATATTTTAGAGGTTCAGAATATTTTACTGTTTATTTAGTTTTTTGAAAGTATAGGTATTAGGATCTGCAGTCCAAAAAGCTGAGGCTCCGTTTTTTTATGATTTTGGGTAACTGTTTCTTGTGCGATCTTGCTTTGTTAGCTTCGTTTTAAACTTACTTTCAAAATTAAAGTTCTTCCAAACTACACCTGCAGTTTGTCGACAGAGAAAATAGTCTGAATAATACCATAAAACTAGATGTAAACATCTTAAATAGTTAGTTGCAAACTCATTCCTGTGTAATGTTAATTTTATGTTTAAGCTGAGTTATTCGGGTGGTGTTAGTTAAACTCCCAAAAGCATTTTAAAACTTAAAACTGCAGTAATTTGTATTTTAGACGCTATTTCTATAGTAAATAATTGGCTGTTTCATTTCAGCTACAACGTAATGGCCGCCATTTCGAAATTTAAATCGCTGTCGGCTTGAGGTAGGTATGCTGTCTACTTGATAAGTCGATAATTGGTCTGGTGAAGCTACGCCAAACTTTCGTGATAGAATTAACTCGTGGTATCGACAGCAGCTTATATCGGGTATTGATATTGAATAACTAAGTTCTTACGCTAGATTGCTTAATCATGCTATGGTTCAAGATACACTGTCTGCAATATAAGTTAGGACGCGTTAATAAGACTTGCTGTCCCATAATATCAAAAGAACTAAAAGTGATAGCTGTGTGCGTCTACTAGAAAAAGCAGCCTATTTTTGAACGATGCGACGTTGCTGATTTTCATTTATCGGTATTGTGTGGGTTTTTAACGTTTGATCTGATGAAGAAGTGCACATTAGACAAAGCGTAGTAAAAGCGTGGTTATTCTTCGTACTTTTTCAAATTATATTATTTCTCCAAAAACCTACAATCCACATTTTAATAAGATTTTTCCGGGCTCTCCGTACTGAAAATTGCAAGGCAAGGCAAAATTACTTTAGGTATGGTAAATACTATTACCGTGCTTATGACGAGGTTGATTTAGCACTTTGCGTTGAGAGCACTGCTTATAGTACGATGCGGGAGCTCATAATGGCTTTAAAGGGCTTTATTACGATTTTCAATTATTGCCAGTATGTTCGGAGTTGAACCTGGCGATTCTGAGAACTTAGTTCAATCTTGGATTCGAATTCACCCATGGGACAACAAACTTATTTTCTAACTTCGATATGTACAACGTAATTCACGTTAATAGTTAAAAACTAGTTTTCAGGTATAAAAAATCTGCAGATCTAAAAAAGACACACAACGAAAATTCTGTGACAGGCTAATTCGAGTTTGGGATCGATGTCTGCATTGACAAGACACCCCAGAGCCGCTACGCTACGTCACGCTATGCTCACTCAATAGACAGTGATCACAAACCGCGAAATTATCAGGACCAAGGCTGTTCTGAAATTCAAATCGGCAACAGCAAAAGTCGATTATGTTAAGCGTGTACTGAAAAGGGGCCTGTTTAACAATCAGGTAATTTTATTCAAAGCGAAAAATCCTTTGGAGATAATATAGTTAAGTGTTTTGGAAAACAGGATTTTGAATGGGCGGAAAATGTCTCCATTGAACTTTTTCAAATGATTCAAGAAACATTCATTGTATTTAGATTAAGACTAAGCAAAGATTACAATTTAATATTAGTGGAATAAATTGTGTTGTGTTTATAAATATGGAATAGTTATGGTAATAATTAATAGTAAGAGCTTAATAAATACTTTGTTTATTTTCGTCTATTTGCAATACTGTGTTTAGCATTTTAAGCATAGAAAAAGCTATTGCGTCTAGGTATTGGTATTGCGAGATCTGATCATGCAGCTATTTATTGCAAACCAGGCGATCGCTTCATCAAAATCTAGATCTATTTCACGGAGTTGCTTCTGGTATTTCTAGAACGAAGTTCTTGCAACATTTTGACGTGGGCCATAATTTCAATTCCAAACCAGTCATCTTCTGCCAGTAAGTAATTTACCATCACAAGTAAGTTTTAATTCATAATTTTTCTATTAACAATACAGCTGAACTGTTGCTCTTATTTAGTTTTAGCTATCCGGAAACAATTTATTATTCATAAAAGGTTTTGTGGAAGGTAACAAAGGCAAGTTTGCAACTCACTTACTTATGTATAATCTGACCAAAAGTTGAATTAGTAACTACCGTTCAATGTTTTTCAGTGCAAACCGGAACATGACATACAGAAAGTATGACATGGCAATCACAACTGAGCGAAGAAGATTTTTAATGAAATTTATAAAACTTTGATCTTCACAATTTCAAAATCAACCTCTTCTTCTTCCAACAGTCCATTGTCATAACCACAATTTATGACATTAAAGTCTATATTTATTTATATCCAGACTCAAATACTGCATCGTATCTAAAATGTCTCGACAGAACGGGGCTAGTCTCCCGAGAAGGCTATTTTAGAATTAGCGACGTAATGAACGAGCTATTTCCCGGCCGTTCCCTCATCACAGGAGATCGTGATCTTTTTGCCAATAAACCTGAGGATACGAAGAGCTTCAGGAAACATCCGCATTGTATAGAACGTTTTCTTAATTTTAAAATGAACTCACAATCAATCACACTTGACTAAAATTAACTGTAGGTACGATCCGGTGTTTTGTTTTAATGTGCTAGGCATGCAGACGATTTATAAACTTAATTTATTTATTTAGAATATCCCAAAAGAATAGGATAAGTATATTAATAAACAGATACCAGAGAGTAGTTCAGAGAAATTCGATAATGGCATGTAGTACTGTTTCTTAAGTCACTCGCGTTTGCCGAAACTATTAGAAAAATACTGGATATCACAATACAAAAGCCAAAAGACTTGTAAATTCATAAAATAGGTTTGTTCCTAAAACACCACTCTACCATACCATATGTATTATTTATTTAAACATCTATGTAATTTGTAAGGTTGAAAAGTGCCTGTACAAACCAAAGGTTTTTTTTCAGGCCGACTAAAATGTTCGTAGCAAAACCGTTTTAAATTTAAGAAATGGTTCAACTTCCTACGTTTTCATTTATAAATATCAACAATAACACTACTTACATCATAAAATGCCCTTAATCACTTTGTCACTTCGCAAACGAAAAATATATCCAAAATGGTCCCCATAAATCAAATATGACAAGGACACATTCAAGGCTGTTGATAGGAAATTGTCCTTATGCAGTACCTACTTTTACTCGAGTAGGCTAAACCTACTGGCATACATCCAAACTGTATCGATTTGTTATGTAACGGAGATCTTTTTAGACCGAGATAGGGGCACACAGATTTAGGGTCATCACAGACCTATACAGTCAAATATATGTTTGGTAGCTATGATTTCTTCAGTGTTAAATACGTCTACTCAGCAACCCAGCGGGGCTTAGTGAAAACTGGCGTATGAACCAATCTGATTCAGGCCTTAAGCTGAGTGTCGTCCATCTAATTTTGAACAGCGTAATACCTCTGCCTTCTAGTTTTTTTTCTTTGTGTTAATTAGTAAGATACTTGTTTGTTTTGTTAATTTTTATTTTGGTTAGTAAGAATGGCATAAACGGAAAAAGTCAGTGCCTCCATAACCCCAGTACTGACCGAAGGTGGCTTTGGGCCGCAAAGAGTGAAAGTGGTAGGGGAGGCCTTTGCCCTGTAGTAGGACAGCATCAGCTCGAAGTAAAATATTAATCAATAATAAAAAAGGATGTGCATGAAAAAGAAAAAGTTACCTATTCAAATAATAAACATTTAGCTTAGATTTCAAAAGATTTTTACGAGATCATCTTGCGGTTGCGGCAGAGTGTAGGAGAGCCTTTTTACTTACGTAACGTTATGTCTTTTTCTGTGCTCTGGAATGTTCACACTGTCTTGACAAATGGGGCTATTCGTCGTGGTTATTTTGTGTTTTTTCTCTCTTTGCTTAACTGCGAGCTTTCACAATAAAGATAAAAGACAATAAACCCTAAATACTTTGGAATAAACTTGTATTTGTAAACATACTAGATTAGTTGATTAGATTACAAATAAGTTTATTTTTGTAAATCTTAGTTATTGATGGTTTTGGGTCTACATTTTTTTATTTACAAAATTTCTTAAATCATTCGTGACATGAATTATTGTTAAAAGAGGGCTGTTTATCTAAAGTAACGCTGAGCTAAGTATCTGTAGGTTATACAGGCACAACTGTCCGACACCTGTCGTAGTCATATTATCAATGGACACTATTCAAAACAGCGCCATCTTGCCTCACACTAAGCAACTTAATGTTTATGTTTTTGGGACACTAGACAACAGATAAACATACTTAAATATCTTTTTTTTAAGTACATACTTAATATACATAGTAAACACCCAGACCAGTACATGTTTGTACTGTGCGGGGATCAAACCCGCGACCTCTGGTTTACACCAGAGGTCGCGGGTTTGATCCCCGCCCACTTCTGAACCATTACACCAAATCGGTCGTCAAATGTTTGTATTAAGTAGGTACTGCGTTTTTATATTTCTTCGAATATAATATTCAGGGTATTTTTAATCAGATCAGATTTCGTCTATTCAAAAGTCCTTTCAACATTGTGTACAGGAATAAAAAAAAGAGTCCGGTTTTTGATTTGACCTCATAAAATGACATATAGTATAGTCATATAGTAACATAACCAACCCTGAAAGTTTGTCAGTTGTTTTTGGTTTTACCCTGTAGTCTAGTGTAGTGGACTGTATAAAAAAAGAATATTCTCTTCAGAAGTAATAACTCATTCAAAACTATTCATCAAACTTTCACGAATAAACTACCAAACTTTATTTGAAATTCAGGTTTTGGTGTCAAAATAAACAATTTAGTAATTATCTCAACACCAAATTCTGAATTTCATTAGCAAGTTAGTAGGTAATTCACTGTTGAAATAATTACAAATTCGTTTATTTTAACACCATTCGTCTGAGGTTCGAATATGTCAAACTTAACAGTACATTTGGTATTACGTGTGATTGCATTTATGCAAAACTAGCGGCCGCCCGCGACTTCGTCCGCGTGGACTTAGGTTATAAAAATAAATATTTATCTTTATGGATGTAAGGTATCATCTATCAACAACTTAAGATATCCAAGCCAACCTCACCTGCACGTGGTGCATCCTGCTAGCTAACGAACGAGGCTCTGGCGACAAAGGGATGTAAGGTATCATCTATCAACAACTTAAGATATCCAAGCCAACCTCACCTGCACGTGGTGCATCCTGCTAGCTAACGAACGAGGCTCTGGCGACAAACCCACCAACACGCACTGGACCAGCGTGGTGGGTTATGGTCCAAATCCTTCCAAAATGGCAGTACAAACGAATCAACGGCCCCAAGTGCCCGGCAGTGCTAGCAGCTGTACTGGCGGTGACGGTGGTCAGTCCGGCTCTGGTGCTAGGGGTGCGAAAAATCTCCGGGTGGGATCGATTAACCGTCAAACGACATTGGCAAACGTACAAACGGACTCTGAAATTCTAAATATTCTGACATATAACGTGCAAACCCTTCTTTCTGACGACCGCATCACGGAACTAGAGAACGCTTTAAAAGAAATAAATTGGGATGTGGTGGGAATGGCTGAGGTGAGACGAAATGGCGAGCAAACTGTGGAAAGAGACGGAAATGTATTTTATCATTTCGGCGAGACTGGTGGATTGCATGGAGTTGGCTTTTTGGTTTCGAAAAGATGGAAGAGCAATATTGTGGGATTCGAGGGCTATTCTGAGAGAGTGGCAGCTCTAAGACTTCGATTAACACCAAAGAAGATACTCACCATCATTCAAGCCTATGCACCCACCTCTAGCCATGATGATGAATACGTGGAAGACTTTTACAATACTTTGAATAAGGCTTGCGAAGAACATCGAGGTACGTGGACTTTAGTAATTGGTGATTTTAACGCCAAAATTGGTCCCAGAAGAGCAACGGATAACCATGAAATACTGGGGCCACATGGCCTGGGAACCCGGAATGAAAGAGGAACCCGTCTACTTTCTTTCGCATTCGGCCAAAAACTCAAAGTTTCGAATAGCTTCTTTTATAAGAAAAGTCAACGTCGCTGGACCTGGTATTCTCCCGGAAACAGGTATCGAAACGAAATTGATTACATTCTTTCATCAGATAACAGCATAGTGAAAGATGTAAATGTTATTAACAAATTTAAATTCAGTTCCGACCACAGACCCGTTAGGGCAAAAATCAAGTTTAATTTTAAATTTCACAGAGAACAACTTTTCAAAAAACGAATAAAACATTTATGTTATGATAGTCTTTCCAACCAATACGAAAATTTCAATTTGCGCCTCACAAACCAGTTTGCTTGTTTGAGTATAGATGATCCCCTCGATGCAGATGCCCATTATAACAACATTTTGACAAGTATCAAACAAGCCAGCGGTAGAATCAAACAATCAAGGAGAAACACCAATAGATTCACACAATCAACACTGGAGTTAATAGAAAAAAGGCTTAGCACTGACCGTGGATCAATAGAGTACAGGTTATTAAATAGAAAAGTAAAGAGAAGCATAAGGAAAGACATCAGAGTCAACAATACATCATTGGTCAAAATTGCATTGCAAAAGAATACGTCGCTTAGGGCAGCGAAACAAGGACTTGTGAAAACAAAATCTTGGGTAACCAGCCTGAAAGACCAAAACGGTATTAAACAAACTGGTCGTGACAAAATAATGAGCATCTGTACAGAATATTACAAATCGTTGTACACGGATACCCCACAAAATTCTTCTGATTATTTAGAGTATAAATATGATGATAGTGTTCCCCTTTTTACAGAGGATGAAGTGAACCTTGCTATAAACTCCATGAAATATAATAAAAGTCCAGGAGAAGATGGGGTCACTACGGAAGTTCTGAAAATTGGCAAGCCTAGTTTAAGACCACAACTAACGCGATTATTCAATGCAATTCTAAGAACCGGACACATACCCCAAGATCTTTGTCATTCCAACATCATTCTTCTCTTTAAAAAGGGAGATAAAAGTGATATAAATAACTATAGACCAATTAGTCTGATTTCCCATATCTACAAGATTTTTGTCAAAATTATTCAAAGTCGCGTGGCGGACATACTTGATAAGCATCAACCCCCTGAACAGGCTGGATTCCGACGAAGCTTTTCGACGACCGATCACTTGCATTCAGTAAATCAAATTGTTGAAAAATTTCAGGAATACAATAAACCCCTTTATTTGGCCTTTGTCGATTATTCCAAAGCCTTTGACAGTCTGAAGCATTCTTCAATATTTGCAGCTCTTCAGCACCAAGACATAAACCCGTTATACATAAATTTACTACAGTTAATATATAAACAAAGCACCGCCAATATTAAATTACATGCACCCGGTCCCTCTTTTAAGATACTTAAAGGTGTCAAGCAAGGTGACCCACTATCCCCAAAATTATTTACCAGTGTCCTAGAAGAAGTTTTTAAGCGCCTGCCGAACTCCTGGGCTTTTAAAGGCATTGATGTCGGAGGAGTAAATTTAACGAATCTCCGCTTTGCTGACGATATCGTGCTCTTTGCAGAAACGGCCGAGAAGCTAGAACAAATGCTCGAAGAACTGAGCACAGCAAGCCTTGAGGTTGGACTGAAGATGAACATGACTAAGACAAAAGTTATGACTAATAGCACGGAAAGTAGGGTAGTGGTTGATGGGCAGGTAATACAATACGTCAATGAGTATATTTACTTGGGCCAGATAGTTTCCTTCGAAAACAGGCAAGATAAAGAAATCGATCGCCGTATCGACAACGCCTGGAAGAGCTTCTGGTCCATGAAGGCTTACATGAAGGGTGACCTTCCCATATCACTTAAGCGCAAACTCATTGATGTTTGTATCCTGCCGATCCTAACTTACGGTGCGCAGACATGGTCATTAACAAAACATCAGAAGTCCAAACTCAAGGTTTGCCAGAGAGCCATGGAGCGAAGCATTCTCGGTTTGAGGCTTTCTGACCGAATAAATAACCAAATTATTCGCTCCAGAACACGCATTGTAGATGTCGGCGAAAAATCTGCGAAGTTGAAGTGGGAGTGGGCAGGACACGTCATCCGAATGCATCCATGCAAATGGTCTCAAATCGTCACTCTGTGGCAGCCTACAGACGGTTTTCGTTGCAGGGGAAGGCCCAGAAAACGTTGGAGTGATGATTTGAGACATCACGAGAAAGATTGGCAGAGCCTGGCACGGGATCGAAATGTTTGGAAAGGATTGGGAGAGACCTTTGCCCAGCAGTGGGATGATACAGGTTAGGAAAAAAAAAAAAAAAATTTATCTTTATAAATTGTAGCCAGTATCCCATTCCGATACATAAGCTGTATAATTGTTGAGTTTCATTAAAATTCATCAAGTAGTTTTTACGTGGAAGAGCAACACGGCACATACATCCATCCACACGTACAAACTTTATAATATTAGTAGCATATAATTATTTGAAAGTTTCTATCTGGTTAACTGTCTACAAAATAAAACAATTGATAACCAGTTGTTGACAGACATAACTTCTCCCGTTTTCCCAATATTTCCCTTCAATGCTCTTTTTCTATTGATTGTAGCGTAATGAAAAGTATACTATAACCTGCCCAAGAGTACGAAGAATAATTGTGCCAAATTTCGTTAAAATCCGTCGAGTAGTTTTTGTTTCTATAACGAACATACAGCAGACAGACAGACAATTTTTTTACTGATTGCATTTTTGGTATCAGTAGCGATCCCCAATCACCCCTTGATAGTTATTTTTTAAAACTATTTCATGTACAGAATTGGCCTCTCTACAGATTTATTATAAGTATAGATAACTTGTAACCTCTACAGTACTAAGAAAGTTGTGAGCATAAACTAGTGCATTTACTTGTATCAGAACATCGAGCATTCGCTATTTTCAAATTAACTCGAACTGCTCAGCGAAGGCGATCCTAGATGATTTGTTACACCCTTTTGATAATCGTATATAGAAATGCTTAGGCTAAACTGGAGCTTTTACCTGTATTGTATTGTTTTTAAGCATATATATCTATCTTGTAATCGTAAGGCCGTTACATTACACCGAAACGCTAGAGGAAATTCTCAATGTTATACGTTAGGGTAATTAACAAAATAAAATATGAGTAAGTTTGTTTATTCCGAGAAAATAAATTGCGCAACCCAACTCAGCGGGGCAGCATCGCAGTGGTGTTTTAGTGATCTTGAAGAGCGTCGTGGCACAGTGGTTAAGCACTCTTGTGCCGAGTCCGTTTCCCCGAGTTCAAACCTGACAGGGACACTTTACATTGTCTGAATTATAAAAACTTTATCTCCGGCTATGGAAAATACCGATACAAAACTCAACCCGGATAACAGCGGTAGGCTCGTCACTTTCTTCGTACAGAGGCGCACACAGCAACCTTTACAAAACCATTGCAAAATGGGTCTAATGTAAGCCGCATAAGGTGCCCCTATGTAAAGGTTGATGTGTGCGCCTCTGTACATTGGGCACAAATTAGCTCAGTAAAATGTAGGCTTCTGAATGTTGCGTTCAACGTGACCGTAGCAATCAGTATGCTCCTGAATACCCCATTTGGGGAATAGGCCTGGCGTGTGTAGCATAACATAGGTGATTATCCCTGGTGACAGCAGCTATGCTATTCTGGCTAACGCCAAATCTCATCTCAGAGATGAGACTTCTAACTAAAAAAAAGAGATGGTTCCAAATCACAGTCCGAACCGCAACCTGTCACCCGTGGGGTCCCACAGGGGTCAATTTTGGGACCTATTCTTTACATTTTGTACAGTGCGGACATCATAAACAGTATTCAACACTGCAAGTACCATTTGTATGCTGATGACCTGCAGCTGTATCTGCCATTCCAGCCCGAGGGACTGGCACAAGCTGTTGTCACAGTGAACAAGGAACTGGAGCGAATATCTTCCTGGTGCACAGCCAACTGCCTCGTCCTTAACCCCGCAAAATCTAAACTGATGATAATAGGCTCTAAAGCAAACAAGCAAAAAATCCAAACTCACATGTCAACAAATATTGTCATTAATGGGGTACCTGTGGAGGCAGTGGACAAAGCAAAAAACCTTGGAGTTACTTTTGATGGCAGTCTTAGCTTTGGAAGTCACGTTGCTGATTGTGCAAGAAACAGTTTCTATAGATTGAAACTACTTTATAGGATTAGACCATACCTCAGTGAGAAGTTGAGAATAACACTGTGTGAGTCTTTGGTTCTCTCAAAGCTCAATTACTGCGACACAGTATATGGTCCATGCTTGCTAGCGTCATCAGCCAGGCTCATACAGCGGGTGCAGAATGCTTGTGCGCGATTTTGTTTCTCTATCCCGCCACGAACACACGTCACGCCGTTCCTTAATTCTGCCAGTTTGTTGAAGATGGAGGCACGCAGAAGGCTTCATTTAGCGACCTTGCTGTTTGGTGTTATCGCCACTGGCAAGCCCAAATACTTGTGGGAGAAGCTTACTTGGGCCCGGGGGCGGGACGGGGGTCCCAGAAGGGCGTGCACTCACATCTTCGTAACACCAAAGCACCGCACGACAGCTTTTCGTGGGTCTTTTAGATTTGCCGCCTCACGGTGCTGGAATGACCTGCCCCCGCCGATGCGCGACCTAAAAACAATCAGCACTTTTAGGGAAACTCTGAAAAGACATCATATTTCAATTCAAAAGTCCGACCCACAATATAGCCTGCTACTTGCCTGCAGTCTATCCGCGACGCGTGGAGATCCTCCGGGGGGTTCAGGGCACTAAACCTTTTTTTTATTTTTTCTAAACTTGCTTTATTTTCATTAATTATTCTTCATTACATCAAATCAATAAAATAAATATCATAAAATCTTTAGTTTTACGTGGCATTTATTTAGGTAGGTAGGTACGTGGCAACATGTGTCTGTCTGTCCTGTCAATATGACGGCCAGCCATCCGTCCATAAGTCCACAGACAAATTTGTAGTTCTTTTTTTTAATTTTAATTTCTTTATCGCTCTGGTATTCAGCTCACTTCACACTCGCACTTAGTTTCACACCATCTTTTGTCTTACTTCACAAGCATACAAATTGTATTATTATATTATGTTGCTCAATTTTGAAAATTACACTACACACACACACACACACACTCGTACACTTTTTGCATATTTATTTTTGTATTTTCAGCTAAGTTTCTTTTTGTCCTAATCAATAATTGTTGTAACAAATTTAAATTGCGGACGAACACACCTCAACAGGCCCTGCCAGAAAACCAGCGTCTCTGCAGTTAAACTGCAGTGGCACATGCTGAGGTAGGGTCCTGATTGTCCCAATTATTATTGAAATGGGTACATAATATCACCTTCTTATTCAATGTATTTCTTTTTTTTTTTTAATTTTGTCAACCTGTTCTTTATTTCCTTTGTTTGTCTGTGTTTTTGTTGGGACAATAAAATAATTTTCTTTCTTTCTTTCTTTCATCTCAACCGTGATCAGGAAAAAACGCCAACCCCAAATCGTCTATTGGCTTCACCTTATATTCACCCTCATTTGTATTCTGCATTTGTATTACGCGACCATCTCACTTTGAATTCACTCAATGTGCACTTGCAGAATGCCACCCCATCTATTTATAAAGGCCTCTGTTGCGAGCTCTAAGAAAAACCTAATAAACGGGTAAGATTTGATAAATATCATAGAGGTCCTTCACAAGTTCTAAAACCATGCCTATTATACCAAAAAGACCTTTTACTCAATCTGTACTTTTTTCTAAAAATAAATCCGAAACTCCGGAAATAGCGCATAGAGAGTAGCCCCGTTCCCAGGCAGTTCCAGTGTTTACGTCACCTTGCGGAGTTCCTGGTCGCCTACTAGCCGGTCGTTGCACCGGTATCGATGGCAGCCGGTCGTTCACCTCCCCCCCCCTCCCTCCCACAGTCGCGGAAGTGACGTAAACAATACCTGGGCCTTGGTACAATCTGCAGCTCGTTTAAGTGCTAATTTTAGGTTATGCCGCTGTTTTTCGTGTTTTTATTGTGCTGGTAAAAATGTTGAATAAGTGCAGTTGTAAAGATGATTATACCCCCTTATTCATAAAAACTAACGCAACGCTTAGTTTAAGCAATTGACGAGTTATGTCACTTACTCGCAAATGGCGGCGGTAACAAGAATACAAGTGACAAAGCGATGCAAAAGTTAACGTGTTGTTGATGCGATGTTATGGTTTTAATGAATAAGGGGGTTAAATAGATCAAATTATCCATATTTTCTTACAATAACAATATATTCTTGGACATTACAATAACAATAAAAAGTTTATGCGTTCCTCCCACTCGGAATAACTAGCGACGTCAGCCGCTACATTCTGTTATGTTGGAATAATTTAACTCGATTCATCAAATACTCGATTTTGCAGTGCCCTTACGCGACACTTTCCGTAGACATTGTTTTTTACAACTTACTAACCAAATTTTTACCTGAACCGTTAAAGATTATGATGAATATTCACCAAAATGGGCTAGTTTGTAAAACTGACTAGTATGTACACAGTGAAATCTTTTTGGGCACACACTTCATGATATAATTTATCAGCACACATGAAAAAATACTCGTACTTATCTACAAATTGGTGGGTTGCTGAAAGGCAACAGTCTGATTTCAAAAGATTGCAGTAAGATCCTTGTATAGAAGATCCTACATCGAATTGGCTGAAGTCCTATGATTATACTGAAAAATTACTAAAAAATAGGTTCTTTCTAGCAAGATAAACGGAAACACACACACACAGAGTAATCAAAAATATTTTTGTTATTTGTTTTGCTACTTTATTGCTTTTCTGGTAACGAAATAAACTTCTTTAATCTTTTTTTGTGGCAACTAATCTTAATTAATCTACTTAATCTTAATCTACGCATGAAATCACTACATAGTATAAAACAAAGTCGCTTTTTCTGTACCTATGATTGCTTAGATCTTTAAAACTACGCAACGGATTTTGATGCGGTTTTTTAAATAGATAGAGTGATTGAAGAGGAAGGCTTAGATGTATAATAACCCGTGCAAAGCTCCGGGTTGCCCAAGCATAAAATAAACATACGTTTACGTCTATACCTAAAACGGAGCTGTTAGAGGTACTCTCATTGTTACTGTCATGGTGAACGGAACATTCAGAAGTTCACACGGAACGATAACTCACATCAATTTCAAGACGGGTGATCATCATTTCACCAATCGATAACGTAATCCTCATCGAGTGGTTTCACTGTCTGGTCGTATAAACCTCGCATGGCTAGACAGTACATCACGTAACGTAAGTACTCTGAACTTCATTAATTAGTCTAGAGCGATCGACGTGCTAACTAATTTACATTTAAAGTTATCCAGTCGCATTTCGTCGATAATTCGGTAACTTGGTTCACTCGTAGTGGTGCTACGATGAGCTAATGTAGAATTGGTAGCAGTCGATTGACTGATTACCGTAGCTACGTATGTACTTTCGGTGGCTACAATTTCTGTGGTCAAACTTTTCGTAGCTAGGCGTCTCCTAGCAAGACTGCTCTTCGTGAATTAACTGTTTATTTATTTAGTTATTTATTCTTTACTGCACAAAATTCAAGCCAAAAAAAAGTACATTTGGTGGGCTTAACTGGAATTAAACTTCTCCTCGTAGCTGATCTATTGGTCATAGCTAGACTACTTCCAAGGTAGTCGTACGCTAGTCGTAGCGATCGATACTACTTCCCGTAGTTGTGTAACTACGGGAAGCAGTATCGATGTAGTGTTACTTGCCGTAGCCAGGCTGTTAATCAAAACTTGGTTGCTCTTCGTAGCTGAACTGTCGGTCGTAGCAAGACTACGGCTTGTAGCTGTACGGCTAGTCGTAGCGAGACTACTTTCTGTAGTTACAGTACTTGCCGTAGCCAGGCTGCTAATTGAAGCTTGGTTGCTCTTCGTAGCTGAACTGTCGGTCGTAGCAAGACTACGGGTTGTAGCTGTACGGCTAGTCGTACCGAGACTACTTTCTGTAGTTACAGTACTTGCCGTAGCCAGGCTGCTAATTGAAGCTTGGTTGCTCTTCGTAGCTAAACTGTCAGTCGTAGCAAGACTACGGCTTGTAGCTGTACGGCTAGTCGTAGCGAGACTACTTTCTGTAGTTACAGTCCTTGCCGTAGCTAGGCTGCTAACCAAAGTTAGACTTGTCTTCGTAGCTGAACTGCTAGTCGCAGATAGACTACGTATTGTAGCAGTACAGCGAGTCGTGGTTAGACAGGTTTTCGTAGCTAGATAGCTGATGGTAGCTAGACTGTTCCACGCTAGATTCTCCGAGCTAAATTGCGAATTTTTAAAGTGGATTCTGACATTGTCCTCTTATGAAAGTAAATATTGCTTCGAGCACTTATTTAAATAACCCATTCTAACATTCATTTTACAACTCCAATCTCAAGATTATACACATCTTAAGGCATGACTGGTTTTACGATCAAACTCTCAGTCAACTTACTCAAATGTATACAGTTAAGTAACTTTTATAAACAGAACAGAATCTTTTACATCTTTAGTTTTGTTTCAGTGTTATGTTTTCTAAGAAGCTTTTTAATTCTTATCTTAATTTGCATAAAACTCGGTCTGAAGTTAATTAGTGTTTACATATTCCTTCAAATAGATACTAATGAATTATAACTTCTTTAATTTTTTGAATAGTGAATTTTCTTTGAAATTCTAATGTTTTTTTTTCTTTGATAGGGCATCGATAGTTAATGAGTTATCAAATGAATTAAATACAGTAATTATTAAACTTAGTTCAAACACATAGATCGTCAATGTTTACTGATATAAATTACAGGAGATTTAACCCCTTGTTATTGTAAATTTAACTTACCTGCCCTTCTCGTCAGTTTTCCTCTACCTGTGGGTTGTTTAGAAGAGATCGCTTTTTAGCGATAAAGCCGCCCAAATTGTACATTATCGTTAATCTGTGTTTCTTTGCTGTTGATTTCTGTTGTTTTGGTTTGCAATTAAGAATATAAAAAAGATAAAAAGAAAGAAAAAACGTTTATTGATTTTGGACATCGTACACATACAGATATAAACAAACAAAATAAAATGGTTAGAGAAAAAATAAATAATAAAATAACAAAAGAAAAAATGAACAAAAAATTTCAAAATTTCATTGAATATCTATCTATCTTGTTGTCAATTGGCCTCTATTTATCCACTTGTCAACTTCAACAAAGATGAGTACTAAATGCAATTTCAAAATTTTGCAGTCAACACTGACGCCAACAAACTTCCAAGTTTTAAAATGCATAAACCAACATTCGCAAAACTTTGTGTTGTTTTATTTTTATCTGTTTAGTTTGTGCAAGCAATTTACGTACTTACTTTGAGTATTTTACATGAAGTGTACAAGTAACTGACAAAGCAAGAAAGATTTTATGTGACTGAAATTCTTTCCTTGGACATTATTCCACACAGCGCCATCTAGCCCCAAGTGAGCTAATGATAGCACGTTTTTATGGGATACTAGACAACGGATAAACATATTTAAATACTTTTTCTTTTGTAAATGCATACTTAATATACATATGAAAAACCCAGACCAATACAAACAGACATGTTCATGCACACAAATGTTTGTACTGTGCGTGGATCGAACCCGCGACTTTTGGTGTAGGAGCAGACTTCTCAACAATTACACCAAGACGGTCGTCAAACGGTTTTTCGTCTTTGACTGAAAATAACGTCTAAGAATAATTGTAAGAGGTTATTTGTACTCCCGTATTTAATTCTACAAACAACAAAATGATCCAAGACTGTCCATTGAACTCGGAATGCATACACATCTATACAGGGTGTCTTTGCAAGTACTTGCCATTAAAATAAGATCTAGAGCACAATATGTCAAACTACGTACGTCTTCATAGTTTTTTCGTTGAAATGTATTAGTTTCCTTAAAAGTAAACCCTCTTATTTATAAAAACTTAAACAGCTCTTCAACAACACTATTATATCGCTTTGTCTCTTTCATTCTTGTTGCTTTCGCCATTTGCGAGTAAGTAACACAACACGTCAATTGCTTAAACTATGCTTTAGCGGTGAGTTCGTTTTTATGAATAAGGGGGTTAGTCAATGAAGTATTGAGAAAATGTAGATTGGCGCTCAAAGGCCCTACCTAATTACTTAAATTGACACTACTAGTGTCAAATGACCCATAAAGTTGGTGATTCAAGTCCTGTTTCATACATATTATGTATGTTTGGTCCCAAGAGAAATTCAGTCGTAAATCTTGAAGAATGAAGCAAGAAATTTACTTAAATATTGATGCAAGGTCAACCCACCACCTATCAACATTGACAATACTCCAGACACCAATTACTGATAAAAAAATTACGAGTAATCCGCCTCAAAAAAAAATTTTTTTGTATGCATTAGTATTATGCTTTAATTTCCTTAAATGTATTAAACTTTCAGTGCTTATTACTAGATCAATGACTGAAATATGTATTTTGACTCTCGGTTTTGTACACAACTATCTTAAACTGACAAACTTTGTTGATCACGCGTGGTTTACTAAATGAAATCTCGTGTAGATAAGGCCCTGTTCTTAAGTTGATCTTATGTGTTCTTTCCTTTACCTGTGGGTTGTCTGAAAGAGATTGCTTTTAGCAATAAGACCGCCTAAATTGTACATTGGCTATAAAATGTTTTCTACTTTGTTGATTTCTCTGTTCTGCTTATGTGCAATAAAGTGTTTCTCATCTTATCTTATGATCTACTTTCAAAATATTATGTACTTAGTATGAAATTATAAGAGTGGATGCTACTATTACTACTAATAATACAATTACTAATTGAAAAAACGGTTGTCTGTATAGTCAGTTTACTGAAGATAGATGAACGTGTCAACGTCATAAATGACACGCCTCAGAGCGAGGTAACGCCGCATGTACTTTAGTGCGTGCAGCCGACTCCATCGAATTAAAAGACGTTGTCACGTCAGTAAAATAAAACGGTTCACCCTTGTTTGATCGAACAACGTTTCGTCGAAAATCAGTTGGTCGAATTTCAGTTGCAATAAAATCAGTTCGGAGAATTATTCATTTGACCGAATATTTAATTGGTAAATTTTTATTTGATGTAATTATTTGTTTGAACGAATTTCATTTGAACTAATTTCATATGATCGAATTTCGTCACTGCCCTATACTATACTTTGGGCGGAACCGACTCGGTTAGATTAGGTTAGAAGGTTTAAGGCGGGAGCGAAGCGCCTTCGTGGTTATTTTTTTTTTCAAACCCAAAAAACGTCTTGCCTCATTACATGCTGCTTGGCATGTTATACCATCTGAAAATTACATCAAATGAACATTCTACCTTTTGATCATTAGTGCAAACGTTGTTATAGCTGGTTATAGCAAATAAACATTCGACGAACTGAAAATTCTATCAAATGATATCATACAAAGTGATGATTTTCTCAAACGTTGTTCGATTTAGTAATATTATATCAAACGTTGTTCGATCAAACAAGGGTAAACCAAATAAAACAACATCGTTGTCTAAATATCATCTCCGGGCATCCCGTTGAGATACAACCCTAATTCAGTGCGACAACTCATTCCAACTCCGTCAGCTGAAACTTGGAGTTCGAGAGGTCACTGACCCAGATTGCGTTCGAGAACAACTTGCATGAAAGTACCTACTTGGGAAGGTTCAATGCAGAATATCTTTAGGGATCTAAACTAACCATTCCATAACTAATCCATTCATATTATAATTATATTTTTTTGTATTACCTACAATAAGGTTGCCTTAAAATAAATAAAAATCAATTGTTTCGTAAACAGGGATCCATTTCACAAGAATAAAGTTTTAGATACTGTTACGGAGGGAGAGCGAAAATGAGTGGACTGTATGTTATGGTGTGAATAAAAGTATATTAAATAACGAAAAGGGAAAACAAAGCAATAATCACGGACGTAAAAGAAAGACGGACGCCACTTCGTCGAATCATGAGTGAAGGAAGCAGTCTATGGTGTGTGCGTTATTTGAGGGATGCCATATAAATCATGAATTTCCCTGAAGTTTACCTTTTATTTTAACCGGGTTTATTAACTTAAGTCCGATTTTGATTGTAATTATTTTAAACATCTGACAGAAGGTTTATCACTAACCTTACACCCCTCTGACTATTCGCACTAAGCCCGCGTGTTGGAGTATGGCTCGAGCCACCTCATAGTTCTCGTCGATTTTTACTACTAGGAAACCTATTAAAAATAACGCAAGTGTTATTTTATATTAATTGTATCGCACGCTCGCTTTGCTCGCTCGGCTCGCGCGGTTTTGGTCACAGTTCTAACCTAACCTAGGGACACCTTTAGTCTCAAGATTATTTATATACAATATCATTATTTCTTATTTTCGATTACGCTCCGGCCTTTAGCCTTCCAACTTGACCTAACCCTAACCAGTCGGTTGTGCCCCGATTCTAGCTTAAGGCAGTGAAAAAATTAAAAGACGCGAGTAGATAGGTACCTACACAACAACGAGTGACAGGTCAACAGCCAGCCACTGACAGCACAAAATGGCGGATTGCGTTTTGTTCATGACAATTCCAAAAAACAAAACCTTTAAACTTTTGTTTTTTCGTCATTGAAGCCCTTAAATCCTACTTACCTTAATTTTTTTTCATTAAAACATATTTTAAAGAGAATAGAAATAATAATATGGTTTTCTAAATTTAATTTCAGAAAAAAACCTTGGTCTGATGCAACAAATCGTTAAAATGGCGTAAAAAAACCTAACATTTCCCGATGTTATCGTAAACTTTAGGATTTTTTTTCTAAAACAGTATTCACTTCCGCAAAATGAAACTTCACAGAATTACATGTTTTATTAACATCTATTACCAAAAAAAAAAATAAAGTCCCTAGCTACCCGTAATGATACTAAAGTCGAGCCAATACGACAAATACAGATTTCCCCTCATTTAGGGAAATTTTACCGTCAAAAAAGTGGCAACACTGTTGTGTTTTGTCTTTTAAATTGTCATCACAATTTATAAATGTAATTAGGAGAAAACATAACGAATAATCATAATTTACCTGTGATAGGTGATTCCTTGTGACTTTTTAAGTTTACTCATGTAGTTCTTACATGATTTCACCACACAAGACGGCATTTTTAAATAAATATTGTCATAAGCAACACGCGTGTCATTCGCGCTGTCACACGGGGTAAAATGGCGTTAGATTGTAGCACCTAGTAAGTTTGTGTGAGCGTAGGGTCGTGTGCAAATCACGAAGTTGTATGACCTTGCTAGCTTCACATTTTTTTAGTGTGATGTTCCGTCCGTCTTTCTTTTACGTCCGTGGCAATAATAAAATCAAATACAAACCAAGTCGTAGCAACAATTAAATCAGAAGTGACAACTCTAATGTCAGACAGAGAAAATAAAACAATTGACAATCAAAACGTTTTTATGTTACAAAGGAGTTTTCACTCCGTAACAGATACTATTCAATTACTCATCAAAAATAGTCACATAAAACTGAAAAAGGAAATATTATTTTTCCTTTTCCATAGGCAAAGAATAAAAGAAGAAATTCTTATGTTTTTTTGGTTATTATCCAGAACATTTTTCTCTTTTATCGAAAATCCATGGGTCAATAAATAGGCCAAGGTTGCATAATTTGTAGAGAGAGACCCTAAAGAAATTCCTAAAACTGTTCAAAGTAGTTGTAGGTAATTAAGTGACTGACCCTGGGCACAGTATAAACCATCCAGTAGAACATCTACATACAAACGCGCCACTCTCGGTTTGAATGTGTGCGTGCGCGTCGCGCGCCGTGTCGTGATATCACGCACACGCTAGCATAAAATAGGGAGGCATAGGGAGGCGGCAGTACGGACGGGCTGTGCCGCGTGTCTGTGTGCACGCTAGGCTAATAACTCGGCGGGCGGCCTTAGATAGCCTACTGTATGGTTTATACTGTGCCCAGAGTTAATGTCCGCCATTTTGTAATTTACCATTAGGTAATTACAAGATACCTAGTATGCATGGATTACATAAGATACGAGTAGTATGCATTAAATGACTGCATAGTTTCATACTCCTAATGAAACCTAGACTTAGTCTCCACTAAATTGCTAGAATTATTTGTGTGGTGTGCAAATGTGACTAGGTACCGTTGTTTATGTAAATATATGGAAATTCGTGTGTTACTCGGTCAGCACTTAATTAATTTAGAGTTAGTTCAAGCATTAAGGACGTTCCGAGCAAAGGTAATCAAAATTTATGCTGTAGTTTCGAAAGCAATACCAAATATTATCTCACCAAATAACACTGGCAATAGATTATCTCTCTAGAAAGATCTTTATTAATGTCTTAATTAAAATTACGTTAAACTTCTGGTTAAACTTGATTCAGATATTATACGTGGGTTGAAGACTATTAGCTTAGGTATAACAATGAATAAAAGTAGATTATCACTTTCAAATGCCAAAACCTGAACTCACAAACGCAAATCAAAGTTGACAATGTCTCAAAATATAAATTTTATAGCTTAATTAGGCGCGCATTTGGCCACAATCTCACCTGATCGTAAGTGATGATGTGGTCTAAGGTGGTACATGCCGGCCTAACAAATGATTGTTCACTCTCTTCTTGAAGAGGCCCAAGTTATATTGCTGTGGAAACACTTCAGCGGGAAGCTCATTCCACTCCCTTGCTGTTTTCATTATGAATGTGTTACCAAAACGGTTGGTTGGTTACTTGACTCATGAGTGGTTTAACACCGCGTGTTTAACATTGATTAAAGTCAAAGATATATTGCACTCATGTGGTTACAAACAGGTTTAATCAAAGTAAATTGCAAAAACCGAGAAGTGCCATTATGAAACATAATTGATGATTAAACGAACTTACCTTAAGTGAAGTTCTATCATAATTATACGAGGGCTTCATCCGAAGAGATTAGAGAACAATTGTAGTTTCGCATAACTACTCGCTAATCTAACACTATAGTTTAAATATACATTAAATTTAATGTAAAAATAAAATAATAATATTTTGACAGTAAAATAGGAATATTTTGTCTTTTACACTGGCAACCCAAAGCCTACTAGTACGCAGTCGTTTCTGTCACGTCATTTAGTTAAAAGTATTTGGTAGACAACAGTCAGTAATAATTGTTATGTATAAAACAAACTGTAAATAAAACAAACTCTTGTTTTATTAACGGCCATTCAAAAAACAGCGTCTTTTCAGATGTTATAATAATATTTCTTATAGGGTCTGTAGGGAGGGGTGGGTTCTAATCTCTTCGGATGAAGCCCTCGTATAATTATGATAGAACTTCACTTAAGGTAAGTTCGTTTAATCATCAATTATACTTTGTGCTTCATCCTCGAGATTAGAGAACAATTGTAGATGTTGAAAGAGATGGAAATATTATTGCAAAATCTTAATTAACTATAATCCCAACATAATGCTAAGAATCGATTTATTGCAAAATAAAAATATCTCTCACAGTCACCTTGAGAAAAAACAATGTACAACTCACATTGTTATCATTCAGCATATTATTGCCACAATTTAAAAAATAAATCTTACTTCTTTAATAAGATTTATCATAAGAACTAAAGAACCCATAATTGGCTTTTGGATGAAAGAGAAAAATTAAATACTGAAAACCCCAAATGGATAAAGCTGATTCGCTTGGATCGTTATGGACAACTTCACTGTTATAAAGTTTACCAAAAAAACGTTAGAGTCACACTCCACCCAGCAGTAAGTATTTCTAATTAAATCTTTTTTGACACCGAGCCTGCTGGCGGCAAAGGTGCTCGCGTGTCGGGTAGAGTGGGCAGAGAATGTGGAAGTGTCAATACTGCTTTCATTCAGGGTAGACTTTTCCACTTGCTTGAGGGTTTGACTGCCAACCGAATGGAATGATTTTCTGCTACTGATAAATAATAGGTTATAGGCAATTTGGTGGTGTTATGTATTTTAACAATGCATTGGCAGGACAAATATCTGGTTTAATGTCCTATAATGGAATGATAAGACAGGACTAATGGGTGCCTAACTTGTGGTTCTTTATAGTTCCTGGTATCTTGATATGTATCGAATCAGAACAACTATGTGAGTATAAGTGTCAATGTCTGGATTATGTGGGCTGTGATTAGGACTAGTAAGGTCACAGTCTTTTTCGCAAACTGATCTAAAAGCAGATCCTCATTTGGGTATACATTTTCCAAGTAGTCTAGTACGATGGAGGTATCCCGAGTAACCTTATACTTGGGGCGGAGTTTGAAAAAATAAAATAAAAACCTTTTAACAGTCTATTGAGTCCATCATCGGTCGATACTATCGATTCTATAATTAAGGATATGGCTGGCTGGTAACAATTCAGTGTCCTGTACTTGGCTCATGAATTGAACGCATTTCCTTAAAAAAAAATATTTTTAATTTTTTTTTTTTTTTGTATTGAAAAAAATAAACCAACGTTTAAAAACTTCTGAGTATTGAACTATTGAATGTAACTGTACAAACAAACAAATGCCATCTAATGAACTGGATGGCACACTTCTTTCGAAAAGTTCCCTGATAATTTTCCGGTCATAAGTCTGCACACTGGAAGCTTCGTTGTGCTGTTAGGAACAGAATTCAATGGTTTATCACTCGGCTTAAAAATTAAACAGTCAGGAACAATCTGTTGATATTAAAACGGAAACCACGGTTGTGTAGACCAATAAGGCACTACAACTATCCCTTGCGCTTTATCCGTTCTTATTTTTCGTAGAACCTTTGCGATAGCAGAAACAGGGCGAAACGCGTAAAAATGTAAGTTACCCCAGTTTATAGGCAAAGCGTTTACTGCACGGGTCCCAGGATCCCTGAACCAAGACACAAAGTCAAGATACTTCGTCTGGTTGCAAAAAAGGCTCTATTTCGGGACTGCCAAAAGTCTGAAACTATGCGATCAAAAGCTTGATTGCTTAATTCCCACTCTGTCTTAGGATGGAGTCACCTGGGTTCCGTGTCTGGTCGCTGGTTTTCTATCGAACTGATATTTGAAGCGTAAGTATATGAAAATGTTTCTTTTTTCGCAAAAGTTCCAAATATTGGTTTTGGTCAATCTGTTCAACTGAGGGAAACGAACGCCAACTACCCGATTGATATACGAAATAGCCGTCGTGTTGTCAATCCTTAATAATATTTGGCATTGGCAAAATTTTGACGCAAATGTTTTTATACCAAAAACGCAGCTAAATAACTCAAAAAAAAATGCATGTGTTTCATAGCCTCTTTAGAGCTCAACTGGCCCTATGCGGTCTTCTCGCCGCATACTTGGTTTTAGCTTGCATCGGAAAAGATTTCTAAGGTGTAAGTATTTTGACTAATGGGATTAGTCGCCTTTATTATGGATTTAATCCACCATTGCATATTATCTTGTAAATTATTAGGCAAGCAATTGTAACTATCATAGTCTCCTGACTGTAAAAGAGCAAGATATTTACACCTTCCGAAGTCTTAGCAAAGAGGTTAGCAATCCGACCACACGTGCGTAATACCGAATGAAGCAACGCTGAAGCTTGCTCAATTTATACTATTCGGTAACTATATTTATTTATTTATTAATTCTTAATGGCACAATGAAGAAAAAACAATTGGCGGACTTAATGCCTCAAGGCATATATATATGTATAATATATATATTTTTTATCAATTACGAATCCAAGATAAGTTCATTGGTTTGATGAAAAAAAAAAAAAAGACAGCTTTTTTATGCATTAATAATAAAACCTAATTACTCAAAATAATGTCTTAGTTTGACTTTTATCATCCAAACATTCTTGACAATTAGGGGCTATACAGCCCCGGTCATCTAAATATATAGATGACCTAATATGACTCCTCGATCTCAGCAGGGACATAACTGGTTAGAGTAATTTGGTAAACACTTAAGGGGCTGCCTGTAGTACATAAGCCAATTTAACATCTTTTAAGTTCAAAGAGTTTCCCCGATAACTGAATCTTAGGTATTTTCTATATTGTTTATCAACTGAAACCAAAAAATAAACGTTGTTTAAGTCTAAAAAAGGCCATAAAATAATCCCTGAAAACTAGTTTTTAGGTTTAAAATTGTTCTGAGGTCCTTTAGCTTAAAGTTTTCAGTTTTTATAAATTTGTTTAGTGATTTTGAATTTATTATAAAACGAGATTTACCATCTTTCTTTTAAACAAGATAATAACTTAATAAGAATTGGCCTACACGACTATCAGATTCTGAAATAGCCCTAGAGGCTATTAGATCAACAATGGCTTCATTATAAGCTATACCTATTTTCTGTCTTTTACAGTCTTTGGAGGTCTCGGGATACTCTTTCGTATTACTGGCTTATAAAAATGGGATAGCGTGACGCTTTTAGCACGTCATAATGGTATACCTAGTCATTTGTTATTTGACACCATTGGTTGTAAAATAAAGACAGGAGACCAGAAAAAAACTTACCCAGTCTACTGTCGCTGCTAAGGGCGTTGCCTGAACCACTGCTGCGGTGGTGGCGGGGCCAGAGGAGACGGTGGCGGTTGCGCTGCCGTGCACCCCTTTGCGGCGCGCCGCGGTCTGCGCTTGAGTGTGCGAGACAAGATGTTGTGTCCTCTTGGCAGGCTGCCTGCTGTTCGCCAGCCGAGGTTTCAAGTTAAAAATTGTGAGGCTGGGGACGCGATGTTGTCCTTGCCTATCATAGTATCTGATAATGCAGCCTTAATCTCTGGGTTCAGAATCGGCGCAGATAATCTTTGACTATTAACAGGTACAGGTAACAGGAGATGCCGGTAGAGCTCTTTTCTCCTCGTAATAGCGATATGCTCCTATCGAAGGGCTATATCTTTCTGAATATTATCACCCATCTTTTTAGATTTTTATGGGGTCGCCCAGTAACTCAAGGATATTCTCGTGTAGTGGGCATTCATCGGCCGAAGCCGTAACCGGCGTGGGGGCCGCCTAGGCGGGTTCCCTAACCTCCAAATCCACCTTTTAAGCAGGTGGGCCAAGTTGTTCGCTCGGAGCAATGGGATCTGTCAACGGCAGTTATGAGAGGTCTTGGCTATCAGGAGGTAGTGCATAAAATATAATATTTTATTATTTTGCACGACTAATCAATACCATGAATGGATTGGATTAGTATAATAATTACGCAAACAAAATTACTTACAAAGCGATGGTCGCTAAGTATTTGTTTAAATCGTAATACCACGAGTGCATGGTTGATTAGTTCAATACCATTAAAATGGATTGGATTGGTAGGTATAATTACGCAAACAAATTCACTTACAAAGCGAATTTCCCTAAGTATTTGTATAAATCGTAATACCTATTTACACTTAACTATTTCTCTTTGAATAAATTGAAACACTTAAAGAATTTAAGATAGGAAATCCTCAAAAAAAAACATTCGGTCTTGGGCTCAGACGGGACTCGAACCAGCGTCTTCCGCACTCAGGGCGGCTGCACTAACCAACTGGGTTTCCTTTCTTTAGTAAGATGATAATGCATTATCCCTAATGCTATAGTAAAAATAACATATTTGAACATCTATTGAGTCATGCATGACTTTTATTTTAATCGAATTTAATTGACTTTCATTTCATTCGTACGATTCTTAGATACTGCTCATCAATTACTAGCCATTTAATAGCTTGATGTTACATAGCAGTATTCGCACGGTCATTTTAAACACTGTAATTTATTTGACTTTTAGTCGTGCGATTTTTAGATACCGCTCATCAATTACTCGCCATTTAATAGCTTGATGTTACATAGCAGTATTCGCACGGTTATTTTAAAAAAGTGTATTTTTACATACCTTGAAGCGAGAGCACAGGCGACGCGTTATATTACTGGAGCTAGTAAGTAGGTCTAGAAAGCTTTTTGCGTTTTCGCATCTTCTTTTCGATCCTCCTAATTTTGCGTCTAATGTATGTATTCATCGCTATATTCGTCACTTTTTCTTTTCGTGTAATGTAACTCCGAAATGCGGGTAGAATGAAAAAAATATCGGAGCTGAGAGCAGTGTAGACTAGCGAAGCACTAAAACGCGAATGACGTGACAGAAACGACTGCGTACTAGTAGGCTTTGGGTTGCCAGTGTAAAAGACAAAATATTCCTATTTTACTGTCAAAATATTATTATTTTATTTTTACATTAAATTTAATGTATATTTAAACTATAGTGTTAGATTAGCGAGTAGTTATGCGAAACTACAATTGTTCTCTAATCTCGAGGATGAAGCACAAAGTATAATGAGGTCACATCTGAATAACATGGTTATGAGACGCACAGTGCAACTGACATCATAAGGTCTATTTACAGAGCCACAGAGCCTTGCACGTCAAATACCTGTGGATTGATTCGGACCTTTTTTAGTAGTGGAAAATATTATGGCATGGTTTTTAGATACCTACTTTTTTATAACTTAGTTAAGCGCGCATTTGACCACAATCTCACCTGATCGTATGTGAGGATGAGGTCTAAGGTGGTACATGCCGGCTTCACAAATGGCTGTTCTCTCTCTTCTTGAAGAGTCCTGAGTTGATACTTGCAGTTGTTGTAGTTGGTACTTGTAGTACGAATGTTTTAAATAGGAACCACATTATGAATAATACCTAACTTAGAACCTTACAAAAGTAAAGAAAACCGTTTGCGATAAGCACACAGTAGGAATATCATGAACATAAAATTATTTACATAAGCTAGAAATTGTCTTGAAGTAAGAAAGACGTTATTTCGCGTGTCTTTTGTCAAATAACGTCGCCCGAGATACTCGTAGAGTGGTTATAGAGATCACGTTATTTTTCCGACGCTATGTCAACGTACTTTTTATGCTCAAACCAAATTGGTAGTTAAGTTTAAGCGGTACAAGCTAGGAGATGAGAAAGGGAAATATTTTCAAAGAAAATATAAACTAGCATAATAAAACGGTCTGGGTGTCTGAAGTATTATACAGTCGCGTCAGACTTAGATGAATGAAGTTGCATTCTTAATGAGATAGTGCGATATACTCTCTTACTTAAAGACAAAGTGGTAGCTTTTTACATTATCCTACTCTACCGCATTTTCAATTAATTAGCTTCGCCATTTTGATCATTCGGCTTTATGTTTGCTGGATATTTTGAAGAATGGATTCATGTGCACACTATGAAATAGATCCTTAAACAGAATTTAATAATTGCAGTAATGTTATCCGTGCCTGTGCACAGCAGTGCACTCTTAATTAGTCTTACTATAAGGGAGAGCAATGAGATTGTTCTAGAAGTGCGTAATAAATGTCCTTTGGTTTTCGTTCTATATTTTGAATCACAGAATGAACTGAAATCAGTGAAGTTTCAAATCTTCAATATTTAAGCAAGTAACCAGGTCAACCAAAACGTGACTAAACCAGTGGAAACTAACCTCTTAGTGCAATGCACTTGCATATTGCGGAAGGTGCACTGTGTGAAGCCCCAAAGAGGATCCAACATTTTTGTATGGGCTCTGGCATACGATCTATGTAGTTTTTTTTACTGTTGTATTCTTTAGTTTTCAGACTCAAATATCTCAAAAACCGTATCACTTAGATACATAAGTGTTCTTACATTTTTGTTTTTCATCACTTTCTCTATCGACTGATATGCGATTCATGACTTGCCGCCGAAACATGTTTTTTTCAGAATGGTGAACAAGTAGGTATGCCAACAGGTAGGATGCTCTTTTAACCTTGAGCTGCAGTAGACGCTGCAGCGTTGCATAACTTTGATTAGTGCAAACTTTCCGCCAAATTACACCATTGACAGAAAGGTTCTACCATGTCCCTCGTAATCAACGCGTCTTCTGAGCAGACTTGTTCATGCAGCTATGGTACAAGACCCGAGTGTAAATTTTCTCAAGTCACTGGTGAGCTCCGGAACAAAACAACTTTTGCCTTAGGAAATATAGTAAGCAAGAAATTAATGCACAAAGTAGGTAGTAGACACAAGTCTTTGGACAGATAGTGTATCTTTTTAGTTATTTTTACTAACACCTTTATTTAAGGTGCCATTGTATTGTATTAGCCTCTTTTCTCAAATATTTGAGAAATGTACAAAAGTCAATAAAATAATGAAAAATACCCAGCAAACTGTTCGAAATAAAATAAAAATGCCTTATGTTTTGTCGTACGCTGAAGCTACAGGTCACAGAATATTATTGATTTTGGCTCTTTCAAGGTCTCTGTTGCCGCTAGTTTAGCTTGTGTGTGTTGTTCCTTATTTTTATATAGGTCTACCCATATATACAATAGCATATTTTATCTAAAATATGTACCAAGTCACTGAATAAACTATTTTAACCGTCACTTCATTTACATCCAAAACTCTGACCAAGGTTTGCTTCACCTTTTCGAACTGGCATGTGTTAAACGTTATTTCATTATTTGTAATTTGAGGTTACACACATGTCAATAATTTCCTATCAAATTTTCAAGCATGATAAGTGACAGAGGAAAACTTGCACTAGGACTTTGCACTATCACTGGATACTCGTGTCTGAGTGAACAGCGTTAATGAGCGGCGCGCCCTCTGTCGACGTTGATTAAAACTTGCAACGTGACGTCACCTGCCGACGTAACGGTTCTTCGATCAGAGAAGCCTTCGGACAGGTTATGTACAGTCAGTGCCTTAAGAAATGTATCCAGGCACATTCGCTAATGTTAAGTTCTACTGGCATTTCCATTTCTAGGCCTTCGCCTAGACGAACGTTTTTTGAACAAGATGAAGATGTTCCCTGAAAGGTCAGGTCAGGCGTTTACCTTTAACCGACGAGCATATTGTATGAAACGAGAGTAAAATAAGCGCATTTGTGTCAGGATCGTAGCAAGTGTTAAGAAGTGTTCTCTGAACCCCGTGAGGAAACAGGCGTTATAGTATGTATGTATTATGTACGGTCAGTATACGGTCATCGGTCTACGTTAGCTATTGTAGTACCTGGGTACTACCTAAAAGTGATATATTGATCCACATGAAGCTTTCCATAAAGTAGACTCATTTTGTGAGGGCGTCACTTTACTCGTGGTTAAAATCGCTTGAAAAAACTTCAGATAAAACCATAAATTGGAGGTTAGAGAGCAAACTCGTTAGACGGGAGTTAGTCCATAAATCTACCACGGACAGAACCGTCGTGTTTGCATTTAATTAACGCCGTTTGTGTTGCCACGGAACTGCAAATTTAGAAACTGTTTTTGCAAAAAATATCTGTAAATAACTTGCGTTTACTTTTAGGCCAAATTCAAGTTGGTGCAAACATTATTTGTTACAGATGATATCGAATCCAATCTTGTAATTGGTTCACGTAAAATTCATCATTGATCCAGAGTTATTGCTGTTCCATGTAAAAATAATATGTTCCTCAGGCCAAGCCACCTTGAGAACTCAATGAGGTAACTTCTTCGCAACGATCCTGCTAACATCACCCGCATTTGTGTAGGTTTTTTAAAGAATTCTGGTAAACAAACGTCTCTAACCCTGGTGTCTAACAATTCGATATCTAAGCTTCCTTTCATTTCTAAACACTTAAATCGTGGAAAGAACCCCTTCAATAAGAAATATTTTATTGTTAAATAGCATATATTTAATGAAGTTTAGTTAAGTCTACATTTTTTTTCAAAATTTTCTCTTATTGTGGAATCGAAATGTATGTACCGAACGTGGTAAACGGCGAGAAAACGTCGTTATCCAGGTTACTTGAGTTTTGATCGGTTTTTTCCTTCATCCGAGAGCTAACTGCAAATTGTACAATAAACACAATGTATAAGTAGTAGAACAAAAGGTGTTCCAGTCGTATTAGAACTCGAGACCACACGGGTGCCAATTATTAGGCGTTGAACTATTGGGAAACGATGCTCTTTTAGCAGTTTGAAAATCAAAAGCAATTGGGAAGTTCAGCCCAGAGTAGCTGGAAATCGAAACCAATTAGATACTTCAGCCTTTGCTACCAAACCTAATCAATTTTAAACAACTACGCCTGTTATCATGCCATTATACACACTGAAATTGCCTCCGTTCAAATCTCAGTCCGAAATGACGGTTTTATTATCTTCAACGTTAATTTTGCTTCTCATGTATCCTTACATATCTGCTGAAGAAATTCGTCTGGCAAACCTGACTTTCTTTTCAAACGGACTACCGTTAGTGCCAAATAGTTCTACCAGTGAAAGAAATACGGAAAATAAGAACAGTGAAAGAAGTGATCAGTATAAACAGATTTTTAACGTAAACAGTCTAAACGCAGATGTAAGCAACGATAGTGTTGTAACTGATAACGATATCGAAATAATTGGTATTGATGCAAAAACCAAGAAAAACTTGAAACCTGACAGAACCATTCAGACCGTTAATAGTGGACTTATAGTAAATTACGTACCAATAGAAGACAACGTTGGTGATGAGGAGAGGTTCTCTCAAGATTCTAGCCCGAGTAAACTGTTTCCGAGGTTATCAGACCGTTATGGTATTGCTAACCTAATTCGAGTTTGAGGTTCATTGTTTTTTTTAAATAAAAGTTACTTTATTCTTTAGAAGCTTATATTTTCATGTTGTAAAGAAACACCTTTAAAAAAACTTAAGGAACCGGAGAAACAGCAAAATAACAATCACTGTGCCAAAGACTACCCCTGTGAAAAACGGAGTCACACGGGTTCTGATTTCGGGTGCCACTTTTTTAGCACAAGTAACTTATCTACCTTTTACAATTATAATATCATTGAGCGTATGTGTGTATCTGTCACCGGAAAATAACAAGAACCGTAAATTTATTAATTTCCTAGGAAATTTATAAACTTTCGTAGGATTCTAAACGAGAGATAAATTGTATTATTTTACGCCCTCATTTCCGGAAATTGATAAACTTTCGGAACGCATCCGTAAAATAATAAATGGGCGGTAACCAAACGCCATGTACGCTCTGATTGGTCGAATAAGTCACGTGTCATTCCTCTCCTCCGCCATTTAATTTTGGTAGAAGGCCGGTTTTAATGTTTTATATTTTATAAGAACAATTCATCTTCGTGTTCATTGTATAATTTGCGGCTAACTCTCCGGCGATGAGAAACACCGATAAAAAATCTAAGCAACCCAGATAACGGCGGTATGCTCGCTTCTTACCACGTTGGGTTCAAATTGCCTCTGTGAAATGTGGGCTTCTGAATGTTCCGTTCGTTCATCGTGACGGGAACTCAGTGTGACTCTGACTACCCCATTTGGGATATGATCGAGATGGTATGCCATGTTTTGTATGTTATATTTTATAAGGGTATTTCATTTTTTTATAAACTTTTTGAAATCGTAAAACACGATTTCTGCCGTCTTATTTTGATTTAGTAGGGGTTATCAGCCTATTAATTGTAAAAAGTAACCCGTTAAACCTACCCAGTTTTAAAGTAAAAGTCCAGACAGGTAGGTATTCGAAACTGATAAATGTACAGTTTGGCAAATGTGATTGTACCATAATCTACGAACACAAGCATTGCTACTGTCAACATCGACCAATCAGAGAGCAGCCCAAGTAACATTTTATTCGGGCCTAGGTTGTAAAAAATGCCTTTTGGTTTTATATTAGTCCTAAAAAGGTTAACGTTATGCTATCTGATCATTTTAAGTACTTGAGAATGATTAGTAAGTTTTAAAACTAATTGTTTATTTTTGCAACCTCGGAGCCACTGACAAGAGTTTACATTAACGTTATGTTGACTTGTGTTTCAAGAGCATATAATCTTAGGGTCTTATAGTTTTCATAAACTCCTGAATAGGTTCTAAAAAGGCTAGCAAAATGCTTAAGTTAGACCTGAAGGTTTAAATTTAAACTTTGATGCAACCATAAAGTTATGAAATGTTGAAATCGCTTATAAGCTATTTCTTAAACCCAATTTTAACCTTTAGGCTTTATGAGAGTTGCCTAAATAAACAAATTAGGAATTCGTAGTGAACAACCAAACCAATAAGCTATTTTCATAATTTAAAGGCATGTTTACAGTTCTACAAGAATATTTTAAAGCTTTAAAGGCATCTCTAAAAATTATCAGTTGTCTCCGTGACTTCTCCATGAACCGATACAGGGTGATATCGAAACAACGGAGCGGAAGTTTTCAACGTAAAGTACGAAAGAATCTCTGAAGCCAATAGATTCATCTAAACTAAATATTTACTGTGTCACTGCATCTACTGTCAATTAAAATGATTTAATGTCTTATGAAACTATCTTCTAATGGGGCCTACAAGTGAAAGCTAATCTTAGATGGCGGCACCATAGCATGAACCCTTGTTCATCTGTGGCAGTGCGATAAACAATAAAAATTGCCCCATTTCTTAATAATTCCCCACCTTTAAACATGTATTCCACTTGTAAAATAAGAAGCAAGTTGAAAGAAGAACTAAGAAAAAGAGGCGCCTCTTTCCGTGGAAGGAAAGCAGCCCTAATTAAATGTAAATTTGTGTTCCATGAATTCCTTCTTATTTTTTCAATTTAAGGTCTTGGAACTTGCTTTTAAGTTTATTAAATGTTAGACTAGCCAGTGTGTAACCATTTTATCATTTTAGTAGTAATGAAAACACGAAACTTCATACTACCTAGTTTTAAAGAGTTTGAGGTATTATAATAGAAGGCTCGAACTTTACTCTCCTTATTGCTTTGGGCCACATTTTTTCAAGTTGCTCATCACGGGGAAACTAGTGGCTTCTAGTTTCTTTGCAATTTGGAACATATCACCCGGGAATTTGTGTGTTATTCGTCCTCAATTATGAATTCTCTACAAAATTCATACAAAAACGTCTTTGTTATTGGTCTTTGCTCTACTAGCGCCACTTTGACAGTTGCACGAACCATTGTCAGACATAAAATGCAAACTGATCAGGGTTTCATGCAATGATTATACTGTGTTTATTCCACAACTACAAACTTTATGCCCATAAAAATAAATTCTTTTGAAAGAATTCTCATAATCTTTTTATTCATAAATATTATCATAATAAAGCTTATTAATCACTTTAACACAACAAATACAGCCTGTATAAGCTGTTTGTGCTCGGGCGCGGCGGGGAAGTCTTGAACTACTCTTGGGAATAACCTTATAGCTAAATATTATAACGGAAAAAGCTTTGTAATCTTAATTAGCTCCGCACATTTACCTTTAGCTCTTATTTTGGACAAAATTAAGAGCTACCAGCTATTACAGTTTTGGAAAGGTTATTCTTAGGTTAGTCTAATGCTTTCTAATAATTTCTTTACGCCGGCCATATTTTTTTCACTGAAATAAAAAAAAACTAACCAAAAAGCAATATTTTCATTCATTAAGCCAACATTAGGTATCGTGTGCTATACAGTTTAAAATAAATGTTTTTCAAATAAACTAAAGCTTTATTTCTAATGCGATTACCTAATTTCATAATTATTTTTTTCATTGAAAAATCTTCGAAATTCTAAACTTACGAAAGGCCCGTTTCGTATACAGCACTATTAACCTAAAGTTTCACGATGAAGTGCCGGCCGCACGTTTTTTTCCATTTATCCTGACTTTACTTTTAATTTTTAACACTGCCATTTTGTAATTTGGTATAACGGTAGGATGGCGCCATTAAAAATTTGTTTCAAGTCCACAATGGATGTTTCTGTGTAAAAAAATCTTACGCAGAAACATTTTAAAACCCGAGAGTCCTGGAAAGGTATTTATTCATGTCTATGAAAAACGTTTTAGGTTGTGATAGGGTTAAATCAAGTTACTAATTGAGAGCTTAAAGGCTTCCTTACAAGGTTATATTAACGTTAAATTATAGTTGTGAAGGTTATATTTAGGTTCTGTGCAAATACTTCGAAAGGTTCTGGATTTGAGCTTCAGGTTTGGCTGTAGCTCTCCGAATGGTTCTGAAACGTGGGCCCTTTTTGCACACAGGAGGTTAATATAAGGTTAATTTAACGTTACTGAGCCTAGTAAGACTTACGAGAAAATTTCCATACAAAGGTTTTAGAACCTTTTCAAAACCTTTTTAAAACCCAAAATGTTACTTGGGAGGGTGTTATTTTCCGTAATTTATAAAAGCGTAAAATTAAAAGCTCTTCTCTGATTAGTCGAACCGTTTAGAATCTTACGGATAGATATCCGTAAGTTGATAAATTTAACGTGAGTCGTCGCAAATTTATAAATTTCCGGAAATGTGAGCGTAAAATGATACAATTCATCTCTCGTTTAGAATCCTACGAAAGTTTATAAATTTCCTAGGAAATTTATAAATTTACGGTTTTTGTTATTTTCCGGTGACATATCTAATTCCAATTCCAGTTCAGGTGAACACGTGTTGAATCTTTATCCAACTGGAAGTCATACGGGTTCTAAATGAGGTTATTCTTCACTTCTTCAAACTTAAATGCAAGTGCACTTTACGCCCTCAACCTTAGCTTGTGAAAACTAATAATTCAGTGCAGGCTAAAAACTAAGTTTACAACCTTTTGCATTGGGATTTACCTATTAAGCTTAGCAATATATTTTACTGTCATAACTATAACTAGCAGTTTTATCTTGAAAAAAATTGACAGTGACTGCTGGAGTGGCGGCTATACTTTCTTACGTAAAAATTAAGACCACAATCAACATGTAATAGATAAGAAGTAGGAGTTAAAAGAACAAGTCACAACTCGTCCTTCTAAGCACTGCTTTCTTATCTAATAGTCATTTAAGTGACAGTCCCTTCTAATTCATGGTCTTTTACCACGAAATCGCTGCTATTTGCTTACAAACTTTGCAAAGAAAGTACTCATTGTAGGTCAACCTACCCGATTAAATACCACCATGAAACAGACATTGTATTGAGAAGGACAAAAAGTCTTATAGAAACTCCAGACCAATATTCAGGGTCAAACCCATAGCAATAGTAGTTTCGTCTTGAAAACATTTGTAAACATGCCTTTTTGTTATATTTTTGATAGTTATCATCTAATAGTAGTATTTGATTGGTTGGAGCCACTGACAATGCTCCCTTGATCTAAGTGGCTTATCTATTAGGCACTAGGTTGGCAGCAAACCTAGTGCCTAATAGATAAGCCACTTATCTATTAGGCACTAGGTTGGCAGCAAAACACTTCAATTCGGACGCATTTATTTAATTTTTTTCATATTTAACGAAGATTTCATCGTCGTATTTAAATACTTAAATCTTGTTCTAGATATTATTATCCCCAAATGTCACAAACTTTTGGGCGAGGCATTTTTTTTTAAATCAGTTGCGTACAAAAGTTCTTGAAAGCCACTTAAATCTGAAAACTAATTGTATCTTGTTTCAATTTACACAAGAGTTTTCAAGGTAGTGTGAACTTCATCAAGTAACCAAGTTGTTAAGCCGGGATCCTTCACTTGAGGCCGCGACTTCATTCTGACGTTATTTTAGTGTTTTCTTTAATTAAAGTAAATGAACTAAGGAATGATAGAACATAATAATATCTATGTTTTATTATGATTTCAGCATTTTCCATGCAGTATCTTTACTAAAGATCTGAAAATTAGAAAAGACATTTGTTCAAATTGGCATCAGGCGGGAATCGAACCCGCATCTTTCACAAACCAGTCCAGTTCCAGTGCAGTCGCCCGGTTTGCGAAAGATTAGGGTTCGATTCCCGCCTGATGCCAACATAACCAGATGTCTTTTTCTGGTTTTCAGATCCATAATAATGGGTCTACCCTTTATCGCAGAACTTTTTTTGTCATAATTTTATAATGCATAACAACGGATGGCATAAATTACATTTCGCAGAAAATCATTTCGCATACACTCATTTAGCAGACATTCAAAAAGCATAATTTTGCATGGCAGAATCATCTGTTGGCATAATTTTAATAAGCATAATAATCAAAAAGCAGAACCATGGTAACGCAGAAAGTTAACATGCAGAAACATCACATAGCAGAAAGTTAATATGCAGAATTATCTTTTGGCATACTTTTTTATATCAATAAATAAATGAAATGAAGCAGCAAGCTAATCAGGCAAGTCGTCCTAATCTAATCTATACGTGTCGGTTTCGCCCCGACTCTAGTGTAGGGCAGACAAGTATCCCAATTTGTTGTTATAACAAATACCACGAAACCACGGGAGAAATGGAATGACAATAGTATGCCAAGTGAAATTCTACCAAATAAGCATTATGCAAAAAGTAATTATGCATCATGGAATTTTGCCAAATAAAATTCTGCCAAACAATTTCTGCTATCTTAAAAGTATGCCATTGAAAATTCGGCAATACAAACTTTCTGCCAAATGATGATTATGCTAAGTATTTTTTCTGCCTTAAACATATTCGGCCAAAGTAGATTATGCCAAGTGTGTTCTGCAAAATGAAATTCTGCGAAAAAAAATTCTGCCAGATAGAAGGAACCCCCATAATAATATCTTATTTCTATATGAACGTCAAAAAATACAAATTTTAATTTGGTCTGTTATTTTTGGTACAGGATTCTCAACAGAAAGTGTTTCCTATCACAAGTAAATCTTAAACTATTCTCGCAGAGGTGTACCTCTACTTACGCATGCACAGACCTCTTGAAGACATTTGACCTTGTGTCATATGATAACGATACTCTGGCATAAATTTAGGAGGGCAGATATTTGCTCCAAAAGTGACTATTTGTTGTGGTTGAAATTATTTATGAATTTTATTTAATTAAGAAAGCTTTGTAACCTTTGTTGGAAATGGAAGTATTCATTTAAATTTTATCATCATCAGCAGCCACACGACGTTCACTGCTGAATATGTTCCTCCCTTAAAGATATTCATAACAGCTGGTTGTAGACGATCTAAATCCACCGAAAACTGTCCACCTTGTTTCATTTTACATACTTATTAGCGGGCGCCCGCGAATTGGTCCACGTGAATTTTAATAAAAAAAAAAGATACGACCTATTCTGAGACTTAACATACATAGTTTAAACATCAAAATCGATCAAGCCGTTTGCCGTTTTGACAACAAACTATGTGACACGAGATTTTTGTATCTAAGAAGTAAACATTCCTTGCACTTCATTGTGAATATTCCACAAGCCATGCTTCAAGACAAGCAGAATCGTTACTTCTTTCATCTCACCGCAGTGCTAGCAGTTTTTTCCACTGCGTAACTCCACTGTGTAACCCCACATTGTAACTCCACTGTGTATCTCCCCAGTGACAAGTCACGTAACATCAGACTCCATATCTCAGACCGTATCCATTTGGAGTGAAGTTGCACATTAAAATCCGCCCAACGCCGACGTTTGGGCGGATTCCAATTCTGCACAAATGCATTCTAGCCAGTTGTTTTGTTAAACTCGTGCCAATTCTAAGAATTCGTAAAACAAACAGTGGTTTTTGATTTTATCTTTCGGTAGCAAAACTAGCAAATCGCTGAGTCTAGGTTTGAGTTGATTAAATCTGGATGGGTAGCATCTGCGGAGGGAGGTAAAAACGGAACTGGTATTTGATTTTGGTAACGTCAACTGGGAGCTTTGATGAAGGAAGCTTTTGAAGCAATTTCGATTGACTATTGGTTCAAGGTTTGTGTGTGTTTGAGAGCGTCATGACCCAGTGGTGAAACACTCTGGCTCGGGACCCGGGTAGTCCCAAGTTCGACACTAGTTGGAATACTTATTTTAAGGAAATGGCGCAATTGGCGGCTAACACTTTAGTAATTTTTAAGAACGATAAAAACCTAAGCAACCCGAATAGCGGCAGTAGGCTAGCCCTTCACCACGTTGGGTCCTTATTAATTCGACAAAATGTGGCCTTCTGAATGTTCCGCTCACCATGACGGAAAAAAACAATGTGCCTCTGACTAACCCGTTCGGAATATAGTAGTGAGTATGTTAGTTGCTTGTTTCATTCTTACAACCCATTTCGTATTGGAGTTCCCCAAAGTGGTTATTAATAAATGGTTACAAAAAACAAGCTTTGTACATCCCACTGCTGAGCATGGTTCCAGTCATACTTCAACGCGGGCTCCGTATGTATTGTTGGAGAGATGTAAGTTCAATAGTCATCCTTGCCTTGTCAGATGATCTAAGACCCAACGATTTAGTTTAACGGCTGCCATCTAGCGACGTCTCTGGTACTAGAACATCCCTTAAAATTGCTAGACATTAATATTTTGGATACTACACCTATAGTGCATGATAATTAACGTATTTGCAGGTAAATTGCTATATCATATGGAATAACATAACAGTTAAAACTGCTATTTTCTTTTAGAACAATAACACTATGTTATTTTCAACTCCATTTGTTCTGAAGGCTGCTCGTGGAGGCATTAAGCCAGTAGTTATGATAAAAACTTGCCATTAGGTTAAAAAATTCACCGGGTGGCAATTCTGTTATACTTATTATTTATTAGTTCGTAAACAAAATCACAGTGACAATTGCAAAACATTTGGGAAAATAAACTTACAAGTGTGCTTATCGATAACAGATTTTTTCGAGATAAACACAGTTATTAAAAAAATATATAATATTAACATTATTAATATTTAGGAAAGTAACCTTTTCCATAATAATTCAATGACTTTATTTTCTGTAATTTGAGCATTATCAATGTTGTCGGTTTCTTTTCTGGAGAATCAAGACCCAAACCGGTTATAGAATCTCATATTTAGTTATTATTTTAATAATGTTAAATTATGTCTTGTCATAAGTATTTTTTAAAAGCCTACGTTAATTTTTTTTTTTCTAAAGATAGGAATACCAGAAAAAAAATCCCTGAACCCAGACTGAATTTTTTCGAATTTTTCCGATCGGAGCCAATAAACTGATAGAACACATTGCGAAAATAGTGCCCAAATACTGTTTGAAACTTTAACTTTTGTAATGTTTTGTCACTGTCATTCTTGTTGCTGCCGCCATTAGCGAGTAAGTGACACAACACGTCAATTGCTCAAACTATGCTTTAGCCGTTTTTATGAATAAGGGGGTAAATCTCTGGAAGAACTTATTGTTTTTAATAGTAGGTAGTGAGTTTACAATCAAGTATATCTTATTATAATTTTTGAATATTTATTTTGAATAGAAAATTCCTTTAAAGACTCAATGTTACTCAATTTAGCTTAAATTGCGAATCTAACTGATTGTTACAAAATAAAAAATAACAGTAATTTTGTTACTGTTATTTTTTAATTTAATCAATTTTAGTCTAATAAAATCCACCAGAATTGCCACCTGGGACTTTAATAGAGGTGACATTAGGTGGGTGTTATTGTTTCAGTATTGATTGCTAAGTTGACCTTTACTTTAAGTATTCATTAGGCCTGGAGCTTTGCCTTTCATTGTACTACGTAGTTGAAGTTTTTATTGTTTGCTTATCATTATTAATTTTTAAAAAAACTGACAAATATTGTTTTGATTGAACTGTCACTGTCACATTACCAGACTAACAGAATGAGAAAGAATGCTGTCTGTCGGGACAGCTATAGAATGTTCGCGTTAATAATGCAGTATTTTTTAAATTAAATTCCTTCAAACCCATCAAAACTAAGGTATAAAACCGTTGCGTTTGAAAGAATGCGTTCATTTGGGCACTGTGAACTTGACTTTCTAATTAAGAATGTTTTGATTGGTAAGGGAGCGTGATAGGTCGAAGAACAAGAATTAAATCACTACATTCTTAACGCGAACGAACTATAGTAACAATGAGATACCTACTTCTCATTTAGTCATAGTCACATCGCCAAACTAAAAGCTTGTACTTTGAGTTATCACTGACCGCTACATCTGTCTTGGCGGAAATCGAACCCACACACACAAAACAAAGAGCCGTCGAGTAAAATAAGGCCGTGAAGATTTCTTTCGAGGCCAAGCGCAGCGTGGGACGCCCACCCGCAAGTTGGACGGACGACCTCATAAAGGTCGCAGGTTTTCGGTGGATGCAGGCCGCCTACAACCGGCCGCTCTGGAAATCTATGGGGGAGGCCTATGTTCAGCAGTGGACATCATGTGGCTGCTGATGATGATGATGATGATGATGATGAAGATTTCTATCATGCTTAATAGCACAAATTAATTAAATTAGCACTTGAAAAATGATTTTTAACACCTCGCCGATAAAAAAACAATGATCTCCAATTTCCCACCCGGAGAAGTTTCTATCAAAGGATAAGGGTGAATTTCCGAGCAAACAGGGTAAATCGAACTTTTAAATGGCGTGGGCAGGTGGTAATTACTGGCAATAGTTCAAAGTTCACGCGGAAGATGAACGCAGTCGGTTGTTTTAATTAAGAGCTTGTTTAGATGACGCGTCTTACGCGCGATTTGAAAAGGACGGAGAGAGGTATCTCGCACTAGCGCTCTCACTCGCACTTATGATACGCCCGAGTCCAAAATGCCTTTTCTGTATAGAGGCTTAGCTGCTAATGGGTTGGTTTAAAACATTACTTACAAAAATAACTACCTAAATCGGCCGTTATTGGCACTTTTAGTTACTTTATTTACAAATGATTATATTATACTCGGGTGTCTTTTTTTGCAGATAGGGAAGAACATAAAAAACCTTCCCCATTTTTATAACTGATGCCTTTTAAGAAATACTTAATCTTGAGCGACATGCATAATTTATCCGTCTTCTAAAACTAATTATCGCGTGAAAAACATCTTCTTTTGAGGAAACTAGGGTAAAATGGACCGTTGGGCGTGCGAGCTGTGCAAACTTGGCCGACTTGCCTCGTTCGCCAGCATTTGCATATCCAATAGGTGTTCTAATAACAGGGTGACTGTGTGTCAAGTTTTCAGTGGGATGTTCTTATTTCATCCTTTTATCAAAATTTTCGAGATGTCCGTAACTTAGTGGCAACGATCTTCATAAATCAAATTCGATTGCTGTTCGTTAGTCTCGCTAGAACTCGGGAACCACTTGACCGATTTGGCTAATTTTGGTCTTGAAATAATTATGAAAGTTCAGGGAAGGTTGGAAAGGTGAGAATGAAATACCGCTAGGAATATACTGAAAACCAAAATTTAGTTCTAGCAACCATTTCTAAATGTTTGACAACAGAACAACGTCTGTCGGGACAGCTAGTCTTTAATATTAAGGGACGCTCGTAAATATAGATAATGGGATAGGTTTCGCTATCTCTCTTTGAGGGCCTGTGCTAGTATTGCTCATACGTCTTTTTCTAACTGAGTGCCCGTCATGTTATTTCGCTACTGCTCTTTCCACTGCAATTTCAACTCAATTACTTAGGCAATGTCAGTTACTTTAGATAATTACATGTTTGAATTTAGAATTAGGCCGTCAACTTGGTCACCCTTACGGAATGCCTCAACTTCAGCAGTTAACGATAGGCAGCGCTCAATAGCCTACTTTCCGAGTTTTTAATACCTACTCAACGCCAATAATAGTGATTGAGTACGGGAACAGTCTACTAAAGTATCGTGATAAAATATCTACTCAGCCTTTTTTTTTGGTTATTTTAAGTAAGATACCACGGTAAGAGACATTATTTGTGTGATAATAATGTACATTTTTGTCACTTGCGCAGTGTTGCTCTCGAAATTGCCGAGTTTTTGCATAAGGTTCTGAATTTGAAGTTGTTGGAAAAACTATGAAAATCCAGCGCCTTAAAACATCGGATCTCGATAATCTGATTGATGATTTTTGAATATGTAAAACCAATGGACTCTAGTGTTTCTAAAAAATACCACCCACATGAAACAGTGTTATTAGAATTTAAACAAATAGGTATACCGAAACGTTAGATAGCGTGGTTCTGGATAGGTCTAGGCCGACTACTTTTTTCAAATATAATATTTTTTAATTTTCCTTAAAATGACAGTTATTTTCGTTATATTTATTTATTTACTTTCTTTATTGGGGAAACAAACAGCCTGAAATAATACATAGGTTTAACTTAAATTAGTGAATACATAGGCATTTAAAGTTTCCACTGCTAATTATTAAATTTTATGTTGTTAAGAAGAAACAAAATCAAAAGGTTCAGTTGAAAAAAGAAACCAAGAAAGAAATCCAAAATCAAATTTCAAAAATACATTTTACTGCCCAACCATATCAGGTCTCACCTGGTGTGGTTCATATGTATCAGATAGGGTCGCGGACGATGCTCTTTCAGTCTACTGGATGGGGATCGAACCTACGACCTTTCGTGCTATTAATAATCTGTCGTGCATCAAAATAGACTATGTCAAGGTGGATGGTTTAGTCTTAATTTTCTGAATAATCGACTTCAGTCAAAACGACTAAGTAAAATATAAAAATATACAATTGTTCTATTTACAAATAGGTACTGTTGTTGTAACTACAACTACAATTGTTATTGTTAAATAAAAACTACAGGATCCAAGACGCAAAGTTGTCGTTTTGCCAAACATTACACCAACATTCAAACCCTCGTTAAAAAACCAAACTTCTACAAATTGTCCTGATTTTTTCCGAGAACTCGTCTTAACGAAATCGTTTATAATAATAAGCTCACTGATTGCGCGCTACGATCTCACGCGCCATTAGCGCACCCCAACCGCCTCTGAGCACAGTATAAACATACAGTAGAACATCTCCATACAAACGTGCCACTCTCGGTTTGAATGTGTGCGTGCGCGTCGCGCGCCGTGTCGCGATTTCACGCACACGCTAGCATAAAATAGCGAAGCATAGGGAGGAGAGGAGAGGTGCCCGTGGTGCAGTTGTGACAGTGATCAGTGACAATCGCTGTGACAAAGCAACACACGCCGGGTCGGAAATGGGATGGGTGACCACCCCGACCGAAATTTAGTGATGTATTTTTCGGGCATCTCCGTGCTTCGGAAGGCACGTTAAGCAGTTGGTCCCGGTTGACGTCACTAGTTGTCAGTCGTTAAGCCTAGTCAGAGGCCTTAGGGCGGCTTGATAACACCTGACATTAAGGTTGCTCACTAGCCTTACACCCCTCCAACAACCCGCACTGAGCCAGCGTGTTAGAGTATGGCTCGCACCACCTCATAGTTGAGGTGAGGCCTGTGCCCAGCAGTGGGACGTATATAGGCCGTTCATGTTTTATGTTATTATGCATAGGGAGGCGGGCAGTACGGAGGGGCTGTGCCGCGTGTCTGTGTGCACGCTAGGCTAATAACTCGGCGGGCGGCTTTAGATAACCTACTGTATGTTTATACTGTGCCCTAAGTGCGGAATTACCCCAGGCTCCTCAAGGTGTACGGAATTACAACGAAAACAGCAGTTAGCTCTGCCAATCGCTGGAATTAGGTACAATTAGCTGTGGTTTTTTCTTGCTATTTATTTTTTATCCTATTTCCTACTAATATTATGAATGTGAAAGTTTATCAAAAATACTTTTAAAAAATACTGGATGGATTTTAATGGTACAATAATATAGCTTATATACATCTAAAAAGGACTAAGACTACAATTTATAAAAAATACTTCAAACTTTTTTTTTCTTACTTAAGTGCACGCGGAAGAAGTCGCGGGCGGCCGTTAGTTTTTCTATATTCTTAGAGTTTTGCTCATTTAAATACCCACTTTTTTTACCCGACTGCGCCAGAAGGAGGGCTGTGTTTTCCGAGTGTATGTATGTATGTTTGTATGTATAGTGTTTGGCACGCTCTGCAGCCTGAACGGGTCAATGGATTTTAGCTCGAGAGGTGTTGTAATATTCGTAGTCTACAAAAAAAGAAAATAAACATTTTAATTTAAAGCCCGACTGCGTTTCTGTGTAATGTAAAAACCCTAAAACATAAAAGTCGGCATACCCGATTGCACTTAACTTTAAAATAATTGTAACAGCCGGTCCCACTCTGAATCTAATATGGTTCCTAAGACTGCGGGTTTCGCTTTATCTCATAGTTTCTGACTTCCCCCTTCTGACCCATTTAGATTGATCACCCTGTAATCTGTTATATCCTGAAACACAGACCCAGGGAGAGCGTTCCACTCCCTAGCGATGCCGACGACAAAGAGGGATCTCCTCCAACAATACCGATTGTTACAATCTGCCTACGCAATGTACAGTCGCAGAATAAAAAGGTTGACCACCTTAAGATCTGGTTTTGCTTGATCAATGATGACATTGACAGGAAACTATTTATCACATTAGTATTTTTAATAATTGAGTGCAATGGGGATGTAATTATGCGATTTATTAAACTTGACACAACATAATGGCAAGATCAAACTAAGAAAATGTTTCTGTTAATCGTGAAGGAACATACTTGTAATCAACTTCAATTTTTTTTTGTCAAACAATGAAGCAGACTTTTCAATACAACACTGTAGCCTGTAACACAGTTTAAAAAGGTAACATTATGCTTGCAACACGTAAATGAATTTAATTGAAAACTGGTCAACCTTTTCATTCCGCGACTGTACTTGTATTACGTAGGCACTCAATTAGGAATAAACGCACCTAGCTTGGGAATTGGCTAATGGAAGGCGCTATTACCTGATGGATTCATTTCTGTTTTACAAAAGGTGTGGTTAAGCGAAATTGATGACGCATTTCGGTGTGCCAGAATAGAATTATAAATTAATATATTTCTAACAATGCTGAGCTAAAATAGCTCATGGAAACTAAATATTTCACTAAATTTGTGTTGGATTCCTGCAACAGCGATGAAACAGATGTTTGTAAATGTAATACCCTTGTTTTTACGTTTTTCCATAACATAAGGGGGAACCTTCCTAGGGATGTACCTTCAGGTCGAGAATAGTGTATGCTGTCTCATATCTATTCATTTATTCAAAAGAGCTTAATACCTTCGTGTTCACACAATTCGTTCTATGTCAGTCCCTTACTTACACTTAGAAAATGTGTTCAGTTTAAGCCATCTTGAATATTCTTCAAATTCATAGTGGTAAAGTTTTTGTCTATTACGAAGTCCATAAAAGTTTCCAATCAGATCTTCAGTGCATGCGGCTTACACTATCATTATTACACATTTGGAACCGTGCCAGTGGGGGGTGCCAAGAGTACCCACCGACTTAAGTGCTGTTATGTCGTGCCTATTCCAACTTTAATTAGCTATATGTGTTCAGAGTTGGCAATACTCTTGAATTTTGTCTATGCTGTGGTAAGAAATGGAATGGAAATCATAAAAACACGGCCTATATACGTCCCACTGCTGGGTACAGGTCTCACCTCACCTATGAGATGGAGCGAGCCATTTTACTCCATCACGCGGGCTCAGTGGAGGGGTATTAAGTTGGCGGGCAACCTTAATGTCAGATGTTATCAAGCCACCATAAGGCCTCTGACTAGGCTTAAAGACTGACATCTAGCGACATCAACCGGGACTAACTGCTTTAACGTGCCTTCCGAAATACGGAGGTACCCGAAAAATATATCACTTAATTTCAGTCGGGGTGGTCACCCATCCCGTTTCCGACACAGCGTGAGTTTCTTTCAAACAGCGATCGTTGAGGATCCAAGGTCACAACTGCGCCTCGGACACCTCAAATCGATAAAAAGGAGATGAAAATACTTTATTACTTGTCTAAACAAAGCAAATAGGAAGGTTAAGTTAAAGACTGTACAAGCAGACTACCCAAAAAAACTTTCTAGCACACACTCGCTAACAGTCTTGTTCCATCTTTTTTGGCTGCGAGCAGACAATCCAAAAAAAATTTTGTCTCTATCCGTTCTGAAACTATCCTTGAAGCTAAAACATGAAGATAAAGTCGCGTATAACCCTATTTTACTCAAAATAATGTTATCAAGTGAAGTAAATAAACCCGTCACTGAGAAAGGGCGAACCGCTTACTCTACGGGTAAAATAATGGACAACAGGAAAATAAGCCAGTTATACGTAAATTAAATTAGACACGTATACTGCTACAGGCCTTTGTTCCGATGTTATACAGCGACTGTATAACAATAGAATATGCTTGGTAAACGGGAGTTAATGTGGGTGAAAGGATAGGTGAATGTTTTTAACACATTGAATTAAAATATAGCTTAGCCACATTTTTTATTCGTTTCACGCTTTCTGTTGTACAGGCGAAGGGAAGGGCAAAAGTCGTATTGCTTTCATATAAAATTTGTGGTTAGTTCTGGCAGATTCAAGCGTAATCATTTATTTTATTAAGTAACTAGCGGCCGCCCACTTCGCCCGCGTGGACTAAAGTTAAAAAAAAATGTCATATTTAATTTATGAATTGTAGCCTATGTGATATTCAGATGTATAAGCAACATTATTATAAAGTTTCAATAAAATCCATTCAGTAGTTTTTACGTGAAAGAGCAACACGGCACATCCACACATACAAACTTTCGCATTTATAATATTAGTAGGAAAATCAAGTACTAAACGCCATATTAAGATGATGACGGAATGATGAAGAAATAAACTAACAAATGTTTTATTGGTTTCAGGTAATAAACTAATTAAAGGATTATTCGCTGTATACTGCTGTTATTAACCTCGTTCTGGTAAGGTGCTATGTGATACTAGTGTCTATTTCAACCTCAGGGATGATCAGCTGATCAGCTGTTCAAATGAATTGGGTGTATCCGCGTTTGTCGTGACGTAGTAGGAGCTTCCGGTCCACAAAGGCGTTTAAGAAAAGTGACTTCCGCTTTAACCACGGTAAAGGAATATTTACCGTGCTTTAACTAAAACACAAACTCAGTGCTGTTTGTATTCTGCTTATCCCATCTAACAGTGCATTAACAACTTTATCTTATAATCAATTAAGGTATTTCTACGTTTTTTGTTTATTTTATTTTTAGTAAAGGTTTGAAGTCAAAATTGTATATGATTAATGTAATTTTTTTAATATAGGTACTCACTTTCAAGTCTTTCTTAAAAATCTATCTATGGACATTTAAAACACACTCTTCATAATTACACCCTACTAAGACTTTAGTCAGATTTCCTAAGAAGGTATTTATAAGATTCCTGTGCCTTATGCCTAGTACCTAAACTTCAATTTTATGACAGTACGTACTAACTTTCACATTTTGCAAAAATTCAACGAAAAAATCTGTCAAACAATAATTTGTGCTCCATTTTTCAAATTAATTAATATTAAAATGAAGCTACGTTTATCACTTTTAATTACGCGGAAGTTTAATATCTTTGCCAAATTATTACTTTGTATGATGGAAAATTATATTAATTAAATTACGTTGGCAAACATTATGAGATAAAATTCGCGCGGAAATTGTAATTTATCATATTTCATAACTTTGGACATTATTCCACACAGTGCCCAAAACAAAACATAAATTGCTCCTGTCGTCACTGCGGCGCTGGTCCACCAGCATCTCAGGCAGTTAATCAGACAAATTAGGAATAAAATAAAACCAGATTACAACCATTGATAAAAAAAGAGGAAGATACGTTACGTTCATACTTCGAGAATTCGAAAAATGGCACATGACATTGATGTATTAATGCCGTGCACGCAAACAAGTAGCTGTTTTATTGGCTTGCAAACAGGTCCACTGGCTCGGAACCCGATGGTTTCGGGTTCAGGACTACTTTATGTAACTCTCCAGTGATAAAAACACCAATAATGTCCAGTGATAAAATTTGTTCATTGATAAAACATTCTAACTTCCAGTCTGCGCAGCGTCAGAAAATCGCAACGTACATAATATTAAAAGTACTAAATGCGATATACTACTTGTAGATAGGTCCATATATCGCCTACACCAGGTGCAAATGTCAAGGCAGGGCGGGCAGTTTGTTTAGGTCTCGCGTGAGAACAAACATGCGGAGTGCTGTGGGAACCGCCCGGTGAAAGGGAAACCGAATGAAAAGTTTAGTTTAGTATGGTCAGGCCTTATTATACACACTCGTAACCTATAGGGCAAACAAGGGGTATTTGTTATTGCTTAGATTTTACTGAGGTTCTAGAGCGAGTTATACATAAAGGATCTGTTGTATTTTGTTAAAGAAGAAACAGGGTTTCGCTGTAGGTAACATACCAGCTATGGTATTCCGGAGGGCGCCAAAACTTACTTCGCTCGTGGTGAGTTAACTTTGAAATTCCATTTCTTTGCAACTGTGGTCGTCTGAGAGAAAAGAAAAGAGCCATTTTTTTAAATAACTATTTACATACAAAATGAGAGAAAAAACTGATTCAGAGTGAAGCGTACTGATGAGTGAAGTAAGCGTGATGCACCGAGATGTGAAGGGATGTCCGCCGGAATGCCACCCCATATCGAATGCCACTTCACCGGAGTAAACTACAAAAAAGTTAAACGTGTTAAAGCCAAATTCACAAACGTCAATCAATGTTGAATAAGGTCTCAAACTCATGCCGTTGCGTTAATTGTGTATAGAACAAAAAGTGACAGCTGTATTTGTAACAACTTCCTCAGCTTTGATTTGCGTGTGTGAATTTGGGGGTTAGTTTGGTAGGTCTATTGGATGCCTAAAGAGACAATAAATAAGGCCTGCAGTTCTGAAGCTGATGTCCAAACAAGAGAAAGTTCATTGTGCATACAGTTTACCAGTTTGTTTACCAAAATACAGTAAAAGATAACATAACCATTAAATAATCCCAGCTTGTCCTCTCGTCACTATGTCGTCATTTATTTTTTCTATGTTTTTATTGGTCTGGGTGTTTCCTATGTATATTAAGTATGGATTTACAAAATAAAAAGTATTTAAGTATGTTTATCAGTTGTCTATTCTATAAAAACGGACTTTAATTAGCTCACCTTGGGGCTAGATGGCGCTGTGTGGAATAATGTCCAGGGATATTTATTTATTTTATTTACTCTATTTTACTTAATAACCTATTGAGGCCCGCGAAACCAGATAATGTAGAAAATCTTTTGTTTTAGCAGCTTATGATGCCCGCGGGTCTCATCACTCTACAAGTTAATACAGTAGAAGTACCCGATAAGATTGTACACTAAATAAGACAAGTATGAGGCCCAAAACAGAAGAAATCTGAACTTACCGTACTAGCTTGAAACTATATAAACACTAAATCAACCGAGTTTTCTGCAACATATAAACTAAGGTAAAAACTACTGTTATACCTGTATTTGCCGGAAAGCATAACGTTTATATAGTGAAAAATGCAACAAGAAAGTTTAAAAACCTAGTTTAAAACTGTGTTACGGCAAGGTAATGATTCTCGCCCTGATGCCATGACGTTACTTATCGTAGTTACAAGAAAATCCACGATTACGTTAACCAACAAAACAATTAACAGGATGACTGTCCACATAATAAAACGATTAAAAACCAATTGTTCACAGACCATTATGTGGTCTATGAACAGTGAACCGGTTAATAGCATCTAAACTAACTGAATACCCTGTGGGATGTGATGTGATAGTCTCGTAAATTATGTAATAACTTACAACAACTAGACCGTATTAGTAATCTGACCTCAACCTTGAGTAGGGATTGAAATTTCATAGCATTTGAATTAGTTGGAGATTAAGATCAAGCGTTTAAGCGAATTTGAGCGGTAACTCCTATAGATAAGTTACATAATTCTCAGATTCTTTAGATCTTTAGTAAAGATACTGCATGAAAAATGCTAAAAACAATAATAACCAAAATTACATAATTATGTTAAGCCCGTTTAATTGTGTTCAATAAATAAATGAATAAGATACAGCTTAGCTCCTTATACAGTGTCGTTCATTGCTAACACATTCTGAAGCCCACATTTCAAGTGGATAGGACACCTTTGCAAAACTCTTTTACGGGAACACTGCATCCCTCGACGCCCTGCGTCTTCTTATTCTTGTTGTTTTTTTAGACGATGTGGCCCTGCGTCTTCCTAAAAAAACCCTCTGCTCGCAAGAGCTTCACAGCAAAACAATGTGGGAAAAAATCTTCACGATAGATAAAGTTGTGTTGAGCTGTTGTCTGTGGCTGACTGTGCAAATTGGTTCGGCAACGTCGCCTTTTAATATCGGATACCCTTTACATTCGATATCAAATAGGAAACCCAGTTAAAGCATAACTTTCTTAATGCATAACTTTTTCTATTTTCTGTACATTTATTTATTGAACATTATACAAAACACTGGTCGTTCCCTAGATTTGGCTACTAAATAAAAGAAAAACTTCGGTCTGATATGAATTATTTTATCATCGTCAAAGTACCTAAGTTCTATATAGGTTACATAAAACAACTTATACAAACACAATTAAACGAGCTTAACCCAGTAACATAATTATGGTTAGAGGCCAATAACATATTTAATGCCCTCTGCATTAGGCACAGCGGGGATTGCTCACGTGCTGCTGTACGACATGGTGGAATAGCATAAAGTCGAAGCCTCCGTCCAGGGCGTATACGTAAATACTTATCAGGCACATACAAACGAGACTACCGCTCCACACACTCAGGCGAGTCCATGCTACCCCGCAAGATTGCTATAAAGCAATAGAAATTTCCGAACGGGTTCTTCTCACTTCCAAAGAGACGGCACATAAGTCACGCTTGTTTCGTAACATTTGCAATAACAAACAATGTAGTCGTATTTGTATACATATATCCGTTGCGAAAACCCAATATGAACAGCATTCGCGAAATGATACTTCAGTGTGACAAGCACCATCCACTCGAGGATCCTTGTTTAAGTGTTCTCCTTATTGCCATGAAAGTATTGCTTCGATTTCAAAAAGTTCACTAAAAGCTTTCTTGAAATATTGTGTGTACCTACATAGATTTATAGAAAATACTTTAACCAACGTTAGTTCAGTCAGTTAGTACTATAGTCTGTTCTGTATGCTTTCAACTAGTCACTGTGGTGTGTGGTGGACTTCACTTTCTAAATAGGAACGATTTGATTAGGGGACGTGCTGAAGGGGGGGGGGGGGGGGGGGGGGGAAATTACGAAATTCATGCTACCAGCAAATTGATTGGCTTAGTAAGAAATAGGTAGCTATGTATATTGTTTTTCATTAAAGGTTTACGTGACCTTCTTACTCAAAAACGACTGAAAAGTCAACATAAAATATTATCCAAGAATGCATTTCTACTATTTCATTTCTTACAATAAATCTGGAACTTAGTTAACTGTCGCAGTCTAGCAACAAACTCATAGTTCCAACGATAAAATATTCTGCATACGTTGTGCGACTGCTTTAAACCTTCGGAACTTTACGATAAGGGTTGTCTAAGGCCGTGGGTTTCGTTTTATGTTTATTTTGTGTCTGGGTATTTTATCCATTCAAGTATTTGATGACAACAAGAGAAAATACGTTACGTCCTTTTTTATTAAACTGGGACATGACGATTCACAAACTATAAAAGACGTGCACGTGAACAATTGCTGTTGGATTGAACGTAACAGGTTCATTGGACCTGAATTTGTAGGACCACGCGCTACAAGTGAATGAAGTATCACAAACATCTTATGTATTTGGAAATATGGAAAAACGTCTAATGATATTTATTATCATTTATTTTAAAGCGCCTGGAACCGGTTCACCTCAAATCTGTGACAGTTATTTTGTCAAATAGGTATATGCTATACGAGCTGAATATTCCAACTGGGCGTGGTAGGTCAAATCCTAAACTATACTTGTAGTATTGTTTAGTCATAGGTGAAATATTAAAAGAGGTTCGATTCCGGATTTGGCAAAAAATAAAGGATTGGAAGGAGGGAGGAAAAGGAATGTAGGTGCTTGAATTTAAGTAAAAAAAAAATGTTTTGAAAAAAAACATCCTTGAACACTGTTGCATAATTTTGTAGTATCATTTGAACGGGTTACACCTTGTGAAGTGATGTTAATTAACTAACTAAAACGAGAGGCTCATTTTTGAGAAACAAGGACTATGAGAATTGGCCTAAATTACACTCGATGGCGGCAATGCTAACTTCACGCATTCAGTCACAAATACACAAATCATCATCATCATCATCATCAGCCTGTTGCAGTCCGTTGCTGGACATAGGCCTCTCCTGTTACACGCCACTGAACTCGATCTTCGGCTGCTCCTGCCAGCCATCGCGAAAGCGAAGGTATAGAAATTTGATTTTTGAGAATTTGATTAACGTTGCAACTTTCCGTGCGTCCACTCAGCTGGGCCCACTGAAAACCAGCATCTGAACCGACCAGGCCCAGACAAATGCGTAAATGAGTGTAGTCCTTTTTTTTCCTGGGCATCGTAGCACCGCTTCCTGATAGAAATGCTATAATGTTATGTTGTTATTTTGATCTTTTTTTTGGTTCTCTTGATATTCATTGTTTTGTGTTAGTTCTTTTTTGTTATTTTATATTCTGTGTACTACGGTGTCCTGATTAATAAACGTATTTTCTTTCTTCTTTCTTTCTTTCTTTCAAATTAATGAAAAAGATATGGACGATATAAAAAATACGTTTTGAGAAATTGCCGTGTCTAAATGCGTGGTAACCCTAATTGTAACCGACTTGTTATAAGTTGATAGAATTTATGTCGAGTCGCTGGACTAGAATTAAAGTGTCTGCTTCATGAAGTTTCAGCATGTGTTTTGTTTGCTAACTGTATTCAGCTGTGAATACAACCTTAGCAACTGAGAGACAAAAAAAGCAAAAAAAAACATCCAATTTTCATAACAAACAAATTTTAAAAGAAAACTTGGAAAAAAATAACATTATCAACGAAAGCAAAAATGTTCATTTATTTCAAAAAAAAATAGTGCTCCAGATAGTACGTGCTAACCGTGCTAACCGTGGTGTTCTTGAGTGGAGACCGCGTCTCGGCAAGCGTAGTGTAGGACGTCCTCAGGCAAGGTGGAGTGATGATCTGCGCAGGATGGCTGGCAGGAGCTGGATGCGAGCAGCCGAAGATCGAGTACAGTGGCGTGCAAAAGGAGAGGCCTATGTTCAGCAGTGGACTACAACAGGCTGATGATGATGATGATGAGATAGTACGTAAAACATTAGTGCTAAAAACATCCTCTACCAGTAAATTCTCAGCACACTGTCAAATCATCAACTGACCCAACCGTTTAGAGAATCTCAAAGAGAGTGGGTTGCGGGTTCAATTACCGCCCTAGCACAAATGGTAATTGATGCAACAGATATTTGTGCTGATTCTTAGAGTTTCTTGTGCCCATAGGACAATGAAAAATCCTAATTACTGTACAGAGAAATGTATGTCATGCTGTCTTATATTTATTTTACTTATCTTCTACAACGAAGCTTATATACTTACAAACTAAAATACTTGAAATGCTGTTTGGAACATTAACCTCGGACGCTTAAAACATCCCTCCATTAGTGTTTGGGGTTATGCATCAAGATATCAGGTCAACAACCTCGCTTACGTCACCCGTGAACAAATCTACACGCGACGTCACGCGTCACGGAACCGCAGGACGTCGTGCCACTTGGAACAAGTCCAGACATGGACTAAAGTCCTTTAAAATTGAAACAGTACAGTCTTTACGGTTCTAAAGGATTGACATAGTTAGAAAAGCTACCATAAAGTCTAAAACCGGTGATAGATAGATAGATATATTCTTTATTGTACACCTAAACAACAAAAATCACAGATTAACGTAAATGTACAATTTGGGCGGCTTTATCGCTAAAAAGCGATCTCTTCCAAACAACCCACAAAGGTGTTGCTGAAGTTGGCAAGAAGACTGCCAAACTAAAATGGGATTGGGCGGGCCATCCATAATGGGCCCAGAAACGTGAGCTAGGATCGTGTCTCAGTAGCAACCTGAATATAGATTTCGTCAAAGAGGTTGGGCGAAATAGAGATGATGAGACGATCTGGATAAATTTCACCAACAGTGGCACACTTTAGCTCAAGAAAGAGATCGCTGTAAGGATATGGGAGAGGCCCTTGCCCAGCAGTGCGAAAATACATATAAGCTAAATAAAAAAGTTAAAAGTTTTTACAGCAGGATTTGGGGTGCGCCCCGATCAGGTTAACAGTAAGCGGCTGACTGTGTGCTTCCAGTTTGCCTCTCTATGCATTAATGACTCCGGCTAAAGGACCAGTCTCCAAGCCATGAAATAAAAATAAAAAGATAGATGGAGTCCAATGGAGTGTCCATACAGCGTGTAATGTTCGCAGTTGGAGACGTTTCACTTGCAGACTCATTCTGACTTTTCATCTAATCAGGACGCGCCTTTTCATGAAAAAATAACGGCTACTCGTTAACTTTCTCGACGCCTTTGGTCGAGGAAACTCGCAATACACTTTGTCATCGTGTCAGATAAATACAGCGTGATTCACGCTGACACAGGGTCCATCTTACTAGTCTGTTGGTTAATTCAAACATTCACTTTTTACTGTAAAACATTGGACGATTTAAAAAGAGTAACTGCTGAGTTTCTTGCCGGGTCTTCTCAATAGAAAAAACCTTCCAACGTCGGTAGTAGAGTCGCATTCTGCACGTCATGTATTTGAAGTATTGTTTATATTTCGTAATTGTTTATCACTTCAACATTTGACAAAAGTTGCAAGAAACAATTTATGAATACCGTTGTTTCAAATAATACCTATTTAAGTTGTTCGAAAATAATCGTTTTTGAGATAATTCAGAAAAAAGAGCCTTCGAGGTGTTCGCGCATTAAATTCCTCGACCATGTGTCGTAGGAGATTTTAATGAATCAATTTCACGATTTGTCAACTTTATGATTCTTCAATTACTTTATATTCAAGCAGAAGGCACTTGATCTCATCTAGGAAACCCAAGGTAAACCCCTGCAGAATTATAATTTCGACCTCAGCCTCATACTTTTCGCCTCAAAAATGGTCAGTTGATATGTCGATAGTTGCTTTATTATAATAATTGCTATCACGAAGCGATGTTTAATTAAGGCACCACATGCTGAAATTTCATAATTAAAATCACTTTGTCAATGTGCTTTAGAGCAAATAAAGCGAAAATAGTCCTTAAATCATTGTGATAAAGATGATCAAATAAACCGGTAGCCGTAACGAGACAATTCTTGGAATACGAGTTAAAACAATTCATTTTGTGCAGTATTTTCTCATTTTCTCGTCCGCTGAAACTGTTCAGTGGCATATTTCGAAGCTTTTGGTTTGATAAATTACTCTTTTGTGATAAATATCCTTAATTGGACTCTGGAACTACGTTCTGTAGTATTAACTTGTGTTCGTATTATGTATTTGTATGTACGAGTATGTATGTTTCCGTGCCCGGAAGTGCCAGTGGCTATGTTGTGACACTAAATTAAGAACGATCGTCTTGGTAGAGTTCGCCTGTTCGGAAATGGGATAGGTGATCACCCCGACCTAAATTTGGTGATGTTTTTTTCTGGCCTCTCCGTGCTTTGGAAGGCACGTTGAGCAGTTGGTCCCAACTGACGTCGAGTAGATATACGTAGTTAAGCTTAGCAGAAGTAAGATCTTTCCAGCTACTATGTAACACTTACCCACGAATTCACAAACGTCAATCAACGCTAAGTACGCGCCCACGCTTATGTCCCGTTAAATGTCAATAGAAGTGAAAGGGACAGCATGAGCGTGGCGTGCTTAGCGTTGATTATCCTTTGTGAATTCGGGGGTTAGTTTGCGAATAAATGCTTTAACTTTGACTTTGGTCTTAGAGCCACTCGAATTCGGCTGAAATGCCATTGCTAAGTAGGTGCCAGTAGCAAAAAAAGTAATGTGGACTGAAAAACTAAGTCTCCAAATAAAAAGGTTTTTGAATTTATAAAATCCAACCGTTGACTCGCGCGAAATTTTTAAACGTTCAGTGCTTGAGTACAATTTAAAAAGGGGAAATACGAAAATAATTTGTCGTTATGAAAAAGCTTGCGTTTGCGTTTGCTCAGTTTGTTGCTGGCAACATTTCAATTTGCGCGGCGTCTGTTGACACAGATCTAAATGGCGGTTTCAGTAAATTTATGGTGTAAACCTGAAAAAAAAAAAACTTAATTTTGATCAAATACAAAATACCACACCTATTTCCTCACGGAGTAGGCAGAGACCACTTTTCACTTGCTCAATACTCAATAATTTATTTGCATTCCATAATTAGTGGTAGGTGTTACAAACTTCGTGTGTTCATTACAGACCCTCTCGGGCACAACAAATAGGATAGAGGACCCTGTCGCACATCTTACGCAATGAAAATGATAATGAAAAATAAAAGTGATTTATTTTTTGGATAAATTAATTTGAAAACATATTGCGGTGACTTTCCTTTAAGTATAGAAATACCTTAGGAAGTTACCGCTCTTCTAAAGTTATCATATTCATAAGTATGTGCGTGGGCGTGTGTGTGTATGTGTGTGTGTGTGTATTCTGGTGTTGTGTGTACACATACCAATTCAAGCCTTAAATTTAGGATTTGATCTGCATGTCATTTATTTATAATATTTAATTGAATTAATGAATGACATAATTTATGTCATGTTATGTTCCTAAGTAGATTCTCTGTTTGTGTATAGTTGAGCAAAAAACCCAAAAATTTACCAATCAGTGACGTTGTCCCCGTCTCAGGTAGGCTTAATTTCATACGAGAAATCAAACATCAAGGGTCATCGATGGGCGCGGTCCGTTTTGAGTCAAAAGTGATAATAGCGCGCTCACACGCGTCCCACGCGTCCCAAATTGATAATTGTATGAGCGTGAGCGACGTGAGCGCACTATCATCACTTTTGACTCAAAACGGACCGCACTAAGTACACCGTAACAACTATTTTTTTTTCCTGTACTATTAGGTGAGACTGAATCACCTCGGTCATTCTCAGCAGGCCTGGTTTTGGTGCGTCCGTGCAAATATCTGACTAGTTTATTATATTTTGAAGCTGTCAATTTTTTACTAACTAGATCTAGCATTCATCTTTCAGGAATTTGAATTTGAGACACATCCTCTTGTAAAAAAACACTTAATTATTTTTTCTAAGGTCGTTCTCCTAAGTTCCGTTCGCTGTCCAGAACCCCGATTCAAGTACAAAACCTTCAATAGTGTCAAAATCAATAACGATTGGTTCATTCCAGTAAATACAATTTTAAGATGAATAATTAAGCATTATTATTCACTAAAAATATTCTGTTTAACTTGTGTATTTTCTTAGACAGACCGAAAAATATGTTTGTCCTGTCATCATGCCTAATTTCAGTCACTAGTATAAAAGTAGGGAATATCTTGCTCGCAGAGTAAGTAATTCCTTTCCCTAGCGCAACGTCGTGTTTGATATGTTGCGCCGCGGCAGGCAACCGAAGCGTTCCCGTGTCACTTGCTCCGTTGGCGAACTACGACCGTAAGTACCTAATTTCCATTCGCTTGGTTCACCTCTTTTCTAATTCCCGTTCGCTCTTTTAATTAATATTTTAAAATGGATACAAACTGGTCTGTGATAATATTATATGCAGGCATTTGTTGGCTACCTTATACTTGTAGCAATATACTGTATTGTTTACCATTTAATTAATATCTCATAAAAACCGTCGTGTTCCTAATTTCTATCACCCTATTCCGTCACGCTAAACGTGACGGAAATTATATAATACCTGACAGCATTTGTTTTCTTAATGTTTTTACCTTAAAACAGGTGCCTATTTAAAGTTTTTTGGTAGGTATACATAGCTTAAACCATAATGTGTATACTTATTTTACAGAAAACATGGGTAAGCCAAAACGAAGTCGGGAGGAGATTTTGCAGCAACAAAGGCTTAGACAGCAACGAAGAAGAGAAAGAATCAAGGATGATCCCGTTCTATACGCTGTGTATAAAGAAATAGACCGTTGTTTATCGGTTGTTTAGTTTCTAATAAATAGACAGCCAAAATGGTTCATTGGCATATAATATAATTTTATATAATGTTTGTTTTTTTTTAAATCAGTTATCGGTAGGCTACCGAGCATTTTTTTTTGTTTTACTAAAGAGGTTTTTTTGTTATTTGTAGGCTGTACAATAACTTGTGAGGCTTACTTTTTATTGAATTCTGTTTATTTTCTATTTGAGTTTTATTTCAATACAATATAAATTTAAGTAAACTATTTCCTAATTTCCGTCACACCCAAAACTTTGTCACCTCATAACTCCATAACCAGTCGGCACATTGAAGTGCCAAATACATAATTCTGTTTATTTTATTGTCTTTTCTTAATTGAATTGCCAATTAAACGAATTTCTTGCGAAATAAAAATCGTGACGGAAATTATACGAAGAACACCTTATCGTGAGAATGACCGACCTAATAGTACAGCAAAAAAAAATAAGAATATTATGCAAAGAGTTCGGTACAAAAATGCCAGCGTTCAAACTTCGAACAGTCTCAGCTCAGTGTCGGCGGCTCTGGCGCTGCGCCAGCTCACAAGCACAACGGAACGACTCTGAATAAATGAACATGGGTAAAAAACATTTGTTGCTGAACCATTGTTCGGTGTTTTTCGCTTAGTTTTTTTTTTAAGTGAGAGACTATTTCAATAGTTCCAAAACTGGCCAGGCGAGAAACTGGACAGAGCTTCTGGGTTCTGCGCTTTTAGGTTTTGTGAAATTTAGTATTTCAATATTAATGCTTTATAGAAAATAGTTACTTACTCGGTTACCTATCATAAGACCGAATTTCCTTTTACCGAATTTCATTTTCCCGAAAACGTTTCGCTTTTTTTCGTTCGGCATTTTTTTCATTTCCCCGAAATCACGTTTGCCACTGTATCAGTTGACCAATTATCAACTGGATTTTTTTCGTTTGCCAGACGTTTTATTAGGCCACAGAACGTTTTACCGAAGTGATGATTGGCCGAAATGACACTTGTCCGAAGTATTGTTTTACAGAACAATCATTAGACCACTGTTTTGATTGCCATATTTTTAGTTTACCAAACGATCATAAAAAAGTTACGTGTTAAGCAGACAAGGAATTTTTGGATTTTAAAAAAAATAATAAATTGACAGCATGTACGCAGGCAAACAGCATGCAAGTTTAAGGTAAACACAAGAATTCTGTCACGGCTCCGGCATTACAGGGCTCCGGCGGTTCCTCGCGTGCTAATCGTCGCAGATGGCTTTCGCTCAGCACCCTGCTCCTCAGCCCGCGGGCCGCCTCGCCCCTCCATGCCTACGCGCTTTTAAAAAACACTCTTGGGGTAGGGCAAAACAAGTACCACGTGGTGTCGGGGTTGACTGAGTCGGATTCGCCCTGAAGTTGAAATTACTGAAAATCGACGTTAACGAGACGTTGAACGTTATCGTACAGTAGTTGTGGTCTAGTAATATTCGGTAAAATAAGATTTAGGCAAAGTGATCATATGCCAAATAAGTCATCTGGTAAATAAAAAAAGTTGAACAAAGACTTCGGCAATAGTTAAAAGTTTATTGTGAAATTCGGTTTAACGTACTTCGGTAAAACGACACTTATGTCAAAAGAGACTTCGACGAGTAAAAAATATGTCAAACAATACATCTGGCAAATGAAATGTTGGTCAATAGTTTTCAGTCGAATGAAATTCGGACTAGTAAATTTCGGACAAGTGACGGGTTCCCTACTTACTCCTGTCTTAAGGTGGTTTGAAAAAAGATACAACCACTAACCTTTTGACACGGCAAGTTTTTTAGAACTTAGAGCTCGATTTAGGCACTCATCACACTAGATTAATATAATATTTTTTGTGTTTTTATGCTTGCGCGCGTAATTGTGAGTGTCATGGCGGTTGTCGCACTTCCCAAACAAATGCTTACATGGATTGGTAGTTTCCAGCTTTTTTCAATTACTTTTGCTGTTTAGTCGCCGATGGCTTCACAGCTTTATCGCACTGTAGGGAGACCAAAAGAGGGCTCACGTTTTCCTCTTTTTACTAACTTAGTGAAATCCTAACAACCTACAGTCTGACTCGCAGCCTTACCCTTTAATAACGTGCCTTCTTTCCTTATGTTTAGGTAGGCGCGCATTTGACTACAATCTCAAATATTTTTTAATTGATGACGTGGTCTAAGTTAGTACATGGCCGGCCTGACTGTTCGGTCTATTCTTGAAGAGGCCCAAATTATTTCACTGTGAAAGAAAACATTTCAGCAGGAAGCTCATTCCACCCCCTTGCTGTTCGCATTATGAAGGAATTACTTAAACGGTTTGCGGATTGCTGGAATACCAACAACATAGGTGAGAAAGGCTTTAGTGGTCTGATGAAGAAAGGGAGCTGGTGGAATCAGGCTATGTGACTCATTCACATTCATTTCTCACTCGTCGAAATGCAACCTGTAGAACACCAACATTTTCGGATTGCTGTCTTACCTTCCAGTAGTTATTTCTACATTGTAGACATGAAGTGACTGCAATCTGTCTGTATAACTTAATAAATAAATAAATAAATAAATAGACAAACAAGCTACTTTCAAGCGGTGTTTAATGGCGTGCACTTCTCTGTGATGTCAGCGTAGCCCACAAGCCTCACAGCACATTTTAACGTTATTCAAGTCGCCTGATGTATTTGGTAGGCACGGAACCCCAAAACTCAGCCTTGATTTCAGTCAGCTGTTTCCTATTTCAAACAATAAGCCTAACGGGAACTCTGAGACAGGTAGTAGTTTTTATTCCAAGGGGATAGGGTTCTTTATGTGGAGGCTGTTAGTTGGTACTCATACGCTTTCTGCTCGGTTCCGGAATTGTGGGAAAATAACATTATTGACTAATTAGAGCAGTGAAAAAAGGTTATTGCTTGTTTTTTAGTTAAGTCAAAACAATGCCAAAATACTGCATTATATTTGTAACAAACTGTGCCTATGTTATTATTATTTTTTAGCATTTTCCATGCAGTATCTTTACCAAAGATCTTAAAACCAAAAAAGACATTCGGTCTTGGCTTCAGGCGGGACTGCTCTTACCATTGAGCTACAGCAGTTTTCGATTTCCGCTTGAAACCAAGACCGAATGTCTTTTTCTTCGATTATTTTTCGTTAATAAATACTCAATATACATGAGAAATACCTAGATCAATACAAAACTACGTGTTTATGTACACGAATGTTTGTACCGTGTGTGAATCGAACCCGCGACTTTTGCTGTTGAAGTCAACTTCTTAACCATTATGACAAACCGGCCGTCAAAATTATTTGTATGGAAATGTTGTTTAGGGAATAACTGCCCTCAGAATAACACAATCTATTGTCAGTGCCGTTGACTTTAACGTTTTTTTCACTTATGTTTAGTATATTCCAATCCTTTAAAGTCAGACGACTGATTTAATGTAATGGTTGAGAAGTCGGCTACCACACCAAAGGTCGCGGGTTCGATCCCCGCACAGTTCAAACGTTTGTGAGCATGTAAACGTAGCTTAGTATTGATCTAGGTATTTCCGATGTATTTTGAGTATTTACTAACGAAAAAAAATCGAAGAAAAAGACATTTGGTCTTAGGTGTTTCCTATTTATATTAAGTGTGTATTTACAAAAGAAAAGTATTTAAGTATGTCAGTTGCCTAGTATCCAACAATACTGAATTTAATTAGCTTATCTTGGGGCTTGAGGGCGCTGTGTGAAATAATATCCAGGGATATTTTTTATTATATTTTTTTATCTTCTGACTTCCGCAAACTATTTTAAGGCCTACTAGCGTCACGGTATCCGATATCCGGTCTTGTACCAGTGTATACGTTCGGATCCACAAAGTCGTCATAATAATCCGGATCCCAATTCAGTCTCCTCTCCCGCACCAATAATCTCACCATCCTGATAAGGTCTTTTATATCCACATCCAGACGCACAACCTTCTCATACAGCCTCATATGATAATGTAAAGTATTAAATAAGATTCTATTAGTGTACAAAGTTGAATACATGTTAAGCTGCATTTGCTTCAATTGCTTCAGCCCTGCGAAGCAGTATCCAATTCTATACCCTAAACTCTTGAAATACTTCCTTCTTAGTACTTGCGCAAACACCAATTTGTACCTGTGGAAGACAGACAGAGACATTTACTAATTTTCATTTACCTCATACCTCCTACAGCTGGACCTCACCCCAATTATGAAGTGGTGCTAGCGATACTCCAACGCTAGCGCTCACGGCGCATTGATTTACGGGTACTTATATGCCATCAGCATCATCATCATAAAGCCGAATGACGCCCACTACTGAGCATAGGCCTCCCCCATCTCCACAACGATCAGTCCTGCGCTGTCCACATCCAGCGGCTTCCCGCGACCTTGACCAGATCGTCGGTCAACCTTGTGGAGGGCCTGCCCACGGAACGTCGTCCGGAACGTGGTCGCCATTCCAGAGCCATTCGCCCCAACGGCCATCGGTTCTCCTCGCTATGTGTCCCGCCCACTGCCACTTCAACTATGCAATCCTTCGAGCGATGTCGGTTGCCTTAGTTCTCCTGCGGATCTTATCATTCCTGATTCGATCAAGCAGGGAAATACCAAGCATCACTCTCTCCATTGCTCGCTGGGTGACCTTGAGCCTTCTTATGAGACCCAAAGTGGACGACCACATCTCACTCCCACATGTCATTACTGGCAACACACACTGGTCAAAGACTTTCGTCTTGAGACATTGAGGTATGTCGGACACGAATATATGCCGGAGTTTCCCGAGCGCTGCCCATCTAACTGGGCTGGAAAATATAGTAGGCAACAACTTCGAGTGTAATGGTTTTCATTAGTATACCACATACCTACCCACATCCCTGACGAGGTAGTCAGAGGCACATCAGTCAGAAGACATGGTCTACGGAGGATATAGAAAGGCTTTTCACCTAGCGTTTGAACCGGTTTGTTATCCTTCCTACTAAGGATGTTAAGCGGTGTTTTCCTACACCAGAGAGTTAGCCGCAGATTTTCTATAAACACAAAGCAGGTGTGCCGGCCAGATTAAAACTCAGAACCCACGACTTTACAGCCACTAGACGCCTGATGTTTGATTTCGTGTACGAAATTAATCGTGTCAACTACCTGAGGCGTGGGGGCAACTTCTCTGATTAGTCAATACGCTCATAAGTTGTCACTTTACAACTCACGTTAAAGTTAGAAGCTTTTATTGAAAGAAAGAAAGAAAGAAAGAAAAATATTTTATTGTACCAACAAGTTAAGAAAAACATTCACACGAAAACAATTTTAATTGTGGGACAATCAGGACCCTCCCTCAGCATGTGCCACGGCAGTTTAACTGCAGAGGCGCTGGTTTTCAGGTAGGGCCTGTGGAGGTTCGTCCATAACTTAATTACAAAAACATAATTTACAAATAAAAAATAAAAATGCAAAATTGTATATGTGTGTGTGTGTGTGTGTGTGTGTGTATGTTCAAAATAGTGCAGAATATGAATTTTATACTTGCTGTTTGTGTAGTGTTACTAAATAAATAAATGGTGTTAGGAATCGAAGCGCGAGTGTGAAGTGTACTGAATACTAAAAATAATAAAAAAGGAAAAAAAAAAAAAGATCTACAATTATCTATGGACGGATGGCTGGCTGGCCGTCACACTGACAGACGTCAGACAGACAGACAGACACATGCTGCCACGTACATAATGCCACGTAAAATAACAAAGATTTCGTTTCATTCTAAAAGGGAATATATTTTAATGCAATACAATGAAGATAAATAAAGGAAGGAAGAAGGTCAATGTCCCAATCTCCCCGGAGGATCACCACGCGTCGCGGATAGACTGCAGGCAAGTAGCAGGCTGTATTGTGGGTCGGATATTTGAGTTGAAATTAACTTTCTTTTCAAAGTTTCCCTAAAAGTGTTTATTGTTTTTAGGCCGCGCATCGGTGGGGGCAGGTCATTCCAGCACCGTGAGGCGGCGAATCTAAAAGACCCACGAAAAGCTGTAGTGCGATGCTTTGGGGTTACGAAGATGTGAGTGCACGCCCTTCTAGGACCCCCGTCCCGCCCTCGGGCCCAGGTTAGCTTCTCCCACAAGTATTTGGGCTTGCCAGTGCTGATAACCCCAAACAGCAAGGTCGCGAGATGAAGCCTTCTGCGTGCCTCCATCCTCAACAAGCTGGCAGAATTAAGAAAAGGCGTGACGTGTGTTCGTGGCGGAATAGTGAAACAAAATCGCGCACAAGCATTCTGCACCCGCTGTATGAGCCTGGCTGATGTCGCCAGCAAGCATGGACCATATACAGTGTCACAGTAATTGAGCTTTGAGAGAACCAATGACTCACATAGTGTTATTCTTAACTTCTCACTGAGGTATGGTCTTATCCTATAGAGTAGTTTTAATCTGTAGAAGCAGTTCTTTGCGCAATCAGCAACATGACTTCCAAAGCTAAGACCGCCATCAAAAGTCAGCCCAAGGTTCCGTGCTTTGTCCACTGCCTCCACAGGTACCCCATTGATGATAATATTTGCTGGCAAGTGAGTCTGGATTTTCTGCTTGTTTGCTTTTGAGCCTATTATCAACAGTTTGGATTTCACGGGGTTGAGAACGAGGCAGTTGGCTGTGCACCAGGAAGATATACGTTCCAGTTCCTTGTTCACTGTGACAACAGCTTGTGCCAGACCTTCAGGCTGGAACGGCAGATAGAGCTGTAGGTCATCAGCATACAAATGGTACTGGCAGTGTTTAATACTGTGTATGATGTCCGCACTGTACAAAATGTAAAGAATGGGGCCCAAAATTGACCCCTGGGGGACCCCACGGGTGACAGGTTGTGGTACAGACTGTGATTTGGAACCATCTCTTTTTTTTAGTTCTACATACTGCCTCCTGCCGGTCAAGTAGCTGTTAAACCATTTGACAGCATGAGGATCAAGGCCATAATAAGCCAGCTTTGCAAGCAGTAATGAAACATTTATAGAATCAAAAGCACGTGAAAAATCGAGAAGTAGCAAGAAGTTGACCATACCTTGATCTTGGGCAGCCAACAGACCGTCCACAACATCAGCAAGAGCAGTTGCAGCTCCAAAACCTTTGCGAAAACCAGACTGGAACTCAGGCAGAATACTAAAAGTCTCAAGATATGCTGTAAGTTGCTCACAGACTATTTTTTCCAATACCTTTGATATGCAAGGGAGCAAGCTAATAGGACGTAGATCCTGCAACAGAGTTGGCTGGCTGGTCTTTGGCAGTGGCTTGACAATAGCTACCTTCCAGTCAGTGGGGAAAGTGCCTTCAGTCATCGACTGATTGACTATTGCAGTGATAGCATTCAGCGAGTAGGGAAGAGTCAATGTCAACATCTCCAGCGTTATACCATCATTCCCCTGAGCATTAGACTTTAGCCTCTTGATGGTCTTCAGCACCAGGTCGCTGCTGACTGTCTGTAATGAAAAAGTGGCAGATGCATTGTGCCTGTGGTGCTCATAATAAGTCAACTGGGAGATACTAACCCTGTCCTCCCCGGGTACATCCAGAAAGTGTGCATTGATAAGGTCAGGCTTATCAAATGATGGCGGCAAGTCAGCCTCAGACTTTCCGTTTGGCAACACCGATCCCCTAAGTTTCTGCCACAGCTTCTTGGGGTGCTTAATATTCGAGTTGATGTCCTTGTTGAAGAAGCTTTTCTTCTCCTGCTCAATGGCTTCTAACACTATCCGCTTCATTGTCTTATAGCACTCTCTATTAGCATCAGAGCCACTAAGCTTGAATCTGCTGTGGTACCTGTCTCTGATGTGCATCATGGTCCTAACAGTATCTGTTATCCAGGGGTGTGGAGGGTGCTTAAATATTCTTGCTTTGATGGGAGCATGAAGGTCGAAAAGACCGACAATACAGGCAGTAAGAGCTCCAACTAGAGCATTGACACTCTGTGGCTTCTCAAAAAAACTCCAATCAATGTTCTTTAGGTCTGTAGTCAGCTGGTCCTGTAAAATATCCTTAAAAGGCCTGAAGGTCACCCACTGAGGACATAGCTTTTCTTTTCTTATTTTAAACTCACCCGCAACCATTGCATGCCCTCCCAATTCTGGTGTATGCTTTACAACAACCTTAAGGGCCTGCATGTCAGCACAGATTAGATCAATAAGGGTGCTACTGTGATCTGTAAAGTGAGTAGACTCTGTTACCATTTGGTGCAGGCCACAACTGTGCAGAAACTCCATGAGCTGCTTGGCCTTGCCACTAGCGACATCTTTGAGGTTGATGTTGAAATCACCAACCAGTATGAGAACATCTCGTTCAGCAAGTGAGGTGATGGTGTCAGTGACGGCGTCGAGGAATGTTGCGACGTCCACCCAATGCGGCCTGTATGCAGTACCTATAATAACATTTAGGTTCTGGATTCTAATTCTCAACCACATCTGCTCGATTTCTACTGTTGTGATAGGAGGATGAATAACACGTGCATTAATTCCCCTCCTGACGTAAAAACCTACCCCCCCTCCCCAACCTCCCCTGATGTGATCTGGCCTTGGTGTAAGTTGCAAGCGATACCCAGATAATTTTGGAGCCTCACCGCTCCTTCCAGTCCTCAGCCAGGTCTCGTTTATTGCTAGCACATCCGGTGCTAGCTCCTCCACAGCCACGATAAATTCTTCATGCCTCGTGCCTAATGATCCCGCATTAAAAAGACCAACTATCAAGTTGCTGTGATTAATCATTGCATATAATGAAAACAATTTGTAGAATATATGATGTGACTGTAAGTGCAAAATAAAGTTTAATGGTAAATAATGTAGTGTTAGAGATTGTAAATATTATACAGGGTGGCCCAGCGACAGTGGTCCAAAAATTTTTTTTAGGTAGAAGGCATCATAACAAGTCATTTAAAAACAACTTTAGTTCCGCGAAAATCAATACTTTAGAAGTTATGATTTTTTCAAGTTTCTTTCGAAATTTCTCAACTCCAATCACTTAATTCACTCTTGTTTGGAAACTATCTCACTGAATCAGTTCAAATTTGGTATAAATGTACAATAGTAATGTAGAAACCATATTATGTGCGAGTTTTGAGTTTATTCTGAGACAATTTGTTTTTTTTTTAATTTTCCTCAATATTTTTTCGCCATTTCAAAAACTAATACAATTTTCAAAAAATCATAACTGCAATGTTTGTGCACTTGATGATTTGTTTATGATTTCAAAAACTGTCCATAAGTATGATAATAGTCTATGCAAAAACTTGAAGTGATGCTGCCAATGGAACACTTTCAAAATTAACATCATGTACGGTAAGTCGCTAAAACTCAGAATGGGTCATTTCTGCACTGACCCTAATTTAAAAAAAAAAGTATCGATAATATTTTTTTTCGGATAGAGGGCATCGTAGCAACTCATTTTAATAAAACAGTAGATAGTCTTAAACCAATAGTTTAGAAGTTATAATTTTTTTTAATTTTGCGCCTTATTTGGTTGAACTTCAGAGACACAGCTCACTTTTGTTTGTAAACTATCCGACTAAGGAACTTTAAATATGGGATGACTTAATTATTAATCCCAAACTTTAATTTGCTTCGCTTTATTTTATGTTGACTGGCAGATAATGCCTTAATAGCATTAAGTCCGCCTTTTGTATCACTCATTGTATTGTAATGAATAAATGAGATCAATGCTTTTTCACTTTCTTCTATTCTTACTCATTTTGAAGTTCCTCAGTCGGATAGTTTACAAACACAAGTGAGCTGTGTCTCTGAAGTTCAACCACTTAGGCGCAAAATTAAAAAAATTATAACTTCTAAACTATTGGTTTTAGATTATCTAATGTTTTATTAAAATGAGTTGCTATGACGCCCTCTATCCGAAAAAAAATATTATGGCTACTTTTTTTTTTAAATTAGGGTCAGTGCAGAAATGACCCATTCTAAGTTTTAGCGACTTACCGTACATGATGTTAATTTTGAAAGTGTTCCATTGGCAGCATCACTTCAAGTTTTTGCATAGACTATCACCATACTTATGGACAGTTTTTAAGATCATAAACAAATCATCAAGTGCACAAACATTGCAGCTATGATTTTTTGAAAATTGTATTAGTTTTTGAAATGGTGAAAAATTATTGACGTAAATTTAAAAAAAAACAAATTGTCTTAGAATAAACTCAAAACTCGCACATAATATGGTTTCTACATTACTATTGTACATTCATACCAAATTTGAACTGATTCAGTGAGATAGTTTCCAAACAAGAGTGAATTAAGTGATTGGAGTTGAGAAATTTCGAAAGAAACTTGAAAAAATCATAACTTCTAAAGTATTGATTTTCGCGGAACTAAAGTTGTTTTTAAATGACTTATTATGATGCCCTCTACCTGAAAAAAATTTTTGGACCACTGTCGCTGGGCCACCCTGTATTTAAATATTGTATTATTATGATTGTAAATATTATACTGCTATACACCTTACTAATGATTCTTATTAAGTAAAAACATTTAAAGTCGTAACATGTACAAACTATAAGAATGAAGATCCACACACAAAGATTGAGGAAAGACACACAACATGTAAGTAAAAAGTACAACATGTGAAACACTACAGCAAATCTAAACAATGATGAGAATGAATTTTTGAAAAGTTCTATTGCGTTCCAGGGTTTGGGGCACCGAAGACCCGCCCGACGTCCATCTCTGAGCGGATATGGAAGGCCGGCTTGCCATCTCCCTGATGGACATAAATACGGCCTCGCTTCGTCCAGGAGTAGCGCCACTGGAGCCTGCGGCACTCCTCGCGGACTCGATGAAACAGTTGGCGGTTCAAGCGAGTCAGGCGCTCGTTGAGGTAGACGCGGGCGCCGCCCTCGGCGGTGACGTTGCGGCGCGCGCGCGCGGCCTGCAGCAGCTCGTCGCGCAGGTGGCGGCGCGTCAGGCGCACCACGAGGCGGCGCACGCGCGGCCTGCCCGCCGCGCCTGAAGAGCCCGAGTCCCCCGGCGGCGCGCCCACTCGCTCGGCAAAAACCACATCGCGCTCGTCCAACGTCACGCCCAAACGGCCCGCGAGCACGGTCACGGCGTGTATGGAGTTCTCGCCTTTGCACTCCGGTAAATTGCCGATATCCAGGTCCGCTAGCAGGGCCTCTTGGTCCCTGTCGTGGAGGTCCTGCTTCAGGTCGGCAATTGTGCGCTCCAACTCCGCCGTCTCGGCACGATGCTCTGATCGCGCCTCTGCTTGAGCACGCTCCACAATCTCCAGCCTCTGCTCAACGCTGTCAAGTCGCGACGCCACGGCTGCAATGGACGCACCGAGCCGCGCCATCTCCTGACGAAACGCGCGCATCTCCGCTAATCCCTCCAGGAACTCCTCCCGAAAGTTATGCATAGGTGCATTGATTGAAACGGCGGCAGGGAGAGACATGGGTGATGGAGTCCGGAAAACACCCTCGTTCCGAGACGCCTCCACATCGTCAAGGCGCGCATCGGTCGGCAGTTCATCACACGACACATTAATATGATCAGTGTCGCCTCTGATGTCATGTTGTCTGCGCGCTGGCGTCTCGTCCAACCTAGGCCGGCGCTTGGCGCTTGAGCAGCCCGGGCACAGCCACGATCTTTTGAGGTCAGCGAGGTGTCCGTTGTAGAATTCGGCCGACATACTAAGACATTTAAAGTGATATGTCCCGCCACAAGCCATACATCTCAGTATCTCAACCAGTTTGGCAGAGCCGCTGCAAGCTAAACACTGCATTATGCGTGTTTCAAGGCAAACAAACAAAGTTGCAAGAAACACAAAAAGACGCACAGTGCTCAGGACTGAACCCGCGACCTCTGGCTGAGAAGTGCCGTTTCAAAATATAGGCTAATTCACGCTTACTGGTACAGGTGAAATAACGATACGAGTTTGTCTATACTTTCGAATCACTGACCAGCTGAGCCTATTGTTTTTTATAGCCAGAGTAAACTATCTCCAAGTACCGCACACTTTGGCCACAAAACTAGAACACGACACGACTGTTTTACGTTTTTCACTATTATTGCGCGCGATTTATGTGAAAAAACTACACTGTAAAAGTAGCTCTGTTCTTTATCTCGCCCTTAGTATATGTTACAGGTCGATTTACACACTTTTTACTATTGTTTACAATAAATTTGTATGGAGCAATTCAAAACACAGTTTCTCTCACGAGTACCGCCGGACGACCTTGGTCGCCGGACGATATTGGGTGGTAGATTCCGAATTCCGACCTATTTAACTTACTTGTGACTATAGCCTCTCGCCTGTCATTAGAAGTCTATTGGCTATGAGGTCGATATCAAAACCCCACGGGTTCCAAGCCTGAGTGTCGATTACTAGGCCACGATTAAAGTGCCCTGTGGTATGGGGCATTAGAATACTGAAGGTTCCCCCCCGCCTGTCGTAAAAGGCGACTAAAGGGGGGCCCCGGGGTCGCTAGGAGTGCACACGGTGGGGACCGTGCGCCTCCATTGCACAGGCGACTCCGTGGAGGGCGGCGGTGCGGGGGGGCCTCGCACTGCCGTTAACACCGGTGGGTGTAAGAGGGGAGATATAACTCCCCTTGAGTAGAGCCGGGAAGCCGGCATAGCGCGCCAGGGGTCCGCCGGTAGAGTCCCTCGCGGTGGTACTCGGGGACCTTCGGTAACGCGCGGAAGATGGCCTCCGCGGAATTTAGTGGGTAGTCCCTTCCTCATTGGGGTGGGCGAGTCCCCCGCTCTCCTACCCAGGGAGCGGGATAGTGCGTAAATGCATTCTCCGCGTCAAAAAAAAAAGGCAACGATTAAAATACTGCATATTAAAATGGATAAAAATAATTATCAAACCTTATACTATAAATAAAGAAGCGCTGGAGTGCGATAGTTTTATTTCTCCAACTATTGAAGTTTCTAATATCTCCAGCGTGAGGATATTGTCTAGCGATGTGTTTTTGTCCATCAAATCTGCGGGTAATCAAACTGGGATCATCAGTCCCTTTTTCAAAGTTTGGTATAGCACTTCCGTCTTTCATCATTTTTATATCTCTCAATATTCTCCTTAACTTCAATTCTCTTGATAGTGTCTCATTTGGAGTTTTTTCATTGTCATCATTTTTAAGTTCTGCGTTCATTTTTGGAGTGGTTGTCACCATTTTGTCGGTTGCCTTAGTGACGTCTACAAGTTCCTGCAATATGTTTTTGTACATAGATGGCGTGGTCCACTCATTTTTTTCTATGTCAGCGCTACCGAGGATTTCTTCAAATAATTTATCAGCATTTTGGTCAAATAAACTGGAGTAGGTGCAAAAGTTTGTCAAGACACCTGAAAAAATTATGTATTTTTGAACATATTTGTTGTAATCTGTATTTTAAAATTCAATCATTATATTTTGCATAAAAAAATAGGTTAATGTTAATAAATATGGGACAGTACCACATAGATTGGCAGCAATCTATGTGTATCTAGGCTCGGAACCACAGGGTTCCAATCCTAGATTTTCCTGGTGTCATGGAAACTAGAATATTCTTTTCACAACAAATATTCACAACTTTTGTGCTGGTGGTTTTTACTTGTACGTGAGATCCTCACAAATAGAAAATTCCCTGGCATAAGTGATATTAAGCTAGAAAGATGCAGTGGTATACAAGACTAAGACTAAGTTCGTGTATCCTATGATTACAACTTAACCAATATCTCATTAAAATACCCTTAAAGTACATTCTTCCTAGTAAAAAAAGAATTATTAAAATCGGTTAACTTGATATTGAGCTATTCGTCCATTCATCGCAACAAATGCAAGACTAATTTGGATGACTCGTGTATGCCACTGCCGGAACTGGTCTCGATTGAAGTTTGACACAGGAAGAGCCAACTTTAAAAAAAAAAATCATCGGAGTCGGTCACCCAGTCAAGAGTTCTGACGTAAGAAAAAAAGTTCAAATTCAAATTCAATATTTCTTCAATCAAGTAGACCAATAAACAGTACTTTCGAATCGTCAAGAATCTTAATTTTAACCACTTAATAAACATACACATAATAATACAATATATAAACGATACTTAAAATACATGAACACAATGTGACTCTACCACCGGCGTCGGAAGGTTGTTTCTACTGAGAAGACCCGGCAGGAAACTCAGCAGTTACTCTTTTTAAATCGTCCAATGTTTTACAGTACAAAGTGAATGTTTGTTTAAACCAACCAAAGATACAGTCGAATTGAAAATCTCCTAGTTTTTTTCAGTCGGTGAAGAATTAGGTAATACCTAGTAGAAATCGCAAGTGAAGGAAGAGCAGTGATTCAGCGACGACTGAGATACAGGTTTTTGTGCGAGTGCAACGCAGAAATATCATAAAACAGACATTTTGGCGGAATCGATTTGCCCAAATAGGGCCTACCCGGTCATCAAATAGGTATTTTTTATGACACTAATCTTGCGGAGAAATAATCAAACGATGCATTTTTCATTTTGACCAAACTGGATACAATGCTGACCTGACATTAACCAATAATTTAGCAGCCGATAGCTGGTTCTTCGAAACCGTCCTAGTTCGCTGAAAACGCCGTTTGTCAACAATTTATTCCGTGAAATACTGTTGCTGGAATTAATTTCTCGAATAATATTGTTGGTATTTATATTATCATGTTGAGGTAGTTAAGCAATACTTGCTCCTAAGAGTTTTTGCCTTGTCGTGGAAGGAGGAGGACTTAGTATCGGTGAGATCTGCAGATAAGTCGGAGAGAATGTGGCAGTCGACGCGCTGCCTTTTTTGACCCGGTGAAATACATTCACGTACTTGCCGCTGCTCGGGAGAGGGTAGTGTGTGTCCCACCCACCCTAGGAGGGGTAGGAGTATCCACTAAACCACAGGGGTGGCCTTCTTCTTCGCATGACCAGGGTTGCCCGTGAATTCTCCCGTGAAACACTGGCGCGCAATGCCGGCATTCCGGCTCACCTCGTGCAGTGCGAGGCCATCCCCCACTGCCGTCCTCCTCGGGGTCACTTGTGCAATGGAAGCACACAACCGACCCGCTGCCTGCCACCGTTAGTGGCAGATAGTCGTTTTGGTACTCATCGCCGTGACTCAGCGGGGCCACACTGCCGGATGTGGAGGAGAAGACACGCTTAGGGTAGTCGTGGTTGCGGCCCAATAGGGCATGCGAGCGCCTTTGTGGCATGTGGTAAGGGCCGTGATGCACAATCGCTCGGTGGAGGCCTGGCCTCTTTACTCACAAAGTTCACACCGGTAGGGTTACCGGGTAGGCTAGTATGGTCCGGGTAGAGTTAGTAGCGGCAGCAATCGGCTACATCATGACATTTCTTAATATTGATCAACTCTCACTGAACGACTAAATGAAACTTACGCACAAAAATGATAGCTCTCACTATAGCACGCATGTTTTTTGGTCAAAACATTTCAACTTGTAATTCGAAGACATAACTAACAAAACATTACTGGTGTTTATTACCGTAACCACAATTAATAACGGAGCTAATTAAATTTCCAATGATGAAATGAGGTGAAAATGAGTGAGCGCGGTTTTGTTGAGTTCTACTGGGTCTACTATAATAATCACTTTGATTAAAACACAAAGGATAACTAGGTATAATGTGTTGTCGAGGTAACCTGAAGTAATATTGTTTTTATTTATTTGCATTTTATTATGTAAAAGATATAAAGTTACTAAAGACTACGCTACAAAAGAGTCCGCAACAACTGGTTTCTGTTTGTGCACTCGCTTACTCTTCTCATCGACTTTTCTCTACCTGTTTTGTTTGGAAGAGATCGCTTTAAGCGAGCCGCCCTTGTTGATCATTTAAATATGAAGAAGATATAATAGAAAGAATGTAATAGAAAGAAGCCTGTGAAGTATTATAGTTTTATTGTGTAAATAAATCATATTCACGCAAGTACCTACTTACTATGATGTAGTACGTAATATGTTGCCGCAGTGCAATATCTTTCTGAAAAGTCATCTGTCTTTGGTCTAGTTAAGTTCTCGGAAGCTGTAATTAAATAATCATTGGTTAACTACGTCGGTGCAACCCCCCAGGAGCAGTGATAAATTGCTTTACGACTTGGCGTAGGATTTTGTAATTATAATTTTCTCCTTGACAAATTCGGGCAATGTTACTTATTTTGTTATTGTTGCTTTACAGCTCTGTTGATGTCTTTTGTTATAATTAGTCTTGTTATTAAAGACTTTGTTATTTATTGCAATCATTTCAACCACCTTCTTAGGTAATTAAACAACAATAAAGTTTGATTTGTGGACGTCATACATCCCACTTTTGGGCACAGACCTCACTACAGCTTTCAGGTGGCGCGAGCCATACTCTGAAGAGCCTGTTCACACTAGCGTGTGTTGGGCGATTTGAGCAGTTCAGCTCACGGCCTCCAGTGGTCAGGGGCCTTAGGGCGCCTTCATAATAATATCTGACATTAGGGTTGCCCACTAACTTTACACCCCTCCAACAATCCGCAGTGAGTATGGCTTGCAGTACCTCATAGTTGATGTAAGGCCTGTGCCCAGCAGTGGGACGTATATAGGCTGTTTATGTACTCATATACAGAAAAAGTGACTTTGTTTTATACCAGGTAGGTGTGTAGTGATAAATAGTTGACAACGGAACGTCTCTCATTAAACACTAATAGTTTAGTTAAGTGGGACCTAAATGAAGGGTTTACAGAGCAGCAAGAACGTGACGTCAAGCATCCCTTATTGCGTGGGGGTAGAAACAATCTATCACTCAGTAAGGAAAACTGTAAGTCGAAAATTTTCTAAATGGAGAAATTAGGAAAGTTACGCCAACGAGAGTGGGGCATTAGGTCATCAATCATTTAGCTGTTTAGCTGAGTTTTAAAACACTTAAAAGTAAAATACACAATGTTTGTCAGAAGCCCACATGCCGCCATATTTTGTAGAAAATATTGAAAAGATCGCGAAATTTTGGGTTTTCAATCGGTGCCTTTCATCACCAGAGAGTTAACCGCAAATTTAAAAATGTCTTGAATAGGTTCAACTCATCATCATCATCATCATCAGCCTGTTGCAGTCCACTGCTGGACATAGGCCTCTCCCATTACACGCCACTGAGCTCGATCTTCGGCTGCTCGCATCCAGCTCCTGCCAGCCATCCTGCGCAAATCATCACTCCACCTTGCCTGAGGACGTCCTACACTACGCTTGCCGAGACGCGGTCTCCACTCAAGAACACGTTTACTCCAACGGTTGTCGGTTCTACGGCTAACATGGCCAGCCCACTGCCACTTCAGCTTGCTAATCCGGTGGGCTATGTCGATAACCTTGGTTCTCTGCCGTATCACCTCATTTCTGATTTGATCTCGCAGAGAAACGCCGAGCATAGCCCTCTCCATAGCCCGCTGGGTGACTTTAAATTTGTGGACCAGCCGTGCCGTTAGTGTCCACGTTCAACTATTTTGAAGTAATTTCGACACGTGTTTTGAAATTGTTTAACCACCTGGCCATGACGGTCTCGAAATAACAGTTTTGTTTCAATTACATTAAAACAAACTTACATGTTGGACTAATGAAAGAAGTTGCTGAATAACTTTGTTTGAGGAAATGATTTATGGGTAAAACTTCACAGTGTTGGTTGTGTTGAAAACAAAGAAAATAGGTCAACAACTCTACAAGACACTTTAGTAAACTTTTTGTAAGACACCTTTTTCAGATCCCAAAATTGTAATTGTGATTGGCACACCTAAGCTCAGAAAGAACTGGAGAACTCTTCGAAAGCCCGATGCTTTTATATAGCGAGTATTCTAGGCGTTTCCTATAATTTTACAAGTGAAAGAATTTTACATTAACTTACTGTTTTATCAAGTCAACATTTTTGGGCCACGCATTTCAAAATATTTCTTTAATCAAGTAGACTATCTTTTCATTACACAGTTACTTTGAACCATTAAAAAATCTTACTTTCAACCACAAAATGAATATACAGTGTGTTTGGGAACCGGTGTCCGACCCGTTAAGGTGAAGTAATATGATCTATTTTATGAATAAATCCACCATAGTTAAGCACTTTTAATAAAAAAATTTTAATTTTTTTTTTAATTTATTTCAGGTAAATTTTACCTGCGTTTCAAAGGGTCTCTGATGACAGGGTGATATTCAATTTGTCACAACTTCTTAACTATTTTACTTGGAACTTTGATTTTTGCTTCAGTGTTTAGGTGATGTCTTTGGGTATCCAAAAAGTTAAAAAAAAATGTATGTTGACAGTTTAGTTTTTCTGAAAAAAAAAAAAATGTAAAAAAAACTAACAAATTCTATCACAATTTTCAAGTTCAAACATTTTTTTGAGGTATTTTAAGGGAGTTATGAAAAAATGCTTTTTTGTCAGCTTATTGCCTACTTTTGTAGCTGTCCAACGATACCACTTTTGTGACTGTAGGACCTCTAAATCGGCAGATATTGCAAACTAAAATAACCCACCCGTACTCCCGAAAAAAAAAATTAAAATGGCGGCCATTTTAAAACAACTGGGGCAAAGTGCATAATTATGGTGGATTTATTCATAAAATAGATCATATTACTTCACCTTAACGGGTCGGACACCGGTTCCCAAACACACTGTATATCAACAATGCGATACATGAACTATTCTATACATCGAATACAATAAGTACTAACATAATGTAATTCTACCACCGGCGCCGAAAAGTTGTTACTACATAAAAGATCCGGCATTTTTTTCACAGTCATGTTTATCACGTCAAACATTATAACACAATGGCCCAGATAATTCAACGTTCAAAATAATTCCGTAACTACCATTAGCCCATTATACAAATTAGAGTCGCTAACTACCTAAGTGATTAATGTACGCAAATTTTCTTCGGTAGCAACAGTTCAAGTAAGTTGGCAACACTAACAAATTGGCGGGAACTTGAAAAACAAAATAAATGTCGAACGCCCGGCCCTCGAGGAAGTGGGCTAATGTCACAGTAAGAGCATTTCTTGCAGTTTTATTTTACAGTGGAAATACATATTTGAAAACTCAGTAACTGGCATAACAAAACACTTTTTGACTCATTTACTGACAGGCTCATCAACGCCCAGTCTAAATACTTGGACCAAAAACAAGGGATTCACAGGGGTATCTCTTAAGATCTAGACTTGGATTATGAAAGATTACATAACATTTTTAGTCCCTATGAGAGTAAGTGGAAAAATGTGTTTTGTAAATCGTATTTTGCATAAAAGACCGGAAGGCTCATGCCTAGACTTTGAACAACACGCCACATGGAGTCAGGTGACATGAAGAAAGCACCAAAAAATAAATAAAAGACGTTGAAAAGGCATCGTGTCATTTAATCAATCTGCAGACTTGTCATCTCGTAAATTATTGGCGGGTTCTACATGTGTCGCCCCCTTGTGGAAAAAAATAATAGTATGTAACTCTGTTTAGGTCCGGTGGAAAATTTACCCTCTACCACCCCTTGCCATTTCCCCCTCTCGCCGCTTCCAACTTTGTTCGACCGTCATATGACGTTTTTTATCGAGTTTAAAACTTATCCGTAATAATTTAAATTTCCATTCGTGGGTGTGGACCAAAATTGATATATTGCTAATAGCATTGGGTATTAACTATGGCTGCAGCCCTAGTTGCAATGCGAGAACGAACGTACAAAAAGACCAACTTTATAACCTAAACGCCTAACACATGAATTGTTGCCAATCTGTTGCGACTTAGCGACAAATTAAAAAGTATAGACCTAACAACTATCAATAAGTCAATTCTGGATAAAAATAGCAAACCCCACATTTCATTTTGTAACCATAAAAACTCTGACTGTAGAAAGTGGGTATCATTCAACACCTTTTGTTGAAGCGTTGTACGCAAAGAGAGAAGTTTTCCCCTAAAACTCAAGCATGGGATCGTCGAATAACCTTGTGGCACACAAAGTCATTAAGTAGGACTGAGTGGGAGCAGTTTTCTTCGCTTCACTTTATTTAGCAACTAACTTCCACTTGTGCTTCTCTGGATATGTCCCTACAAAGAATCCCAATACTGTCGTAGCTGTAAGGGTAGTGCTCTGAAACTGAGGCTACAGCAAATATAATTTTCTTAGTGGTAAACGCGCAAACTTGTCTCTCAGTGGGCTTAAATTGGACCAAATTAAATCGACCCCATTCGACACAAGTTTAGTTCAGCTTTCGTCCAAAACGGGTAGCGTGGACTTAGAAATTTGATTTACTCACTGCACCAAGGTATTGCGGTCCTGAGTGTTTGGTATTATCTCCAGCTTGATAATCTTCGCGTTTTTAAGAAAAATGGCCTTGACAAATTGAATACTTATAGGATCACTCAGAGGCGCTTATGCCATAAAGGATATTTTTGAAACATGTTTAATGGGTCCAGTTCTTTCTATTGAAGTACAGGACTCGAAAAAGCGTAACCCCTCACTTAAATCTTAATTAGCCATTAGGATCCTTCTACTGAGAAAAGGCTTCCCTATATCTTATCAATTTTTTAGCCTTTTAGGCCAGTCCTCTGCAAAAGCGTACAGCTCGTCGCACCTTCTGTGTTCTCCTGGTCTGCCAGGTCGCTCAGCAGGTGCTTTTGCTTTTGAATCAAAACCCTAAAGCTATAAAATGTAATCGTTGAAAGAGCCTGCATCAAATCACGATACGAAGGCTGCACTTAAATCACGGTACGAAACAGGCTGCTCTCAAATCAGTGCATTGATCAATGATCATCAGTTATTAGTGTCAATGTTGAATACGGGATTAACGGAGTTACCTGTGATTTGCTCTGCATGCTAACAGGCGCTTTGAGGTTCGTCATTGTGAAACAAGGCCTATTCATACCATTGATTAGGTTACAATCGCGTAGCCGAGGCTACTACTGTTATATAGCTCTTAGGTGGCTGTGGGAGCTTGAATGGAAATTAGATTGTTAATATTCAGTGATTGTAGATTAATTGGCTCGCGTAGAGAGGATGGAAAAAGATAGAAGATAAGTAGACGGTGAAGTTACAGATGAGTGTGGCAGTCTTGATAATATCGAAACATTCATAAACTAGCATTTCGCTAAGCGAATAGAGGAAACCCAACGTGCTATGGAGTCGAGTTGAATGGGTTTATTATCGGTGTTTTTGATCACCACAAAGTTAGCCTAAAGTTTTGCGATCAACACTACTCGCGTTCAGCTAAGTATTTGCTTAGATTTGAACTCGAGACTACATGGATTCCAGGACGTAATGCTCCACCGCGCATTTTGACTACTTGGACAGACAAATCAATTTTGTGCCTATGGTTAGCCACCAGCGTTTTCAGCTTCGGTAAAACAATTGTTCCGTTGATTTTAATTCTCACCTGAAAAGGTTTTGCAAACAATTCAATTTTTGCAACGGTAGAGAAAATATTATTCAGTGTAAAACCTGTTAAAATAGAGCACATTGGCCTTGTCACCTGTCAATTAGCCAAGAGAGCAGAGCGAGTAAAGATGGAAAAATGGAAAAAGAAGGGCTTTTCATAAAACCGACGCGGTGAGAGAACTCGTAAAATTAGTATTTTATTTCTTTGTTCTGAGTCTTAAAGCGAATCTCATCGGAGGAATATCCGAGTCCGGTGCGGCTATTGATTGACCTACAAACCGAATGTATGAACCCTTTAACAGACCTTAGTTGAACGACTGCAACGTTCACCAGTGGGCCAGATTTCGTAATTCTTATAGAACTTAGATTTAATTTTGGTACGAATCAAAAATGCACTGTGGTTTGGGTTACAAGAGAGAAAATAAACAATGATTTGAATTTATTTTAAAAAGATAAGGTTAGGAATCATACACAAACTGCACCTGAAAATTAACCACATTTACGTACGACGCGTTTTTGTAATTTGTTTGCGAGGTACCGAAAGGATGGTTTCGAAGCGGCGTTGTTGAACGCTAAAGCATAGTTTAAGTAACTGACGTGTTGTGTCACTTAACAAGAATGAAAGGGAATGAGCGATACAAAAGTTAACGTGTTGTCGAAGAGCTGTTTCATTTTTATATATAAGGAGGTTACTAGATAAGACTAAATCCATAGCTACTAATATTATAAATGCAATAGGAACGCTGTCTGTGTGTGTCTGTCTGCAACGTTTTTGCGCATTCAGTAAATTCTGAACCAATTTTATGATTTTTTTAACTTTTTCCTAATTATTATGTAAGTAGATATACATCTTATCTTATTAAAGACTGAGACTGCCCTATTGACTGGTGGTTTGAAGTGAAAAAACTTACAAAATGTGACTTACAGTCAAGTATCTGTGTGCCCATTTGAGAACGTCTATCCCAGGAGGCTAACGTTTGAAGACATGATGAAAAATCCCCGGAAAAATGGCGATTACAAACTTACGAACAAGTCGCCCCTACAACTTATAAGTTTGTTTGCCTGATAAAATGGACGTAAATATTCCAGTACCCACCTAGGAAAAATATGCCCGCCCATGTAAGTCACCGCCCCAAGTGTATTCTCGTAGATTTGTAGGCTTTTCCAACAAAATATAATGTTATTTCATGTTTTTTTGAGTGTCTACTTTTACGGCTTGCTAAGAGGACGGTGCCAACTGCTGAGCATCGATTAAAAGAAAACCCAAAGACACAGACTGGTTTGTTTACTCAACCATTCATCACCAATACTGCCGTGGTATATCTGTAATGCCGTTATCTACCAAAACTCATTTTTGAGTTATGAGCAAAAAACGCGGCGAAAATGGAAACCGCTGTAACTTCTCCGTTACAATACCAATTTGAGACCTGAAACCACCAAAACGTAGATCCCGTTAAATACTTTATATTTACATGTCTGACATGTTAGTAGTATAGTTTAATTATTAAAAAAGGCTATTTTTCTTTTAAGTTTATCATTGACGTCAATAATTGCTCATGAATGACTAGCAGAAATGCCGTTAGATGAACCACAGCGGCATTTCAGACAATCAAGCTGAAACAAAAATATTGTCTTTTAAAAGACAAGAAAAAAAGGTTTCACTTGTTTAGCTTTAATGCCGTTAAAGTATATAACCACGTTTTAGCTTAACATTGGGTGATACATTACTAGTGCATGTTAGACTTAAGTGCCTTTATTGGCATTTAACCGCTTTTAAGTCTAATAAAAAAAAAAATCGTTTATTTCGGACTGGAATCCATAGTGTTAGTAACAAATAACTTAATCAACTATGTTAGTAACAGAAAAGAATGTTTAATAATTCAAAGAGATAAGACACTACTATCCCGCATAACGATTGTACGTGATAGCAGTGTCCTTAGTTAGGTGGACACGAGTCCAGTGCTGCATTATTGCACTGTCCACGTCTAACCTCCCCGCCACTATCTTCAGAAGGCTGTTGGAGCTGCCTCGCACCCGTTGAATCAGGGACGCCATACGCTTTCTGATAATAGCAGAAAAGCTATCAACCTCAGCCGCGGCTAGCATCCCCGAAGCACTGCAGTATCGTGGAAGGCCCAACAGCGCCCTGTAGGCATTGTTATATTGGGTACGCAGGGCCCTGTATGATCCTTGCGTGTAATTCATCCACAGGCCGCACGTGTACAGAGAGTGACAATACGCTTTGAATAGTGTGATTTTAGCTTGTTTAGAACAACGTGCAAACCTGCGGGGAAGCATATTAGCTCTAATAAACTACACATTTATATTTTTTCCAAGAATAAAATATATGTTTTGCTAAGCTAAAACACAGCTGAATGAAGAACATTTTAGGTTAACGGCATTATAGTCTCACTTTTATCGTGTCAATAGCAACGGTCTTTGAACTTTTTGTGACTGTACTCCACCAACCTCACAGCGTGTTCGTTAGCACAAGTTAGTCCGTCGCGTGTATAGCTGTTTGGGCACGTAGGGCATTAAATGAAGTGACTAATGGTCTGGGGGAAGGTACTGCACTCGCAAGCATTGTCCGCATCATCGATGTGCCACCACTTACACAGAGTGTCCTTGCATCTGCCGACCTGAATCCGCAGTCTGTATAGCGTTTTCCACGTCAGCCATGGCAAGTTATGGCCTGAGGGTAGATTCTTAGAAGGTGTAACAAAGATGATAGTAGGTGGCTCGTCCCTTCACAGGCCAATGCTGGCTACTGGTGGGTTTTCAGATAGAGCGGCAACTCTGCTCTGAGCTCTGAGGAACAGCCGAGTAGCCGTGCATCTGGTTACGAGGGTTCAACTCCATTTTGGATCTCTCTGTACTACACAGAGCAGCCCGTAACTATCCGGAAAGTTTCAGTAAGTGCAGTCCACTTGCTTTGCGTGTGCTAAGCGGCTCCAGACAGACTGTGAGACCAAGACCGAATCGTCGGCATGTATGTATAGCGGAGTGTTTAATATAGATGGCCGATCCTTGGTAAAGACGTTGAACAACATGGGTACCTTGGGCTTCCCTGAGGAAGACATTTTTTTTGCACATGCCATTTACTCTTTTCAGATAATAGGTGTACTTGGAAGTAGGATTGCTCAGTGTCTTCCTTAGAATCGACACGAGGTTAAGACTATGCTACCCACTTTCTCTAGCAACCTCCTGATGTTGACGGTGTCGTAGGCTGCCAACAGGTATACAAATACGACACCAGCAACCTGGCTAGCCTGAAAACCATCCTCGATGTGTTGCGTGAGTCTAAGAGTCTGGCTGCAACAGGATCTTCCCAGCCTTAAACCTACTTGATCTGAAAATTTGCTATGGGTCAACAAGATCTTTAGGCACTTAAAAAGCATACGTTCAAATAGCTTAAAAGTCTGTCAGCTGTTTCACCAGGCACAGCAATGACTTGGACTTCCGCCAAATGCATGGAATTTTTGCTTGGTCAAGGCAGTTGTTAAATAGCTCGACTAGCCATGAAACCACGATTTCTCGTTTTTAAGAGATTGAATGGCTTTATCAAGTCTGGTAGTAGGACAAATGGTTGACTCGCCGACATGGTGTTTTGGTGTTAGCACACGCTTTTTGCTGTTAGGTGTTTTAAAGCGCTTGGGAGGTTTTCCTTTTATAAGTAGTTCGTGTGTTATCTGATTCGCTGAGATATAGAACGAACGGAAGTTAAAATACTAACTGAGTACATTATTTTGTTAATAAATTAAAATCAACATTTGTTAATTACAACATTTATTTAACCTGGACATCTGGTTCACATTATGCAACGTAAACCAGAATTAACCTACAAAAACTCAATTTTGAAATAATGGCATTAGTCCAATCTAGTTTGGTATTCTGTAAAATTGTTTATATTTTGAATAAATTGTTTTTGCAATACTATCTGAAGTCATTGGCGCCCTATATACACAAATATGATTTGGATGAAAATCATAAACATTTTAAAAAATAAGTGATGTAAAATTCGTAAGTTCCTTTTTCATTGTGTCAAAAATATCATTGTGTTGTTGGTTCCTAGTCGATTTATCGTCATGGTTATTTAAAAATATATAAAAACAAATATTATCTCCAACATCATCATTGATAGCCGTATGAAGACCACTGCTAAACATAGGCCTCCCCTATTAATTTCCAGCGCGGCTGACTGCAGGCAACCTATATTTACTGAAATTCTGCGGTTTTTATTTGCTATTCCATCCACCGTGTGGGTGGGCGCCTTACAGTGCGTTTTCTCTCCAGTGGTCTCCAATCTAGCGCCTTGCGGCTGCTACAGCCATCAGTTCTTCTCGATATGTGCCCCGCACACTGCCTCTTCAACTTGCTTATCCGTTAGGCCACGTCGTCTACTGAAGTTCTTTTACAAATCTGATTTCTTACTCGATTTCTTAGAAACTTTTGAGCATAGCCCCTTATGAGGCCCATAGTAAGGGACCTCGTCAAACACTTTTCGATAGAGGCCCGTTTTTAAGAATTCTGTGTCCTTAACTCAATTTGAGCAATAGTTCGGATAACTAGATTGATTAGGAACTCTTAGTATTATTTGTGATAAGGGACAAATATCATAATAACAAGGCTGCACATTTATTATTATGTAATAGAAAATATTTTCAAAAATAACTATGGATGTAGTAGTTGAATAGGCGCTCAAGGATGGTATGTATATGTACATTATTATGTAATGAAAAATATTTTCTTTTACATAATAATATACAACTAGTTATGTTTGAACTGAACTGAGATGGTCCACCATCCTTATGAAATTGGCGGAAATAAAAAAGGAGCGGCACTAGTTTTTCGCCGGCATGCACCTGCGGCGTCCCATCTCCACTCCCGATCCCTGCCGTGCGAAACCAGGACCGTCACTACCTCCAACGCGCGAGATTTTTTAACGGCATTACAGCTTATTATTGTGACATAGCCGCACTATAGCCTATTTTTTATTTACAAATATTGTTAGGATTATTTTACATTGCCGTTATTGGCCACCAAATGTTCCCCAAATGTTACGCTATAATGCAGTTAAGCTACAATAGCCGCAGTTTTGTCTAGTTATTACAGCTAACGGCGTTACTGCGTAATAAACGCATGTACATTTAAACTAGAAAAGAATAACTTTAAAACAGTTAAAGTACTTTAACCGTATTATTATGTATAAACACCCACATGACGGCAATCTAGCGAAACAAGGAAGAGAAAAAGTTATAACAAGAATATACGTTAATGAACTCTAGCGGCAATATTGTCTCCCAAAGCTACTTAGCGACGTTAAAGCTAACTACACACTAGAAAAAAAGGTACTTAACCGCATTCACATATAAATTATTTCGGAAACTCCGCTTAGATGGGTCGATAGAGATTTTTTTTCTTATTAATAATCCGTCAAAAAACGAAAATCGCCCGGATGTCGGTTAACGGCAATACAGCTATACCACGGCAGAATAGAAGCATGACATCCACTGCTGATCAAATGCCTCGGCTTTTTATTTCCAGAGCTGCCGGCTGTAATAAAATCCTACGACATTTATCAGTTCATGAGTCCACCTTGCGTATTGGCGTCCCAAGCTGCATACTTCTTCAAATGGGGGCCATTCAAAAACTTTTCGGCCCCAACGGCCATAAGTTCTTCTTGCTAAGTTGCTGCCTGTTTTAACCTGCGGCCCCACTGATTCTTCTTATTCTTAATCTAACCTAAATCAGCCATGAGGATCTCACTGCTGGGCTAAGGCCTCTCTTCCCCAGCACGCGAGTCCAGTTTGGGCCTATTCGGCCAGTCCCTTCTTCCTCATCTCCGTTTTAATATAGTAGCGAGATACCAACCTTATTGTATTTCTACAAAAACAAAACAGCATTTCACTAGTTTAGATGTATCTACTAACTCCATGCTCCTTTACTGTGGTGTGGGGGTTTAGTAGCGAATATCTTTTTGGCTCTGCACTTACAAACTTACATAGTTTTGATGCTTACTACTGATTGAGGCAGAAACTGCTAAAAATTTACTTACAATAACTTAATTTTTTTCTAACATTTTCCACCATTATTGGCAACTTATTACGCACCTGAGTGTTTTCGCCTCAAGAGATAGATCAGAGGATTAGCGTGCCTCCTTCGACCTTATCATTGCTTAACGTCAGGCCAGGCTAGATGTAGGTCAACCCACGGAACAAAATAAGGACGAATAATAGACTGCGGGGCGGGAAGGTCTTTTTGACCGCGAAGTAATGAAGACCGCGTCTGCCCGCCGATGACAGAGCGATGCAAAAGGTGACTTGTTGTTGACGCGCTGTTTAAGTTTTTATGAATGAGGGGGAAAGCATTTTAGTGCCCGCCTGGCGGGCTCTGCGGCACAGACTTTTTGCCCTTCATGTGCGTTGGTAGTATAGGATTCTCTTTGCGCCGTCTGCAAAGCACCTAAAACGACTGATTTGGTGTAATACTTAAGAAGTTGGCTACTACACCAGAGGTTTGTGCTGTGCGGGGATCAAACCTGCGGCCTCTGGTGTACTCAACCACTACACCAAATATTGTATTTGTTTGTATTGGTCTAGCCAAAATCATCCAGACCATCTACATAGACATCCTGCTATTCGTAATATTATAAATACGAAAGTTTGTCAGTATGGATGTTTGCTACTCTTTCACGGAAAAACTATTGGACGAGTTTGGATCAAACATAAACGGCGATATTGCTTAAACATCACAATAATACATGAATTACAATTTAAAAAGATATAGTTCATAAAACTTAGCGGCCGCTAGCGGCCGCTAAGTTGGGCCGCTAAGTACACACATCAAAAGTGTCTAGGGATATCTCAAGCATTTTCATACAAAGTATAGCTATTGGGGAGGCTGTAAAAATTAAAATATTGATACCAACGTAGAATTTTTTAGGACACAGAAACTGCTATATCTGCCCTTTCAGATTGTATAAAGAAATTCATTGTGGTAGCATTATTGTACAATCGTAAGGACGTTAAAAAAAAGACAGATTTTTCTTTTAAAAGGTTTCAAAATTTTAGCAAAATCAAAGATATTAGATAATGCTCAGCATTATCTTAGAATAACTCGAGGAAACAGGCATAAGATAAAGGTTAAGAATATTACAAAAAAAACGTTTGATTTTGCTAAAATTTTGAAACCTTTTAAAAGAAAAATCTGTCTTTTTTTAACGTCCTTACGATTGTACAATAATGCTACCACAATGAATTTCTTTATACAATCTGAAAGGGCAGATATAGCAGTTTCTGTGTCCTAAAAATTTCTACGTTGGTATCAATATTTTAATTTTTACAGCCTCCCCAATAGCTATACTTTGTATGAAAATGCTTGAGATATCCCTAGACACTTTTGATGTGTGTATATAAAATAACATGTATTTCAAAATAAAAAGTGCCCTCCCCCCACTGACTACATTCCTCCTGCGGAAATGTTACCACCCGGCTCTGACCAGCCGTGGCCAACCTGGAAGTCACTTAACCGACTCCGCTCTGGGGTTGGCCGCTGCAGACAAAACCTTGTCACGTGGGGGTTTAAGGATGGAACTCAAAGCGCGTGTGACTGCGGCGTGGATCCACAAACTATGGGTCACCTCCTCGATTGCCCTCTGTGCCCTAAGACCTGCACAGAGGAGGATCTAAATATGGCAACGAATGACGCAGTCGAGATCGCCAAGTTTTGGTCGGGTTTTATTTGATGCCATTGACACGAAAGAAGAAGAAGAAGAAAATAAAAAGTGTTTAAGTATCCATATCCGTTGCCTTGTGTTGTTGCGGGATAGACGTCGCTGTGTGGAATAATATCTAGCCGTATATAAATGAATGTTAGCAAAATATTCAATTGATTTTATAAAAACGTGGTGAGAAGTTAAAATGTGCATTGTGAATAATTTATTCTGTAAAGCAACCTTATTGTCAGCGTCATGTGTTACTGCTTCCATTATTTTGACGACCGTCTTGGTGTAATTGGTTGAGAAGTCGGCTACTACACCAAGGGTCGCGGGTTCGATCCCCGCACAGTACAAACATTTGTGTGCATGAACATGTCTGTTTGTATTGGTCTGGGTGTTTCCTATGTATATTAAGTATGTATTTACAAAAAGAAAAAGTATATAAGTATGTTTATCCGTTGTCTAGTATCCATAATAACGGACTATAATTAGCCTACTTGGGACTAGATGGCGCTGTGTGGAATAATGTCCAAGGATATTTTATTTATTGTTTACTGACGTAATGTTGTTGCTTTAAGAATTCTTCCACTAGCACAGCTATGCGATTCTATAAAATCCGGCCAAGTGCGGGTCGGACACTGGCACGAAAGGTCCGTTAGCGCCCCTTTGATATTTTATTTATTTTTCATTTATGATTTATTTTGAAAGGTGATATTTTACATACATATTCTGTGAAAATTTCGAGCGTCTGCATGTTACCGTTTTGTTTTTTTTTACCTACGAAAAAACACGTTAACTGTATTTGCACCCATTTTTTTATTTTTAATATTTTTGTTAAAGCAGCAACGGAAATGCAAAATTTGTGAAAATTTCATCTTCCTAGATATCACGATTTATGATATACCGCCTGGTGACAGACGAACAGATAGCGTAGGCTTAGTTTTAGTTTTAGTCCTTTCTTGCCTTTTAGGCACGAAGCCCTAAGAAAAAGAAACGTGTCAAAAAGGCTCCCTTTCTGCACATGCGACGGTGACTACATAAGCGCACCACGACACTGGTTTTTAGAAGTTGTTGAATTGAAGAGAAAGGAGTAGTGCAATATTCATTTATTTTATTGATTTATTCTTTATTGGACAAAATGACAAAAAAGTACAATTGGCGGACTTAATGCGAGGCATTCTCTACCAGTCAACTGCAAGGCTCAACAGTGAGTTTAGGGAATTTGGGCTGTGCAAGTTGCTAGAAAAAGAAAGATATTTTTAATTAATGTTAAAAAAAGGACAATAAGATAATACATAAGACACACCTAAAATATCGTTAATAAGCACATAATACACACATCAAAAGTGTCTAGGGATATCTCAAGCATTTTCATACAAAGTATAGCTATTTGGGAGGCTGTAAAAATTTAAATATTGATACCAACGTAGAAATTTTTAAAACACAGAAACTGCTATATTTGCCCTTTCAGATTGTATAAAGAAAATTATTGTAGTAGCATTATTGTACAATCGTAAGGACGTTAAAAAAAGACAGATTTTTCTTCTGTCAAAATTTTAGCAAAATCAAACGTTTTTTTTTTGTAATATTCTTAACCTTTATCTTATTCCACTGTCCTCGCGTTATTCTGAGATAATACTCAACTTGTAAACAAACTTAACTTTATGAAATATTTGAAAAATGATATCCCTATGATATATACCTACGTAAAATGAATATACAATGCAGATTATATTATAATATAATAAATATTTACTAATAAAATATAATGCCAATAATATTGCCAATATTCGTATTTACTTATCAACTGTCACTAACATAAGAGGGCAATTCTGTACAATTCACAGTTTTTCTCTTTTTCTCGCTGTAATGTCCTGAGTGAGACATAAACTGTGGTGACATTATAACATTACGCGTTCATACGCGAATTCAAATGCATAGCTATCCATTGTTATTTCCAACCAGCGACTTGCATACCTTTTCATAAAGGTATGCAAGTCGCTGGTTGGAAATAACAATTCGAATTCAAATGCATAGCTATCCATTGTTATTTACCTTACCATAAAGGTATGCAAGTCCCTGGTTGGAAATAACAATGGATAGCTATGCATTTGAATTCGAGTTAGGAATAAAGTTCAGAATCACTCTAAAAGTCACCCTAATATCTGTTTATTAGACTAAGAGGTACTTTTGCTAATATTCATTACTTTTAACGGCTCCAAAGGGAATTGAACGAGTTAATAATCATTACTGAATGTAACTAAGCACTTTAAAATGCACCATAAATGTTAATGTTGAATAGCAAATTGGACTTTATTCTGTATTTAGTGAAGTTCTGAAAGTAATTAAAGCTAAAAGTCGTTGTCCTATCATCTGACCGCCCTTATTCTTAAACGAACGCAACGCTAAAGCATAGTTTAAGCAATTGACGTGTTGTGTCACTTACATGCACGTGGCGGCAGCAACAAGAATGACAGTGACAAAGCGATACAAAAGTTAAAATGTTGTGAAGATCTGTTTAAGTTTTTTATGAATAACGGGTTGATTCTTTCATTTTTTTTAGGAATTGTTGAGTGCTGAATGGTTCAGAGCCTGCATTTATGTTACAGCTGTAATTAAGTGTTGGATTCAACCAGTCGGCTGTATGAAAAAGAGGAAAATACTAATCTATTTTGCGTCAAATCAAACAAAAGTGGGAATGTAAACCACGACTAAATAATTTGAAAAAATTAAAAGACTACTGTATGTGTGAACTGTATTAGCGAAAGAACCCTCTCTTAAATATCGCTTTTTGTGGAGGCTTAGCACTCGCTTTTAATTTATCGTAAGAGCCTCCATTCCCTAATTGAGTACAGCAACAAACGGTCGTTTGTAACCAGAATATTTTTAATTTCGACCTAATTGAAGGAAGGACTTGTATTTCCAATTAAATTGCGTAGGGAATATTTACTTGTTCGTTAAGTAGCTACATGTTTAGATTTTTAAATCTGTTAGAAATAATTATAGAAAACTTTATTTATAATGAGTCAAGACTGTTTTTAAAATAGCAAACCATAAAACAACAGATTTAAATACTAGTATATTCAAATCAATTTTTGGGACACGTTTTTAAACAATTGTACTACTTAAATAAGTGCCTAAAAGATATGTTCTTTATTAGCCATCTTTGAAAGTTTCCTGAACAGTGATTGAATAATATCATTTTTATTTTTGCACCCAGTTACTGTAACTTCGCTGAAATTAGCAGTTACAAAAGACATTGTCAGTTAAAACTATCTGCTAGTAGGTCTAGCAAACGTTCTCGTAATCGAAAAATGAACAATACTTTTCCTGAGAGACAAAGGATCGATTACTTTTCGATTACGAAAACTTTAGCTGTTCGTGCTTAACCTACTGGTTCTGTACGAAACCCTATGACGCCCTTTTTTTTTTCTTTTTTTTTTTTTTTTGTTTAGTAGGGGAAATGCCTTACGCATACCCGTCCACCGGGGGACGGACGGGTTATGTCGGACTCACCACTGGAAAGATGGTATACCAGTGGCCCTACCGACTAAAACCCCTACTACTCCCTCTAATCGTCCGTTAGTGGGGGAACACGGTGAATAGCGCCTGCCTGTTACGCGTTCCCCCGGACGGAGCCCGCCTTCACGGCGGGCCGGAAGCGACCCCCCCCCTTCGTGAGGGGAGGCCAAAAGGGACAGCCGAGGATGTCAAGCCGTCCCTACCAGGCAGCGGTGAAACCCGTGCAATGCTGGCGGCGGCACCCCCGTACCACGCGCTAGCTGGCCACCGTACGCAGGCCCTACTGGGCCCGCAACCACGAGCCACCCAAAGGGCGGCTCCGCTGCCGTAACCTTCGGTACGGCCCCGCCGGGCCGCGATGCACAGGGGGGATCAGCCTCGGGTTACTGGCCCCCACCAACCGGTTGTGCGCCGCGGCCCCAACCACGCGCCTCAAGGCGCCTGCAGGCCCCACTGGCCCCGCATCCCCGCGTCACCCTTACGGGCCGCAGCGACCCTACTGGGCCCGCAACCACGAGCCACCCAAAGGGCGGCTCCGCTGCCGTAACCGACGGTACGGCCCCGCCGGGCCGCGACGCACAGGGGGGATCAGCCTCGGATCACTGGCCCCCACCAACCGGTTGTGCGCCGCGGCCTCAACCACGCGCCTCAAGGCGCCTGCAGGCCCCACTGGCCCCGCAGCCCCACGCCGCCCTTACGGGCCGCAGCTGGTGGGTGTCCAGTCCACCACGCTGCCACGCCTGGGTTCTCTTCGCTTCCCGGTGGTGCCCCTACCACCGGTACTAGGCCCCCTCGCCACGCCGAGACGAGAACCCATGAGGGGGCCCTATGACGCCCTTGACACTTATGTGTTTTGACTTATAAACCCCTATAATAATATTATTTGACAGATCTTATTTGTACCACAATGCAAAAAGGTCAGAAACTTATATAATACAAACATCAGAGTCGAGATAACGGACAGACCTTGTGATAAATCCAACCTTAAAAGGGTCAGGTTGTGACGTACACTTCCAGGAGATGTAATCTCGGGGGACCTCGAGATCTCGGGGGAAAAACTACTTTTTTAAGGTCTCGTTTATGTCTTGGTCTCGCGCAGTGTGATAGGCATCCCGTTGCTGGGTTGACAACGGTATTATGTCACGTAAATTCATAATTTTTCAAAGCAATTGTGAAAATCAAGTCCTTTGCTTAGAAATGGGATGAAATGCGAGTAACGTAACGTAAACGGCCTATATACGTCCCACTGCTGGGCACAGGCCTCACCTCAACTATAAGGTGGAACGAGCCAAACTCCAACACGCGGGCTCAGTGCGGATTGTTGAAGGGGTATAAGGCTAGAGAGCAACCCCAGTGTCAGATGTTATCAAGCCGCCCTAAGACCTCTGACTAGACTTAGCGGCTGACATCTAACGACATTAACCGGGACCAGCTGCTTAACGTGCCTTCCGAAGCACGGAGATGCCCGAAATACATATCACTCAATTTCGGTCGGGGTGATCACCCATCCCATTTCCGTCCGTGTGGCTTTACAACAGCGATCGTTGCCGATCACTGGCACAACTGCGCCAAGGGCACCTCAAAATACGAGTTAGGTTAAAAAAAATACTGAACATTCTCCACCTTCATTTTAAGTGTGTTCATTCACAATTTTAGTCAAAATATATTAGGACTAGGTTCATATACTGTTTTAAGATGAAAACAAAGCGTTGTGGGCAAAAACTCCCAAAATACGCAAGGTTTAAACTGTGGGATACTAGACACTAATATACTCATACCTACTTCTTTTGTAAATACATTACTAAGTACCTTTAGTTACATAGGGAAGCGTAAGCCTATCGCTCGAAACTATTTTTAATAATTGATAATTTGACATTTCAGTCAGTGGAGCTCTCGGTGAGCCTCCGGAAGATGTATGTTCAAGATAAGTAACATGAGGTCTGCGACAAAATTATCTTTCGTTTTTTCTCGTACCCACTTACAACTAACGCGTGACCAGATTTTGTCACGGTCGGCATGTTTTGTCAATAATTATAGTTGTTTTCACAGTGGTAGTTATACTTGTAATAATAACACGTCATTGGTTTATTATTGGAACACAATAAATCATCTATAAACAGACACAATCGACACAAAGCCATCACTTCCGCACAAATTGCTCACGATATTACAACGCGACGAAATTCTATTTCTGCCGCAATTTTTCACGGGATTCAGACCACAATGGTGACAGGTCATCAGCGAAACGTCCCGATTCCTCGAGCCGACGAGGACTTGAGGAAGTTTACACCACACGACACGATGGAATGTTCAGTTTGGTAATAATGAACATTTTTCTTGTGTCAAAATCAAATCATATTTAAAAGTAACGTTATCAGTACTTACTCTGTGAATATCTGTTATTATTTCTTCATTTACTTCTCACTTTTCGTGCTACATTTAAATACATGTAAATTTATCAAAAAATAGAGTAGGTATTTGCTACATACGCCTACGACTATATCCCAAATGTATCACCAGTCAGTGTGCCTCGTGTGTATAAAGGCACACTGACTGGTGAGGTGATGGCGAAGGGAACCTTTAGAACCCCACATTTCACCTCGCTATCGGTTTATCGGTATTTTTCTCCACCGCAGACTTATCTGCAAATTGTGAAAGGAAGCTCGGGACCACACGGGATCTAAGCCTGCGTGATGAACCAAGTAGAACGTACAACAAACTTTGTTTCCTTCAAAATGTTTGACAAACTTATGTTACTTCATTCAAAGTTGAAGGAACATAAATAGTTATGCGGTCCAGTTTAACACCCACTTTTTTTTTTTTTTTTTTTTAACCCGGTGAAATGCCTTTACGCACTTCCCGCTGCTTGGGGGGCAGCGGGGGGGTGTGGGACTCGCCCACCCCTGCAAGGGGTGAGAATACCCACTAAAACACCGGGGCGGCCTTCTTCTGCGCGTGACCAGGGTTTACCGAGGACGCTCCCAGGGAGGCACTCTACCGGTAAAACCCTGGCGCGCTGTGCCGGTTCCGGCTCACCTCGAGGGGAGTAGTACCTCCCCTCTTACACACCCGCCGGTGTTCGACAGTGCGAGGCCACCCCACACTGCCGTCCTCCTCGGGGTCGCTTGTGCAATGAAGCCACACAGCCCCCGCCGTGTACACTCCTAGCGACCCCGGGGCCCCCCTTTAGTCGCCTCTTACGACAGGCGGGGGTGACCTTGGCTGTATTCTTACGCCCCAGACCACAGGGCGAAGTTTAACACCCACTGCTTCATCCCAAAAAACGGTTTTTACGTAGAAAATCGTTTCGTGCAAATCCCGCCAAGACGTCCGTTCCGTCAGCGCCCCGTGCCCCAACGGGGGCTCTCAGGAAATTGGCCCCTCACTGGCCACTTTTGGGGCACGCCTCGCCGAGACGTTTCCGACAAACGACGTATCGACGTACGATTGACGACGAAGGTCCTCCTTTGTTGTCACTCTGGAAGAAAGACGCTTTCTTTGGATTTGATAGTTTATTGTACAAATAAAAGCACGATGATTTGTTTTTTTAGGGTACCGTACCGTGGGGAGCTGTGTTGCTATTGGTAGGCTGCCGCGCTGTTTTTCCGTGTGTCAATAGGTGCCACCCACTATCAAATATGTCAATGTTGTTAAAAGTTAAAATTAAATTAAAATTAAAAAGTTGGCTACGACACTAAGGGTTAGTTGCACCATAGTAGAAGTTAAAGTTAATAAATGTCGTTTTGACCTCCACACAAACATATTTTGTATGCGCAGGAACAAACCTGTTGACACTGGTCTGGGTGTTTCGTAAGAAAAGTGTTCTATCATGTACATTACTCAAATTGTTTACATAAACTGCTCTCTACCTGAATCTTTTTTTTCATTTGATGCTCTTTTACGTCACTAAATTGCTATTAATAATAAAAAACATAGCCGGGTAGCACTGTTAGCTCTTCAACTAGATCATTACATCAATTTCACCATTTCGACCACTACAATTATTATTCTCTTTTATTCCAGTGCACCTCCATTCCGAAGACGTGACCCTCCGCGACTACACGCTGCACAGCACGGTCAGCAACTTCATCCGTGGGAACTTCACCCCCACCTCAATAGAGGAGCGTCCTTGCTACGACCAACCGTACTTCGTGCCGCGGTCCGAGCGGTCCCACTACTGGAGGGACGAGTACCGGCCCAGTGGGGTCTACTTTAGGACCAGGCGTCGCGGGAGGGGGGCGAGGTCTACGGCCTCGAGGAGGAGAAGGAGAAGGTGAGAGAGAAGGGTTAAGGGAGAAGAGGGAAAGAGAGAGAGAGGGATATTTAGGCCAGCTAGTAAAGGCCACACGTAATTTGAATCGGTTCGATGATCACCTCAGGCCACATTTGGCTTTCCATACCCAATATTTACCAAACATTAGGCAAGATTACTATTGAATGAATGTTCCATTTTTTTGTTGTTTGTTGCCTAGTAAAGGCAACTGAAGACCCTCCCTATCAGAGTAACACCAGAAAACAAAGAATTAACACTAAGTACATAATTTGAGTCTTAAAACATGAACCTAACTGGTTTTATGCACTTCACTGAAGGTTGAACTACTGATGTTATGATAGATTACAAGATTACCTACTGACCCACAAGCGAAAGCCTTCACACTCACGCCATCCCGTAAATTGACAGTGGGATTGAAATTAACATTGATCGGTGTTTGTAGATTCGATTGGAAGTCACATAGCTCATGTACATGATTACCATGCTAACCTCAGTGATAGATCTATTTTCTCCAATGCTTTCACCTGTATTGCCTTATGGGATAAATCGTTATCCGAATTTGCAAGCTTCAATCCTCGATCGTTAAGTAGAACGAATTGGCTATGAAGCGTCACTAAAAACTTGAGATTTATAAATTCCCTGTTGTGCAATGATATGATATTACAATGATATTACGATGATATGACAATGAAAAAGACGTAGATAGGTTATATCAGAACTGACGCGAAGTCACAAGTTGTCCACGGGGTACGACGTAGTTACTAATCGTATTCTCTTGTTCATATGGTCATGAACAAGACAGTGCGATTATTTACTAGAGCGTAAACGAGACAGACACATGCATTGCTGTCTCAAACTGTCAATACTTTGCTCAGGTAAACGAAAAGTTCAGATTTCGGGTGCCACTATTTTAGCACGAGTAACCTATCTACCTTTTTTATTATAATATCATTGCTGTTGTGTCATTTTTGTCTGATTTTGTCGATCATGCTTTGCATTTATCTCGTCATATCTTCTTTTTAGATTCCTCCCAGCGAAGGTGGTGAGCGGGCCACTGCTGGGCCGCAGCGTGCTCCTCAGGTGGACGCTCGCCGACGGCGCGCACCTCGACTCGCAAGACACTAGTGTTGTTTTTAGGTAAGTCTAACCTATTTCAGTTTTTGTCCATTTAGGATTCAAGCAAACAGACGAGCTCTTGACCTGTAAACCGCCTAAGGTTTTGTCCTAGATGAACGACAAGACGCTACATGTAGCGAAGCGATCCTAGGCGTTGCATAGCATCCGCTGCCGCCACTAAAACGGCTGCGTTGGTAGGTTTGCCAAACAGACTGTTTTCCGCCAAATTATACTTTTCACTATTGATTAAAATAAAGTACTATATTGCCGTGATTGGCTGGCGGCGTTTCGGTTTTCGCATTACTGTATGTAAAGACGTGTTTCAAGATATGATATGATAATCAAAGCTGTAGTTACTTGTTTTAGCAAAATATGTGTTAATTTTTCAGAGCAAGTCTAGTTAAATAATTTAGGTGTAAATGATAAGTGAATAAATGAATCTAAAATATATTATATAAGTTTTAATTATTTTTTATAAATAGTGGCCTATCTCCTATTCAGATACGTAAGCTATAATACTCGTATTATTGTTAAGTTTCATTCAAATCCATCCAGTTGTTTTTACGTGAAAGACGAACACGGCACATCCATCCACACGTGTACAAACATTCACATTCATAATATTAGTAGGATATTCAAATAATTTTGTTATCACCTTTTTACTATTTAATCTAACGAATCTGATATGTTGATGAATATTATATAGTTTCGTTGGCATACCTGAAAACCTACTAGAAATAATATTTTTTATTCGATGTACAACATTTTTCCCTTTCATTCAATTACGCAACACGAGGTCAATGATGATGAATGGAAACCATGCGAGTGGCTACTTACGATAGTACACAATATCTCCCCTCCAATTAAATCGTATTTGGCTTTCAATAAATAACTAATTGGATACACAGCACGCGAACTTCATAGTCAGCCTGTAATGCGTGGTAATGCTGTACACAGCACAAAATACTAATGACTAACACGTATTATCGTATCGTATCGTCGTCGTATTTTATGTTTGGTAGGTACCCAGCTCATGAAATGATTTTACATACCTATGTAGCTGAGTTTAACGAAGAACGATAACTAAGTACGACAGAAGGACAATGTACAGTTTACTACAAAAAACTTTGTAAGATTTAAACTTTCAACTGTGCTGGTGATGGCTCAGCTCAGTAATTGCTGGCAAAGGTATGTTATGGCTGTAGCTGGCTGTACCAACAAACACTGGTCAATAGTACGAGTAGAAACATTCATTGATATTCTTAATTGTTCACAAACACAGAATCTGATTGCACATCTTTTATGCGCAATAAGTTTCTGTGCTACAATTAAAGCAATGCACAACAACTTACGGATCCAGTAGGAAAAAACTGTAGTCCATTTGCGTGAAGAATGCAGTGATTTTTAAATTTAATTCAGTTGCACACAAAAAACTCACCTTTGGGTTCGAAAGTATGCGGTCATCTGGTAACTGTGGACTTGGCTATCTAATTAGGAAGATTATCCAATCAAGGTGAGTGGAAGTACTAGATCGGAGGACAAATATTAAATTACTACACTCTTAACGCGAACGGACACAAATAGTTAACCTTTTTCCAAAGTACTGGTAAAAGGTTACTATTTGTATGCACACATCGTCATTTTTAATCCTTGAACGATATTGACGTGTCCAGCACGTCAATATCGTACAAAGATTGGATTGGATTAGCAGACCTGAGGATTCTAGAGATATTGTGTCATCAAAGAGGTTGAAGGGGCGTTACCCAATTCAAAATTGATAAAACTGGCTCTTTTCTTATCTTATGACATCTCACCCATCTAAGAATCTTTTTAAGAGGACATAACCCGAAGTTCATCCACTAAAACTATTTGACCTCTCACTTTTCCTGTTTTCGCCTCCAACAAAGGATTTTCGTGGGCAAAGCCAACCTTCGTTTAGCATATTCACAATGCATTTGCGAAGCAAATAACACACGAGAGGGTATAAACTTTTTATTTGATCACCTCGTATTTAAAAAAGTGCGAGATTTTTTTGACTGCGCCTTTATGGAAGTCGGGTTCAAACGAAAATTGGGCCAGAAATTCTTTTCAGAGGAATTTTTAAATGAATGAGCTGAGTATGTTGTTATGTAGAGTTATTTTTATAATAAACTAGCTTTTACCAGGGACTGCGTCCGCATGGACTTTTTGTAGTTTACCTGTTGAATGTGTTATGAAGCATTTGTATATTTTGCTAACAATTATATTATAATAAAAAAGACGTAGATAGGTTACTTGTACTAAAAAATATTAACCTATTTACGTCTTTTTTATTGCAATATTTCGCATTTGCTTTACATAGAAAAAAAAAGTTAAGTCTACTCGCCACCAGAGGCACCCACCACGAATGCCGTACAAATCCCCATTTAGTTTCTAGATAAGGAATGAGGAAACTGGCAATAGCTACTAACTAAGTGCACCCAATCGTTGAATTGCCAGAACTGTATCAATAGCCAATAACATAAACAGCCTTTATACGTCCCACTGCTGGGCACAGGCGGAAATGAGGTAGAACGAGACATACTCTAACACGCGAGCTTAGTGCGGATTGTTGAAGGGGCATAAGGTTAGTGAGTAACCTTAATGTCAGATGTTATCAAGCCGCTATGCTTGACGACTGAACTTTAGTGACGACTTAACGTGCTACGGAGATGCCCGAAAAATACATCACTAAATTTCGGTCGGGATGGTCACACATCCCATTTCCGACCCGGCGTGTGTTGCTTTACAACAGCGATCGTCGCCGATCACTGTCGCAACTGCGCCACGGGCACCTCAATAGCCAAAAGTGTTTGTTAATATCCAAATGGACAGTATCCATTCTCAGGCCAGTTGCATCTCCCAATGTCGAGCCGAGCAGTGATTCGAGCTGTTACGAGCCCATTCCACGGGCAGTAAACTTGCCCTAATACCACAGTATAAACCATACAGTAGGTTATCTAAGGCCGCCCGTGTTATTAGCCTAGCGTGCACACAGACACGCAGCACAGCCCGTCCGTACTGCCGCCTCCCAATGCCTCCCTATTTTATGCTAGCGTGTGCGTGAAATCGCGTGTGCGTGATATCGCGACACGGCGCGCGACGCGCACGCACACATTCAAACCGAAAGTGGCACGTTTGTATGTAGATGTTCTACTGTATGGTTTATACTGTGCTAATACACTCGGGAAATGGCAGAAATGTTTGCAAAACAAGAGAAATAGCCTCGTAAAGTAAGCGGAGTTGAGTGTGAGGTGTGCCGGGAAGTTGTTATCTTAAAGTGTATTTCTCTTTGGACTATAAAGTTGACTCTTAGTTAACTAATTTGAATTCGGGAGATTGTTTTAACTACCGCTCTAAGAATTTAATTTTTGGGTAGAAATGCCAACTGTAACGTGAATGAGATAAGATATACTTTACAACGCAGTTAAACAATTATAGCATTATTCAAACGTAGAAATGTTTATGGTGGTCTCATTCCTGGGAAATGAATTCCCGGAAAAGGATATTAACAAACAAATTGCATTTATGAATAGCATATTTCTTCCTGTCCTTTTGTGCACCTTTATCTTTTCAAAGGGACTAGTGTGTGAATTATTATGTGTGTGTTCATTAAGTGGTTAAAATTAAGATTCTTGACGATTCAAAAGTACTGTGTAATGGTCTGCTTGAATAAAGAAATATTGAATTTGAATTGAATTTGAACTTAAATATTGAACAATAGGTACTAGAATAAATTAAGTACGTACGTACCTATCTATTAATATTTATGTAGGTATATTAATGTTGCCCCTAAAACGTGGCGTTGTGTAACTTAACTATAGTTTTTCAATAATTTACTGCTGTCTTTACTTTTAACACGGTACCAATAATAACACATTTATTTATTTATTATTAACTGCACTAAAATGAATGGTACAAAAGGCAGACCTAATGACAATATGGCATTCTTTACCAGTCAATCATAAGGCTAAGCAGAAAAGTACAATTGACAAGTTGTAGGTGAATTCGGGCTAATGTTACGTTTTCAGCTTTATTTCTATGAAATTCTATGCCAATATGGAACCTATGACTATGACTAAAACTGTACTTCACCTTCAAACTCCAGCGATACATCAATTTGGGAAGACAACTCCCACTAACTAACTCCTCTACTTGGTCAAGGAGTACTGTCGGTCTTGGTGATGGAATGTGTACTTTCAGTTAATTAGTTGGGTAACTTTCAACTAAATATAGATCGTTGGTATAATCCAGATTAGTCACGAAGGCAGTTCGTATGATTCTGTAAAATTATAGACGTATATTCAACGGAATTATTGATGTTATTCCGGCTGAATGCAACTGAATGTGAGAGACCTAGGAAGACCGAAAAAAAGACAAGTTATTTACGAACTATATGCGTTTGAGAAGAGTTGGTCTTAAGTGGCTAGGCAATCTCTCAGATGGTTTTTTAACATATAATAACAAAGCGCCTGGCACGGGATCGGACTGTTGGGAGAGACCTTTGCCCAGCAGTGGGATGATGCAGGTTAGGAAAAAATAAAAATAACAAAGCGATTGTTGCCGTCATTCTCAATGAATAATTCAGAAACCGACAATTCTCCTATCGAATTTGAGGCCTAAGTTACCGCCGCTTTCCGTGTTTTCTTCGGTATTTTCTATCACTAGCGAGTTAGCTGCAAATTATACATTGAACACAGATCTTAAATTCGGTGTCGATTCAATTAGGTTTGATGCGCATAGCAAATCGTGTTTTGTGGTCGTAACAATCGCAATCAGATACATTAATTTCGCCAATGTGGTGAAATCTAATACGATTCTAAAGCCACCATTCAGAACTACAATCCAGTGTGACCTACCTGTAATCCTCCTACGCATTAAATTAAATAGAATAGCTATTTTATTTTATTTATTTATTGCATTGCCTCTCTATCGGGTTTTTCGGGACTTCAATAACAGTAGCAACCAGTGGCCTCATTAAATATTGTTACATGACATTATAAACATATTATTATTTGAACGGCACTAAGTAAGCATTGATAACCATTGAATAAATTATACAAAAAATATATTTTTTTAGGAAATACTTCTATTAAAACAAAGTCGGGTTTCTTCAAGTACCTATTGTAACTCGAGAGCTCCAATTTAGATTTTTAAGGATTTTTAATTGGGAAAATTAGCCGTTGTTATTTCTTTAAATAAAAAATAAGTTTAACTCCAGAAACAACTACACTTAACCTATGTTTTCAAAATATTACAAAAATAATAAAGCAAGAAAGTTACTAACGTCCTACTTTCGACAGTATTAACAATATTAAAACTCTATTTCGCCTTGAAACTCCGGCGATATATCAAGTGAGGGTGACAACCCAACCCCCAACGCCGGTGTGCTAACTGGAGGGTCAAGGCCCACTTGTGCTAGTATATTGACTTGGGTTTAATTAGTTTAACTCTATTCAATATAGGACGTCAGTATAAGGGCCATTACAAAACAAAAACACTCAATTAACGTTACACGTCCCACTATTATTTAAATATGGAGTTAAGCCAGCCATATACCAACAAGTGCTGTGCTAATTTTAGACATGTTATCAAGTTCCCCTAAGCACTTTAACAAACCTGACGACTTGCATATAACGATGCCAACCGGGACCAACTGCATAATGCGTCTTCCAACAGCACGAAAATGGCCGAAGTACATTGCTAAATTTCAATTACGAATTGAAATTATGGGGTGGTCACCCCTCCCACTACCGAATCTAGAATGCGTGAAGCAACAGTTAAACACCCAAATTCACAAACGTCAATCAACGCTAAGCACGCGCTCAGGCTCTTGTTGTCCCGTAAAATGTCAATAGAGCTGAAAGGGACAGCTATACTTTTGAGGGATGTTCTACGTGGAATTTCGTTCGTGAATTCTGGGGCATAAACACCCCGAGGCTTAATTCACCTGTGCAAGCAAAACTCGAACGGACTATGTCTAGAAATCCGAACATATCCTAAAATTTGCCCCTCCCACGAGGCGATACATCAAGTTAGGGGACAAGTCAACCCTACTACAGTACTCTATCAAACAACCGCTATCAAAATAAATTAAAAGCACCTTTTTCGAAACTGAAAATATTTACTTCTGCACCGCATTCTATGTTGATA